>JAUMJK010000445.1:0-1200000 GCA_033558105.1 Coccyzus lansbergi
CACCCGCCGCCCACGTGACTGGACGTGTCACTCACCCGGCCGGCGCCATCTTGGGGAGGGCGGGAGAGGCGCGCTGGCCCCGGCCGGAGGCCAAGATGGCGCGGGGCGGGGGAGCCGCCCCGGGACTGCGCGGGGGCGGAGCCGGGGGAAGAGGCGCCCTTCGCCCCAGTGAGGCCTGGTGAGAGAGTCCGGTGTCTGCTGGCGAAACGCCGCTTTAACTTTGCCAATGAACTCGGGATTACGCTCTGACAGGTTGGGTTTTTTAATCCCGGTGCAAAACGCGGAGGCTTTTACTTCTGCCAGAGCCCAGGACGGCCGCTCCATCCCAGAAACTAACCTCAGCGAAGCAGCGAACAGTCACACATCTAGTAGTGCTTCTTACCAAAGCTGGTTTTGGCCTTCACCGCCAGCAGATCTTACAGGCAGAGCTGTTGATGAAACAGCCACCCGTGTTGTGTCCCCGAGCAAACCTAAGGTCTTATGTAAAACACGTTCTAGAATCTAATCCTGTCCACCATCTATCTGGTAGCAAATTCATAGAATCATATAATCACCAGGTTTGAAGAGACCCATTGCATCATCGAGTCCAACCATTCCTATCAAACACTAAACCATGTCCCTCAGGACCTCATCTACCGGTCCCTTAAACACCTCCAGGGAAGGTGAATCAACCACCTCCCTGGGCAGCCTATTCCATTGCCCAATGACCCTCTGTGTGAAAAACTTCCTCCTAATCTCTAGCCTAAATCTCCCCTGGCAGAGCTTGAGGCCATTCCCTCTTGTCCTGTTCCCTGTCACTTGGGAGAAGAGCCCAGCTCCTTCCTCCCTACAACCTCCTTTCAGGTAGTTGTAGAGAGCAATGAGGTCTCCTCTCAGCCTCCTCTTCTCCAGGCTAAACAACCCCAGCTCTCTTAGCCGTTCCTCATAAGGCCTGTTCTCCAGCCCCTTCACCAGCTTCGTTGCTCTTCTCTGGACTCGCTCCAGAGCCTCAACATCCTTCTTGTGGTGAGGGGCCCAGAACTGCACACAGCACTCAAGGAGCGGCGTCAACGCTTACAACAACGCCTGCTTCTTAAGGCCCCCGACTGCAGATAAGAAGTTTCTATTCACAATTTCAGTAACAAATGGACAAGAGGAGTTAGGCTGCAGAATTTAAAAAAAACATACAGTTCAAGACTCAGAATATGGAAATAATCCAGCTTGCAGCAAGACCTCCACTCAAATACTACAGTATTGTATTGTACAGTATTGTTGGAGTTTCCAGTGCAGAACAATCTACAACACACGCTGAGAATAAAATGCAATGCCTTCAGTGATCCTACAGTCACTGCCTTGGAAAACATCTCTTAGATCATCGAGTCCAACCGTTCCTATAAGACTCTAAACCATGTCCCTCAGTACCTCATCTACCCAAATACTTCCAGGGATGGTGACTCAACCACCTCCCTGGGCAGCCTCTGCCAGTGCCCAATGACCCTTTCTGTGAAAATATTTTTCCTTATGTCAAACCTGAACCTCCCCTGGTGGAGCTTGAAGCCATTCCCCCTTGTCCTGTCCCCTGTCTCTTGGGAGAATGGGCCAACTCCCTCCTCTCTACAATCTCCTTTCAGGTAGTTGTAGAGAGCAATGAGGTCTCCCTTCAACCTCCTCAAGGCTAAACAACCCCAGTTTCCTCAGCTGTTCCTTGTAAGACTTGTTCTCCAGCCCCTTGAACAGCTTATAACTCAATGATAACTCAGAAGAAATCTGTACTTGATAGTCATACTAGAAAGCAGCTGAAACATTGCCACCTTGAAGAAGAGACAAAGAAAATACTTCATGGCCACACAGTCCCTTTTTCTTCAAGTTGCTACCTATCTGAAGCATGAAGTGCAAGTAGATTACTTGTTTAAAAGGTATTTAATTGGTGATTTTGTGTCAGAGAAGACATGCTCAGAGTCTCTTATGTGCTTATAAAGTACATATGTTTTTGATACTGACTGAAAAGAACATCGTAAAGCTAAGAAAATGGAAGCACCCAGTAACTCAGGAGTCCTTTGCTTCTGGTGCTGCAAGAGACTGACTGGTCTCCTTCAGCCCACTTTCTCCCAGTTCCCGTTTTCCCCTGTAAAACTGAGTAATGCTATTTCTCCCAGGGACAGTAAGAGTTAATTGTTCTGCTATTTAAGGTCAACTCAGGAGAGGTATTACAGAAAGACTGATGCACCAAGGAATCGTCTGCTACTGTGTTAAGTTGGTGTACACATGAAAACCTAATTCAGAAAGGGAAACACAATCTAAAATTGGGAAAGTTTAAGTGTGGTTTGTGGGGTTTTTTTGAAAAGCAAAGAGATGGTTATTTTCAGACCACCTTTTACTATTAAAAATTTCAGATAGATTTATTTAAACTAAGATTATATTGCAAAGGGTATTAATACTAGCAAAAAAACTCTCCATATTTATTCAAACATTGAAGTTTTTGGTTAATTCTGGGGGTTTACTTTTTTTTTTACTACACTCCTTTCTGTTCAAACCCAACTTCAACTATATAACGTAAAGCAGTACTTATGCAAGATTATTATTTCACTTATCAATTACTTGTTTTCCTTAATCAAAGTCTCCTTTGTATTTATTAACAGACCAAAATCCATCTTAATGTCTTGAGTACATTTAGAAAGCTTCTTGGATAAGAAATTTGCAACTTATATGTGAGGAAAATCATCACCTCTGTTTGAAAGTAAAATTTAAATTTAAACCACTTCTATGGGATGTATTTAATTATTTATAAGAAGGGCAGATCAACAGTAGTAGAATACTGATTCCTTTTAGAAGTTTGGTAAATTTATTAATTGAAATATTTGTGGTCTATCATGTACAGGCAGAATTTGTTATTTTTATATTATTGGATATCACTAAAAAAATAACAGCAGATACTCAGCACACACCAAAATTTATTACACGGCAAATCAGAACATCTACACTGATATTTTGTTTGTGGATTTATGTTTATCTAAAAACTTTAAGTATGAAAAGTTATTAAAGTAGACCCTGGAAAGCAGTAACAAAGGAACTAAAAGGGTCAGGCAACATGCAAGGCTGCAGATGAGTTCAGGTAGCGATCTGCAAGCTTGCAGACCCTGATGTTTTTTGGAAACATCCACCTTGCTGATTCCCTCACGCTGTCCCACATCTTGTAATGCAAAACTCTGAAAGATTTTGAAGACTGGTGCCTTTAGTTAGTTTCAGTAATTCAAGTCTTCTTTACTGAGAACGTGAATATGCAACAATTTTCAAAGTCATGCTTACTAGCAAACATTTTCTCCTCAGATGAGAAATTAAAGTGACAAAAATAAGCATTCAGGCACCAACTTACAGGTATCAAAAGCAACTGTAACCTTGCTGACCTGAAACAATTGGGTAGAAAGCAGCAGATATATATTTTATAAAAAAATAGACAGAAGAATTCTCTGATAAGGAGTGTACAAAAGTGTAGCAAGACTGGAAATGTTTATTTCAGTTTACTGAGTTCATGAACACAATGTCACGTACTCATCCAAACTGGGGAAACTATGGAAAAACAAAACAGATCTGTAGCAAGGGGAATTTGAGCTTCAAAAAGAGGTCTATTTTCTACACTAACAGTAACTGTTGAGCTCTTGAACCTTCATCCAAGTATTTAGACTAATGCTGTGACTCAAAGGAAGTCATATAACACATTGCCCCTTTCAGAGACAGGATACAACAAATAAATACTTGAATATGATCTCAATAAAGGGGAAAAAAAGCAGCTAAGCCACAGAGTTGGCCCCTACAAAGGATATATAATAAACCAAAAAGTAAACAAAATCCCATTATGAAAATGCTCTTTTCCCCAATCTCAAAAAACCCTCTACAGCACTATCAACATGTTGCAATAGCACTGTCAGTTGCATTTACCGTGGCTGGCTGAGCCTCTGATGGAGATTTATCTTCCTGATTTTGAGATGTCTAAAGTAAACTGGAAATGAAAAACCACAAAACACCATATGCCTAAACCTAAAGTAGTTGTCCTGTGCTCCCACAGCAAGAACTGGCACTTCCACATAGCAACTTGCATGACTTCTTTTAGGATGGAATGGATCTCCTGCTAGACATGCCTATTTTGTCTTCTCTCACTGCAAATGAAAGCCAGGCTAGTTAATCTTGGAGAAGACTTCAAAATTTTAGCTGCCTTGATCTCAGAAGAGGAATCTAACTTGTGCCTCTCAAAGCAAATACTCCATACTGCCTCTCATAAGCTTTATTATAGGATGAATTACTTCTGTCTTGGAAGGGAGCTATGTTTTAAGCCTTATTTTTGCATCTGTAATTCCCTCTCCTAAAAGATGTTTTTTTTTAACTTCACTAGCAATTATTTAAATGTTTGTTCTCATTTAAATATAATCATTGCACTTAGACTGGCAACCTTTTATAACTAGGGAATACATTTTACATAATTAACAATTCTATAGCTTATTAGATGCTAAATAGTTATGTCTTCTCAGAAGATGGTATATTTTTCTTTAATACTTCATTAGTTTCCAGAGTGCTCTCTTTGGATGCAACTTAGAATAATATTAAAAACAGTATTCAAAATAATCCTTTCTTAGACTGATCAGTTTTAAATGTATTGGATACACTGATGAAACATATCTTGTTAACTAAGAGAACATAACTGTTTTTGGTTGATGCTGCCTTCAGCTTTTAAACACAGTAGATTTCACCTTCACAGATCTCTCCTATGCACGCAGTGAGGAAAAACCCCAAGCTTTTTTCCATTCCTAATTTGTTTCCAAGTTTGAACTTGTTTGAATTGAGCTCGTTAAAATGAATTTGAAGAAGCACCTACTGCTATCTACTTCAAAGACGTGCTTCTCAGTTGTTACTCTATAGGAGAGGAAGGGTTTTGTGCTACTCCATTCATCAGCTCAGTGCATTCTTTTTAAGGCTTTGGCAACACATAACCATTTAAAATTTTAAGATATTATAGCACATACAAGTATAAAAGAGGTTTTTAATTACATAATTTAAGAGAAAATAATTAATTTGTATCAGTCTTTTCTAAAATAAATTGTTATCTTTCCTCATTTGTTCTAGGGCAGCACTATCTGCAGACATGGGGGCTGCTTTTAGTGGCAAGGTAGTACCATATTGTGCTAAAACATCGAGCCCTGAGGCATGAACAGATGCTCAATAAGTAGATTGGCAAGTAATAGTTGTGATGTACTTCAGAAACCCCTTCTTTGTACATGTACATATAAGCAGTACTATGCACATAATATCCCCGCCCCCTTCTATGTTGTCTTGTAAGAGAGGCTGATCAAAACCAGACTGCCTTCAGTGCTTTTTAAAGGTCCTCTCTTGGTGGCAATTTAGTTTTGGCTGCCATTTTAATGTGGAACCTCTCAGTCCCTTAGCTCACGACCAGGCATTAGTCTGTGATGTGATGAGGTAAATAAGTGGGAGTCTTCTGGCAAGGAAGCCAGAAACATAGACAATTCCTTGGTGACTTTAATAGTTCCAAGTAAGAAATAGCTAACATTAAAATCAACAAAGTAGGTGATGTCAAGTTTCAAGTAGTCTCTCATCCTCACCAGCCTCTGCAATCTTGAAGCTGTCAACTTCAGAAGTATGAGTGGTCATGGGGACTCATGCCAAAACTAAGACAGATACTGTGTACACAGAGAGCAGCAATTGTGATTTCCATTCAAAGATCAGGGTCTTCAAAACAAAACTACCAAGATGCCAAACAGATATATGGCTTATAAAGGATCTTCTTTTCTCTTTATCTATTGGAAATCCCTTATAAAAACAAAACAGCTCAAAAATCCTTCAACAGCATTAAACTGACAGGCAGTACGGGCTAAGGCTTTTGAGAGTGTTTCAACATTGCAGTATTTTTGATTGAAGAAAAACATGGAAGCTGTATTTAACTAATCCTTTCCATAAAGAGCATGCTTCAGGTAAAGAGAGGACTACAGCGCTGACTAAGGAGATTCCTTAAGGGGTTCTTAAGGTAGGCATGCGGACTGCAAATGGGAATAAATGTGTTAACACGGAAAGGAAAGTGTATCACACTGACTTTAAAAATAAGCTTATCTAAGAACTCCTCTAAATGTAGATTATAAAGGAAATGCAAGTAAAGAACACTCATCTCTTGCTAATAAAACACTGCAATTAGCATAGTAAGCACACAGTCACCTTACCCTTTTTATCAAATTGTTTCATAATCAAATACACAACTGCTTAAATAAGGACCTTAGAAACATAAGGATTGTCTTTTAGCATGTATAATTGATCGGACACAAGGACTATCACATTAAGTCAGAAAAGTGGACAGTAACCAATGCATTGCAGTTCTGCTATTTGATGCATTCTGCAATGCAACACAGAAACCCTAATCGGCTGGTAATGCCACTCTGTACTATTTTTTATTGCAAGGATTCGATCCTGTCTATAATATACACCTTATTTCTTTAAGGCTTAACATACATCATTAAAGTCTTTTAAAAAAAATGTGAGTAGGGATCAGGTGTTTGATACAGAACAGAAAAATGAAGACTTGTTTAAAGTTTTGACTGGATGATTTAAAGACAATTACACAATCACTGTGTAGATTAAACATTATTAAATTACAGATTATGCACAGAAGTTTATGTTAAAAAGCTGATAAAAATTTTAATTTTTAATTGCTGTAAAGATGTTAAGATTTGTTATATGCTTCTAATACTAGAAACCATTGCAAAACATGTTTTCAGATCTAGTTCTTGGTGGTGCTAATGACAGCTATTTGCACTGACAGCCATTTTAACACTGGAGCAATTTTCTAAGGAAAATCATCAAAACTGTTTTGAAATTCAAGTTTCCTATCCAGGAAAGGTGGCAAAATTAAATGGAAAAACCTGACTGCTGCTTAGCAGCAGCACATTGCAGTCATGCTGACGAATTGCATCCTGGCTTTTGGGAGACCATTTTGCTAGCTGAGATGCTGAGTTATAATCCTGTTTTCTGGCATTCTTATCTCTATCAATTTGCTACCAATTTAATAATCCCACTCTCTTATACTGTATTCAGAGAAGCTACATGCAGAATCCTCTGTATGTAGCACACTCTGCCACTGACCAACTAATACTTGATTTTTTTAGGGTCCTGTCTGCTTGGCTAGACTTTGTTTCCTTGGTTTGCTTATAAAGGCGTTACATGAAATATTGTCCATAGCCTTACTAAAATCAATATTTAGCAACTAGTTCTTATACCTATCCTCAAGCTTTGTCGGTTTTTCATAGAAAGAAATTAGACTGGGTTTATGGGACATAATCATAGCAAACACTTATCAGTTATGCACATTGTAGATATTTTACTGATGCTAACAACAAATTTTTATTTTAATTCTCGGGGGAAAAAAACTACGAACAAATGGCAGGCCATTTGATCTATCATTTACATCTTCTCCTCCATTTTGTCCTTAAAAAGTTTAAATACTGGTTTTGCTTTTTTTTTTTTAAAGACATTTGGTATTTCTCTTGTTTTATATTACTTTTCAAATAAGATCTTAAAAATGCTGAAGTTCCTGAGATTAGCTCTTCAACTACCAGGAAGGAACTATACAAACCCAGTAAATCTGACAGCATGTAACCAGCTTCTGTCCCTTTCTCCTTTTCTAGGTAAGCTGCTTCGGTTGTTGTCACAAAAGCAGTTCACTGGCAGCTGTTTTCTGACTTTCTGGATCAGTCATCACTAGAACAAACCAAAACATTCAACACACAAATCACAAATCTGAAGCAAACTCACGATCACTTGATGTTAATAGCTATTCTCTTTCAAGCACTTTTGTTAGTGCCAGTCTTTTAATATGTATTTATTCTCTATTAGTTAACTGCTTTACCTCATCTACTTTCATCCCTGTTAACACAGTTCTTTGGTGGTAACTGAATTTCCACCTTCTGCGGGTTTTGAAGTCAACTGAATTCCTTCTTTAACTAAGCTGGCTTCTTATTACATCTAGTCTCCATCACCTTTGCCCCTCCAAGGAACTGTCTTACCTCCTCAGTTCCTGTCTTACCTCAGACTTGTCTTCTGTGAGATTTTACCTATCAGTTTTCTGAAGTCTGCCTTCTTCAAGTCCAGTGATTTTTATTTTGATATTTTCCCTCCACCCTGAGTTGTGAATATTTAATTTCACTATCTTTTTCACATGAGTTGTCTTAAATCATCATTTTTTTTTCCTCACTTGCTGCTGCTGTAGCCATTCTTGATCCCAACAGCTGGTTCCTCGAAAGTGTAACACTGCCTGTTCTAAATTAGACAGTAGTCAGATACTCTGAAGATAACATAAATCCAAACAACACAACTCAGCTATGAAACAAGATTTACATTTGACAAGTTCTTAAAACTTTCATATGAGGAAAGTGTCCTTGTACAGGAAGCATGTTTCTATTCTGGTGCACAAGGCCTAGTGAAGCCCTCTGTTTGAGTTTTTTCTTGAGACTTGAGATAAACTAAATACTGCACAGACCTTACTAAATGTATTCATAACCTGCACCCAGGAAAAACTGCCCATATCCTCTTAGCCTTGAAATGGACAGAGCTAGTTAGTAAGCTGCAGGAATCAGTGACATCTCAAACTACTTATATCCGCACTTGATCATTTTTTGTTAAAGATGCTAGAGATGAAAATTCTGAATCTTGCCCACATGTGCAAACACTAATCATTAAGAATGAAAGGGGTTTTTTGTACCAGGCCAGGCTCATAATGAGCACCACGCATTACCAGAGACTATTTTATTGATAAAACTGGAAGGCATTCCTGAGAATTCTTCAGGCAACAAAATCTCAGTTCACTAAGCTAATGGGAGAAGGAAAATGTTATTCATTGGTACCGCACAAGTCACATTCTCATAGCTGACTCATTCACAACACTACACACATACTATACACATGTACACAAATGAAAATGTTTTGTGATACTCCCCTTGCCCCTTGAAAACTGACAGGAAGGGCAATGACAGAAGGAAAGATCAGAAAAGACAGACACAAAATACACATTTTATTTTCTGCATCCCTGGAAATTAGGGTCAGTTCTGCTAGTGATAATTTGGTAGGTATTGTAGAAGGTGTCTGCCCACATAGGAAACAAGTGGCAAACTGCAGTTCTGTGAGTAGAATGCTGCAGTTTTCATGTAAGCTACAAGAAAGACACAGAACTGAGCTGTACAGAAACAGATGAAGAAAAAAAACACAGCTTTCTTCCTTCCCACCATCAAGAATAGTAGTATCCTGAAATTAATTTCTGTAGAATACAACGATGACTACTACTTGTGTTTGCCACACACTGAGGAAAAGAAAGGCATTAACCTCACTAAAAATATCCTGCCAAAGAGTTCAGGGCCAGCTATGAGAATGTTTGCTGTTCAGCAAGAAGAAACAACTCAACGTGGGCAGAAGAGAAATACAAATTCCAAAACCCATCTGTGGGATACGATGATAAACCACTGCAGCTTAAAAGACTATCTCCTACTTGCCCTTATAAATAACTAAAAATGTCTATGTATTTCATGTGGCTTAATGCCCAGTAACACACCACGGTTCATCAATGAAACAAGCAGGGAAGCGAACACACGTACAAGGGAGAAAAATGGATATCCAGTTAGATAAGCATCTGTGATGATAAGCAAATAAGTACTATGGGTAACTTCTATGAATTATACTTTTTGTCAGGATTTCCCATGTTGAGGTATCTGTTCCTGTTTCTTAACTGAAATTACTATGTAATCTTAAATCCTTGCATACGTTAAGGCAGCGGTCAGGCCATTGAGATATACAAGCTTTCCCAAGTAATCCAAAATCTTTTTATGTCAAATAATCTGTGAGACCCTCAAATTTTTTCTTTGGATTCCAAATCCATGTATTTAATTTAATGTTGGGGAGAAGAAGAAAAAAGGTGAAGATCGTGTTTATTTTCAATAAGTGATTAATGCTTATCTTTTAACTTCCACCTAATGTATTTCTACACAGTCAGCAGTATCACTTTCCTAGCTGGTTTCAGTGACAATGCCAATCCCAATCCTTAAAATGTCCAGGTGTCTTACTTCTCATGACTAAGCAACCCTATGGACTCAAAAACCTACTCAATAGGTAATGTTAAATTAAATTAAGTTTCTTCTTGAAGAAATATGTAAAAATGTGAAATATATTCTGTTTGCATCAAAAAAGCCCTGAGAATATTTGGCAAAATGTACAAACAGAAAAAAGAAACTGATACTCAAAGTTGGAAGAAATATTTGAGCGCTGGACAAGAAGGCACAGTAAAGGGAGTAATTCTTATTCACAGACAAAATCAATCAGTGAAAATCCTCTTCTGAGGTTTGGTTTTAATTATCCAACTACTTATATAGACTACAAGAAAGCTGGTTGAATATGGTCATCCTCACCTTGCAGGGCCAAAAAGTACCTTATTTAGCACAGATATTCATTTTGTAATTGGGAGGAAAGGAAGGGAAGTTAGCAACTCGACAGTTTCTTCCAAAACCTTTTGAAGATTAATGTACACGGGTGCTAGAGTATTGTGAGCCAGGAAAGACTTATACACTTCCTTTTTAAAATATAGATAGAGCTTAAGATTTGCTTCATTGGATGGAATGTATCTGTGTTATAACTGAAAAATCAATTAGAAACTAATTAGAAACAAACTCACCCAGTTTGGTCTGCACACCTCTTTCCACAAATTCTGGTTAAGATAGTATATTCTAAATCAAAATAATACGCTTCTTTCCTGTCCTACACTTTGTTTCTTAAATGACCTCACACGCGTAGATTGCACAAATTAAGCAGTTACCAGTTTTTCACTTTCAGCGTATGGATAATCTTGTTATCTATGTGGGACCCAGTTCTGCATGATACTGGAATGGCTCCTCCAGAGAAGCTATTTTGACATAAATTCTTTTAATGGGAAGCATTTGTTTCCTTAATGTAAACTCTGTGTTCTCTAAAAACTATCCACATTTGACAAATAAGTTCCATGCAACTTCAGTCACAGAAGCTCTTGAAGCCTCTCTAATATTTACTAAACTTTGAAACAGAAAGCTTTTAAAAAGGACCATAAACTAGAGCCTTATGTGAGCAAGCTGATCCGAGCTGTGCTTGTATGACAGTATTCACGCAGGGCATTTCTAAACCTGACTAGTTCATGACGGCTTCAACATGAAGCTCCTACCACTTCTGTATCTATTCACACATACCAATCCATGTCTATTTAATCCAAAAAAAGGTAAAACGAACAGATATAATACCATTCCTTATGCATGATAATCTCTTTTAATATCTACAAAATACTTCAAGGAACAAAAGCCTAATGGGAAGCTCTGAAATTCTCAAAGGTACCTGTCCTTTTTTTTTTTTTTTTTTCACATTTGGCCTTTGTGCTTTCATAACACAGGTTAAAAATATGTGAGTACAGATGAAACGTTATTGAAATCATAATTAATGTTTTAATGATAAGAGTTTAAGTCCTAAGTCACAAACTTTAAAAACAATACTATTAAAAGTGTTTCGCGTCAATTGTGTATTACGCGAAAGTGAAACAAATTCACATTTACATGACAAATTTTACTGCACTTCTAAATGAGTAACTATCTTCAAAAATACACTTTTCATGGTTTTGTATCAGACACAGTTTATAATTAAAAGATTAGAACAATTTGCTTGGGTTGAAAATACATTACAAAACAAAGCACTTAAAATTATTGAACAAAATATTACAGCCAAGTATTTCAGATATTTGAAATCTCCTTTCTTGGGTCATGATTCAAAGACTGTGATACCTGCCAAAAAGGTCAAAAAAGGCTGACAATCCCATGTATGTAATTTTTTTTAAAGCAAGGCTAGAACTACAAAAATGGATAAAGTTGAGTAGAACAAACATCTTGAAACAAATACATTATGAAGTGAGGTATGGTAGTGTTGAAGTGCTACAGTGGATTTCTGCATATTCAAACTTATTTCAGGTCAACTACTTCAAAGTTTGAGATCAGCAGACTCCTGACTGCTTGCTGCGTTCCGTTTGTCCTATGACCCTTTCTTAGATGTCCAATGGCCACAGAGAAGATACATTCAATTAAGCAAAAACTAATAATATGATCAGATATGAGTGAGCATATCTGGCAATTTAGAAGGCAAACTGTAAGTAAAAATGCAAGCATACAACTTATTCATAATAAATACATTTTCAAGCATTTACCATTATTAATATTTTAAAAAGAATTTAAATAATAAATGCAACTATTTTATACAGAACTGTACCATTTATTATACACACAAGGATATCAGTTCCCTTTGTTTACAAAGGCTGGTTACAGAGATATGGAATGTTACAGTACCATCTTGCATAAAATTTTAGTACAATTCGTACTTCAAAAAAAGGGTGCAAAACGCCAGCCTAATAAATCTGACTGAATTGAAATATTTTTAATTACATCATTAACACATACACAACAAGCTGTACATAAGCCCACTTTTCAATCACCACTTCAAGATACCGTAGCAAGTACATCAGATTATAAATGATTCCAACTAATCAGTTAAATTTATTAAAGGTTTGCACTGCTACTCACTCTGGAACCTTTGAGAGATAGCCTGTACACATGGATTGCTGAGCTCTTGTTAGTACAGTTAAAAGGCAGTCAGCACTGGTTGCCAAAGTACTAGTAACAAGAGATTTCCTCAGAGAAACTTCACCCAGAAACAAACATTTTTGGATACTTTTTTCCTTCAAAAATAATTACAAAAAAAGTTTTATGGGGTCAAGACTCTCCGTTCTGTACCTTGGATGCTGGTGGATGCATGAAGTCCTTAAAGGGAACGAGTGCCTCTTTCAAAGCAGAGCATACTTCTGAGGATGAGCAGGTGATACATTCTACTAAAGTCGGGTACAAGGCAATAACTTGTGCCCATGTATTAGCATCAACTGCAACAAAGAAAAGAACAGATTTGAATCACTCACTTCCTTTGCATACTCTTACAACAGATTTTTTTTTTCCAATACTTGTATAAATAGGGGCACAAATAGGTGCCTGGACATGGGTGCATTGTGCTATATAAGACACTACAAGATCTGTACAGGGCTCTAAGATATGATGCAGGATTTGTGTCACACTTTTTATGGAGCAGCAGCTGGAAGCCAGATGTGATACCCATAAAACTGTGCTACACACCTGTGTTTCTACATGTGAGTCATTTACTGTGTTTTCTGGATGAAGAACTGACAAACTGAAGATACTACTTTATTAAATCCATCACACACATTTCTTGCCTGCTTTTCTCACCTATTGACTTAAAATATAATTGGACACACATTTCACTTTTAGAAACTTGTCAGCAATGAGGACTTCTATTAATCTCAAACCAACACAGCTGGTTTAACTAAGACTCAAATTAAATTTTCTGATGGAAACTCTATGCATACAGTAGATACAGCTCACAGGAAGAAAAGGACACACGACCAAAAATGAAGCTGAGGTCTTCCATTTAGTTCAGCCCTTTAAATACATCTGTCAACCCTTTACTTGGGCATCAATGAGCTAAGACATCTTTCACAATACAAGGGACAGAAGGTACTAGGGCAGAAACGGAGGGAAAGCAAGTATCTAGAAACCTGCTCGTGCACTTAACTTGTACAGCCCTTTACTTGCAGAGCAGAACTATGTGAATGTAATCCATAGCAACCTACAGATATCATGAGAAGAAGGATCTAGCAAGACTATATATATATATATATATATATATATATATATATATTTTTAAATTTTCTACTAATGTCTTATGACAGGTTTTTTGTTTGATTTTAGAAGACACCAAGCTCTATCTAAGATACTAGAAATCAAACTATTCTAATATAGTACATATACTTTGGTACCTTACACTTTTAGGTAAACTGGAAAAAACTTTGTGGTTTGGTTTTTTTTTTTTTTGGACTACCTGACATCTATCTATAAACAGAATTACAAACTACTGAATGTTATGGATTACACTTTTCTTTCCAATTTGTGTGAAGATTACTACAGGGAAGAATAAATATGCCCCTGTGGCAGATATAATGTTATCTTGTTTAGAACCACGTCGTTTAGCAATAACTTACCATTTTCAGGTTGAGTTTTTTTAAGTGAATCTATGAGAGTACTGACAGCTTTTAAAACAAATATGATCTCTGTTACTTGTTGCCTACAAAGGGAAAAATGAGAGCAGTCAAATACTGATTTTTGTCTCGAGAGCATCAGTTTGCTATGAAAATTACATAACATTAAAAAAACCTCTCATAATGGTAACAGCAACAATGAAACCTACCGAAAAAGGATATTTAGACATTAACTTGTCTTTCACTTTCCCATTATCATTCTGTTGTTTCAGCTAGCACAGCTTTAAATTTGATATTGGAACTAGCAGCATACACATCTCAATACGGAAATATGCATGCACATGATTGATTGTAACATGAAAATAATCAATTTCATTATGCATTATCAAAATCTTCAAAAGTTAAGGGACACGTCAGTCAATTTTTCTGTTTCAAGAACAATTACTTGAGTGATGATTCACAATGCTGCTGTTTGGGTATTTGATCTTATTTTTGAGTAGATTCTACCTCTCATTTTAGAAACTATACATATCCCTACTGCAAAAAAAGAGAAATGAGATTTCACAAATATTACCTTATAGATATCAGAAACATTGTTTCAATAACTGAAAATGTTAGTTACTAAGTCATAGTCCTATTATGCATGTAACAGCATTGAATACGACCATTACTACCTAAAGCTTTTTCAACAAAAAAATTGGTTTCAACATTTTCTTTGAAATGTCTTCCCCATAAACATTCCCTCGGCTTTAAATTTTACTCCCCAAAACACAAGGTTTTTTTGATGATTGAGTGATACTTTGAATCCAACCTTCTTCTCATAAAGTACCGGTAATACCTTTCATTTCCAAAAGACAATGTACATACCGTGGAAGAGGACATTTGCCACTCAGTCTCTCATCTTCTATGTAGCGATGCAATACATCCTGTGACCTTTTCAAGAGCACAGAAAGTGCCATCCTAGAGATGTAGCCTTCCTGAGGAGTTGTGACTTTATTACTGAATGAAAACTGGAGCAGTGTTTCAAAACACACCTTGGAAAATTCTTCTCTTATTCGAATATCTATTTCAGCTTCTGTTAAAGCAAAATGTTGTATTTAGTTGTGCAACGTGCATGCCAGTTCACTAAATATTGCACTTCAAACAGCTTATTGTATTTCACAAAAAGGTTATCACTCCTTTAGCATTAAAAAAGATTAACAGTGATATGAACAAATATTAAGAATACGTTCCAAGAAAAAGATAACTATGCAGTAATCACAAATTAAGTTCCAAAAATAAAAGATTAAATAAGCAACATGTTTGATAATGTATCACCTAGTTGACATAGCTTTAATAATAAAATATATTAAATCGATTACAAAAAAAAAGCTAGCAATCCCAATTCTATATCAGAAGAACTAATATTTGGTACTGTACAATCCAAATATTTTTCTCTGTAATGGCTTAAGTTCACTTCATTCTACTTTCTCCAGAAAACGTAACTGTTTCTTCTTGAAGGTAGAGAAAGTACCTGGCTAGGTACACCACTGAGTTATACTATGGTCGTTTTGTTTTTTAAGAACAGGATATTATACCTGCCTTATAATTGTCTGAACTTGTCAGAGGTATTTCATCTGGCACAATGTAAAACAAACTATGTAGAAAACAAAAATAAAGTAAAAGAAGTACAATGTTATATATGATACTGACCAAGAAGTAAGGAAATAATTTTTAAAACACTGCAAGAAATGCTCAGCACCTTCCATAAAAAACCCTCATAGTTTATAAAAAACCCCTGAATATCCAACAGTCTATACTGAATACCTGCCATAGAATTTCAAGTCTTTATCAGATTAAGTACTCTCAACATTTTCACTGCTTCCTAGTATATTACTGTATTTTTTGGCATTCAGGTACCGTACCTGTAAAGGAGGATGACTGAGAATGTATTGAGCCTTTATTGAGCATAGTCATTATTTGGCCAACAAATTCCTTGGGAATAAAATTAGCATACGGCAGTATCTCTGTGCTGATAAGCTGCACCACCTAAAATAAATTAAATATATTTGTATCCTGAATATTAAAGTCATAATTCTAGTATGAAGAAGATGAAAACATTAAACAAAAGGGACACACCTAATGAAACTTTACCAAATCTGCCAATGCTAGCTTTTAAAATTTGCAGCTAGGCCCAAAAAACATGGTCTTGCATATAACATTAAAGTTGAAATAATAAACTACTTTTCCCCATACTTTTGTCAGTTTCTGAGGTACTTATCACTGAGATTTCCACTAACATTTGAATTATATTCTTCAATTCGAATTTACAGTTTTGAAAAGAGAAGATCTAATATTAAGAATCTCCCTCTCCCTCCACTCAACTCTATATCCCCACTAGGACACTAACACGTATCACATGCTTCCAAGATAACATCTGCAAAGCAGAACAAGTGAGTTAACTATCTAAAAGCTTAAGGCAATGCACATTAACCAAAATGCTTTCTATCCTTGCCCTTGACATTCCCATTCAGGAACAATGTCCAGAGAAGAGCAACGAGGCTGGTGAAGGGGCTGGAGAACAGACCCTATGAGGAGCGGCTGAGAGAGCTGGGGTTGTTTAGCCTGGAGAAGAGGAGGCTGAGAGGAGACCTCATTACTCTCTACAACTACCTGAAAGGAGGTTGTAGAGAGGAGGTAGCTGGCCTCTTCTGCCAAGTGACAGGGGACAGGACGAGAGGGAATGGCCTCAAGCTCCGCCAGGGGAGATTTAGGGTGGAGATAAGGAGGAGGTTTTTCACGCAGAGGGTCATTAGGCATTGGAATAGGCTGCCCAGGGAGGTGGTTGATTCACCTTCCCTGGAGGTGTTTAAGGCACGGGTGGATGAGGTCTTGAGGGACTTGGTTTAGTGTTAGATAGGAATGGTTGGACTAGAAGATCCGATGGGTCCCTTCCAACCTGGTTGTTCTGTGATTCTGTGATATCAACAAATTAGTGCATTAGATCTCAGAGTTCTGCTCAATGCAGACAAAACCGCTGCCACTTTTCATCTAGAAATCTTCATCTCCCAGCTGCCACTGGACAGGACATGACAGGAGATAGAAACCACAGAAACTGCTGTGTATTCCCTGCAACTCCTTTTCCTTTGTACCCCTAACCCCTGGTCTGCCACATCTCCATCCTGGAGCCGAAGGGGACCAGTCCCTCTTCATTCCAAGTACCATCATAGCTTAATTTTCTTTGGCCTTATCCAACCAAACATCATCTCTTCTACAATTACAGCAGCCTTCACGCTGCACAAACAACAATGTTTTTTTATTTATGCACAAGTTTTTCAGTATTGAGAACACATCTGGAGGGCAACAATGTCATTGCTGACTAAATGCCTCTCCTCAACACAGAAAGCACTCACTTGAGGTTTAATTGTCAGCTTCCTCCATGATTTACAATTACCTGTGTAATTGCTTGGCAATAACATAATAAGTAAGAATCAGATACTGGGTTAGAGGAAGAAACACATTCTGTTTTAGCCACTCTATGCTCTGTTGAACTCAAGTGGACAAGTAGTTGTTTTTGGCATGCCTCTTCCTACTTTTTGCATAACACTGAAGCAGCTGAATTCTGAGCCTATGAATTTCCTGTCTTGTTTTTGAAAAGGAAAAAAAAATTACAGGAAACAATAATGAACAACTAACTTTAAGAAAAAAATTACTTCAGAACCAAATGCAATCTGTAAACGTCACCATCTTGTTATATTCAACAGAGTAATTGTTACAGTCTCCTTACCTCAACATCAATGCTCTCATTCTTCTGAAATTCCTGAATTGAGAGATTATCAGGAGGCGTACTAAAAATAAACATACTATGTTAAACTGCTAAATTCACAACATCTGTTAGGAGATAAGTACGGGAAAATGCATTTCAGTTAAAGTTATTATAGGCATCAAGTTGGTATTCTCACATGATAATGACCAACGCTGTAGAATAAAATATTATGAATAATGATCATTAAAATTATTCAAAGGGAAATAGTAGTAAAACTAAAATTGAAGAGTCACAACTGACGAACCAAATTAAGGACTTACATTAACAACATTTTTCATATGCATCTCAAAGTAATCTCTCTTATATGTGCAAAAGTCACAGTATCTGTTTAGATGAGCCTGTGAAGGTATCATCAAGAGATCACAGTTTATTACATTTGACTTTTTCTCTCGCTCTGCAAGATAAAGGACTATAAAAGAATTAATTTTAGTTTTCCATTTTCTTCTTTGCATTAGTGGGACAATACTTAGTCTTCTTCCTTGATAATGGAAATGATATATTCTCATTTTTAATGTATTTTGTGAAGAGACAAACCCTTTTGCTAACAAAAATTTTTTAAGAAATTCAGTTTTTTCCACTGTATATAAAAATCTATTTACAGATTAAATGTCCAGAAGTGATTAACCAATGAGAATTACCCAATATTTTCTTTACAAGATCCTACCTTGCTTGTAAATTTGGAAATCTCGTTATCATTTAATTGTAAATTTTATGTCCAACCATCAACCGCACAGTTTTCTCTGGTGAAGTTTTCTCCCATTTACTGAATCCTTCCTCATACTTACTGGACTACCTGTTCAGTGAATTCAAATTCCTTTTCTTTGTTGGATTACATTTCTCCTGAGTTATTGGGCCAAATTCCTCAGCAGGACAGAAAGGGTAAAGACCTCCTACCTAGGGAGCAATCAACCACTTCAGCTGATATCCTACATCAGTGTTTCAGCTTGAATCAGGCACGGGTTTTTCAAGTTAAACTTTTAGACATCTTCATTTACAGACCTCGGTTTATGTCTGATTGTAGAGTGCAAAGAACTGGATTTGTTTTCAGTGAAACTAAACCAAAAACTGTACTCCAAGCTCTTGCAGGTGCTTGCATAACAGGAAGCCAGACTAGAGCTACACTGAAATAAAACACCCAAAAAGGGAGCACGCTGGGTGTGAATCAAAGAAAGTACTTCACATAACAGATAAAGTCTGAAATACTTTGCTTATAATGCCATAATCAGAGGACTGCCTGCTAAAATCTACACATATTCAACAAGCAGTTACTGAAATTATTAGAAGAAAAATCAATTATGAATCAATGACAACCTGTGGTATAAAAACTTTCTGAGCTACATAAATTGGGAGGCTGAAGGAGCACATCATGAAAAACATCACTACATGGTCACCTTTTACTCTTCCTTAGCTATCCCACTAATCCAACAGATGCCGCAGATAAATCTCCATGCTGACTTAGTTAAGCTGTTCTGATTTTTTCAGACAGAGCAGAAGTAGGAATCCTCATGCCTATGTCTCTCTGAAATTTAAAGACAGTGCAAAACCCACTGGATTGCAGGCTTAGTTTCTCTGTAGTGTCTTATTTTCACTGAAGGTAACATGTTACTTGAGCTAATGGAATAGCCAGTAGCAGCAACAACAACAAAAATCAGAGACAAGGTGCTATAAACTGTCGATATAATGTCATATTTTAAATCTTCTCCTTTTCACAATTTTAAAAAGCTAAAAAGCAAAATAACTATATAACATCCTCAAGCTGAGGAAGAGTTTGGAAATTTGACCACTTGAAAGGAACAGTTAGAAATACTAGAATTAAAGTTGTTTATGGTATTTCAGTTTACTGCTGGTGTGGATCATAACACACAAACATACATCTTAAACATTTTTTTTCCTTCCAGAGAAACCATCTCACTAAGTGCATGATGGTCACTACTGAGACAGAAGGAAAATTATAGTGTCAATCTGCTACAACACTGCTGCCTAATCTATGGCAGAATAGGCAGATGCAACAAAAGCAGAGCTCTGGACTGAACAAAGAACCAAGCTGTTCTGTAAGCAGAGGAATCAGTACAGTACTGTAGTAACAAGCAGAATGGCATCCTTTGGCTTATTTCCAAACTCCCTTCCAGCCCCCAGCTTTTCCTCCACCCCATATTCCTCTCCAGGAAATAACAGACATGTGGGGGATAGTTCAGGGCTAAGCACATGCACCCTGGCAAAGCAGCTGCCAAATATACAATTGTGGACCCACGCCAGCTTTATCCTCATAAGGGTCTACGCCTGTCTTCTCCATCCCAATGCCAATTTTAATGAAAGGTTTAAGAACTTTGGAGGCTTCTAAATCTCATTTAGATCTGTTTAGTTTAGTTAAGTTTTTTGTTTTTTGTTTTTTTTTTTTTATCCTAGTACTCTTATATGCTGCTAACCAAGATTTTTCCAAGATAAGTTTCCTCCCCATCCTCTGGGTGCTTAGCATGGGGCACTTTAAGTTCAGTCTGCACACTTTCAGCTGATTTTCAGTTTTGACAATTACAACAGTACGTACCAACGCTCCTGCTTCAAAAATAATACTAATCTCCCTTCCTAAAAGGGTCTCTGTGTAGATAGCTTCACCACTGTCTGTGGAACACAGACATGTTACATGTATGACTAGAAAAAAACCCCACAGAAAATATGAAATACTATATTTATATTTGGTTTGTGTGTCAGGAAATTAGGAAGTATGGAATTATATGTTGAAAACAAAGAATAAAATAAAATACTAAGTAGTTGTTCAAGTTGATACCTTTTGTAACACTAAGAAAGATGCAAAACCTTTTAATAGTAAACTACTATGATGCATACAAAAGCAGATCATATTAAAATACACTGGAAGCTTTCATTCTGATACTTCCTAATTTATGACTGACTGACTTTCTGAGCTGAAGTTTATTTTAAAGAGGCATTAAAACCTTTCTGTCCAGTCATCCATACCTGATCTATCATATATGCTACAGATTATGCTACATATTTGTTTATATATCAAACCACTCTCAAGTAAATAGATTTTTGCAAGACGTCTATATGAAACATCTATCTATGGGCCAAACATTTTGCTGGTCTGATGCAATACAGCCGAACTGTACTGGAATGGTCAAGAGCCAGGGAAGATTGGAGCCAGCATAATGCAGACTGTTGCTATGCGCAGGCTTTCCCAGGCACAGAGCTCCCGGCTGCTGCCCACCGCCTAGGGAGGGCTTTAGAGCCTAACAACAGAGAGCTAACAGCCACCTAGAGTCCCGCTGTGCACAGCAGCTCTCTGCTATGAAGCAGCTTTTTGGAGACTATTGATTTAATTCCCTCATGTGAGCACAGACTTCTGCTCTAGTAAATTATATATATACATGTTTGTTGAATTTTATTTTATTTAATGGCTTGACATGCTTCCATGAAAGCCTCTGGGAAAGAACAGTGTTATGAAATAATAAACAGACCAAGCTCTTACTAGAAGACAATTTTGTGTAAATTAAGTTACATGAAATTCATTAATTTTTAATTGACATTTTGATTTATACTAAAAATCAAGATTACTGAGCCTCCTCAGCTGTAGCTCGCTTTTTTTTAAAAAAAAAAAAAACCACAAACCAAACACACATTAAAAAAAGAAAACGAAAAACCAACGCAAAACTTATTGCTTGGAAGCCATTAATTCTCTCTGACAGCAGCATTTTCCTTTTCCATTTACCTGGGCTCTATTCACTATATTTGAAATTTCTTGATGTGCAGGTCTGCAGAGACCATTTCTGCTGTGCTTTGTACCTTTGAAACATCAATGACTATATCTCCTCTCATTCAGCCCCATAGCTGGCTTTAAAACCTATTCCTGTTCAAAAGACTGAGGCAAGACCATGCAGTGGAAATTCACTATTTTAAACAGAGATTCACAGAGATTTAATTTACAAGTTCCAACCACAGTGACCTCTTGCTTAACCAAAGCCAACTTGTTTTCATTTGTGGAAGCAATATTAGGCTAATATGTGTGATTTCTAGGACCACAGTGATTAGAAGAATTATGAGTTACACAAGAAAAACTTAAAAAATGTTGATTTGAAAATGTAGAACATCAGTGAAACAGAAAAGAGCTTTCTCTTTCTACTCCATCCTCAGCCAAGTAGAAACTTGTAGAATGTGTATATAAAAATGAGACAATATGCCCGGGGATATTTTAATGAATGAAGCTTAAAGGGAAAAAGTAGTCAAATCTGATATGCAGTGTTGCTAGGAAGACTGACTCCAATAAGACATTTAAAAGTTTTACAGAGATGCAGGTAATTCCTATTTTGAATCATCTCAGCAGCTCTGAGTCGGCTTTGAAGAATAAGAGTTTGAAGAGCAGGTACAAAAGAAAGATATTTACTCTAGCTTTGCATGAAGCCTGGACAGATAATAGCATGGGACTAGTAGAACATTAGTGGAAAATGTAGAGAATGAAAAGGTATACAGGAGTGAAAGAAGGAAAGTAAGTTTCTTTGTGACAAAACATTTCAGCTTTCTTGAAGCAGAGCACTTAGGAAAAAATACAGAATGACAGCATAAGAAAGTTAATTTTCAGTTCTAACTACATTTAGGTCCAACTGAATGTATCTAAGTGTATTCCTGTCACAATGGTGACATATTGGATAATGGTAAAAATCTGGACAATGCAGTAATGCTGTTACTCTCTCTCACTGATAGCCTCTTGGAGCATCTCCGATTTGCATTTTCCAAATTCTCTGTGCTCCAGGATCTTTTCAATCCATCCTGGTCTGCGGCAGCACAGACGTATTTGTACAGTTCTGCACCTGACTTAACCCCCTACCCTGCATGGCATCTTTGCAAGTTAGAAAGCCACCAGGGACAACTGACTCACAGCCACAATAAGCTCCAGTTATGGTTAGCAAGGTCACTAAAGCAAAGTTAAGTTTACAAGTCACTAATCTAAATAAGAGCATACAGTGCTGTAGTCTTCTCACCTGTGGCTTGGTTAATTGATTCTGTGATACAGACAAAAATCCAACTACTACCAAAAGTTTTAAAAAGCACAACTCACTGTTAATGTAAAAAAAAAAAAAAAAATCAGGGAAAACATTAAGAACCAGCTTTTATACCATATAGCTGACCTAAAATAAAGGAGTAAAATGAACAGTTGGAAAGGAAAGTAAATTCCCGTTGCCTTCTCCTGTAATCTGAAGGTTGACATGTACCTCAACTCAGTAATAAATTTTAGCTGTTACTTTCAGAACAGTGAACAGATTCTCCCAAATTACTCTGGAATAAGACATGGCTATGATTAACATATTTGCCTATTAGATCTAAAACAAAGAAAGATATTGAAATACCACAGTAAATTTGAAATGTCTGAATTCAGTTTACTTAGATGTGGAACCCCAACAAATGTAAGAGACTGACTATATTGCAATCACAACCTTCTGAAAGACACAAATTAGAAAACTCTAACACAAAAGGGACAGGTTGCCCTATGTGCCAAGACTAGTTTCATAGCATCTTGCACAGATGTGTAGAAGGACTTAATCAAAGGAAATTAGAAGACAATTACCTCAACAACTTCCACAGCTATCTCTGGAGCCCTTCTTGCATCATAGAGGCACACTTCAGGAACATTGTGGGGAGGAGGAGGAAGATGAAGAAAAGGAGAAATGACTACTATTCCTAATTTTCCTGACTACTGGCATGAGGCAGATGTACTCCCTTCTTAACCTTTTCTTTAGGACCACAAGGCTCAGGCTGATAGAAGGATTAGAGAGTCTATCCAATCTCAAGCTACTAAGGGATAGTGCTCCAACTGTAAATAGGAGAACCATGCACTCGGGGAGACAAACTGCTTTTTACAAAAAGATGGACATTAGGGGGACAAAAATACCCAACCCCAAAATCAGACATTCAATAGCCACACAACATAGCAGTGTATAAGCAAAAGTCATCTACTCATAGCAAGCTGGGAAAGAATAATAATAATGGCCAATAATTATATCAGGCCAAATTATCCTGCTGTAGCCATATGGTGCTATAAACCACCAGCCTGTTTTCAGTATTTTAAATTCTTTTGAACCTTAACGCTTCTGAGTGAGAGAACAGAGAAATTTTATGAAACTTTCCTGAGAACGTGTTTAATACTGATGAAAACACTAATCCCCAATCTACATTTTGTATGTAAAATTACAGAATCTACTCGGGTCTCTAAAAAGTCATGCAAAATAGACAAGTTTCCTGTTTTGTAGACACTGAGGAAAATTCACTCACAGCAAAAAGTAGTATATACCCAGAGTAGCTTCTAAGTGAACATACATTCTTCTACAGTAACCTGAAAAACCTTCATTTAATTTTCTAAACTCAGCAATAATATTGATTATAGGGCATTAACAGATCCAGACTGCCTGTCCTAGAATGGAAGCAGGACTACTAACAAAACCAAACAAGGTACTGCAAAGACTCTTTTAAATTAAAGAAACAGTGAAGAACCAAAATAGAAAAACTAGACGATTAAAATGTATTTTATGAGCTTTTTTATTTTAAGGTCTTCCTATTTAATACTATTTCTTTGAAGTAGACAGAAAACCAAGAGGTTTTTCATTCAATTGTCGTGTAACCCTATTGATGAAATTCCAGAACCATTCACTATTACAATCATTTTCACAAACTGGTGTGTCTCTAAAATTAAGTTTCATTGGTATTTATTTTTTTTCTGTTTTGGGCAAGCTGCTATTTATTCATCATTAGTAAATACAGCTGTGTTTGGTTGCTGATTTTTGTGTGTTTGAAAACTATACACAACTATACACACATAAATACACAGCATACTAGTGCGATGTACAGAAGAATCCTATTATTTTCTATTAAAAAGAAAGATAAAGTCATTACTGAAATAAGCGCACACACAGAAAATCAGGGAATTAAATCTTTCATACTCCACACTGTCCTTTAATGTAAGATGTTATTGGATATACTCAAACTACTCCTAAACATTTCTTACCCTGAGATGTTCACAGAAGATGGAAATTCCACACTACTCTTAAGCAGTCTTTACAGCACCTAACCTTCCTTGCAGTCAAAGGTTTCCTTAATGCCTAACCTAGATAACCTGATGTACTGAATTCCATTTTACCCACTCTGAAGGGACAATAAAATTTCTTCTCTGGAGCAGTCTTTTACCATATTCTGATGACTTACCATGTCTCCCTAATGATATATTCTTTTGGCTGAACAAACCAAGTCTATGTCTCAGACTTTGTCTAAGTCTTTGATTGTTATTATTTTTCACTCCTGGACTTATATGCCTTATATGCCTACATATACCGCATTCCATTCGTGAGAAATTAGGCAGGTACTTAATATATCTGCCTGTCTGGCTAGCTATAAATCTGACTATTTAGCTACATTTTTCACAAAGTACTGCAAATAAAGTGAGGATAATTATTAAGATGCAGTCAATTTATCTTAGATAGAAATAAAGGCAAGATAACTATGAGCTTAGTGAAGAGCAATGTAAGAAATTGTTTCCCAAAATTCATGGTAAGTGGAATATTTCAAGCTGGAACTCAAAAGAAACACATGTAGTTAATGATGCTCACACAAAAAAAATTATTGTTACAATTCCGTTCAAAGCGAAAAAAGGAACTGAGCACACATCAGTAATGCTTTTTTTATCAAATCTACAGAAAAGGCTCTTGGGAGTCCATACAGAATCACTTGGCCTGATAGGCTATGCCTTCTTTTCAAAAGTCAGTTGAGTTCACTCTTGCTGATATTTCACCTTTTGAATGAAGTTTTTTTCTACTACTTTCTATAACTATACTTTATTGAAGTAGACAGGCTGGTTACTTTTTTTCCTTAATTCTTTAAAATAATTTTCAGATATTAAATATCTTTAAAGATAAGACTTTTTACTGAACCTTACTGACACATAAAATACTTTCAAGTGTAAAAGTAAAAAAAATTACAATAAAAAATGAAATGGTGTTTACCTTTTGGTGAATAAAAAGTCTTCAAAAGTGTTTGCTAGCTCTGGCCACATACTGTCAAATTTTCCAGAAGATGCATGCTGCCTTGCAACAGGTAGCCCAATAGAGAGAACTTTGATAAGAGAGGAAACAGCTAGCTTCCACGTGCTTTCAGAAGGACAGGAATATTTCAGACTAAGAGGTATTCTTAGTGTCTGCAAAAGGAAAGTTTTATAGTTTATTAAATTTATAGTTATATAGTTGTATTTATAGTTGCTCAGAAAAATCAAGAGTACAACTGGTTTCTACAGAAGATCTTGGCAGACACTGTCACAGATGGTACATGTCCCTACCTTTTCTGCTAGTATACGAGATGTTCTTTTAAAAATATGATTGTAAAAATTATTCACCATACACCAGCTGGCTAAAGCAAAAGTCTGTTGCTAGCTACAAGGTCAGAAGTCAGAGTTGGTCCATTACCAATTACACTATGAAATTACATAGTAACTTTCTTTTTTTTTGTCTCATTCATAGCTAATTCCAAGTGCTTCCACAGTTAAAAAAAAAAAATCACCTCATTAAATTTAAACTTTTCCTAATACACAAAAGTTGAACTGTATACATAGCCACTGCAAGACACTTGGTCACTGCTGACTGTAAAACCACATGAAGTTCCAAAGAAGTAGTTAGTGAAAGTCTAAGATAAAGCTGCACTACAACTCAAGTGTATAGGAGATTAAAACACAGCATATTTTAAGTCTTCCAGATGGAAACCCAGCTTCAATATCTATAAAATAAACTAGTAAACTAATTAAAAAAAACCATATTAAACATACATACTAATTACACTATATGTATTCCTTTTAGCACTGTTCGTCTAACTAGAACCTGATACCAAGTTATCTCAGAAAACTCATCAATTAATTTACATTTCAAATACATAGTGACTACATTTGAGTATACATGCCTCCAATGCTTTGTTCAAGTGTCTGATCTCAGGAAAGCAAAGGGAGGAAAGAAGAAAGACTCACTCTTGGTCTAAAAAGAGTGGGTCAGCTGTCATTAACTTTCTGTTACCAAAAATTATGAGAACTAGGATCTAACCCTAGAGATAAACAGAATGTTTTCTTCTGCTGCTATTGTTCATAGGGGTCAAATCTAATTCCCAATAACAACACAGGCTTTAGAGACATGAAAAATGACTTAAAGCTATTTTCACCTACTGTAATAGATCACATGATTATCAACTGTGAATACTAAAGAAAAGCGGTGTTTGTATCAGTCTCGCCTATCCCACTAAAACAGAAGTGGAAACCACTGCATTAACTTTGAAATATTATGCAAATATTAAATTCATTATCGATCCAAAATAATATAATGTAAGTACTTTAAACACATTCAGGTTTCTAAATTTCTAGACAGGAACAATCTGATGTCAGCCAAGTCATTACAAACAAACCTAGGTCGCACACATTTTTTCCCCAGACATTTATTACTGCTTCTGTTACTTGCTAAAATGGAAACAAGGTCAAAAAGAGTTGAGATTGGCAATTTCACCTTAAATGCAGATTTGTGCACCCATAACATTTCACAGCTACATCAATGACACACAAAATCATTATAAGAAAATCAAAAGCAATAGCTAGAGTACACATCCCCAAAACGTATATGCCAGTCCACAGAAATTAGTATTTGGCCTTCAATGCTATATTTATTAAGAGGTCTTCTAACCAGATTCAGGTGTACAACACTTTCAAAAGTTAGTATTTTGTGGCCTAAAAGGTTTTTTTTTTTTAATCTCAACATTAAAATACTGATGCTAATATTATTCAACTAAAGAACAATACATATAACCCAACCACAGAATCATAGAATGACCTGGGTTGGAAGGAACCTTGAAGCCCATCCAGTTCCACCTCCCACTAGACCAGGCTGCCCAAGGCCCCATCCAACCTGGCCTTGAACATTTCCAGGAATGAGGCATCCACAACTTCCCTAGGCAACCTGTGCCAGTTTCTCTCAACCCTCATTGTCAAGAAATTTCTCCTTACGTCTAATCTAAACCTACCCCTCTCCAGTTTATACTCACTGCCCCTAGTCCTATCAACTACAAGCCTTTGCAAAAAGTCCCTCCTCAGCTTTCTTGTAGCCACCATTAAGGCACTGGAAGGTCTCTTTGGAGCCTTCTCTTCTCCAGGCTGAAGAACTCCAAGTCTCTCAGCCTGTCCTTGTATGCTCTTCTCTGGACCCATTTCAACAGCTCCATATCCTTCTTACATTGAGGTTTCCAGAACTGGACACAATACTCTAGGTGGGGTCTCACAAGAGAGGAATAGAGGGGCAGAATGACCTCTCTCAACTTATTGACCACACTTCTTTTGATGCAGCCCAGGATATAGTTGCCCTTCTATGCTGCAAGCATGCACTGTCAACTCATGTCGAGCTTCTCATCAATCAGCACCCCAAGCCCTTCTCTGCAGGGCTGCTCTCAATCCATCCTGTACTGAAACCACAGACTGCTGGACTGCCCTGACCCGGATGTAGGACCTTGCACTTGGCCTTGTTGAACCTCATGAGATTCACACAGGCCCACTTCTCCAGCTTGTCTAGATCCCTCTGGATGACATCTCACCCTTCTGGTGCGGCAACTGCACCACTCATCTTGCACCACTCAGTCTCCAAACTTGCTAAGGATACACTTGATCTTGCTGTCTATGTCACTGATGAAGATATTAAACAGCACTGGTCCCAGTACAGACCCCCAAAGGGACACCACTTCTCAGAGATCTCCATCTGGACATCGAGCCATTGAGCACTGCTCTCTGAAGATGACCATAAAATCAGTTTCTTATCCACAGAACAGTCCAGCCATCAAATCCATATCTCTCCAATTTAGGGAAGAGGATGTTTTGAGGGACCACGTCAAAGACTTCAATCAATAACCTTGCAGCTTCAAAAGAAATTACTACATGTTGCTCATCTTCAAAAAATATCAATTTGTTTACTAAAGCTTTAAGGCTAAAGTTGCTCAAACTCATATTTTCAATATAAGCTCATTACATTCAGAGCATATGCAGGACAAACGTTTACCTTAATAATGTTCTGAAGAACTTTCTCTGTTACCACAGCTTTATGGCAAGCTGTCTTTTGGTATAAGTCCACAACAACTTCCAATGATCTCTCAGCAAATGGCACATAATTCAATGCTACCCATTCCGCCTGGGAAAAGAAATTACTAAGTTACTGAACTATATATGAAAACATATTAAATTAAGGAACAGAAAATGTATGTTTTGCACTGAACTCTGCTTAATGCATGCAAGGTCTGCTAAGAATATGGTCCAAGCAACAAAACTGCAAATACAACGTAGCCTGACTATGAAAATGTACTCTACATTGAAGTAAAGTACATTTAAATAGGAGAAACTTTGCAGTCTAGGCAAGACAACTATATTAGGGCAATCTTTAAGGAAATTTAACTCACCGGTGCAAATAGCTGTATCTAGTGTGATTCCATTGTGTTGCAGGACAAATAGAATAAGAAGAATTAATACATACATAATAGTTACCTCTTTGATTACACTGAATCAGATGCTCATGCTCAGTGAACAGCAGAGTACACAGACAAAAAGAATTATTGAACTTCCAATTTCTCTACAACATGCACAATTGAAAAATTTGCAGCTTGAGGGAATTTTCTTCCTTTAAAATTATCATGTCCTTCTATTGAATTTGTTGTCACATGTAGGACAAGTTATTTTAGATTAATTCACTGGACAAATTCAGACACATTCACAATGTCTGGTGTCCAGGTAAGACCTTTCCTACACAGAGGATACAAAATACACACAAAACATAAAAGCAATGTCAAGTTAAAAAGGAGCAAATAAACGTAACAAAAGCACGTTAAAAAGTAAAAAAGAAATTTACTTATTACACAATATGCACAGTGAAGTTTTTACAGATGGAATAAATGCATTTTGCTAAACAACCTCTATGCGAAGCTGAGTTGGGTTCACCAGCCAAGTAAAACAAGCAACGTTTCTAACTAATTACCTGATTATACTTTGCATTTGCAATGTGTTTCGTTTCCAACTGTCCATACTGTGGAGGCTTGCAGGAAAATTCTACAAAGGCCAATAGCTGGTCGAAGATTGCAGGATACATTATCTGCATACTTTCTGAGCCCACACATATAGCCTATAAAAAAACCCCAAACAAATGCTTAATATATATCTTAAGCTTCTGCATTCAAAAATCTGCATTAGTACAAGAAGTTCCTGAAGAAAAATTTCCATGTAAGACTACGCAAGAATCATGCCGTATAAAAGAGAGCTATAGTTCTAACAATTTAAGGAAAGTAAGTTTTGTTATTTTATCAAAGCAAATTCAGTGGCAAGATACCTGGGTATATATAGTTTAGTAAATATGGCTACCTCATTTTGTCTAATAAAAGTTATCTTTTCTTTACAAACTCTGCTTTGACATGACAGCAAAATATAAGTCTTTCTTAAGTCCTGTCTGTTGATCTCAGCCACATCTTTAAGTTCTACTTCAAGGAACATTTAAATCTCAGAAGTCAGTCACACAACACTTCCATAAGTAGTTAAACTGTGTCTTACAGAAAGGAACGTAAATAAAACGAGAATGATATGGTTTTGGTATAGCTGAAACTCATAATCTTGCTTTAAAATGGAAAACATTTCAGGAAGGGTATACTCAGAAGATGTCAATGAAATATCCCGTTGTCATAGCCTAATGACTTCTTATTGCAATATAAATCCCAAGGCAATCTTAGGGCATTTATTATCAAAGCAAGACAAAATGATTCTATGAAGTTACTCCAATTATTTTTTGTCATTTTAAGTGTCTTGCTTTTCCTCCCAAAGCCTCTTCTATCAAAGCTTCAAGGAGCAGTCTATTTATTGTTCCACAAAAAGACCTTCTGCTTGTACTGTCATTTTCCTCTGGGAAGGAATCAAACCCCCTTCTCATTAACCACAGATCATTCATGACGAGTTGTGGTTGAACTCGCTCAAGGTGCCAACAGCTCCAAAGTTGCTCCGAGTGCAGCCTCCAGGCTGGGTCTGTGCCATGGGCTGGGGCAGGTGACGGGCTAGCAAATGTCCCAAGTCCCCAGTATTGAGACAGAGCAAAGCAACAGAGGCATACAGGCACTGTTACCACTAGGATCACCCCAAGACCTAGCTGCACCTTCAGGCCATCTACAACCTGCAGCAGAACACTCATCATCAATGGCCTTTCCCTTTTCCTTGCTTCCTGCAATTCAAAATGCACATCTGATGTTCAAAAAGCTTAGTCAATGTAATGAATATAGTGCAGCACTCTTTCTAAAAGCCATACTCCTTTTCTGGTGTTCAAGACTGTATGAAGTCCAAAAAGATGCTTGATGCTAGATGATCACCTGTGCAGCAGAAGACCAAAATTGCTGGTCTACAAGCATTCAACACCCTGTAAAACAAATTCAGCTGATCTGTTGCTTCACTATAGTCACCGCACTCAGTTTGAATAGGTTAATGCAAGATTACATACCTATTAGAAAAGGTATAAAAGATGATTTTACATACCAACAAAAGGGAAAGAGAGCATCCACAATCCCCTGGAAAACTTTTATATAGATGCAAACTACTTGCACACATGCAACTTGCATTACGCACAGAGGACTCTCTTAACATTTATACTGACAAAACATTTAAAAATACATTTGCCATTGACTCCACATTGTTAGATTGTTATTGTTGTTACTATTATTATTAATTTCAAGATCAGTGGAAAATAATTTCAGATACTACTTTTCCTGTACTAGTAAACAAAAGCAATAACTACCTCCTATTTAAAGTCTGTGAATGAGTAGCTTCTTTGTATTTTTTGAAACTCTTGTAAAATTTTTATTTTACAAATAGAAGCCTTATCTAGCCACTCCACTGGAGTATTTTCAATTCTAAAAATTATAACAAGTAACATTAAAAAAAAAAGGAGGATTAAATCACTCAGTTTTTAAAATTCACCTAACTAGAACTGCTTTTCAAGGTTTATGCTTCTGATTGATACCAGGTATCTTTTATCTAAGCATATGAAAAATTCAAAAATAGCCTAGCAAACAAAGTGACAAAGTATGTTGAAAGTATCTTTAAGAGCTGCTTATAAAACTGAGTAGACTTTACCGCATTGAGTGCACTTACTGACATAATTTAAGTTGAGAGACATATATAAATCAAGGAGCAATGGTCAGGCAACAACAAAACACAAACAAACCTCAAAGTAAAGTACTTCACAGATGGCTGGTTGTTGTAAAATTTGACATAGTACTTTTGTTTCAGAAATTCATGCTTTAAAGCACTGTTCTACTAATGTCCACATTTCTTAGTAGTTCAGATTTACCTAGTAACCCCCAGAGTAACTGTTGTCCTGGACTACTGTGGGTGGTTGTTTTTATAGTTCTCCATAGCTAAGTCTCTATCATCTCTGCTAGCGTATGCAAGTATCACCTTGAGTTTACTACACACTTAGCTCAAGAGGTTTGCAACCATACTGTCTGCAGAGGCAAGAATTCAAATTTTATCCAACCCCCAAGCACATATCTGTGTTCCTCTATCTGATGAGCCAGCTGGCTTACTGCAGAGCTGATTCAGAGTGAACACTGGGAGGCAGTATGACTAATTAGAGAATGTGTGCTTGAGTACAAACTTTAGCTGAGCTACAGTAATGAAGCAGGCATTTATACTACAGCAATGAAAGACCAGAAAACAAGCTCTAATGAGGAATAAAAAAGAAAATTAAGAATAAAGCAAAGGTGTAAAGTGCGTTAAACACAGGGAAGTCTGAAAAGAGAACTAAGGTATCCTTCCAGTCCTATGTTCTTGAGCTGCAATGTCCTTTGCTACTGCCATTGCATCACAATGTCTTTATTAAACCAGCCGAGGGCTGCCTTAACGTCAGGGCTGGTTTTATGCTATTTCAACTATAAGGTTGTTCAGGAATTTCTTAGAAAATCAGAATGATTGCAAATCTTCCTCTATCAGCAAAGAACAAAACTTAATCTGATCCCACACGCAAACACGTAAGAAATGTTTTGTTTAAAAGAAGGCCGCAAATATTTCCATAGTTGTCTTTAACTGTTCCACCAGCTCCTGTGTGTACTCCTGAGAGTACTTGTCAAAGTACTAATTCATTTCAACAGAGGAAGAAGATAACTGTGGCCACCAACAAAACTATATGATGGATGATGGCCTTTGTTCCATGTCAGCACTAGCTGGCTGCTTCATCATACGAACTGTACTATATAAGAGTTGAGAGGAACAATCATGTAACTTCACAGAACTTAGTAATATCGAAATATACTTCAACTTATTTTTTCAGCAATTTCAGTGCTGTTTTATTAGTACTTTATAGATGGGGTGAGAGGTATTGTATAAATTGAAGCACCTTCCTGTGCAAGTCTGTACTTGCAAAGGTTTGTAACTGCCATGCTAACTATTTAGATTGTGAGAGGGGAAGGGGAGGTATCTCTATTTCTCATAGGCAGTTACTGCTCTTGTTATTGTTTAAGTAAACTTTGGGAATACAGTTTAACATCTTGACAAGAACAGAAGTATAAAAAATGTGCAGTTTTTTCTCCTGTTAAAAACTCTATCAAGCCCTTCTTTGAAAAGCACTAATGCTTGCAGCATTTGGGAGCTAACAGGATCTGGACAAGGAGACAGGCAAAGAAATGGAAAAATCTGAGATGAATCTATGTAGTGATTAAGTGGGAAAACCAGGACTTGGGCAAGGCTGAGCTGCTGGAAAAGGAAGAGTATAAAAAGGTCAAGCCTGACTGCAAAAGGATGAAAATTTAGTGAATATGACTGGTGTTAAAACTCCATGTTATTTATACCCCCACATATAAAGCTGAGATTTAATACCAACTTCTAATCTTATTCCTCTGTTCTCAAAATATTCATGAACATTTGTTAAACTCAAAGATGATCATTCTGCCTTGCTTGTGTGGTTTAAATAAGTATGAGATAAGCCAACCCACATTAAGCAAAATGAACATAAGACGCTGAATTGCTACGCATTAAGTAGGCACCATGTGTTCTATGAGCTAAATGAGGCAGGATCCTTTCTGAGAAGGGGAAGAAAAATAAAATAAATTAAAAAAAAAAGGTATGACCACATAGTTAAACAAAGCAGTCATAACATGAAAGCCCAAAGGGAACAAAATCAGGTCACATGGATAGTTTTAATTCTGGCGTTTCTCAATTATGGGGTTTTTTGAGTGGGGAGGTTTGTTTTCTTTATTTTAAAGCACTGCTTAATACAAATTCATGATCTCATTCATTATCAACTTTGCTTCTTTTGATTAAATAAGTTTTCTGAATGAACAATGTATTTTGCAAGGAGATGTTTTACAACTCCAGAAAGAAAGAAGCAATGCTTTTTTTTCTTAACTACCCAAAAAAGGGCACACTTATTTGTTGTTGATGGATTCACTTGAATGAAGGGTGCTCTTTGAGGATGACTTTTACAGTAAGAATTTCTTAAGCAGAGATGCAGCGTTTGGCTTAAACAACTAGTCAACAGGAGGCAAGAAAGTTGGTGGTCCGCCAGAGATTTTTTTTATATCTTGCGTTTTGCATGAACTTAAAGTTTCCATGATCACTATTCTTCTAGACTTTGTCTATGTCATTACCTGGGAAACACAAGGAATACTGTTTGAGGAACTACTCCCCTAACTCCTTGTATAGACCCCTGTAACAGTACAATTCTGTAATACTAGACAGACAAGTAAATGGCTACAAACACAGCACCATACTTAAAGTATATCTGCAATCAAAAATGCATTTTATAAAGATTATTCCATGCCCTTCAACAGACAGCACCTGGGTCGCACCAGGACTAGAGATCTGGTTATTCTAATACAGCACACAGTGCAAATATAAATAATTTAAAACGTCATGTTTATAAAGTCTTCTGAAAAAAAGAACTGAGACAGTGTAGTTTACCTTTCACCATGCATTTGAAGTCACATTATTACCTTTTGCAAAACATCTAAAGCTGTAAGGACCGCTTCCTGTAAACTTGTCAGAACTGCTTCAGTGTAAGATGGAAGGATGAAAGGGGAAGCATCGGAACTGATTGGAACTGAAACAGCTCCGTGCAAAATTACACCCAGCTTTTGGAGATCATCCATGCTGAAACCAGTTTTGATGTGTTGGTAAAGAGCTGGGAATATTTGAATTAAAGCTGTAAGAAAAGGCTGGCTGGGAATAAAAGTCAATTTATCACAAGTAATGGGAGGCCTTGTACTTTCTGAACCAATTCTATACCAGCTGTTCCAGGCTGCCCACCAAAGATTCAAATCTTCAATCTCATCTGTTATTACAGGTGGTTCAGATCCACTGTATCTTCCTATTCTTTCTCCTATGGAGTCAGTTCTCATGAATGATCTGCCGAGACTAGTAGCAGTTGTTGTCCCTACCACCACGGGTACTGAAACATTGATAGCAGGTGGTGTATCAGGCTTCTCCGAGTCTCGAACAGGAGAAACAATTTGCAAGATCTCCTGGAAGCTTTTCAGAGCAGCCAAGGAAACTTCATTATTTTTGCTGAGTGCTGCTGATTGGATGTGATCAAGAAGAACATCCCAGGCTTGGGAAAAGTCTCCTGTTTTAAAAAGAGGAAAAAAAAAAAAATCAACTTGGATCTGGCTTACTATTCCCCTTTCTGCCCACCCTGTCTTTAAAAGGCTGCTCATGTACTTGTTACTCTAATACAGAAAAATTTCATGAATTTGGGTGATGGCTTGAATGACTTTCAGAATATATCAGTTCAACCATAACCAGAAAGAATGAATGTGACAGAGAAACACAGAAGTATGAAGAATGAAACAAAATATCAACGTTTAAGCTTAATTTGTTAGCGAAAAATAACATACCACATCACACACCAGAAAAATGTTTTCTTTATTCAGGACAGTGAAACAGATTTGTTCTTATACATACCAGATGCCCATTCATTTGAAAAAGTATTATGCATATACAAGGAGTTAAAGGTCAAACCTATAGTCAGGCAATGCACTTAAAAGTATTTTATTTTTATTTTATTGTACTATGGAAAAAGATTTCACCTTTGGAATTTGAATATTTAATTAAATTTAGCCTTAACTTTCAATTACGCTATTAGCGTAGCATAGAAACCCTTCCCATCCATCTTCCAGTGGTCCTGGCTGACTGAGGAAGCTCCACTGGACTGGAGGCTGATGTTGCGCCCATCTACAAGAAGGGTTGGAGAGAGAAGCCAGGGAACTACAGGCCTGTCAGTGTTTCTCACAGCATTCTGCTATGGAAACTGTCAGCCTCTGGCCTGGACAGGCGCATACTCTCCTGGGTGGAAAACTGGTTGGATGGCCGGGCCCAGAAAGTGGTGGTAAATGGTGTTAAGTCCAGCTAGAGGCCAGTGACAAGTGCGGTTCCCCAGGGCTCAGTGTCGGGTCCAGCCCTGTTCAATGTCTTCATCAATGACCTGGATGAAGGCATTGAGGGTACCCTTAGCAAGTTTGCAGATGACACAAAGTTGTGTGGAAGTGTCGATCTGCTGGAGGGTAGGGAGGCTCTGCAAAGGGACCTAAACAGGCTGGACCGCTGGGCAGTGTCCAATGGCATGAGGTTTAACATGGCCAAATGCTGGGTCCTGCTCTTGGAGCACAACAACCCTATGCAGAGCTACAGACTAGGAGAAGTCTGTCTAGAAAGCTGCCAGGAGGAGAAGGACCTGGGAGTGTTGGTTGACAGCCTAATGAACATGAGCCAGCAGTGTGCCCAGGTGGTCAAGAAGGCCAATGGCATCCTGGCTTGTATCAGAAACGGTGTGACCAGCAGGTCCAGGTTATTCTCCCTCTGTACTTGGCACTGGTGAGACCGCTCCTTGAATCCTGTGTTCAGTTCTGGGCCCCTCACCACAAAAAGGTTGTTGAGGCTCTGGAGCAAGTCCAGAGAAGAGTGACAAAGCTGGCGAAGGGGCTGGAGAACAGGCCTTATGAGGAACGGCTAAGAGAGCTGGGGTTGTTTAGCCTGGAGAAGAGGAGGCTGACAGGAGACCTCATTGCTCTCTACAACTACCTGAAAGGAGGTTGTAGAGAGGAGGGAGCTGGCCTCTTCTCCCAAGTGACAGCGGACAAGACAAGAGGGAATGGCCTCAAGCTCTGCCAGGAGAGATTTAGGCTGGACATTAGGAAAAAAGATTTCACAGAAAAGGTCATTGGGCACTGGAACAGGCTGCCCAGGGCGGTGGTTGATTCACCTTCCCTGGAGGTGTTTAAGGCACGGGTGGACAAGGTGCTGAGGGACATGGTTTAGTGTTTGATAGGAATGGTTGGACTCAATGATCCTGGGAGTCCTTTCCAAACTAGTGATTCTATGATTCTGTGATTAAAATAGCCCTGTAATGTTTTTATTTTTAGTCAGTGTTGACGTCAAATTTCATATAGTTTAAAATCTGCTATATTTCTGAAACTGGCCAATACTCTTCATAACTATTAAAATGTTAATATCTGTATCTCAATTAACCAAAATGAAATAAAGCATAACTTGATTTCTAGTTATATATATTAATTGCATACTACAGGATGGTGAAGGTATATTAATGTAATGTGGATAGCTACACATTCTTTATATCACACTTTTATCTTTAATGCAATTGAAGTAATTCTAGTTAACTAAACTATAAATGAAAGCTGTAATAAAATTTTATCAAAATACTTGGTTAGAAGCCCAAACAGAAACATTTTTTCTGTACAAAACAGGCATTGATACTGAACTAATATCAATACATTTACACTGTTCAGTTTTAAGTGGGAGTATTCTGTATTTTATCTGCTTGATAAATGACCTCATGTTTTATTTGTGTAAGAAAGCAAAAAAAGAAATAGGGAAAAATCAGAACCTAAGAGAAAGGAAGACGAAGAAATAAAGATATCAAGGAGTTATAGAAATAAAACTGAAGACTTCAAAATGGGAAAGGTAAGATTTTAAGGAAAAAAAAAAAGGTGAATTCACTTCAATTACATATTATCACATTAGAGACAACAGTAAAATAACTCAAACTGACATCTCTGTACAAGACAAAAAACAGAGGAGTATCATGAGGAAAGAAAAATGATCACTTGAAATATTGGGTAATCTCAATGTCTTTCATGTCATAACAATTCCAATCTTTTCATTAAAACATTCTTTCTTCTCTTCTATGCTATATACTTCACTGACTTTACAAGTGAGTTCTCTTTACATTGTAAGAGCACTGCAGAACTTGACACACTGATGCCACAGAAGAGTTCTAGGCAAGTGTTGCAGAACCTTAGAAAGACAAGAAGAACAATATGTTCTGACAACCAAAAGAACAAAAAAAAATATTATTGCTATCAGTCTGCTAAAAATTAAAGCTACATTTGGCACCTAGACCAAAGACTAGGGATATATATAGTCTCAGCAGTTGTGATATGGAACACAAAATAGTACTTAGAAATTTTGGCTTTAATGAGGATGAACTAAAATCTCCATAAATTATAACCACATTTGAGGTGAGATGCAACAAAACACACTTTTAAGCTAAGATTAAGATTCTTACCTAGTACACGAACTGTAAAAATATACAAAAGCAGAAAGTTTATTACTATACCTTTCAATAACTTTAAACTATAAATTTTACCTAAGGGCTGCAGTAAGTATCTTCTGGTGTTAAATATTCTTGCAACTCCAGCTAGTGTTAATACCCATGTCTCAGCCCACTGTTTCTCAGCTGTATCTCTTGAATGATGAATGAGAATGTTGCCTCCTCCTGATTCAATCTTCTCTTTGTCAGCTGTGGTAGAAGATTCTCGAACCCTATCTAACAGGTGAAATAAAACCTGTAATAGCCAGAAGAGAAAAAAAAAACCAGCTTTTCAAATAATAGTTGTATTTATGGTAAAACAACAACAACAGAAAACCCCAGTAATTTTTCCATTATCCTTTCTGTCACTGTGTCACCTTGAGAATTCCCTTATTCTAAATAGTCTCTGCAACAGCTGAGAGTAAGAATAAGCCAACTGATTTTCATTTGAGAAAGGTTGGAAACAACATGACCAAAACCACTGAGAAAAGCATTAGCAATAACAGATCCTGTGGATCTCACGATAACTCACAGGTGCAACAGATTCAACTACAGCCTGACTTTTTCGATAGGGCACAACAGGCAACAGATTCAACTACAGCCTGACTTTTTCGATAGGGCACAACCAACATGACTGTGATCTAGAACAGTGCATTTGCCAGATACTTTCAAATAAAAAGAGCCAAAACAGAGTGCAAAGTAAAGCTTGACCTAGCAGCAGATCAATCCAATTACATGACCTTCAAATATCACCATATTTTTGCACAGAGTCATTTACCTTCATAGGGAAGGAGCACCCTTTTTATACAACTCCCAAGTAAGAAAAAAATGGTCAAGATCCAAAAATAACATTTCATAAGAGGTTTTAAGGGCCAAAGAAAAGAAAGCAGAGGAAAAAAAGATATCAGACTTCTGCCACTATATCTTACCTTTAAAAAGTCCTAATAAATTAGATAACCAATATTAAAATAGCATGTCAATGGCTACCAAAACACGAATGCAATTTAGAAAAGCTTCAGTGACAGATTACATATCATACCTTCCATATTACTGTGTGCCACGTTGAATGTTGCAATAAAGTTCCGTGAGCACCAATAGTAGAAAACAACGTCTGCCCAGCACTCTTTCTAACTGCAGGTCGAGGATCCACACACAGTTCTCCAAGTTTAGCATACAGGCATAACCAAAGACAGTCAAATGGTGGTGCAGGATGAAAAGGCCTATTTAGCATCACCCCCTTTTCTTCTGCCTGTTTCTGCAACACTGCTTCTTCTTTGTTTAGCTCCTTTTCAATTATTTCACCTCTTTGGAAAAAATAATCTGAAATATTCCACTACAAAATAAATAAAACACATGGTTTTATACAATAAAAACACTGCAATGCTCTTAATGATCATGAAATAATTTTTTCCTCATTTACATATTTGGAAGTATTTTGTGAAGTACGTCAAGATTTATTTCCCTAAACTAAAGATTAATTTTCACTAACAAAAACCAAAGAGAAAGGCAGAAGCATCATCACAATAGGTTAATATAAACTCACCAACAAACCGATCGAAGTTAAGCTAATATTTAGCTCTTGGTTGTGGAGTCCAAAGCTTCCTGCAACTTCAACAACTATCTGTAGACAAGTACATGGCATTGTTGGAAGAAAGTCTGTCACAACCAACTGAAGACATTGGAATGCAGTCCGTATTAAGGACTCTCTTGAAAAAACAAAAAATAAAACACACACATACTCTCGTTTCAAATTTCAAGAGTGTAAGAATGTTTTGAATACAATAGCTCAGAGACAGCATTATTTAAAAAGGAAAAGAAACAAATCTATTTATTGTCTTTGAGATAAATTTGCAACATTTTAAGTGTTTCAACCAGAGGGGTTTTCTTAAGATTTAACATTAAGCTGAAGCTTCAAATTCTCATGACGTATTTTAGTCCATGTTAGCTAGCTAGTAAAGTTGAAGATTAGTATCTCTATTGGTCCTCAATTAGTTTTATACTGTGAAGTCTACTTCTCTGTTATAGAGAGCTAAGCCTTGTTAGTTAGTTAAGCTAGAACATGCTTAAAAGCCACAACAGACAAAACAAAGCTTAAGTTTAAGCATGATAATCTTCAAAAAACTAAGCTGTTCTGAACAATTCCTTGTATCAGTAGTTACAAACTTAAAGTACGCCAAACAGGTGAGAAAAATATATTTTTATGAATTAAGAACAATGCATGCCAAGCTAATGGTAGACTAACTTGCTTCAAATACTGTATTTATGTTAGACAAAATCTTTTCAAAACATCTACAATTAAATAGATCTTTAATAAATACTTTGCCTTCAGAATTAAATTCTGAATATAAGCATAAAATAAAAATGCAGTGTGGAAAAGGTTTTTTGAGCAGGTGCTTTCAGAAGTAGCAAGGTCATCTATAACTGTTTAGTGAGAGAGAAAATGAAATAATCAAAAGGAATAGTGTTGTGTAGATAATACAAAATAGGGAAGTTGCATTTAAATTTCACTATAGTTTTGGCGGAGTTTTTTTAATGTCTAATGTTTAATGTATAAAAGAAAAAAACCCAAAGGTCTGTTATACAGAAACTTACCCTTGATCACTTCGGATTGCCCCCATGACTCCAAGCACCAACGGCCAACCAGGTCCTAAACTGTCACCCTGACTTTGCAAAATCTGCAGCACACACTCCAACTGTTTGATTCTGATATCAGGATAACTAATATTTGACAGTTCCTTTAATGGATTCAATAAAAGCAACTGCAGTCTCTAAAAGTAAACAGTAGAGCATATTAAGAATGCTAAAATGTAAGTGATCCCTTAATTATTTTTATGTATAATAGCAAAAACACACATAAACACTTGAAGAGTCATTAAATTAATTCCAAAACCCACTCATTAAATGCTCAAATTCAGTGTCAGATCAGTCTTTCTGAAAAGCTGTTTATAAAGGATCACAGCAGAGACCTACACATGTTTTTAATTTCCCCTTCCTGTTATCCAGGTCCCTCAAGAAGTAGCTGCAGCATGGAACAGTTGGAACTTCACCTAGACTCAGCTTCCTACAAAGGAGGCCTTGAAAAACCTATCAATTGAACTCAAGTAAAAATATTAGAACGGTTTATTAATAAAGGATTGGATATCTGTGATTTAGAACATTAGGCAATTTATTTTTTACCTGCCAATACATCACATTTATACTTCTAAATATTTTGGCATAGTTTTGCACTCATGAACGTGATCCATAATCTGGTTTTAACAAATAGACACAATATACAAGCATCATCACTCTTCGTTATGTTCATTACAATGCCTGAGTTGATTCTCAATAGTTACTTCTGAATATTATAGCTGCAGGCTTTATAAACTCAATAGTAAAGTTGCTTTATGAATGCCTCCTACTCACTGAACTGCAGAAAACTTTCTCTAGAGAAGATTTTGATTTCGTGTTCATTTTAAGTTCCAAAAAAGGAGGAAAGTGCTACTCCTAAACTTACTTTACCTGATTTTGAGATAATGGAGGATCATGACTGAATGTCAGTCCTGCTTTAATGAGAGAAGTTAAAGCTTCTGCTCCCCACTCTCTCATTCTGGAGTTTGGATGCTGACAGACCTAAAAACAAAGCAATGTTTTGTTTAAAGTCACTTTTATTTAAACAAGATTTTAATATATGTAATATAAAAAAACTTCAATATTTTTATTACACTAGAATTAAAACACAATATTATAATACTGTTTTTTACAACAATACAATAAATCTCTAGATGAGAATATATAGTTAGGTTTAACAGTAAGAAAAAATATTTTTGGACAGACATACCTTCTGAATAAGGAAGCAATACGAAGCAGTGAAAGACAGAAGGAAACGTAATGAAAACCAAAGCAGTTCAAGCCAATACAGTCTCCAAAACGAATATACTAACTGCTAATTCAGATAATGGTTAATTTAAAAACACCAAGCCACCCTTCAATGAATGCCTTGAAACTCTCAGGTTTAATCTAGCCTTAAGCTGCTATAAAATTCAAAGTTTCACCTTTCATGCACTGCTTAACATAATCAAGTGAGGAAGTATGACAGCAGCCAATACAGAAAGAGTCTGCTCTTCTATATGCTCATATATAAAAAGTAACCACATAGTGAATGTAAGATAAGCCTTATACTCCATTAGTTCAAAAACTTGACAAAACGATAGCAAACAGTGTTTCAAAGCTTCAAATGCATGTCTTCATTTCTCTGTCTCCAAATCATCTAAATCTAATAATTTTGCTAATTGCCCTTTTTTAGAACAGAAATATTAAAAACATCGTGCAGATCCGCTGCACAGACACCTAGTATAAACTGTGTGCACACGCCCAATACATTACTCTCAAACAAATAAGTCTTTCATTGACCTCTACATAATTATTTCCACCACCCTTAGAGCCCAAGCTTGGATGTAAGAATCCAGAATCAAATTCCAAGAGAGGATCATAAGGAAGACTGAGGGGCTTGGTTTGCGGACCATTCCTTTTTTAGCCACTATCAAACTGAAAAGGAGGACATCGCAGCAGAGCTAGCAGATGCAGACAAGAAACAGCTACTCTCCTGAAGTACTTCTATTTTTGTTATCTTACATAAAAAAAGAGAGAATTTTAACTACTTCATGATGCTCTGAATCTCAACAGATAATGAGTTCCAGAGACAGGTAATGATTTGTTCCCGTAGATTGTGTTTAAGTGAATTTGTAGCCAGTGTCTCCTCCTTCCTTACTGTACCTTAATGACTTAGGTTTAAAAGGAACTAAGGTGGCACTTTAAAAGACATTGAAATAGACTATTTTCTGCAAAGCAGTGGCAAAACCCCACTACAGACAACAGTCTGAAACAGACCTCTCACTAAATGAAAACACATAGTCTAAAGATTTGGAAGGTGAACCTTATTGCCTTAGAGAGAAAAAAAGACAGGAGAAAGACATGCCTATGCTTTAAGTCTTTAATCCCCTAAGTATACAAATTTCTTCTCCTAGATAAAAGATTATGCCAAGATCATCTCCACAAACAAGGTTAGCGATGACCAATCCTTAATACTGTTTGAAATCATGCACTGGTTCTAAAAAGTGTCAGATCCTTTCTGTAAAATGAGAAAGAAAAGCTTTTTTCCTCTATCCACTTGAAAACAAGTCCTGTTCTTTATTTCATTATTCTACATATTTGTGTACAGAATTAGAATTTTACAATTTCATTTCATCATCTGTTTTTAAATTCTAAATTTAAGATTGTTTTTTCCCTGATGGGATGCATTTTTCATGTTGGAGTAAAAATACTTAAGACATTGAAATAGGACTATGACACCTATTTGTATATATGTACAGTATTCTCTTAAAAAGACCATTCAAAATGTTACCTTAAACATTTTTTAGAAAAACAAATGCATTGTTAGTGAATCAAATGGCTTAAAACTTTATGGTTAGAACACAAAACCATATCTTAAAATCTTCCTAGATATTTGTACTATGTGGATCCAAAGTGCAACCTGCCTGTGTTACCTTAATTGTAACACACACAAAGTATAATAAATTGCCATGTTAAAAACTTAACAGCACTATGAAGACAAAATCAATAGAAAACCCCAAAATATTAGAATTTAAGTAAATTCACTTCCAAATTCAAATTGTGATATATTCGATTTGCAAAACCAAAGCGTACATAAACCAAAACATATCAATACAATTTAGATTTTTGTACAATTACACTTGAAAAATGCATTTACACAAGACTTTTATGAAAGTCTGAGTTCTTTTATGAAACTGAGTTCTAGTACAATTGATAAAAACAATTAGTTACCTCCAGAAGATGGCCAGTCAGAGGTCTCCAAAGAATCTCAATCCTATGCATGTTAACCAGTCCCGTCTCCAGCAATTTAGCAACAGCAAAAAGCGATGGTTCCTCAATAAAACGGAATTTGAGCACATGATTTTAAAGGAACTCAGATAATGTCAGAGCCTTTTGCTATGTTATAATTTACAAATTAAGGTGCAGCTAATCTACTGACGTGCTGTGTTTCATAGGCTGGGAACGCAGTTTAGATAGCAGAGCATCTGCTGTATCTCATGAGAAGCCACAAGGGGGTAGCATTCTCCATACCATGGAGAATACTACTTTCATGTTTTTTTCATATGGTTTTCTTCAAGTTTGGCAACAACCAGAGCACTGATAATCCTTTCAAAACTTTCATTTCTACTAAGTCCTCCCTCCAACCACTTTTATAACATTTTACTATCAAGACAGACTTCTTCCCTTCACAACTTTTAAATATATATATGAGCAAACAATATATACCACTTCATTTAGGAATTCTTCTATGCTTTATCTCCTATCAGCTTCATAAATGCTTTGCAGGAACATGATAAATTTTCCATTCAAATGCATTTGCAAATATTTTTTTTATAAGCTGCTTCTAATATTTTTTTAAATCAACATATAGTCACGATTACTTATTGCTGGAGTTATTATCTCTTCCTATTTCTGATTTTTAATTTTCACTTTCAATTGATTGTAAATACAAACTTAGCTTATTTCAATTCATTCTCTGTTGCTTTAATTATAAAATACTACTAAGCATACTTTCTATCATTATTTGTAATGTAACAGACAAAGGAAAAAATTTCAGAAACTCTTCTCTGGTATTAGATTGTGCCTACAAGAATATAAACTCAATCTTACTCAGTCACAGGATCTTCAACCTCTCTGGGCTAAAGGTTGTTTACTGAAGCTGACAGGAATACTATTAATTTCCCAAGAAAATATGAATTATCAGGGATTTTTTAATATCTAAATTGTCAGGCTTTTCTGAAGTACATTATAAAAGAAAACTGAAATGGATATTACTACCGTAGAACATACTGTGCTATTCAGAATCCCTAACCTCTGAAATCACAAGGGATTTTAGAAGTTTTATCCACCCACAATCTGATTAATGGAAGCGCATGACATTCCCCAGTTAACAGAAAAAACCAGCAGGAATACAAAGAGAATATTCAGAGAATTGAGGAACCATATGAAACATTACAAACAAGACATTCTCTAGTTCACAATTCTGTTTTTTAATCTAGAGTATTGAATGTATTAATGTCGTAATATTAGACTTAATTAGTTTAAAGGATAAATATACAAGTCTTCTGCCTGTTTCACTAAAACATCTAAGAAAACAAAGAACACTTTTTTATACCTTATTGTTTCCATAGGCCATATCCATGGCTTCCAGAGACAGGGAGCAAAGTGCATTTATTAAGTGATGTAAAGACACATCATCAAGGTACCTGAAAAATAAAAGGTAAGAAAACACTGCCAAGTTTGCAATATACCCATTATTTTAATTATAAAATACGGTTTCTTACTGTGAGCTTTCAAAAAGTCTTGACAGTATGTTGGATATAACTGGCAGATCAGTCATAACTGCTGTAGTCAGAACCTTGAAAAAAAGACAGAAATAAGTCTTAAAGATTGCAATAGGAAACAGTGCATAACCATTAAGAATAAAATGAAGAATCATGCTTACTGTGCTGGGCCCTTCTACAGCTCTTCCAGGTTTTAATGCACCCCCAACACCAGGCTTCAGTCCCAGAATCCACACAAGATGCTGAAATACAAAAAGATCATTTTCAGCAGAAAAACTCTTTCATGCAGAAACTAACACCATGTTCAAGCTACCCAGTAGACTTCCAGCCAAACAGAATTCAAGGGGAATAATATAGTATTTACTCAAGGCAATTCAAAGCACACTATGAATAGAATCAAAGCTTCTTCTATTGCTCACACAAAAACCCAAAATCAAATTATAGCAGGAAAGTGATGTATAAAAATCAAGACATAAATATCTCCTATTATACCTGAAGAGTAGCCAGGACAAGTTGCCACGATGTACCAAGAACGGCTCCGTGGCAGTGAGCTAAGTTGAGTAACGTCCTCATGCACTGGATATTTTTTGAAGTCAGCTTAAAAAACCAAAAAAAAAACCAAAACTCAAATGACCACACAATTTCAATTATTCTACAATAATATTTTACATAAACAGCTTAAAGATTAATTTTATTTGCACTACTGCAATACACAATTTTAGAAAATTAGTTCAGTATTTCTCTCTGTCTTATCTCACTGGGGTTGATTATGATTTGATCAGTACCCTGTCCTCTCAGTTTTACATTATTATCAAAGACAAAGGTTCAAGTAATCCAGCTTTAAATGCACCTTTCTCTACAAAATCAGAGTCTGTCTTAAATAACCCCACGTAAGTGAACTTGCACACACAGGCATATAACAGAGCTCAGACTGTGTGTTTTTCAAATGGAATGGATGGGAGCTGCTGAGCTAAGTCAGATAAAAGACTTACTACTGTTTTCTTCACAGTTACAGAACTTTGCTGTCCAGGGCTGTTCCAAATTAAAAGCCTGGGATATTTCAGGTAATCATTATTTGTAAGAATGCTGTTTATCTGTTACATGGTTTTGAGATGCACTGAAACGATGCAGAAAGAAGCAGTTAAGCAGGATTAGATCACTTTCAAGTTGTACTTACCATTACTGTTCCCTGTGGCTGAAGAGCTAAGGGTTGCCCTACTGCTACAACTTGCTGATGAGACTCGCTCGAAGGACTGATCATTTGAACATTCTGTCCCTGAATGGAATATGCTAGAAGAAAATGGAACAGAAAAAAAATCTCAATTTAAAATCCAGTAATTACTTGTGGTAGCAACCACCCTCTGGCAAACACACTCCAGTGAATTTTTTCATTGTATTAGTTCTAGGGTAGCTCACTTTGAGAGCTTTAGTTATATTTAGTTTACTATGTCATTGCCTTATGGAGTTAAAGGAGTCAGTAATTACTCCCTCTCACAACTAATAGATACTGATTGTAATATATTAATAGATTTTATGTTGAGAATGAAATATTTGCAATAAGGTACAAGCATTAGACTATATCTTAACCCAGTTATCTGTGGTAATTGTGTGTAAATGGTATCACAGTTTGCTACCATTGTGCCATGTTGCAATGTTTTTCCAATACTGGACTTCAACATCCTTTTTATAATTCACCTCTATACAGATGAGTAAATTACATAAAATAATTTAAGTTCACTGCTTTATTTCCACAAACATTCATGTAGCTCAGTCATGTGTACAGCTTCAGACTGGCCATCCAATAATACATCCATCTTATAGACCAGAGTAAAGCTGCGGGTCCTTCTTCCCATGCTAAGGTATTTTTGTTTTGTATAAAAAGGTCTAATGTTAGACTCACTTGCACATTCTCCAGTTACTTTCAATTCTCGGTACATAGTAATTCATTTTCAGAATCAGAAACAGAGGGCATCCTCAACTGGCATATCCCATGGATTACAACATTTTCTCAGGATGTGGGAAGAAGCAGTTCAACTACTTGTAAGCTGAAGAGAGCCCAGAACTTAAGATCTTCCACTTACGCAAGAAGCACTACCATCACTAGACAACTGTAGAAAAGACTGCAGTATACCACAAACGTCAGATGTTCTAATCAACTCTTAAGTATCCAAGCTGCCCACAGACCTTTTCAGAATCTGAATGTCTTAATCACATATTCTAACAGACCCTTCAGGATAACAGAGAGATCTCCTTAGAATATGAACTTCTGAGACATGCTAAGCATTCAAGGTAATTTAGGTTGCCTAGAATGATACCTAGCAGATGCTGCAAGACTAACCAGTTCCAGAAAGCAGGCAGTCTAGATTCTGTCTTAGGATTCTAATAGAATTTAGTATAGCCAAATACTACAGTTGCAAATCTTTATAATCATATTCTGAGAAAATTTGTGTTTAAAGGACAATACATGGAAACACAATTAAGGAAAACCTATATACTTACATTTGCTGGACAAAGCTGCAGTTGTGCTGTTTAATACAGTAAGGGCATAGTGAGGAGGCAAGGATCCTTTGCAAATGGCAGTGATAAAGGCATCTCTTGATGTTACAAGACCAAGTCTTCCACAAAGTGCAGCCATGGTCAATTCAGCTTTTAGAATATTTTCAGTGGCAGCTTCATCAGTGCTGTGAAAGATTACACATCATTTACTAAGAATTAATACATGGTACAGAAGCAGACAGGTAACCAAAATGAAAAAAATACCAACATACACTTCAAACCTATCAATACTATAAATACAGAAGAGCAAGCATAGCTAATCAACAAAATACGTCAGAGCCGTTTCCTATAAAACTCGTTTTTGGTTCCTAATGACTTGAAGACTATGAGGAGGTATTTAAAACTAATTTCAGAAACGGTGTTTATCAACAAAAGACCTTTGGAGACAGACAAGTAAGTTACCAAAGTTACTACAACATAGTGAACAGCTTTTCCAATTCAAAGACTACATAGTATTAACTAAGTACTGAGACATTATTTAATCTCTTATCAAGAGCAATCATGATATGAGTAGAATCACTTGAATGTTTTGAAACATTCAAAGTAAAGAGGAATAAAAATAATTTAAGTAGTTCAAAAGCAAGCCTTTGAAAATGTAATTAATTGTTCTATATTGAAGTAATTTAAAGGTTGACTTGTAGAGACTTCCGTGTCATTTTTATTTAACAGATCCTTACTCAGTCTAGCCATCGCTAACGCACAAACCTGTCCACTCAGGTGCCATGAACAGCAGGCTCTCATACAACTGTCAACTTGATCAATATCAAAATTCAGTTCAAAATATAGCTGTATGTGTCATATTTGAAAAATCAAGAGAAATGAAAGACCAAATACCTTGCATCAAGTAGGAGGGATAAAGCAGCCAGAAGACCACACCAACAAGCATTCACCATTTCTTCCCAGACAGCTCTGCTAACTTGGAAGAAATACACATACTTGTTTACATAATCACTTTCAATTATATCACAGAGAAGATGCTACTACATCTTTTAAAGTATATTTTTATATGCATGTTTACACAGACATATATTTGTGTATGCATAAAGACACTCACACTAGTACCATTTAAGCAGTCACATTTAAAGTAAATTTGCTAGAGTAAAAGCTGCCATGAAGACAATGCTTTGTCTAAATTACACCAAAACCCCCCCGAACCTTACAAAGATGTATCATCTTTTTCTGTAAAAATAAACATTCCATGAACATGGGACAAGAAACCCACTGAAATTTTGCAGTGAAGGATTGTATTCTCCCCTGGTATTTAAAATTGTCCTTATTTTATTCATTTATTTAATTTAACAGGAAAATAAATGCCAGTCTAAGAGACCTATAATCTGCCTCTGTCGTTCCCACACCTCCCTCTCTCTGCCACACCATGCCAACTCCAGTGGTGTATCTGCAGCACCATGGAGAGCTCCCCGTCACGGGGGCTCAGGGTAGAGCTGAGACAAACCCTTTTCGTCTCCCTTCCGCTTCTGTACAGACCTCAGCACAAGTCTCTGCTTCCTGGTACACAAGCCAAAAATCACTCGGTGCCAAGTCTCTCTGTATGTATACATACAGATTCCTTGCACGTTCTACAGACACAAGCCTCAGTCCACGAGTTCTGCTTTTAAAGAAGTTCCTCCCTAAATACTTGCATATCATTTCAAATCATAGGATGGTTTGAGCTGGAAGGAACCTTAAAGATCATCTGGTTCCAAGCCCCCTGGCACGGGTAGGGACACCTTCCACAAGATCAGACTACTCAAAGCGCTATCCAACCTGGCCTCGAATGCCTCCAAGCATGGGGCATCCAAGACTTCTCTGGGCAACCTGTGCCAGTGTTTTACCACTGTCACAGGAAAACATTTCTTTTGACTATATAATCCAAATCTTCCCTCTTCTGTCTTAAAACCATCATCCCTCATCCTATTACTACAGCCTCCGATAAAGACCCCTCACCTAACTTTCTTGTAGGCTCCTTAAGTACTGGAAGGCTGCTATAAAATCTCCCCAGTCTTCACTTCTCTAGGCTATATCATCTCCATTAAAATACTCAAACTGAAAACACATATTTATTTTAATATGGTCATAAGTGACATTTCTCTCAAATTGTCTCGTGATCTTGGATCTCAGTGTCAGGCAGAGTAATGGACACAGGAAGGTAGAACAGTAATTCTGGAGAACACAATGCCTGTTACCTCTCCCTCATCCTACACATGTAGGTGTGAAGGGACTTGGTTTAGTGTTTGACAGGAATGGTTGGACTAGAAGATCCGATGGGTCCCTTCCAGACTGGTTGTTCTATGATTCTATGAAACAGTATTAACACACCATAAGGAGTCTACGTCTAAGGTGCCACAGGACAAAATAGAGTACTTTTTTAGAGACCATTGCTCTTCTGTTACAAAGCCAACCCAAAACCCTAATTCATTACAAGTTTTTATATACAATTTAGAAACAACAAATTTAAGCAACAAAGCATAAACTATTTCAATCCTACTTTACGTAAGACTGCTGCATGTTACTTACCTAGCTCCTTCTCTGATTGGTCAGATATAGACTGCAGGTCTTGCTGCTCTGAAGACTGTGCTGGTAATGAAGTTGTCTCTGTTGCAGTTTGACTGACTGTTTGTGCCTCCCCCAACTCTCCTTCAATCATGGTAGTGATACCACGGACAAGATCCAGCAAACAGTGAAATGCCACTGACATGGCATAGCCCTCAGGAATCGTAGGTGGCTCTACTTTGTCCAGCATTTCCAAACTACGAAATTGAAAGCATGACAAGTAAGTGTGTAACTGCACTAGTGATTAAAACCAATAATAAAATACAATATTGCAAAAGAATGTTAAGTACAAACAGGCCTCAAACACCACCCTTCCACATTTGTAGGAACTCAAGAAAATAATGACTTAATCATGACGTTTAGATAAAAAAGTAAATGAATCACTAAATAAAACAGTAAATGAAAGGGTACAATCTTAGGATAGCATTTAGATATGCAAATTTTTAAAAATTAATACATCTAAGCAAGCATCACTGAACGAGCTATTCTATTTTATTTTACTTGACGCCACTGCAACAGAACTTATTCCGAAGAACACAAGTACATAGGAACACCAGAAAGTCATAGGTCAGAAAGTCATGCCAGTGTGGCTATAGTTATAACAAACTGAGAGCAAGTCAGATGTTTTATCATTGAGTCAATATGACCAGAAATGCTTGTCATATCTGGACAATACATGACCAATACCCATCACCTACATACACAGACAAACAATGGAAATTATTTGTACAAAGAGGAAATGTTTACATGATTCACTGCTGAAAAATATGCATTAAAACATCGCTATGGTAGAACTGCAGCCTCATTGCCACTTATCTTCATATTTTACCTTAAAACCACATAAATAAGTGCTGAGTTACAAATCCAACAGGAAACAGATTGTAGCTGCCACAGCAGCAGCATTTACACAAGAAGAGACAGTCTGTTACAAATAATACCTGCTACCATTTCATATTTTGCTCTATAAACTACTCTTAAGAAGGTAAGGCATTGCAGCTGCAATATACCACAAACTCTTCCATACTGTAGTGTCACCAGTGTTCCATGCTCAAAGGACTTTCCTTCTCACAAACAATGCAAGACTTGAATTACCACCTCTAATTTCCTGAAGACGGCTGCTTTAGATATCTGGTGGTTTAGGGAAATCAAACGTTCGACATGTCAGCCTCTGTCTACAGCTAAGTATATATATGGCTTTAATTAAAAATTGTTAATGGGTTTTATAGTTACAATGTACCTATCAGGCAGAGATCTTGTACTCTTACTTTCAAAGACAGGAAGGCCAACTACTGAATACATGAAATGAGTTGCTAAAGTTACACGGGAATAGCTATGAAAAATCTTGAGTAGTCTTTATCTATTCCTCTTAAAAACCCTTACTTCTTCATGTAAAGAGGAAGACAATGCATAGTGTTTTGGTGAGAGACAGGCCCACACTAGCAAAAAGACCTCTGCTAGTTCCATTCACAAATCTTATCTCCAGTTAAACCACTGTGCAGAAGTACAAGATGTCGCCGTTGTATGAAAATCCAACAGCAACAGTAAAAGAAAGTAATGCTAGGATGTGACCCAAATCTACAGCTACAGTCAATTATCTCCTTACATGCAGAGATTTCAGATAAAAAAATTCAGCTTGAAATTAAAATACATATTGCATTTATCAGGTCATGACCATGAATAGCTGTCATCCACAAGAAAAGACCAGCTCTCCAGGCTCTCACATCTCTGAAATGGATACAGAATGACTAGTTATATTAGTCTGTATAAACTAAAAGCATCCTTTTTGCTTCCCTGTGTACTGACTGTTCCTACCTCGAGAGCACTGGTTCATGCAGTACATGCTTAGGCAAAAGAAAACAGACTAATTTTTTTTCTTGACTGTTACCTCCTTTTGGTTAGAAGAACAGCTGACAACGCATGTTAGCAATAATTCCACTAATGTCTGCCACTACACAAACCAATAAGAGATATTCTAAAATTGTTATATACTGTAGTGAGGCCTAAAAGTAAAGAGTTAATACTGCAATGGTATGGTAGAAACAAGTAGGTCCAACAGATGCTAAGCTGTAGGGGGTATTTGGATCAGAAACCAGAGCATTTGGACAAAACAGGGAAAAAACAGAACACCTCACGGCACCAACAAAAAGAAAATCCATAATATACCTCATGCCAGTGAAATGAAGACCTCAAAAAAATCTTTAAACCATCGAGTTGGATATAAAAGTATTTGATTATTTATTAAATTTATTTATTATTTATTTAAAGACAGAGGTACTTACTAGGTAGCTTTAGCACTGCCTTGAACTGTTACATTCAGGATAGGTATCCAAGTGCCTCTGTACTCGAATGCAGGTAATACAGTTGCACCTCCTCCCATTCCAAGTACTCCTGGGTTAGTTTGTGCCGAGCCAGTATTCCCCGATGCATTGCTTCCTGTTCAGAAAAAAAAGTGATGACATTAACCAATCTCATTTCAGTGATCAGCAAACATCCTTTTTCTATCTTCAATTTTTAAACTGAGATACACTGAATAATCTGAGATGTCCTGCTAAATAGTAAGAACCACTACCAACACAAAAAACTATTTTTGAGCTCCCTCTGCTGTCTAAAACTGTATCTTATGTGCAAAGAAATCAGTTGAAAAAGCACAGTTGACTGAGATCATCTACCTTACTGTCAGTTGGAATAAAATGTTTCTGTAAAAGTACAACAGTATTTATAGCATTCTGCAAATGAACTAAACTGACATGGTCTTGATAAAACAATATATATCTAAGTGAAGAGTCAGACAAATATTTAAAAGATAAGGATAATGTGAATTGCTGAATCTAGATCTTGGTAGTAGGAAAGAAAGGTTAATCATGCCAAGCACAAAAATCATCACAAAGTTTAAATACTTCAGAAATGCAACAGCCACAAGAAGAAACTCAAGGAGAACTGCAATGCTTTAAAGTCTTCCATGCCAAGGTAGAACGAAATAAACCACATCAGGGAAGACCTGACAACATACCAACCAAAAGCTAGGAGGGAACAAATTCTGTTTACAATTTAAGAAGCCAAAAGAAAGCAGATAAAAGGACAAGGAATTCCGTATATATACACACACTTTCTACATATAGAAGGAGGTCTATGCTTACTAGGAGCAGGCACCACAAGTTCAGCCTCTGTCTGTACATACACTGAGAAGAGAAGAGCAGAGCCCCAAGAAGGTAACTCATGGCACCTAACACATCAATGTAAAAACAGCTGCTTTGGTGTGCTTGTTTTTAATATGTAGAGACACTGAACTACTAATTTAGGCAATAATGAATTCACACAAAATCCTACGTGTACACTTTAACACAGTAAAGCTTAGCAGATTGAAAAAACTCAAATCATACTGTTAAACACAAATTGTTAGCCAAACACTGCCGCTAACGCAAATACAGTTACACTGACTTAATTTTCAGTGATACTACTGAGCAGTCAGACATATAGAACTATTTTTATATAAACATAACTCCTCAAAGTGGTAAAAAGGCTTACATTACATCAACATAATAAAAGTGACACAAAACTTAGGGAGACGCAGACTTCAACTTCTGCAAAACAGCACATAGGAATGCAGAAGCACAGCACTGCTGACTGGGGGTTGTGTTCCCCACGGGACAGGTAGATAAAACCACCTGCTGTACTAGACCTGAAAACACCAGCTTGTCTAAAACTAGCTTTTCACCTTGATGAACACGGTACCAAGCCAAATGTATATACTGAATTTATTACTACAAGGAAATGATGGAAAATTAAAATTATAGTAAGGACAAGGCTTTACCAGTTTGGTTTGGTGTTGCTGATGTGTTCCCTGTGCTTGGTACAAGAAATAGTGACTGGATGAAAGACCCCAGTGCATTCACAATATCACGGAAAACTTTAGTGGAATGTTGCTTCATATCATATGATTGACAAAAGGACCTGAAAAGTATTTTATAAAATACAATAAGTATCTGAAATTAGAGACTAAAAGCATATTGTATCAGCAACTTCCCCCCTCTAAACTGTAGATTAAAAGCACATTTTAACCGTAAATATTTAGGTTAATAATAATATGTAGTTTTAGGTAAATGCTCCTTTGACAGTGGTAAGAAAAAGAGGGTTTGGAATACTCCCATAACTATAATTCAGCACTTCCTGGATAATGTGCATGTTTATAAAAAATTATCTTGAAGATTTTATCGCATTTAAGTTTCTATGTATTTACAGCAATTTAGGGAGCAGAGAAGAAGATTTCTTAAATTGTATGTAAAAATGAAACTCGATATATTTAATACCTTAATAGCTGAGGCTGCACACAAAGCCTGTGAATAGATTCTACTGCAACAGCTCTTAACCACTGTGGTTTGTCTGCATCCAGAAACTTAACCAACAATGACAGAAAGATTTCACATTCTGTTACCTAAAAGATATAGTTCATAGCCATTAAATTAAAAGAAAAACCTGTCTACAAAATATTTTTCTCAAAAAGTCTTCTGCTTCATCTTAGGAGTCCTATCCCAGCAAGTTTTGCACAGGGTCTAAAAACCCCTTCAACAAGCATTTACTCAAAATTATAAAAAAAAGCATACCTAATAATCATAATATTTTTGCCTAGCTAACATCACATATGCAATTGTACCGAAGGAGTTAAATTTCTTATAGACATTAAACTGAAGTTCTTACATGTGCTAAACTAAACAAATGAAGCAAAAAAAAAAAATTTGTTTTTAGCAAGTACCTAAAATTCAGGATAAAAGACCAGCTGAAATGTGTTTTTTATGCACGTTCTGTCAATAGCTTTAGCAACACAAGTCAAAAGCCTCTTAGCAAGTATTAACAAGGCCCAATAATCAACAGTATCTAAAGCCAGGCAAACAACATAAGAAGATCAAAAGGTTCCCAAACTCTTAACTGAAAGGCAGTTAAGTACATAATAGACAACAGTTAATCTACTCTAAAAATTCATACAAGCCCATGTTTAATAAAATCATACATGTGGAACACATGTAAACACAAATACACATAAAAGGCAAAGAATACTTAAGACTCAGTAGATGTCAACAGTTCCCAAGAACTAACCAATACTACTACTAATCACAGTACTGGCAAATACATAGAAAAACAGAATTACACAAAGAAAATTGGAACACATTCTTACCAGCAAACTGTAAAACTGCTTAATCAAAACAGAAACTACTCTCAGCAAACGCATACAGATAGGGAAGTACGGTTTTTCCACTGGTGCCGGGGAAGATGACATGCTGGAACCTTGCCTGAATTTGATATTTGGGGAGAAGAGCTTTATAACAAGAGGGCATACCCTTTCTTTTAGAAGAAAACTGAATTCCTGATGCTGGAGAAAAAAACAGAACAAATTATAAGCAAATATTCTTTAACAGCTATCAATAGCTCTGACTATGCATCTTAATTACATTTACTATTATGATTAAGCACTCGTAAGTCAGACAAAACTTCACGTAATCACATGCTCAGAAAGCTACCAAAAACCATGATGAAATTATGTGGTCATACCATGCACTCCCATTCTTATATTTTGCAAATTGAAACAGGCTGCTAATGCGTAATTTATTATATATTTATATTTCAAATTTAGGTACTGTCTGCTGAAATGTATTACTGTAGGATCACAGTGCATTCATATACAGTAGATGGACACAATTCGTATTTGTGACTCTTGCTACTTTTGCTTTGCAAGTGGAGTGGGGTTAATGTTTTCCTAGAAATAACAATGCTATATGTTATAGAGCTGCCATACATCATGCAAGATAAGAAAATGCATCTTTGGAGGAGATATAAACAGCAAAAATAAACAAGTATGATAGCATAACATGCTCTGCAAAACATAAAAACGCAGTCCTCGGGAATAGAAAATGTAAGCAAAAAGCAAAGAGCACTTTTCCTGCTGTAAGAATCTGCCATGTAAAAGCCAGAAGACCTTTCAAAAAGTAGTGCTTATGCTAAATTAAAGAGCAGTTAATGAAGGGTAAATTTTACTGCCCATGTGAATAAAAGCCTTACTGTTTTTCCCCCAACAACTACTCACTTGTAAAAACACTTGTGGAAAGTCATTGAGGACAGACTCCAGAAGCTCAAGGCCAAATGTCCGAGTCATTTCTGTCATACCCACAAGCCAGTAGGGAGCATCAGCATTAACTAACTGACAGAGATCCTAAAAAAGAAAAACAGTAACATTTACATTCTCTGCACAGTCCTGTACCGGCACAGGTTTTTTGAGTTTACAACAAAAACTACTCTGTTCCTCTCACGTAATAAGTAATTTTCCAATTTTGATACAATTTTCCCTCAAATACTACTTTTATGTAAATAAAGCAAAAAACCTTCTAAGAGGAAACTTCAAACTTTGCTACTACCCTTGTAGTAAACATGTTCATTTCTGCCCTCAAAAATCTAAAGACCAGTGAATTTGATAAGCCAAGAAGATTTTTATTCATATCATGAATACAACTACTACTTTTTATTATATACTCAACTTTAATATACAATACCAAGTACAAGAAGCAAGATCAAACTACAGTAGTGGTGTCTGGCTCACAGAAAAAAAAGAATCTTGAATTTAATCCAGATATGCCTACTCAGCTATTATTTAAGATTTACAGGAAAACATTTTTTTAGGCCACTTGGTCTTCATTTTCCAATGCCCCTAGGATATTGCATATCACTGCCAGTTACAACAAATGCAAGCTAGAAGGCCCAAGGCTCTGTTAAAGGATCTTGTCAATATGCTAACAGCAAGTTTTTGAAATTTCCTAGATAGGTAGAAGCACCTAATCATAACTGTGAATGTATTAATATATGTTCCCCAGCTACCTGAAAAAGCATATATGCATCTTTGGCACATGGCTTCAGTGTGCTGACAGATCTTCTGTTACTGTTTCCTTGAACTGCAACTGGTTGGTCAATAATATCTGTGAAAAAAAACAAAAACCAGTTTTGTGAACAAAGAAACTGCTAAAAATCAAGTACACTTAAAAGTGTTCTTACAAAAAGATTCCAGGAGCAAGCTAAGTAAGTCTCCTGCAACTTATCATGTCTACATAAATAAATATTAGATTGAATACCAAAGATGATCAATACCGAGCACTTCTTTCCAATAAACATTCCCTGCAAAACTACTACTAATGCTTATTTCAAACTCAATCTAAGTTATTAAGTTACTCAAATGACACCCTCATCTCAGACTCCTTCACAAAGGCAACCTGAAGACAAGTTCATACAGCTTGGAAAAAAAAAAAAATCTAGATTTTATATATTGCTGTACAACTTGGACTGACACAGTCACTAAGGATTACATCTCCTTTGAAGACAAATAAATCTACAAAAGGCAGTAAAAATATCTGTGATATCATTTATACCACTCACAGACTTCTTAGTATTTTTTATCTGAAAAAGATTTGATGCATGTCCAAAAAACAGGTTAATACACGCAAGCAGAATAAGAAGGATGCACACCTTTGTATCGTTCATCTTCAGCAACCACTCTCTCAAATACAACAGTAACTACCTGCCGCACTGTAGCTGCTGCAGTGTTATTTGTGATATTATCTTTCGTGAAGTGCAATCGGAAACAAAGTACGATGGCCTGGAAGGGGAAAAAAAAAATCACCTTACAACAATATATTTTCATCTTTTAGCTAAGAGTCAAGACAGCTTATTGAAGAATTCTTTCCACTAGTTTGTCAAAAGGTTGTGAGGAAAAAAATTGTTTCAGCAAGTTTAAGTTGAAAGAACCCGAATAAGTTTTATGGATTAACCAAATATCTCTTTAGTAACTCTCCCCAAAGGTAATCTAGAAGATTTATTAACTAAGGACATTATGATGTGCCAATAGGACTATAATCATCGTACAGAGTAATCAACACAGTAATCAACCACATAAAACAACTTGTATGAATATTAATGTCAACAGCACATTAGGATTATGTGGTTAATTGAAAGGTCAGTCAACTCCAAACCCCAAATGCCACTCCTCTCCTACTTTAAATCACAATATTTTCACAAACGAGTTGCCTCGACTGCTATTATTCCTAAGGTGCAAACTTTAATGTGTCACTGCGCTGGCAGTGACCCGAATACCGTGTCCCATTGGATTTCACATTACTTCTAACACATAGTTTAATACTTACTTATTTTATAATTAATTTTGAAAATTACTATCTGTATGTGTAGTAAAACCTGTATTTCTTGTTCTATTGTCCTTACTTTATGTTCTCATGCTTGGACTACTCAATCACACCCAGCTCTATATGCTCGAAAAGCCAGACAAGACTGAGAATTTTCTTTTTCTTCTTTTTCTTGTAAATGATTTGTGGACTCTTCTCAGATGTTATCCCTACACAATTTTGAAATTTTACCACACAATCATATCCTTGGACTTTCAGAAGTTACTCCACAATTCTTTATATTAATCTAACAACAGAGTCTGTATTAAGATTTTTTTCAAGATGGTTTGCCAGTAATTTTCATAATTTAAACTAGTCAGGCTGAAACATGAATATGCAATGTATGTGTAGCTCAAACTGATACTCTCTAAGTATTTTTCAACACTGAAAGAAAAATAACTATGACATTTCTCAGAAGAATGGGAGGGGGGAGGCAGACAAAACCCAAAACAAACCATTTGACCAATGCCTAGTAATGTTTTTATTTGTTTAAAGGAGAGAAATTGGTAACTTCAGGCCTTGAACAACAATAAGAAATTTAAAGGATATTTGCTCTGTAAGGAATGCTTTTTTCTTTCACCTGTCAGAGCCTGCCCAAATTTGATAATACATTTCTAAACTTACTAGATTTTAATGTACACTAAGGAAATTGTTAGAAGTACAACAATTTTTTAGATTCTTCAGTAATTGTGAGCGTGATTCTGGATCAGGACAAAAGGCAAGAGAAAGACACGCTGGGAGAGACCTTCCCTACTTATATTTGGCACTACTGCACCCATGTGCTCTGGTGGTTACTGTCCAAAAGTAGAAAAGACATTAGGGAGATGAACGAATACAAGATGTTGGAAAATGTGTTTGGAGGACACACACAAAAAAGCTAAGTGAAACAGGATGTAGATAGCAAGAATCGAAGAATAAGGGGGGAAGAGTGAGAGAGAGGGGGTATATGGAGGCAGGAGAAGCAGAATAAAAGAGGGAAATAATGAGAAGCAGGTATATGATAGGCAGAAGAGAAAGGCAGGGTGGACTTACATAGCAACTGACATCTTCTAAAGTCTAGATTCAAACTTGATAAAACATCAACACTGCAGGTTGTAAGACATACACCTGCTACCCAGTTAATAACTGATAACTCCGTTTTCTAAAGTATTTCCATTTTCTTAAAAAATCCCGCTTCTGCCCAAGAACTTAGCATGTCATTTGGAAAGTGATCATTACTTGGAACAAAAGAAACAAGATAGCACTGAAGAGTCTTTGACATAATTTGACTACGCAAATTAAAAAAGGAACTACTGACAAACTATTCAATCCTTAACAAGTTTCTATTCTGAACTTTAAAGGTTTCATAAATTTTCCATTATCTTTCTGCCTTCAGCACACCTTTGTAACTTAGCTTTGTTTTCCTTTTGTGTTTTTCATTCCCTTGGCTAAGTAGATTAATAGTCATTTCAATATTCACACATTTAAGCAGTTAGGAAATTGCTTCATTAAAACCAGAAGCAAAGAAAAAATTAAAACCTTCCAATAGAACAGAATGTCTCCAAAAATATTCTTTAATTCTCTTCTCCCTCTCTCCCCCACAAAAAAAACACCATTCTGATATCGAAGCAATACATTAAAACAGAGCTTAACGAAGACCACAATTCAGAATGATTTGTTTAAAAAAAAATTCTTTCTTAAGTTGAAGAGAAATAATTATAAAATGTAATCTAGAAGAGAAACTTTAAGGAGAACTTCACAATTCATAAATGGGCAAACAATGTTGCTCCTTCAAAGAGACTTATCATGTAATTTAAGATTAGGAGTAGATCAGAGTCCTTACATTTTGTCTTTGTTGAAACATAATATCAAAAATGGTATCTTTAAAATGATGCAATGAAGTTGTTTCGCTTTTGACTAAAAGAGCAATAAATGGACTGTTTCCAAAAAGAAAAATTAGAGCAGGGTGGCAGGCAGCCTTTTCTAATGTTTTGCTTTTTAACTGAGAGCGTACACTGTGCTATGTGCTGATTTCAGATCAAAAATGTACCTATGACAAATTTAGCAGATGAGAATGACAGTCATTAGCCTGTTTTTATTGAAAGTTCCCATTAAGTCAGAAAAGTATTACCTTGGAGGAACTAAAAAACACATTGAAAAGGAAACTGAAAGGAACTCTGTTTTAGGAATCTAGATATAAAGACAACAGGGACACAACAGAATCAAGAAAAACCCCTCATCTTCCATTATTTCCAAATGCTTGATATGTAGAATTTCTCCCCGTTTTTACTCTTGGATATTTTAAATACCATAGTCGTTACTAACAAGTCCTACCTTAGACAGTGCTTCATCATGCACAACCGTATTGGTGGTTAAAAGTACGAGAACCGTCTGGAGTAATTTAAGTTCTTCAAGACTATTTTCCATCAGTTGCCAAAGCATATTAATAATGTTTCCTGCTGCAGCCTAAAAAGAAATAGTTTTTTGCCAACAATGAAGATGTTTACATACTGGTATATAATGTGGACACATATGAGAACAGCACTCTCATCTATGCATATCATAAATGAATTTGCATGTTTTTCTATATCATAAGACTACACTGAAAACACTAAACCAATTTCACTGTCACGAGCTTTGCAAAATACTTCCAAAGAACAGCAGAAATCTCTTAATATATAGTCCAAATTAAAGTGCATACTTCATTTTCTACTTGGAAATACAGAAGAGACAGTACAAAGATATTTTATCCTCAAAATTCACTCACATGAGAGAAATAGTGTGATCTTACATTATGCAAGCACAACTGAAGGTATAATTTAACACTAGTACTTTCACCTGCTTCTTAATACACTGCATATACAACACCATAATATGTCATGACACAACAGCAAGAAATGTGCCTCTATTTTATCTTATTTTTAAAAGTAAAATGTAAAAAAAAACCCAATATGCAACTTTAAGAATTGTATTTATCAAGGACCATTAGATGTTCTATTCTTGCAGTATAAGAATGGAAACTAAATGAGCTGGTTTAAAATTTCACGAATTTCCTTCCAGAAGTTTCTAACGCTTCCTCACATTTTTTTAATGGTCAAAAAGCTTTAGGTTTAAAATACAATTTTTTAAAAACAGACACAAGTAAAGTATTTTGCAGTATAACGCTCATTAGAATACAAACTGCTCCTAAGAAAAAGCATTGACCTTCAGTTCAAGGCCTGTATTTCTCATACTGAAACATTTATGTATTTATATAAAGATTGATCTTACCTCTGAAACAACTTCATGGGACATGAGCCTCTGTATGGCTGCTAGACACAGCTGAGTGATCTTTGGTTCCTTTGTTCCACAACCCATTAGAAAAGGCTGAACTACCTCTGAGCTGTTCTCTTTCAATGCTTTCAAAAAGAGATATGGAAGTAGTCAATGTTTAATCCTTTGAAGAATACAATGCAAAATTTGTTAATCATATTTATTAACAAAAAGCAATTGCCAGTCTTGGAATTTACTCTTGCAACGCACAGAAAACCCATGTGAAGATAAGACACTGAGCTCCCACAGGTCACTTCCACAATTAGTCTGGCTGAGGCTCAAATCCCAAGCTCCTTCTCCCTCGTGCACTTAAGTGACTTTCCAAATTCAAAACATCCATTTAAAGTCTATTTGGTTAGTAGGAAACTGTAAGGTTCTGCCCAGCCCCAGGCTGGTTAGTGATCTTCTGCTCTGCTTCACCTTCAGCACCAAATTCAAAAGCAACACAGAGCATAACACAAGAGACATACGATAGCACATGGCAAGAACGGGAATAGCAAAACACCACCAACAAAACAGGAGGAGAAAGAGATCCTGGGTACGCGCATCTCACTGAATTTTTCAACCAGTAAAGGGCAGCTTCTTAAAATGAAGCTTTGTCAGGAGAAACACAAATATCTTTTTCAGGAGAAAAAACTTCACGATGACCACAACATTCCACACTGACATTTTAAAAAGCTTTTCCCCATAAAATTTTAGAAATCCCTGATAAGCTTCCTAAAACAGGTAACATTTCTGAAAGATACAAGGAAAGCATGACTCTGATCAATGAGTGCTTTTCTGCTTGCCTGTATGGTTGTTGATACATGGAAACTTTTAAGATTTTAGCTGCTTGTCACTATTTCAGATACTAAAAATTTCCTCACAGTTGAAAGTTCAATGTGCGTTCTTACATTGAATGTTATGAATTGTGTTTTAACCTGTCTGATAGAAGAACTGAGTTCATTAAAAAATGTCACTTGCATTTTTAGATCACAATATTACCACAAACAATAAAAAACATATGCTCATATAAAAGTGCAAACATGATCTGCGTCTTAACTACGAAGCAAATAAACACACTTCTGAAATACACAGTATAATCCATATCCTCCAATACCATTCTCTTAAAAAACACTCCTTGTTTTTCAAATTAAAAACAGAACATTGGCCTCTTCATCAAAAATCAAAGTTTGTTCCCAATTAAGACACAGTTTAGGTGATTAATTGTCAGTGTCTACCTGTAAGCTGGAGGGCTAAGCTGCCGTTATAGTCTATGAGCACCTACAAGACAGGGCAAATACAGCCAAATGGGCACAAATGCTTCTTCACTCATATAAATTTCTGAATTGCCACTAAATTCTAACCATCAAGCGGAAAGAAGAACAAAATTTTTTAAAAGGCACCACAAAACATTTATCCTTAACATAAGACTTGTGATAAAAGTTCTGAATGGAAAAAAAAGCCTGACAATGAATAGCAAGACTAAGAAAAATTTAAACACTTTACATTATTTTCTCTATAATCCATTAAGAACAATAATCATACAACAGGATCTATATAAGGATTTTTACTTTATGAAACTGAAAAAAATAATATTTTACAGATCTGGTTTGGTATGAGTCATTATATTAGCTTCAACCTTAAAATACACACACAAAAAAATCTTATGTCCAGGTGTGCTTCCATTCTGCTACCAAAATTATGTAAGGATATATTAAAAAAGAAATCTATCATGAAATCTATTCATGAACCACATAAAAAATGAAGTCTGGAGAAAATAAAACTGACTTTCATTCCATCAGCAAGATTAAAGTACTAATTTTCTAAAACAACTTCTAAAGCAAAACTATGAATCGTAGATTTCAAAGTCACGTAGAAATAATTTCTCACATTTATCACCTGAGATACAAAGCACAAGGTGGTTTCTCTTTTGGAATTACTCAAATGCTCATAAATAAATTATAAAGCGCACATTGACTGTCAAGAATGGAGACTTTGAAACTGCTCAACTTCACTTTTCCAAGAAAAAGAAAGAACTTAGAGCAATGACCTCAGAGTTCTGACAAGTTAAATACAACTCACTAGACATTATAAAGGTTAAGATAGAATCTATTTTCACCAAAAGTATTATCCTACACAGTGTAATGCTTCAAGAAAGGATCAGGTCAGCTTATTCAAAACAAACTGATACAGTTATTCTTATGTATGTTAGTGAAATGACAGTTTGCATCAAAATACAAAGAAAAATCAATATCCTGAACAAAATATTTATGGTACTAGAATGCCTAGTAGACATTCCTAAATCATCTAGAAGTAAAAAGTCATCTACTTCAATAGATTTCACAATTATAGCAGTCTTTTGCTGCTTTTTTATGACTAAAGTATACATATCTTCCTCAAAAAAAAAATTAAATAGCAGACTGGAAACAACAAAGATCTCGACATAAAGTTATCTAGAAGATCAGGCTACGACTGATACCTCAAAAAATACAGAAATCCATAAAGAACTGGGATTGTTTAATGGCATTATATTTAAACTCTGCAATGTCAGGATAATGTGCAGGCAAACATACATTCTCCCTTTGTTCCACAGTTTCTTACTAGGTAAAAGGTATTATCCTATCAGCAAAGATTAACTAATAACTTTCAGGACCTGCTGGTTTTCCAAACCTCATAATAACAAATCCATGCGGCTTTATGATGCATGAAATACTAACTAAATTCTAGTTTAAACCTTCCAAGGGTAAAGTACTTAAAAATTTTACCAACTACCAAAATGTATTTTCTCAAAGACTGCCTACCCATGCCCCAAATCAATGTTCCTTCATACCTTTTCACTTTGAAATGAAGATTAAAACACAAAGAATTTTGTGGGATTACAAACTAGCTTTCTAAAATATAAAGTTCTTCACACAGTAATATGCCAAAGAATGTTGACAGCTTCCCAAATGGCTAACGAGAGATTTCTCTTGTTCATTTGTGTATTTTGATATAGCTGACATTACCTGGCATAGTTTTCCCACTTATGTCAGCATTCATGACAGCAGTAAAAACAAAGAAAATAAACAAATAAAAAAAGAGGCATTAAAATGAAATATTGAGGGGTGGGACTGCTACTTCAAATAATCTACAAACTGCCTCCTTAACAATACATGATTTACATACCTAAACAAGAAACAGGTTTTCATCTATTTCATTTGGACCTTTCAAATAATTTAACACTTTAAAGATGGGGTAGACACTCAAGTATTAATACAGGAATACTCAAATCTGGCCAAAGCCTTTACCAGCAATTGGCAAGAAGCCATCAATTTACGTGCTATTTAGTAAAGCTGAAGTCAGTCAGAGATACTGTTTCATGCACTTATAAAGCTGCAACAAGATACCTCCTGTCTATCAAGGCAAAGGTAAATCTTAAATTGAATGACCTTGTCTCAAAGTAAGACAGATTTTTGCCTGCCACGTACAAGTCTCCAAAAGCTAGACTATCTTACTAAACACACAGATTAGGATCATACTGCAGAACTCCACACAGAGCACTCAACAACAGCTGTGGTGAACGTAGACAGTGAATACAACATTGAGAATTTGGAGTCTAAGTATTTCATGCTATTTTTCTAAGTGGATGATAACTTTTGTGGAGCCACAAGTGAAAACGAAGGCCTTCCTCAGCACCAGCATAGCACTAATATCAAAAAGAAGTATCATTAAAAGATTCTCATTCTACTGGATTGTTTGCTAGGTGCCCAAAATTATCTCTGATATAGAACACACTAAAAGACATGTGGGATTATTACACATATCCAAACATTAACATTTTGATTTGTAATGCAAGTTTATTTTTCCCCTTTGCATTGCAAATAATTACCTGCCAAAATATCACTGTTCCGGGCAGCTATTGTTTTCACTTTTATTATTCCTGATTCAGCAGCCTGGAAGAGAAGAAAATAAATAGTTTAGATGCTATTTCATACATCAGTATCTGGAAAGAAGTAATAATCCCAAAGATAATAAAAATGGATAGTCTCAGAGCAAAAGTGTTTTTGCAGTGTTCTCACCTAGAAGTTAAATACTTGTAGATTCTGGAATTCCTATCCAGAATTCCACAGAAGGGGTATTATCACAATTCTCATTGTATTACTTTGCAGGAAAATCACCAGCAAACAAACAAACAAAAAAGCTGTTAAATAATCTATGTACAGTTTCAAATTGCAAAATGATGACCATGATGTATCATCTGTCATATTCATTGGTTTGAAATGTTGAAGAAACCGAGAACATTAGTATATATATCAATGCCTAATACTTAACACCTAAGCAACAAAATCCAGTTTATAAACTGGACATGGTAGATGGCAGTTTTATTGCTGTTCTTCCAGTCAGACAGCAGTATCTTCCAATTGAAAGCTAACACTAATAATGAGCATCAGAATGAAACACATCTTCCTACGGATTTTGTATCTTAAATGCCCTACACAAATTATCCCAGGGCAGTACCATGAAGAAGCCTTCCTAACAATACCCTCCATTCCTCCTGACTCACCATACAGTCCACACCAGCAGTTGCTCCCCTTTCCCTGTAGGTCTGATCTGACAGACCAACACTAGCATCCTTCTCCCTCCTCTCACACATCTTCAGTAGGACGAGGTGGTGCAGAAGTGCAGGTTGAGGGATGCAGGTGAAGGCTGGATGGATGACAACCAGGTACTGCAGAGCTGAGCAAACCACTGAGAATATCACACTGCTGTGATACTGTGAGGAACAGCAATTCTCTCCTTGATTGTCCACAAACATTTCCCCACATAAATCAGTGAACTCTTGTTCCATAATGAAATCAAGCCAAACTAAAAAAATCACATTGAGGATCTGAACTTCAAAATTCTGGTTTCTGACTAGTTTTGTGTAAATAAACCAGAGATACATTGTAATGGTGCCTCTCCATTTTTTAATTCAATTATTACATTATAAACCTCTGGAAACAATTAAACAAGTCCTGGCAAATACACTGTACACCAAAATAAATGCAACTGGTTTTTCCAGATGATAAGAAAAAAAATGCTGGAAAATAGTGTTCTGCTAAATTTGAAAGTACATTTCCCCTTTTATTTCAGCTTTGTCTTCCTGTGTACTTTCCACACTAAGCATTTCCACTTTTCCTCTGATACTACTTCTTAAGGAAGTGTGCCGTCACTCTATAAACAGATTAGTGAAACAGACAAGCTGTGGCAGCAAAAACAACAGAAGCAGAAGCGACAGTACATAAACTTCTAACAAGTTGTAACATTCCCTCTCCATCAAAACATTATTCCAACAAGATTTCCCGGAAAGTCTGGTTAAGATGACTGTATAAATTCAAAACCAAGTATTTTAATTAAGAGTTGATATACATATTTCTCAAAACAGCTAAATTAGAAATGAGGAACTGAAATTTCCAACTTCTGTTGGGTTTTTTTGATTGTTTTAAATTTCTCAACAAAAATATAGGAAGACTGAACACAGCCTTAACATCATTATAGGGATTCATGAAATTCTGGAGAATAACTTAAGCTTTGCTAAACATAAATATTTCTACTTTAAAATGTAGAAAGAATAATATCCACAGTGCCTGAGCTAAAACACAACATGCTCAAATGAGCATAAAGTGACATGCAAATACATCTTTCACATAACTAAAATGAGGAGTGCCAATCACAGTTCTCATTTATTTTAATTACATTAACTTAATGTGTTCAAGTGTCTAAGTTTGAAGTCAATTCCTGTTCTTCAGTTATAAATTGTCAGCTAAGTAGAGGAGGGGGTCTTGTCACAACAAATTGTTCTTATTAATTAACGTGAAGGATTTGTCACAGTCAGACTTCAATTATCTTCAAATTAATCCTCATCACATCTACTGGCAATCGATTTCTTTCCTGTCAGGAGTGACAAAATCCAGCTGAGTCAAAGAAATATTAAGGCTGGCCACATGCATGACAGTCAAAAACACCATGCACTCTGCATGAAGAAGGAAAAAAGTATTTCAAAAACAATGCTTCCCAGTTAGTTGTTTCCATGCTAGCTTTATATAAAATACAGAATATTTTTTTTTAAAAAAATAAGGTAAACCAAACCAAAACTTATGACATTTTTTACTACAGCCCTGAATATAACAGATACAACTTCCTATGTTTCCAGCAGGTCCAGGGAGGTTATTCTTCCTCTGTACTCGGCACTGGTGAGACCGCTCCTTGAATCCTGTGTTCAGTTCTGGGCCCCTCACCACAAGAAGGACATTGAGGCTCTGGAGCGAGTCCAGAGAAAAGCAACAAAGCTGGTGAAGGGGCTGGAGAACAAGTCTTACGAGGAACGGCTGAGAATGTGGGGATTGTTTAGCCTTGAGAAGAGGATGCTGAGGGAAGACTTTATTGCTCTCTACAACTACACACAGGGTGTCTGCAAGTGAACTGAAAAGAAGCCTAGGCATAATATCTGCCTCCTGGCCTCAAAGTTCCTCTCCCAAGGTACAGTCCAACAACAACATTCACAGCTCCCCAAGAACCTCACCCTAAAGCAACCTTTTAGACAGAAATGCTCTCTGCAAGTGGGGCTGTGACGTGGAAACTGAGAGACTTTCAAACCTAGCTTTAAGACTTTCTCAGATCCAAAACTCTTTCCCCTGCTCATGGATTTCTCAGTCCTCAGTTCAGGGAGTTCAGGGAGTTCTTCCCTGTTATTGGATGTACTGTGCACATCTTCTAGCTTTTCAGAAATGTTAAACCTTTTGTAGGACCAATATCATCAACCAGTTAATAAAGACAGGCAATTTCTGCTCAGACACTCACCAACCAAACATATAACCCACTCTCAAGTAGAATCAATGTTTTCCAACAACCAGGTAACATTTAATTCCAGGAGTTAAATTTCTCCATGTAAAATATGTGCACACAAACTATGAAGATCTATAACTCATAAATAGTATACAGAGATATAGGAATAACTGAGGTGTACAATTCTACTAGCTACTAGTCAGGATGATGTAAAGGCAAACTACAGCGGTAGAGCAGTAACTGAGTCTGAAAGGTACTGGTTCCTCAAATCTGTCTTTACAGGACACTGTGAAAGTTCTCAAACCCAGCTGCAGTGAATCAGTCTACGCTGCCAAAAGTTACCACTATACCTAATTCTACGATGATGATAATGTTACCCAACAGCCCAAGAACGTCCATAAGGAATAACAGCACAGTGTATGCTTGAACATGTAACTGTATAATTATTCAATGGTTTCCTTTTCATTGGCAAAGGCATCACAGAAGCCCATTGCGATGCAGCAACGCATATGGACGGACACACAACAAGGCAGTAGATCAGTGATCTTAACAGCACATCAGTTGCTCTACAGGAATCCCTATGGACCTTCCCTTACTCTAAGGTAACTGTGAGAGAGCCAACACCTTCTTTCATCAAACCGAACAAGAGCGTTAACTTTTCACAAGGGAAAGATGACACAAATTTCTAATTTCTTTTCAGTGACACTTTTCAGAAACAGATAAGAACACCCACCACCTCTAATGCATAAGTAATTTTTTTACATTTCAAAAAGGAGGATTTCAAAAAGTGGTCAAAGACACTGGCATCTCAGTGTGGACCAGTATCAGCAACTTTTGATCTTAAATAAAAATTATATACACACATGACATGAAGATATTTAATGTAACAAGCAGGGATGCACTAATTTATCTAAGGCTTGATCTAACCTTAAATACATTTTTGTATGAATTCTAAATAGTATGGAGGTCATGGCATTGTTACAAAAATTAATAAGATAAGGAATTTCCACTGCTGATGCTTTGAATGACCATTTGTGTTTCAATTATATGCTCAGAGCAAATTGCTATCTCCAAAAATACCAAAATTGCTTGAAGGGTTGCAGCTTTTACTACACAAGCTTTTGATTTCTGTCATCTAAAAAGAAAAGCATTCAGGAATGCTTTCAGGAATGACAGCTGGTGTTGATACTTATATTACATTGTTTGTGAGCCTTTTACTAAGACTGGATCACAGTAATGTATGTAATCTATAGTCACTTCCCCACATCTATTACATGAAATAGAAGAGCATTTTTTTTTGCTATTCATCATTATCTGCCTTTCCAACTGGAACGCTAACCTTATATCCAGTAGTTTAGATAAGAGATCCTCTTGTGTAAAGTACAGTTTCACTTCATTGTAATTCTGGCTCGCTTTGCAAAAGCACATTCTGGACCATTACAGTGCTGCTAAACTATTATTTGGAAAAGGACACACTCATAAAAAGCTCAACACTAAATCAACCTCATGAAAGCAGCTGAGTGCACGATATTTGTGTGAAAAAGCACTGTACTTGCCTTCTGTATTTTTATCTTCCTCCCCAGGAGTGCCATCCCTACTGAGACCCTTCTCTTTTATATGCTCATTCCACCTGCGATTTAAACTAGTGAAATGCCAGATCCGATGGCACTGTGCACTCACAGGGATTTATTATATTGAATGATTTAATATACTTGGATTAGAGCTTGCTGACAATCTAACGGCTTGGAGCAAAACCTACCAGCAGAGTCTCTGGGAATAGAGCACTAGCCACTGTAAATGCAGATAGAGACAGGGAGAACATGAACCAAGTACTTAAGTCAACTGGACACATACAAGCCCAGGCATCCAAGGGTCAACATTACTGAAAGGACACCCCGTATCAGGGTCATGGTGACTGGAAATGGTTGTTGATGACTGGGGAGAGGTAAACATACACATCTCGAGGAAGGACATGGAAGAGTATTCAAGGGCTCTAACAGGCCAGACAGCTTCAAATCATTCCCTGGGAAGGTTATAGAGTAACCCTCCTGGAAGCACATGCAGGAGAAGATGACTGGGAAGAGCCAAGAAGAATTCAGCATGAGCCTCACAAATCCAACTGGCTTCTCCAATGGGAAGATGGGCTCTGTGGGCAAGGGGAGAGCAATAGATATTCATCTTGACTATACCAAAACTTTGATGCCACCTCCAATTCTTTATAGTAAAATTGGTGACGTATGGACAAAGTAGACAGTAAAGTGATTGGAAGACTGGCCAAAAGGGTCAGTACGAATGGTATAAAGTTCAGCTGGTAATGAGTTACTAGTGGTGCTCCTCCGGGATGGATACTGGGGCTAATACCATTTAACACCTTCATCAGAAGCCTGTGTAAAAGCAAAGAGTCTGCTGACAAATATAAAACTCAAGGTACTATTCAACATCGGGGGAACGAGGGGGACATGGAGCATAAGGAACATGAATTCAGAGGAACCCACATAGGCTGGGAAATGGGTAGGTAAAAACCTCATGAAGTTCAGCAAACACCAACCTGAAGTCCAGCCCCATGCACCAGCACAGGAGGGGGCTGGCTTTGCAGCAAATGACTTAGGGTCCTAGAAGGCAGAGTGGAACAAAGAGCCAGCAGTGAGCCCTCACCATGAAGATGGCCAAATGCATGCTGGGCTGCATTAGCAAGACCATAGGCAGCAGGTCAAGCAAAGGCAGTCCTCCTCTCCTCTCTTTGGCTCTTGTGGGGCTGTTGTTGGAGTACTAAGTCCAGTTTTAGCCTCCCCTGGGCAAGAAGGACACTGGCATGACGGACGAAGTTCACTGGAGGTATAGCAAGACAGCTGAAGGATGGAACAATAAATAAGGAGATGCTGTGAGAGCTTCACTTGTCCAGCGTGAACAAGATGAGACTAAGGGGAGGGCTTGTTAATGTCCGCAGCTTCCTAAAGGGAGGTTGAAGTGAATATGAAGCAGTTTCCAGTGACTGTTCGTATGCGTGTTCCATCCTGGATATATGTACATGTACACAGAAAGAAAGCAGAGAACACGAAGCAATAAAGCTCCTTTCAAATCACTTTATATTCTATAATTCCTGCACAAGTTTCTCACTCAAATTTTTCTTTAACAGAATCTTAGTACAGTAAAATAGGATTAGTTTTGCTATATATATATATTTTGCATATAAAGACCAGAAATTACAAATCAACTGTCAGCCTCTATTCATATAGAGAGTAGTTTCTTCAGCTGATCACAATTTACCTGAGAAAGAAATAAATTTGCTCTGGTATATTCTACATCATGATCTACTTGTGCTCAGTGAAAGAAATAGTGTATATTTCTGATAGCAAAAACACGTACAACAACAGCTGAAGACCACAAATTCCTGCTAGACTTTGCTCTACTCAAGGATGGTGCTATTCTTTGAGAAAAAAAAAAAGAAAGAAAGAAAAAAAGCATCAATGTATTCTATTATACACCAGTTCAAGATTTATGGTATTGCAGATAGTGGTGGGGGGTTGTTTGTTTTTTTTAAAAAACACAATCTGTTTCATTTCCAGCTTTCTTGCAGCTATATCAACTGCTCCCATACTAGAAGTGCTTTTTCACTTGACAGGAGTGACTATCTCTTTGGTCCATTAATCTTCTGAAATTGTCAGTTTGCAGTATCAGCAGCCAATTCAGAATCCTGAAAGTTCATCATCAATAATGCCAGGAGAAGTGCCAGTGTTATCTAAATTGCTTCAGAGCTGCCGCCTCTGCAGATACTTCACTTGATTTGAGTGTGGAGGTAAAGATAATGAAATACAAATATTTAATATCAGGAGCTTTCATTTGACAATCAAAATATTTTGCATCAGCTGGAAAAAACATCACAAATATATCAACAGAACAAATTAGAATGAATAACAACTCATTACTGAACAGCACTGATGTAGACAAAGAAAAAAGCTAACCAAGCTAACATGACACAGAGCAAACACAGCTAATTGGCAACAAATTCTCAAGTTGCACTTCTCTCTTCCACAGTCAGAATCAGGACCATATTTCACATAATATAAGTTACATATTAAAATATTGTGTGTGTATATACATATATATCAATATACAGTATTTATAGATATGCACACACAGAGTGTCTGGCTATCCCAAGACAACCCATGTCTACCATTAACAGATCTCAGAGTGAATCCATCATGCACCACACAACTGATTATAAGTCACTGAAATACAGCACTTGAATTTTCATGACAGATTTTCGTGACAACTATCATTTTACATTGAAAAATAAACAAATAAAAAACCACCCCCCCACACTCTGTTTCACAGCTTCAGGAGATTCACACTCAAAGTTCACAAATTCATAATAACCTGCTCAGAGACAGCAATGCCTGTCTGCCCATCATCTGGTAAACAGAAACAACAGTCACTAGTTAGTGCCCTAGTTGAGAACTGGAGATATCAAGAATTCCTGACTCCTGCTACAGGTTTCCTGTAGAATGCTCAGGAAGCCATAGGAAGAAGGGTGGAGACTAAACCATAGATTAAGATGCACAAATTTAAATATTTAGATTCCCATTACAATAGGATTTAGTCTCTACTGAACGCTCCTTAATTCTTAAACCCTCTCCTTAAGCTAATTAAGCTGACCCATGAGTCTAAACTTAGACGTCTGTGTCCAAGACGACTACGTGCAGGCAGTAAAAGACCCACACTCTTCTGGACAGACTGCCAGAAGCCAAGAAGTATAACAAGTGGTAAAGATACCTCATGGGTAGGTGACAGAGTCAATCAATCGCCTGGCTACAGTGTCCTGTGAACAGCTATTCAGCTTCATTGACTGTGCTGACTTTATTTCCATAACAAACCCAGCCTGCACAATGAATGATGGGAGCTAAGACACCAGAAGTGAGGTACCTTAATCCTGCAACTGAATTCTAACATGAAAAATGTACACATAGACTGAGGTACAGAAAATGTTGTTCATTTTTTCAATTAAATTGCAAGGCATTACATGATGGAGAAATTATGTCTACATGCATGATGTCAACCAGCCTTGAACACATGACATTGCTTATCAAAGACTGAAATAATGAAATAAAATTCAGGATTTTTATATTGAAACTTGGAACACATTTTAATGAATGACAGCTCCCTAAAATATAACAGTACACTTCTAAAAACATAATTCTGAAAAAATGCACTGCGAGATTAACAGATTCCAAAGAAGAAGCTAGCAGACACAACAACCCTTCAAAAAAAGCAATTATAAAAGGAACAGTAGGAAATATTAGGACTCATCTGTTTCAAGTGACTAGCTCAGTTACAGGCTGGCAACTAAAGAATGCTACAGAATAATCTCCAGTCACATGCACAGAACACATGCTTGAGTGAAAGCTGCCTAATTATAACAACATGCATTTTATAGAGCGTAATTTCTTTATTTCAAAAGAGCTTTAAAAGTATTAGTTAAGTTCATTCTCATGAAAGCAAACAACTCTACAGTATTTGCATCCTTCTGTACCAATGATGTGAAGACCTGAAAATTAACCAACCTGTAAAGTTTACTGTAGGTTAAGTTCCCTGCAGGCTACTAAAGTATCATAATTATTTAATCAATTTTATTCAAAAATAAAAGCAGGAAACTCCAAAACTTAGTTAATCCTACAGAAACGGTCTGTGTGCAAATGTCTGCTCTTTGCCAGGTCCATTTGGCTCATCTTTTGCAACAAGAGAAGCATGAACACAGAGCTGACCTGAGCCTTTCAATGCTACTAACACATCGAGTGATTTAAATACCCAAATCACAAGGCACTTCAGCACGTCATTTTCTTCCTCAGCCTTCTCCAATTTGAGTACTGCACTACAGTCACAGATTTTCTGAAATTGTTACTGTTACAGAACAAACAGCTAGTATTCACACATATGTTTTCAACTGTTCCATTAGGAACTCTAATGATCACTTCGGCTATCACTATAAATCCTATTAACTGATACACACCTTTCTAACATATGTTAAAATTTTGCAGTACATCCTCACATTTGGTTCCACCCACCTACCAAACAGTATTAGAAAGGCTCTCTAAAAGGACAAAGGTTCAAACTAATATTTCAGCATTAGCCCTAGGATGTGTTCAGGATCAGTGTATCATTCTAAAATAAGAATGATTTAACCCAAGTCATTTATATCACTCAGCACAGACAGGAGTGGACTCCAAAGGAAGAGGTGTATGAACAAAACTTGTGTTCACAGAACACAGAGAACCCCAGAAAGGACATGGTCTGTCTCTTTGCTCAGCTAGCCCTCATCACTTCAGTAATTAAACTATCTTAAAACTTTGTTTTATCCAGAAGCCACTCAAATCTGGGTTCTTTCATTTTTACTCAAAGAACTTAATGATCCTTGTCTGCAAGTAGAGTTACCTATAAAAGAATGCAAAAATCTACTCTATTATTTTCCTCGATATAGCAAAATCAATTTACAATATCGTTTCAAAAATGTGTCTGTACGCCAAAGGCTTACCCAACTTGATAAACAGTTAAAGAAAAGCAATGCTGCTATTTCAAAGGTCTGGAAAAGAAACAGTACAGAGAGGCCATCCAAAGCTACTACTCAAGAGTCTCAAGAGAGCATTCCAACTGACCAAATTATTCAAAGCTAAAACAGTGATTCTCTTCTAGGTTGAAGGAAGCTGAATGCTATCTTTTCCAGCCCTACTATTCTAAATTACCGCAGCAGCAAACGTCCTAAACCAGACAGACACCTGAAATCCATTGCACAACTGCTAAGCAGAGGTCACACCCTGTCCCACACCACAGCTCTCAGACAGGCCAAGCTGATCCTGCCATGGGAGGATGCAGTCCCTGTTTGTTCTCTTCTCCTACCAGCATAAGCATGCCTGTAACTGTGCAGGGAGCTGAATAAGAGGGGTTTTTTTTTCATGTGTTTTGGTTTTTTAAGCTTATTTTGGTTTTACTACTATTTAAAAGCTGAGTCTGTTAGGCTAGATCTTTGTAAATAATGAGTTACACTCGACTGGAATTCAGACCACGAGGAACTTTCTGGGTATACTTATATTCTCTTTCAACTCCATCATTTCTGCTAATTATACTTTGTATTACCAAGGTTTCTTATGGAATGAAATTATCTAAGCAAATCAAATATAACTTACATAGCAATAACTTCAAACAAAATAAAAACCAGCAGGTAACCTATTCAGCACACTGAACTATTTACAATTCTGTGACAAGATCAAATTCTTACTCTAGTTCACTAACAAAAGCAGTACCAGCTTTCTAGACACCCAGCACAGGATATCCAAACTCCAGTCACTAGGTTAAAATAGTGCCAAGTGGCATTGTTTTCTAGGTGAAATGGCAGATTACTTATGAGAACATGAGAATGACTGATGTCTGTACCAAGGATTGCATCCTGCTCTGTAATTGCAAGCTCCAAAAGATACTGTTAAACTTACACTTGCCCTGAGACCTTCAATCACATCCCTAGTTGGTGTCTGATTTTCTAACTGGGAAACAGAAATACATTGTGAAAATATGAATACAGTTTTCAGCAATGTCATTTTTTGTACCTCTGCCAATATAAACAGTTTTGGCATATCACAGACATAACCACCAAATCATCCCTTGGTTATAGCATATAGATTTTGTTTAGCATACTTACGTAGGCAGTGCTGATCTGAGAAAGTATCAAACACAAAAACCACCTAACAACAAAAAGATGTGGGTATTAAGTCTAACAGTAATTGGTAATCCCCACACTCTTAAGAAAAATAAGTCTAGCACTCCAGTCACCAAATAACATCAACACAATTTCAAACCTGCAGATTCTTTGTGGCTCCTGTTGTCAGTGTAAAGTGGCATCACCTTGGAAAATCCTACTCAAGTATTACGTGTCATGCAGAGCAAAGATGAGGTGCAGACTGCTTTAGGACCAAAAATATATTCTGTTATTTCTTATTTAAAAGCTGTAAGGGGAAGGAAGTTTGCCACACATGTGTCATCCGTTTAACACTGGAAGAAACTCAGTAACTTCCATGTTTCTTAACAGATTATCAGAGAGACTGCATAACCTCAGAACCCACTGTTGTCCATGACTGGACTTAAAAACTACGTGATTTCCATGTAAATATAATCTACTAAGAATGCTTTACAGACTCAGAAGTAATAGAAAAACACGGGATGAAAGTGCTTAAATCAGATAAGAATTCAAGTTCCATTTATAATAAGGGTGTAAGATCTTACTTCCAGATCCTAACTGAGGATAAGGTCTAAATCCCACAGCCTCTGGGATCCCACAGCTGCGTGTCCCCTTTTCTGACACATCCAGTACCCCTCCAATAACAACAACAACAAAAATCCAAATAGACTCTTCAGCTATGTAGTCCACCTGCCCGTTCATTTAACATTATTTTGGTCTCTCTGTACCTAACATATACAGCATCAGTTTGTAATAACAAATCAACAGAAATATCTTTAAAAAATGAAAACTAAAACATTATTTTATTAAATAAAAAAAAAACAGGATCTATTCCTCTAATCAGACCACTTTCTAGCTTTTTACAGTAATGACTAAAATGGTTTGTTCTAATTAATCATCTGAGCAACAAGTAGAATTGAGAACTACACTATTACTTTCATAAGCAGCAAATCTATTCGCTATATTAATTTTGCAAGATTTTAAGAGTACCAATATAAAAATCAATAAACAGAATAGCCAAATCATTTCAAATATGGCTGGCAATAATAAAGAGCTGTGAGAAAAATTTACATTACATCAGAAACTGCAAGTTTATTAGAAGCAGTTTGCCTTCATGAAGGACTTATGAAATCTAACAACTACAACACAGCTCACAATTATTAATTTGGATTATGAATTTTTCAACCACTATCACAGTAAGATAAATTTACTAAGTGGTACGGAAGCTTATACATCAGCTGCAAGATAAACTCTAATTACACTGCATGTGGTAGCCTAATTTCACTGCAAGTAAAAAAGTGAGATTCTTAGTAGGAATTTGTTTTAGAAGCCTGAGTTTAAATGTAGTTTACAAAGCTGGTGTGGTTCCAAATCAGTAAGAACATACCATTCCTCTGACCACTCTTACCAAAACCAATCATGACCAGACCAAACACACGTAATGAAAATATGCTTAGCAGTTGAAATTTGACTGAAAGGCACATCCATTTCCTTTAAAACTAGAACAAAAAAAAAAAAAAAGGCTTCCAGAAGTGAGGAAGTAACATCACTTCCTGCAACTATATCACACATCCTAATATAGGACTGCTCTCACCGCAGACCTCTCTGCAAGAGAGTACAACTTACAGGAGAAGTCCCACCCCTTTATAAATACCTTCCAGTACTATTCCATAAACTTACTCAAACTCTAGACAACTGTGAAAGCCTTTAAGAGTTTTTAATGAAGTTATGCAAATTGCTATTGAGATGTAGAAGGCAACAGCACAGAAGTAATACTTGCACAAGAACATAAACATTCTGAACAAATATCAAGAACTGCACGTGCAGCAGATACTCAAACCTTCAGTGTGGCAAATATAACTGTTACTAAAAATACTAACTTAAGAATGGCATTGCCCATCTTTGCAGATCTTGAAGAAAGTAAACATTAACACAGTGAGAAATCTTGTTCAGAAACCAAACAACAGTAATACACAGGAGAAAGTGAAAGCGGCCCTCCCCCCTCCCTCCAAAACACACACAGAGATTTCTGTTCCACTGACCACAGCTCCTTTATTTGCATCTGATCACACACAATTTCCGAGAACTGATCACAACTTTCTCTGACACACAGTTCCTCACACACACAGGCATTCCTCTGTAGCCTATAATCCTATACAACATGCTCTGGTTACAGTGTGTCACTTCACATTTTTCAAAACAAGTCCAGTTATCAACTTCAACTCATCTTTTAAAGGGTGTAATACTTTACAGAACATTAAACATGCTATCACTTCACTGGAACTAAAGTCAAATTACATGCATAACTCCTTTCATCCAGACTAAGAGAGTCTTTACCATACTTCCCCAAGAACCTTTCCAGTTCTACAGCTTAATCTGAGTTAATACACAAGTATTTCCCTCCCACTACTGCACAGAAAAAATATTTTTTAAAATGGCAAGTGACAAACAGGAAAAAATTTAAACTGGCTATATAAACACAATAGAGGGACACATGGTTAAAATGTATTCCTTAAATAACAGAGAAAAAGTCCAATTTCCCTTCAGTTAAAGTAATCCTCCTCATCACGTCTACCACAGTGTCAAGATATACAGAACAAATTGAGAGTCAAAAAACAAAATATACAATCCTACTGGCATGAGGTGATTCATGGAAGTTTTAAAAACTGAGAAAAGGTTCATCTAAACTTCTTGTCTCCCAAGTTTCTTTGGTTGTAACTTCAGCACTAGAAAGTCACATCACTCCAAATCTCAGAACACACTTGGGATCACCAGCAATCTGTAGAGTAAATGCCAGCAGACACAGAGGTGTGATACTGAGAAATACAGAGCATCAGCTCAGAAGCCGAACTTTAGTAGGTCTTTTCATCTGTGACAAGGGTAGGACAGTGACAAGCAAAGACACCAGCATGGCTCCACAGTAGCCAGTGGGGACACAGCCTGGTTACCCCTGCTTGCCCATCAACCAGCCCCACTGAAGTGCTGCCCACCAGCGTATCCAAGCCCTCAGCACCCAGTCTACCTCAGACAAGTATCAGAGAATCACAGAACAGTTTGGATTTGAAGGGATCTCAAATCCCCTCTGCTGTAGGCAGGGACACCTCCCAACATACCCGGCTGCCCAAGGCCCCATCCAACCTGGCCCTGAACACCTCCAGGGACAGGGCAGCCACAACTTCCCTGGGCAACCTGTGCCAGTGCCTCACCATCCTCATGGTGAAAAAAATCATCCTTGTATTTAGGCTAAATCTGTCACTCTCCAGTTTATAACCATTGCTCCTAGTCCTACCCCTACCAGCCTTTGTAAACAGTCCCTCCTCCGCCTTCTTGTAGGCCCACTTCAGGTACAAAAAGGTCACTATAAAGTCTCCCCAGACCCTTTTTTTCCCAGGCTGAACCCCAACTCTCTCAGTCCACCCTCTGATCATCTTCGTGGCCCTCCTCTGGCCCCGTTCCAACAACTCCATATCCTTCTCATGTTGAGGATTCCAGAACTGGACACAGCATTCCAGGCGGGACCTCACAAGAGAGGAACAGAGGCGCAAATCACATCCCTCTCCGTGTTGGCTCCTTTTGATGCAGGTGAGGACTCGGTTCGCCTTCCTTCAAGAGGAGACGCCGAGACAACCAAGCCCAACTCCGTCACTTACCCGGGCGGCGCAGAGGCCGAGACTAGGGGTGCAGGGGGAGCCGGGGAGGAGCAGCGGGGCTGCCCCTTTCGCCCCAGCCCTGCAGGTCGAAAGGAACCGCCCGGCCCGCGCCTCAGGACGCCTTCAAGCCAAGGACCCAAAAGGCGAACCAAGGACCAAAGGCGAACGGCGCAGCCACGTCCCGGCACAGCCGGCCGCCAAGGAGCGGCTCAACCCCGGCCCCTCACCTCCTTCACGGGGGGGAATTTCTTCCGGCACTCCAGGCTGAGGCCCCGCAGGTCTCCCTGCATGTTTTCCAGCAGCTTCTTGACGGCCTCGGGGCTGCTGGTGCCGGACATGGCGCCGCGGGCAGCGCGGGCCCCGCCGACACGTCTGCGCCGGGGCCGGAACCCGCCAGCCGCTCCCACAGTGCCTCGCGCCGCTCCCACCCTGCCCCGCGCCGCTTCCGGGAGGGCGGGGAGCGCGGCCTGGGCCGGCAGCGGCCGCCATTGGTCAGTTCGTTAATGGGGGTCTCTTCGACTGCCAGATGAGCGCACCCTCAGCAGGTTTGCGGGTGGCACCAAGCTGAGTGGTGGTGCAGCTGCCACATGGGAAGGACGGGATGTCATCCAGAGGGACCTGGACAGGCTGGAGAAGTGGGGCTGTGCGAACCTCATGAGGTTCAACAAGGCCAAGTGCAAGGTCCTGCACCTGGGCTGGGGCAATCCCCGCTCTCAGTACACAGTGGGGGATGATGTGATTGAGAGCTGCCCTGCAGAAGAGTGTGTAGAGAGGAGGGAGCTGGCCTCTTCTCCCAGGTGACAGGGGACAGGACGAGAGGGAATGGCCTCAAGCTCCGCCAGGGGAGATTTAGGCTGAAGATTAGGAGGAGGTTTTTCATGCACAGGGTCATTGGGCATTGGAATAGGCTGCCCAGGGAGGTGGTTGATTCACCTTCCCTGGAGGTGTTTAAGGCACGGGTGGATGAGGTCTTGAGGGACTTGGTTTAGTGTTAGATAGGAATGGTTGGACTAGAAGATCCGATGGGTCCCTTCCAACCTGGTTGTTCTGTGAAATCTCTGAGGGCATGTGTTTGCTAGCAAGTTAAAAACGCTGATTAGCTGCTTAGCTAACTTTGTATTGCTCTGCAGTTACTATATTGTTATTTGCTTTGATATTAAATTAAATACCCCCCGTGACAGGGTACAGGACAAGAAGGAATGGCCTCAAACTCCGCCAGGGGAGATTTAGGCTAGACATTAGGAGGAAGTTTTTCACACAGAGGGTCATTGGGCATTGGAATAGGCTGCCCAGGGAGGTGGTTGATTCACCTTCCCTGGAGGTATTTAAGGCACGGGTAGATGAGGTCCTGAGGGACATGGTTTAGTGTTTGATAGGAATGGTTGGACTTGATGATCTGATGGGTCTCTTCCAACCTGGTGGTTCTATGATTCTATATGTTATTTTGTGATGGGCAGTGGGTGATTGAAATCACTCCCTGTAGCTCTGTGGTCCTTACTACCAACAGAAATTCTAATGAGACCTATTATGATTCATTGAAATACCTCTGGGAACCAATGTTCATGTTCATTCCAAACGATGTGCATCAGTCCTTTTGATTCAATTACACATGGGACAGCACTTGGGCCGTGTTAATTTCTGAAGTTTACTCTAGTTATAGACCATCCTGACAGACCTATGCAGATGCAGGCTTTGAATGTAAGAACAGGGTTCTGCTGCTTTCACTGTGGCAATTAATTGGTTTCACACCATGGGAAGAACTTGTGTCTTTCACTCAGAGATCACTTTATTAAGCTCTAATACTTTTGTAGTTGGTATGGATCTATACATAGTAACAGTACTAAACAAAATTCAGGATATGAAATATCAGCTCTGTAGTCAAGTAAAGGCGTTTGTAGACATCTCTGGTGTTTTTTTTTTTTCTATAGCAGAGTTAAGAGTCATGATGGAGAAAGTTTTGCTTCCTAGTAGATTGAATATAGGTACTGATATTGAAAGATGAAATGATAGATTAATGTCACATACTTCCCGTAGTCCTTTATAAAAAACTATGTGTTGTATCAGTCTATAAACACAAAGAAGCCCTAGGCATATACTTGAGTTTATGAATGCTTCAGAAGCTCCTTCTTAAATTATGGGCACAAGAAATAGAGCAAGAGAGTATTTCTGTTGTGGCCACAAATGGGTTAAAATCAGAAGTAATAAAACTTCCCTTTAGTACCTGGTATTCTTTTTTTATGGAACAGCAGCAAAGCCCTTGTTCCTGTAGATATAGCTGTATGAGCAAGTTAGGTCTACCAGCAGAATGAAAAATACTTTGATTTCCAGTGTGAGCTCTGCATGATTTTAGCCTGTATTCTCTTCTGCATAGGTGTGAGTGTATACTTACATGTTAGCACACTTTTTGTTTGTTTGTTTTTATGCAGTTAATATACATTTTATTTTGTTTAGTCATCTAAAAAAGCAATCCCAACTGCTGCCTGTCAGTGAATCATCCTTTTTGTCATTAGCAGACTATCAGTAATTATTTCACATTATCTTTCAAGTCACTGACAAAGCTGTTAAGTAGGAATACCCAAAGTGTCAGACCTGTGATATGCTTGAGATACTCAGCAACGATGCCCCATTGAGTTACAACACGATCACTTCAGGGCTTGTGCACAAATATCTCAGCCAGAGGCTTAGATGCTTTCATGACTGTTGTGTAACCAGCAGGCAAAGCTGTTTTTCCAATTTTTCCAGGTTGAATCTTGTCCAAACAGATTCTCAAAGCAGTGGATTGTTTGGGTTTTTTTTTTTGCATTACCTTTTGGATTACTGGTAGTTGAATCAGCTGAACCTATTAACATCTTTTCTGAGGAAGAACTGCTGTCCACTGCTTGAATTGCTGTCTTAGAGTTAGAGGGTAACAACAAACACAGATGCATGATAGTCACAAAATCTTATTGCCAGATCCCATACCCTTCATACCTATAACTGAGCATGAGTCAGTATAGATTAAATAACTTTTCCAGCTCACACAGGAAGTATGTGGCTGGGAAACAAATCTTACTGTTTGTGTTAAACTGCATCTGTCTTTCTGTCCCTTACACAACAAATAGCATTTATTAGAGAATGGAATTACTAGCTATTCAGGCAGTACTCTGAATTTTCCCTGTATCATAAGTGGTGCAGTGCATTCTTGATATGGGTTTTTTTCCTGCCAAGAATAGGAAATACCAAAACCATGATGGAAATTTTACTTGACGGTTGTTTACACTGAAAAAACACCCACGCTGACCATCCTTGCTGTCATCTGAACAATTAGCACAGCATGAGGTCACAGTCAGAGGATAGAGATACTTTGGCGATGTTGCACTTGTGATCAAAATTTACTGCAATCTCCATGCCTGTTATCAGGAATTTTCACTTAGAAAGAAAGGTATAGATGTGTTGAAGTGAAGTAATGGTGATTCTAGGACATGTTGTTTGATCGAGAGGTCTTACAGTGGACAGTAGATCAGCTGCACGCTTGCTGGATGTCTTTTCCTGATGTCTCGTTCTGACTGCTGGATGTGTAACAGGAAAATGCCTGTCAAGAATGTCAGAAATATAACTTGTGCTGCAGTCTGTTTGTTTTGCTGAGCTGTGATCTGGTTGCCAAAAACCTCCCTGCATCTTCTCAATCATTTCCCTTTTATCTTTTCTTTGGCTTGTGGAAAATACTTCCAGCACCTAGTAACCTACAGACCTACTAATCACAAAGCAACACCAGAGAGAAGGGTTTTTGTGGACTAGAAAGGATTATTTTGGGCTGCTGCAGCAGAAAGGAGAAGCTGCTGTACGTTTTCCCCATGCTTTGTTGAATCCTTCTTTAAGATAATCATACCAGATTGCAGCCTTGGGACTGCTGAGTGATGCTATTACTACAGCTGAGTGTCCATCTACTGTACAAAAGTTAGGTGCTTTATGTTAGGGGTGGCTTCTGCTTCTCCTTGTCTGGACTACTGTGTCCGTTTCTGGAATCCTTAACGTAAGAAGGATATGGAACTGTTGAATGGATCCTGAGGAAGGCTGCAAAGGTGATCAGAGGGCTGGAGCACCTTCCATATGAGGACAGGCTGAGAGAGTTGGGCTTGTTCAGCCTGGAGAAGTGAAGGCTCTTAGGAGACCTTATAGTGACCTTCCAGTACCTGAAAGGGGCTACAAGAAAGCTGGAGAGGGACTATTCATAAAGGCTCGTGGTGATAGGACGAGGGGCAATGGGTATGAACTGGAGAGGGGCAGATTTAGGCTTGATATAAGGAAGAATTTCTTCACAATGAGGTTGGTGAGGCACTGGCACGGGTTACCCGAGGAAGTTGTGGCTGCCCCATCCCTGGAGGCGTTCAAGGCCAGACTGGATGGGGCCTTGGGCAGCCTGGTCTGGTGGAAGGTGTCCCTGCCCATGGCAGGAGGATAGGAACTAGATGACCCTTAAGCTCCCTTCCAACCCAAATTGTTCTATGATTGTATCATTCTATATGGCCAGCATTGTAGTCATATTTATAAAATACAGAAAGTATCTGTAAAATTAGATATACTCATGTAACCAGCATGGAGGCCAGTACACTACTTGGGTACTCTGCTTTTTGTCACACTGCTGGCACGACCATTTAATTTGTGGGTAACTCAGACCAGCCTAGAAAAGACTTAGAATGGCCGTGTACACAACAAGTGTCAACTTCTTTCTGTAAACCATAAGGATCAGAGATTTCTTATGGAAGAGACCTTGATTTGCCTTACATGTTGAACTCATCTTTGCTGCTCTGTGAAGATCATAGACCTCTTCTTATTTTGTTCAAAGGTCTTTGCCTTTGATGTATTTATTTGTAAATAAATGGTAATACATGTGGCTGTGTTTATAAGCAGCATTCTGAAAGAAATTTTGTTACTCAGCTCGAGTCAAAACAGATAAACAGAATGAACATGTTTGCAGTGATTTTGGAAGATGTCCAGAGAAATCCAATCGTAACGAGCCAACCGCTTTCCTTTCTAATAAAATGCCTATACAGCTCACCTCCACCTGTGAATACATATTTCTGATAAAACAGGTCTATTCCATAGTATGTATCTATGTCTGGGTCATGTATAAGCAGGTGTCCATATCCAAGGGTGCTATGGCAGTTTCATCATTTTTAAAGGCATTCTGGGACCATTTCTACATGTTTTATTTGTTATTCCTCTAATGGGAACCCCTTTCTGGAACCCACTCCTAGGGCATGGGGCATGCTATTGTCTGCCCAGGGGGTGCGTAGGTGAGCTCCTGGCTGGAGCTGAGGAAATTCCAACTCTAAACGCTCACTGATCCAGCTGAGAGCCAAGCCCTGGAGCTTCTGGATGGGTCATTAAGTGGATGTATAAGAAGGATGTGTGAGACCTGTTCAGTCAGTCTGAGACCTTATTTCCCTTTGGCAGCTTGGTCATAGGTTGATTCTTATGACTGTTTGTTTCTAGGAGACCTCCTTCCCTGTTGCAGTCCTAACAAACAACTGCAGCACAATCTAAGAGGTCTGATAAACAACCTAATTATAAAATTAGCAGCTAACACGTACTAAGCATTGACAAATTCTTTACCAATAGCTGTACTCCTGACCAGCTCAGCCACACTTTGGTATGGGGGGATATAAATGTCTGATGGGCTTGAATGTCTTATTTTGTTGTAGAAAGCCAGGACCTGTCTTACCAGCAGAGTTACAGTAGGGTTTCAAAGAACCTGAGACGTTGTTTTTACCACTCTTCAGGATATCTGGAGCCTTCCTTTGAAAACCTATTCCTCAAAATTACTTACACAGCTCCTGCTGTCCAGACATAATCCAATACTTGGATGCATGAGTTGCAGTTTTCTAGGTAATGACTAGGTGAGGAGTCATGTCAAAAAAATAGCATAGCTCTTCTATTACTGTCTTATTTCAAAATGTCTCCTGATGTGCTAGAATCCCCTCTATGTTGTTTCTTTTCTAGTGGTTTTCTGTATGTTTCACTAAGAAGTTAAATCAATTTCTGGTAGCCAAATTACTTTTTCTTTCCTCTCCCTACAAGGCAACCCACATCTATCAAAGATTTTAATTCTCAGTCACCTCTTAGTGACTTTCGCAATATTTTCTTCTTCTTTTTTTTTTTTTTTAATCATAAGACTGCATGTTTAGAATGTATTTTAAATCCTCTACCACCTCCTTATTAGGATGCTACAGCCACTTTCTCTTAACACCCATCTTCTCTATTCATGCAGTACAGGCTTTTTCACACTCCTGCCCTTGTCTTAGCTGTGATTCATCGTTTTTACATAGATTCACAGTTCTCTACAATTTCTTCCTTTTGCCACACATTCTTTTGCTGTTTTCTTCCACTGGCATAGGGTCACGTTGGGCTATCTGATATATTTGTTCTGGAGTGGTGTATGGAATTTCAAATCTTAAATCTGGTTTGTTCCCTTTTATTTTTATCTGCACATTTATTCACAGAAGTTCTGGGAAGATTTTTCTTAGTTAAATTAAGTTGGTATGTCTACATGGGCTTTTTATTTCAAGGAGAAAATATCGTGTCTGTCAAATTCTAATAATATTGTCAAATGAAACTGGGAAAATGGGGACATTATAATCCATCACACTTGATGCTAAGGGAGCTATTATACATCATAAAAATGAATTTTATGAATGACAATCTCAGACTGAGCATGGCACTACTGAAACCAAACAGAAATCCAAAGATGAGAGAGAGGATAATCAAATGCTTCCCATTGTAAGTAGTTCTGCAGACTACTTTGATTTCTCTTAATCTTTGCCACCTTATCTGAACAATATTACAGAAGTGTCGAAGGTTACATTTCCTGAAGACACTTAAAGCATTATCTTCTATATCTATACAAAAAATCAACATGTGCATCTAATCCACTCAATTTGTCTAAAAATATGTTAATTCAACAATTCAGGATATTTAACGAAGAAAGTTCTGTTGTCTCCGTTCCATCAGTTGATTGTGATTGTTGTACATTATAGGCATAAGGAATCTGAATATTTTTATTATGCTTAATCAAAACATTTCCATGGGCTTTATTGTCCAATTGTAGTTCATTAATCTAAAACTCTAATTCCTAATCATAGGAATGGTTGGACTCAATGATCCTGTGGGTCTTTTCCAACCTAGTGATTGTGTGATTCTGTAAAATGTTCACAAATATTTTAATAGAGAATTTGTAAAAAAACCCCATATATAGAGATGATTTTATTCTACAGTAAAAACCAAACCCATCCACATTGCGTTAGGGGCCAGAAACTCATTGTTGGCAGAGAATTTTTTAAAGTAAAAGATGTGAAAATTGAAGTGCTGTTATTGACAGCTCTAGAACACTTTTGAGAAACATGTCTGGATTTAGGTCTCAACCCTACAAGTTGTATTTACAATCCGCATCATACACAGCAAAGTTATTCGGGCCATCTGTCTCTGCCAATAAAGAGGTTACTTACTTAGATGCTGCATTTAATTCACTGAGCAGCTATTAGGTAATGTAAAACTAGTCAAAATGACTAATATGTTTTATTTGATTTGGCAAATGCAACTAAAGAGTAGTGATGCTTTCGAACTTTTATTGACCTATTCACATGCTGCTGAATAATCTCAGGGTTTATGGAAGCAGCTTTTCCCCACTGAGATACAGGCAGCAGGACTCAAGTAGGATCCAAATACCTTTTCCTCTTACTCAGCAAATTGCCCAAGGAAATCAGTCCTATATAAGTAGTTCTAAACTCTGTATTTCATATTGCTGTGAAATGTACATCTGAGCTGGCAGAAGGGATGCTCTTTGTACTTGCTTTTAATAGGATACAGAGTCAGTTATTACTGTCCCTTCTGTTTGCAGACTTCCTCCTCAGCCAAGACACAATCTCACATCTACACAACACCCACCGCAGAGTAACTTTTACAACATTGAAAACAAGCGTAGTTCATCCGAATTCTTTCCGGGCACCCTTAGTTGTGTTCTGGAAAATGCCTTTGTGCTCCCAGAGCTGGCTGCAAACCTGGTTTCAATTGCATCGTGTAGTTTTATTTTCATTTTTGAGGAACTCTGCGTTTTTGGTCAGGGACATGTCTGAACCGGTCATTTTGTTTAAGGGAATTGGCCTGGAAAAGCAGGGAGGCCCCTCAAGCACTGCAAAGAAAAAAGGAAAAGGGGGGGTGTGGGTTTCAGTTTAGGCTATAACCGGGGGACAGTTACCTTGAGAAAATGACAATGAATCAGAGAGGTTACTCAGATGGGATTTGGAGCAGCTTCGTGACTTTGATTTAAGTTAGTAACAACAGTACAGGGAGAGAAGAAAAATTATGTTTGCCACCCTGAAAAATGAGCATGGGTTTTATTCCCATATTAATCAATTCTTACAACGCTAGCAAGTGAAGCCCTTCCCTCAAACCATGCAGAGCTCACAGCAAACACCTGGAGGTTCAGGCCTCCAGGTCAGGAGTAGTATTCCTCTGAGAAGAACAGGGTGTTCCTGGATTCGAAGATCTCAAAGCTGAGGCAGATGCCTCAGACCGAGTCTGAGTCCTGGCAGGGGAAGGGCCATTGCACCTCTCAACTCCCTCCTCAGCCCTGGGAAGTCTGCCAGCCCACTAACAGCACCCACCGCTTGTCTCTGCTCTGTCTTCCTTTGTCATGTTAAAAAAGTATTGCAAATGGGTTTACTCTGGGTTTGTAACTTGTTTTTCTGTAATGTCTCCCAGGATACAATCTGAACTATCAAAAGGCAGTAACTGTGTATTTTCCCAGGATTCTTACCACAGAACTGAGAAGATTAAGTCGACTTAATTTGACTCTAGTATCCAAGGACAAGTTCTTATGCCAAGTGTTTCATTTTGGGAGCTCATGCTCCATTGCTTGTCCACCAGGGCTACAAAGTATAGTACTTGTAACTTTCCACTTTCTGTAGCTATGGTCTGAATATTTTACTCCCCAAATAAAAATGTAACTAAGTGCCAACAGGACCAAGTGCCACTAACTCCTCCAGTAACTCCTATTCCATAATGATTTCCTGGTGGAAACTCTTTGGAGATTGTCAATTCCTAGGCTTCGTATTGGATGCTGCTGCATAACACTCATGTTTTGATGATAGCGATGAGATAATTAAGGTGATAAATAAGTGCCAAGCACTTAAATAATTCTAGATGCACCTATATTATAGTCTTTATAATTTTTTTTTCCATTACTGCCCCCAATAGTGAAACTTATTTTTCATAAAACCACACCGACTGATGTGAATTCCTCAAGTCCTGGATCAGTTTTTGAATTACTTAGCCCAGGATGACTGTTAATGCTACCCAGCATACAGTAACCCAGTTTGTTCTCTACTGAACGGGATAATTAGTGAAGAATTTGTCACATTTGGACCCTTCTGGGGTTTCCATGCTATTCCAAGATCTAATTTCTTCTCAATAAGACAGGTCTCTGCCTGCCTCAGGAGCATTTATTGCCACTACAGCATGAAACCTTGGAACTAAGTGGAACTGTTTTCACTATTTGTTTACCCCACAAGGAGAGAGAACTAAAAAATCTGGAGACAGCAATTTGCCTGCAAACTAAGAATATACTTATTCTATCAAATGTAGCTTTCATATTAATCGTTTCACTACATTTATAGGGATTTTCTTTGTCAAAGTGATGCTGAAAATGCTAGCAAATAAAATCTCTAAGGCTTGGAGTTTTAGAAAGCAAGCGCCCTTTATCAGGGCTGGGCAACGCGAAGGAGCGATCTCCATCCATCATGTGCAGTGATACAAGAGCTGGGACAGAGTGTATTTCCCACTTACATGCTTATGTATACATTTCCCCAGAAATCTTATGCATGTTCTATTACTTTCCACAGTCTAATTCTAATGCTGTTATGAAACTTCACAATGCTCAAAACTCTTGTGTTAATTTGGAGCTGGCCCCAGCTCTCTGCTTGACGTTGCCTTTCAGATTAGAAAGGATTCCAAGCCGAAGTGATTACAGAAATCTGTTCAGCACAGATCGTGCCTCACACAATGTGTTATCATCTTCAAAGAATGGATCATGTCTAGGAAAGAAACTGTCTAAAAAACAGGCTCTCAGAGAAAGGAAACATGTTATCAAAAGTAACTAGTGCTTAGAAACAATGAGAAACTATAACCTGAAATTTCAGAGTCTGACATCAAAGAAGGCATAATTTTTTAAGGAAACTGATGACTTTGCCAATTCTTTTCTTTACCTGCCATACTGACTTCCCTCTAAAGATTTAAAAATGCTGAAGAAGTACACCACACTCCATACTGCAGTGTTGTCTTGCTGGGAAAGCCAGAAGGGGTTGTGGCCTTCCCATCAGCAACCAGCTATAGATGCAGGAGACATTTCTACATCATCTGTTAGGGCAATATTTAACAGCTTTTCTTGTGTATAAATTCAGCATTAAGTTGCAAACTTCACTTCAGCGTGCCAGCAAGGCAGGTAGGACTTTAATTAAGTGGATGACACAATAGATCTGCACTGAACCATCCAGAACGCTGTGTGAAGCCAACAAAAACAAGAGGTCCTGGGCAGTTTCTTCACCTCCTTCCCTCCCAGACAGGCTTTAAATGACATATTGCTGTCACAAAATCCATGGAGTAACTGGGAATTGCAAGCTGTTTTCTGCCTCCTACTCTGTTTTGTTTCTGTGACTCTCACATTAACAAGGTTATAATTTTGGAGTTTATAATTAGAGCCATCAAAAATCTTGCTGTTGATGTAACCAAGAAAAGAAAGTGTGCTGTAGATTTTTATCAGATATGATTCATAAAAAGAGATGTCTGGACCCTCTTTGTTCTCTGCATAAATGACTAGCTGAGTAGTAATAACTTTTATAGACACTGTAAAGAATAATATGCTTTGTCATTTTAATTTTAAGCATGTCCACGCTGGATGAATTATCATATCTTCTGTGTGAATACGTAATAGTTCTAAGAAACTTACAACTTGGCTGAATTCCCAGAAACCTCCAGGACAGTCATACAGAAATGTTATTGATTTTTGTGTCTGGAGTCAAACTGTGTGTGTAATCTTGGAGGCCACATTAACAGTAACAAACAAAAATTTGATATTATCTATGTAATTTTTTCCTAACTAAACGTCACTTTGATCAATATCTTTTTAAACTCTATCTGGATGACCCAGTACTAGTGGGATGACTAGTAGGCAAGTACATTCTTTCAAATATAATACATATATATATGTATACATGTATATATATGCATATATATATATATATATATATATATATGCATTTTCAAAAGGAGAATGAAATGTGCTAGGAGACCAAGTTAGCAGATATTACAGCTTTAATCTGTGTGTTATTCAGAGATGATCGCTTCTCTAAGGTTACTACTCCTACTCCACAGATACATTTCACCTCTCAAGTGCTCAAATTAAAAGAAGGAAGATAAACACATAAGCTATTTAGAACTTAGCTTTGTATTTGGTTACTGTATTCCCCACCTAAATACACGGGTTTAAGCCAAAAACTTGTACCATTTCCCCCCTACACTGTATCTGCCTGTCTTATACATATTGCCTTGTTTCCCCATCTGAGTTAGTGGTTTTCTGTTCAAGTAATTCAAGAATTACTTTTAAAAAAGCAAATAACAGGTTTTAATGACAATAAACAATTTTTTTTGCAGCCTTATGAATGTTTTTAGAGCCAGATAATGATAGAAGAGAATCCCTTTTAACATACACTATCTCCTGGAAATACTGTTCATGTTGGTTGTTAAACAGCCACTTTGTAACCGATAATATAAGTCTTGGACAAAGACAAAGACTACTACACAAACACTGCGGGAAAAGCATTTGTAAGAAAAGGGAAGACTAAGTAAGGCCTTGAATAGCTTTATTGAAATCTGTATAAATAAACATGCGCATTTCAAATGTAAACCCAAGTGAACTCAAGTGCAGACAAAATTTTAACCTCTGTCATGCAGGAGGTTAGTTTACATTAAAAAAAAGAAAAACAACCTCAAAGCAGCTTTAAAATACCAGGATGAAACACCAGTTTAATATCAAGGTATAAAGCAAAGCCATGTCCAACATACCTCATTTATATCCTGGTCAAATGCAATTTTTTAAACTTTTTAATGCTAACATAAATAAATAATTTACCAAAATGTGCACTCACAGAGTGAACTTTTATTTACAATACACAATTTATAACCTATTGTATTTGATTAGTTCAAGTGAAGAACATCATACTTTTTGCCTTTTTCTTTTTAAATTATTTGTTTAAACAGTGGGACACAAAGTAATTCTCCAGGTAGTAGATATGTGAAGTGTGCCCCTGCATTGAAAAGCCCCTCTCAAAGGCAGTTTTGTATACAAATCAACAATACATTCTTCCAACTAGTTCGAAGGGAAAGCAGCAAATTAAAAAAATGTTTCAAAATGTCACACTTATTTTGGCATCCTGGACCCCTGAAAATAGTTAACTAAAATCCAATTCGAAGTCTGTATGCCTTATATACTGTACAGGTTCTGACTCGCAAAAGAACATGCAAATGCCAATTCTCTTATAATGATTTACCTTTTCAGATATGCTGTAAGGCTATGGTGAATTCCATCAGGAACACACAAAGAAAATTAACAGACCTACCTTTAAAGTCATTTTGTTCATTAACAATTTAAAGGCAGGTTATATTGAAAAAATTCTCACTAAGCCCGATACACAGTCATTACTATGGATACAGAATACTATTAACTCTGACCCTACTGCAGAGTAGTTTGCAAGCTGTCAAACTACAAAAACTGGGGAGAAAGAAGTTACAGCACAATTTTAAATTTTGAACTGACATCAGATTAAAATTATGCATGTCTTATAAGCAGGATAACAGGAATTATGTCTGCAGAGTAGATTCCAACAAGCAACAAAGGATACTTACACTTAATTGAAAACCTTTTTGTTAATGCAGCATGAAATCCAGAACCTGTTCCACGGCAGCAGTAGGATGGACATAATATTCTGGATGCTCAACTATATCACAAAAGGTTAAAACACCTTTTCAAGCTATTTCTTCTATTGTGACCGAATTAAAAAAAGAAAAAAAAATAGTGAGAAACACAAATTTCCTGTTTCAAGAAAACTACTGCTTAGGTATTTATGACATTTTTACTTGTAATTTGTTTGACAGCCTAAGGAACACATACATATTCATCCAGAAACTAGACTCGGCAGTAGTATTCTTGCAGTACTAAGAAATTAAATGTCAGAAGTCCACAGATGTAACAGTTTAGTTACTAACTCACATCCAAAATAAAAAGAAAACATAATCCATCAGAACAGCAGCAGAAAACTTAAAAGGGGTTTATTTGTGATTACCTATATATAGCTTGTGAATACAAGACTGTAAATGCATTAGAGACAATTTCTTTTTAAGTTTTTATTGTTTCACTTCAAGTACTGCACATGTTAAAATGTAATAAAGATTTACATTCTGTTATCTGAAATTCCCATTCTCAGATTTTTATTCTTAATTTGGTGGGCAATTTCACTCTTCCAATAGGTATCCCCAGGAGGAAAGTCTCTTTTATGGCTTCTAGTTCTTCCATTAGTTAGTGTGCATACAATTTTCATTTTCTATATCATTATCATTTTCATTGCTGTCTTCATCACTTTCTAGTGGGATGCCTGTGGCAGCTGAAGCACCTTGTTTGATTTCCCGGTCAAGGGGGAAAAAGCCAGTTCCACTGATCGTGTCCTGTCTCTGGTAAAAGAGCACATATGCTGCTTTGGACTGCAAAAGAGAGAAGGTAAAAGGTAAAATTACAAGGTAAAATTACCAAGAAACTCAAAACTTTCCTAGAAGTTATTTTTGCAGGTTGGAGCAAACCATTTTTGTTTTGTAACATCCTTTGAAAGAACACAAACTACTACCTACAAATCTACTGCAAGGTACATGATTTACTCTTAATTTTAATTCCCTCAATAAGAAAACATCATCAACAGTCCCAGTTTTAGAAACACAAAAGGTACTTGCCACTATTTGGTCCTCACACGCAGTGGACACACTACTGTCATCAAAGTAGTACCATTTCCCATCATCCTTATTTTTCGCAAAAGCAGTATCTAGGACAAAAAAAAAAAAAGTACAGTGTCTAAGGACTCTGTATCTTCTAGATGTAGTACAATCAGTTGCCAGAGTCTATTACTGTCAAATGCCTCATGTTCAAATGAAACCTATTATTGCTATTAGACTCACACCTTCACTCTTTTTTTTTTCCAAGCAAAGAAAGCTTAAGCAATAACATACCCCCCTTCTAAAGGGAACATATAGCAAGAAAAGACAGTCAAAACAATACCCCCCAGTCACATTTTTCCTTTTTCTCTCTCCTTTCAAGAAGACGCCCAATGTATAATATACAGACAAGTAATACAAAATCATTTGTGAGAGTACAGTAGTTCTTACAGGGCTCTTATGTTTTATCTTTTCACAATATGCATAGCTAGAACTATAAAAGAACCTACAATTATCCCTGAAAGTCGTTTCATATAGATTTCTGTGTTAGAATACTTGTGAAAGCATTTCAAGATTAAAAAAAAATATCCCTCAACCATTAAAAAATGCCATTGATGCAAAGTGATCAATACTTAAATGAAAACAAACATAGAAAAAAGACAACATTTAGAATGATATTTGAAATCAACTTACAATGTCCTCCTCCCATTCCTCCATAGTGGTTGGAGACTGCAATCAGGTTGTAGCGGCAAGGCCCTGCATTGGGATTAATAAGGAACTCTGACATGTCCAAGTCGCTGTTCAAAAAAACACGCACACACAGGAAAAAAAAAGAAAAAACACCAACCAGAAGAAAAGCACGTTAATAATATTTTTAGCCATTTCACCATTTCACATTTCAGTGGTCTTTGAGCCTTTTACTTTATATTTCCCCAAAACAACACATAACACTGGACTACAAAGATAGTGCATCTCTTTCACTCTGTGAGGAGTGGAACAAGAACCACTAATCTTAGCTGAAACTATTTAGAGAATTCTTCCTTACTTATCTACTATTATTATTTTTCCAAGTTCACACTTTTCACCTACAAGCATTTCTTCATCAGTGTTCACTGGATCCACGCATGGAGGCTGAGAACAAAAGAATTTTACATAATTGCTGTATTAAACATGGGCCCTTGTCATGCCAACTTTTACAGATGTAGCATCAAAATACTTAAGTTTCTTACTTTATTGGGAAGTCAACCAATGTATCCAACTTGTCCCTCATATATCTGCTGTAGGAAAAGCGCTTTAGATGAACTACCAGTACAGGGGGCAGTGACCACAAGTCTAATTTCTTGGTAGCTTGCTGATGTTCTTTACAGTTTGGGCAATACCTAAAAAAAAAAAAAATAAATTAAAAAACCCCCAATTTCTAAATAACTGCAGTCTGTATGTATATTAAAATACATTAGTATAGAGAAAGCCAGTAACATGGAGGGAACTGAATGAGCCAAAAGCTGAAACAAACATGTTCCATCTTCTATTACTAATGCCATCGATATTCCTTCCAGTTTAAAACGTGATGGGCTTGTGTGCAAGCACACTCACAGTGAAGCTTGACAGCATTTCAAACACTTAAGCAGCACTCCCCAATACAGGATTCTTGCCTCCTAAAGTAATCCCTGTATCTTTAGTAAAAACACAGCTTTCTCATACTTTATAAAAAAAGACAAAGGGTTGTGAACATACTTCAGGAAAAATGACTATACGAAAAGCCATAACTAACAGACAATTGAGACTCTTCCAAGTTTCAACTTCCAAATTAATTTATATCCCACGCCATCTCATCTACCACTAAAACCATATAACAGTGACTACTGGAATTCGAAAAAACTCCTAAGAAAACATGCCTCCTTAGTAGGCAAGTATTCTGTTCCCTGCAATGCACTTTTGTATCTTTCAAAATATTAAGGCTCAGGGGGAAAGGTAAGAAAGAGCAATGCAAAGAAGCAACTGTTCTGTGGTCTATGCCTCCTCTACATTTTGGTATCTAACAAGAAAAGATCTAGGGTAAAAAAGCCCTAATTAAAAAAGATTGCACAAGTGTCTTTTTGTAGCAACATCAGATAAAGACAAGACAGTAGGAGACCCATAAGAGTAGGCTGTAACAGAAGAACTGTTTTCCCAGCTGGTTTAGGATATCTGGAATACAAATCTGGTGAGAAGTAGCAACTGTTTCACTTCAGCAGTAATTATATTTTGTAGTTTATATACTCCTCTTAAAATGTGTTGCTCAAATGGAAGCGCTTCACCACACTTGAGTTATATGGAATCTCACAAAGTCTACCCAGTGCTGTATAATCTGGCTGATGCAGAAAACAATAGGAATTGGTAAGTCAGCCCTGCCCAAATACAGGAGGATATCTAGTGACAAATTTTGGAAGTTTCCAAAGGTTTTAAGTATCCACAGAAGGAAAAAGTGGCAGACTGACTTTCCAAACTTCATTCTGAGCTTCAGGTATTGATGAAGAAGTCTTATCTGCTAGAAAATTCCTGGAGACTGATGATCTTACAGGAACATCCCATAACCATGAATATTCAGATATGATGCCAAACCATAATTTAGAAGAACCATGAATAACAGTCTGCCAAAAACATAATGGTTGGAACATGGATTTCAGAGGCTCTACTGACTACAGACATTCCCCCATCCCACAAATCTACTGTTTATGCACAAATCTATTTTATATATCAATGCAAGGCAAGTTATGTATTTGCATAAAAAAACTTCAGTATGCACCAACATTTCTCATCTCGGAAAGGATTATTTGTTTAAACCTCTGCACTGGGTTTGGCACAACGTTCTTTATTCCTAGTGGATCACAGTTCATGGACTAGAATATCTTATAGAGCTACTCTTCCTTTGAATTCTGAATGCATTGTCTCCCACACAAACACAACCTTCTGCACATGATAATAATTTTAGCTAAGCAATAAATGAAAATAGAAAACACTCTGAGAATTTTCAACTACGCTTAAAATGACAAGATGCAAAATACCATTGAGAAATGTTCAAGTGTGTTTTAGATTACATTTTGAGAAATATACCACAAAACATAACAGTTTTATTTTTTTGTCCTTACCATGGGTCATCAGCACCTAGTTTTTCCTTTGTTGTGAACAGCTCAATGCAATCTTTTAATTTCACAAAAGGCTTTTTGTGAGGCTTATATTCCACACTTTCATGTTTTTCAAAATCCTAAAGAGAAGTATTTCTTGAGTTAAGAGAACAAATGAAACAAAACTCATTTTAGTGATGTCATCTTACTATAAACAGTAACTACAAAGCTCCTACACGTGGAAAAACGGTTCAGAAACCATTCAAGCAAGAAGTTTTCACAGCTTCAGATTTACTTGCAAATTAGCAAGTCTCGGATTTGCTGATTACGTAGAAGTGTAAATGAAGTTTATTTATGACAACATATTACTACGAATAATGTGAAAAGAAGATACACTAGCTGCATTTTTTCACATGACTTACAATCTCTTATGTCACATTAATTAAGTTGCTTTTTCACACTTAAGTTTCGTGAATGCTGGAAAGGAGAGAACACAAATGGCTTACCTCTGCAGCACTATCGTCAAAGTATCTCTTCTTCAATTCAGGATCCCAATCCAAAGCAAGGAAAGATCTTTCTAAGATTAAAAACATGGTTTTTTTCTTAATATTATTTCTTGCTTTACATGATAATGTATTAATTTCGGGCAAACATTCTTCAAAATGAGTTAAACAAGGCTAGCATGAATTTAAGAGGAAAAAAATGGAAGTACACACAGTTTCTGCATTTTTAAGATCTAATTAAAATAACAAATTATTTATCTTGAATTTACTATTGGACAAGAAAATATATCAAATAGCACACAGACAGAATGAAACACTACTGCATTAAAGTGGAGTCAGAAAAAGAAAGCATCATAATCAATGCTGCTCAACATGTTCTCCCATGACTTACCGTCAAGCCTAGGTTGTCTATCATCAAATCTAATATGCCTAGTATCATCTTTGATGTAATTTAGATCAGTATTGCCTAAATTATTGAACTGGAATGTGAACAACCGCTTTTTGTGTCCCGTGAGTGGTTGACTTTTGCAAGTATCCTCAGTACATAATCCATTTTCGGAGTCATTGTCACCTCCAACTGAATCTTCTGACTGGCTATTTTCATTCTCTGAAGGAAGTTCCTGATCCTGGCTAGATTCATCATCTTGTTCATCTGTTTCCATTTCACCTGAAACAGTTGGAAGAACAAAGAGGAAAAAATTAGATAGAATAACAGTAACTGGAAGGCTATAGAATTAACTTCAATTTCAAAATGAACACAAAATACTAAAGTTTAGATATTCCGGTCTTACTTGGTGATCCTTCTTCATGTATTCCATTTGGGCCATTACCATTGATACCATGGTCCTTACAGCAATGCAGGGTTCCTTCAGTGTCTTCACTTTCAGTACATGTTTTTACGTATCGGCTAAATATAACAAACGAAAGCAACAGTTAGAATGACTGGATTTTTAAATATTTACATTGTTCAAGTCAGATAATTAAAAAGGTTATAGCATTTTTTTTTTCTCATGAACTGTATTCCTGCACTCCTGCATTCCTTTCTAATTTTTTTTCAGAATTAATAGTTTTATTGCCTAACATGTCTATTGTTACAGGCATATTTAACTCGCCTATGACCTTGCCTTTTTGTCAGTTACTTTATTTTATACAACTTCATTTCTTAAGCTGTTTATTAACCTTAATTTTTTTTAATATACAAGAAATATTTAGGTTCACTTACAGAGAAAGTTATATCAACAGAAAATTAAGCACAAACTTAAATTGGAGGTCATAAAATTCTAATTTGTTCCGTATAATGACACTTACTCCAGTGTAGTTGCAGAAAGTGTCTACCATGTAGTTTTAGAATAGAAATTAGAACATAAACATGTACAGTAGATACAAAAACATTAAACATAGCAGAAAAATCGGCAAAACTTCTCCATTTTACCACACCCTAACAAACAGCTATATATACAGAAGAATTAATTCTCCTAAACTGATAATAAAGGTTGACTTTCTATTGTCTTCTCAATTAATTTTTGGATGAGGTCACACTAACAAAAAAAAAATCATATTGAAATCTACCCCAATTAGTTTTAATACATTTAACATAAAGCAAATAAACACAAAGTACTCAAATCTAATCAGTTTGTTCGTACTGCATATAAGAATAAGTGCCTACTGATTCCAACTATTAGCATTATTAATAACAAGTGTGTTTTTCTTTAAACAATAACCTTACCACATTCTCAGCAGCAGCAAGTTATACAGTTTATCTTCAGTATTGTTTCTAGGCACTGCTATGAGAAAAGGTTGACCAAACAGTGAAGATCCACTATGGCTGTAGCTACTGTGCCTGCACTTTTCCCTTAAACAAACAGGAATTATAACTTGTTCTGTATCTTCTGTTCTATTGATAGGAATTTCAAATCTAAAAGAAAAATGATCAGAAATACAAAGAATAAATGTCATTTAAAAGGGTAAAAATGGGAAAAACTAAAACTCCCTAGGATTTTTCTGTATCTTATGGTCAGGTTTTAATCTTTTGCAAATAACTAAACATAGTGGAAAGAGACATGAAGCATATTATCTACTTACACATAAATATCATCACGTTCCATAATACTACTTAGATTCTCATCCATGCCAAATATCCTATGGAACCTGTGATTGTATATATCAGTAACAATCATCTAAAAAGAAAACGGAGTATACATCATTAAATCCAGTTAATAAGTGTTAAAATATTCACTTTAGTTTCACGTAAGAAATCACTCTTACCTTATCAGCAGCAACACCAGACAAAGCTGACAATGCTGTGCAAAGATCCAATATGTTTCCAATTTTGGGAACAACTACTTTGTACTAAAAAAAATAATAAAATGTCACTCAAGTTTCTTAAGATAACAAATATATCTGAGAAAAACCAAAAAAAATTCTTGCATGTTAAGTGTACTTCATGCACTTAAGTCACACCTTATGTAAATCAGCTGACACAAACTCCCTCAGTTGCTGTCACTTTACTCATCTAAACACACATACTTTGAATACCACATTTATCACTCTCTACAACCATAGAATCATAGAATGGTTTGACTTGGAAGGGACTTCGAAGATCACCTAGTTCCAACCCCCCTGCCATGGGCAGGGACACGTCTTGGGCTGCCCAAGGCCCCATCCAGCCTGGCTTGAACACCTCCAGGGATGGGGCAGCTGCAACTTCCCTGGGTAACCTGTGCCAGGGCCTCATCCCCCTCATGGTGAAGAATTCTTCCTTATGTCTAATCTCAATCTTCCTCTCTCCAGTTTATAGCCATTGCCCCAAGTCCTATCACTACATCACCTGGTGGTGATTCCAATTACTGAGATTTATAACAGCACCTACTTATTTAAGCATGTAAAGAGAGTGCATGCTATTGACTAGATTCTTGAATCTGGAATACAACAGAAGTTATTTACACAGTATCACTGGGAAATAAAAGGCAATGGCAAGCAACGTATAAAGACTAAATTTGAATTTCAAATGCAGAGAGAACCTGATAATTTATAGTCAAAGAAAACCTCTCTATGGCTTCCCTTGGTGCAATATACCTTCTGTTTGTAATGAAACTTTATACAGGACTCTTGCTTGTAATTTGCATAAAAAATAAAGACAGGATTAATTAGAAATAAGATAAAGGCCAAGATGCAGGGGGTGCTTGGTATCTTCTTATGTCTTACAGTTACTTAAGACTCACAGAAGCTCTAGTGAACTTGTACTTTTCTCTATTAAGTACAGCATAACCATCTCACGTGTCACATAGGGTCTTTTCCAATTATGGTGTGTCCCTTGCGCAAACCGGTCCTCACAAACAATTACATTTCTATCATGTTCATGTCCCCCTACTTAATACATGTATCTATCTCTGACTTCTGTAACTCCTATTGCCTTTGAGAACACCCCGTTCCTCCTTACGGAACTAACTTCAGATGCTAAAGCCTTTTTTCAAGTTTGCCTAACTGCTCCCACCTTATTTATTTCACCTATCCTCGCTTACACCGCCAGGTATACCTAGGACCATTTCACAATGATTTCGTTATCATAACCTATGTATGCTGTTTCATGCCATTCTATGGTGTATACACCAGCCTGCCTAAAAAATGTAGAAGAGATACTATTTACAAAGAATCTCATCTAATTTTTTTTCTGTTGACTATTAAGTGACAACAGAGATGAATTCGGGACTACCTAATACACCTAATCATGGGGTCTTTTGCATCGCTTATTGCCAATATTTGCCTTTTGAGGCTAATAAACAAAGGAATTATGTCTGGATTAAATGTATAAATATTTTTTTATAACTATGCAAGTTCATTATAGCAACACTAAAATAAAAAAAGGGGACACCATATATTTTACAGATAAAGAAGCCTTATTACCATAACTTCCAAGAAATTAGCAATATCTTCCTTGAAACTGATAGCAACATAAGAAGATAAGTAAATACAGTCTTCCTCAGGCATTCTAAGCAGAAATTTAGAACACATACCAGAAAACTGAAGCTTGTTGGATATGCTTATTGTACTTAAGAATTTAAAGAAATGTAAAGGAACTCAGGTGCACTGTTAATGCCACCAGAATCAGGAGCTTTGCACATAAACTAAGAGGCTTACCTGCATAGGCTTTGCAAGTGGATCTGTTCTAACTAAATAAACTTCCAAAGTGCGTTCTTTTTTCATAGGCAATGGAAGCGTCAAGTAACAAAACGGATCAAAAGTTACAGATATCTTAGCACATTCAGGACAAACTAGGGTGGATTTAAAAAGGCCATGAAATATATCTACAATGATAGAATCATTTCTTTTTAAATGGTTTTCCCAGGCTTCTTCAGCAACGACCTGTAAATAAAGCACAACCTGGGTTACAACAAAGTAGTAGGAACAGTGAGAATTATTAGTAAGATTACTTGATAGAACATTCTCAGTTGCACCTAAATATAGAAATCTTAACTCCAAAGGACCATCTAAAAATGTTATTACTATCAGGATATCACAGGTTAAATGATGTATACTTCTCCTAGGACAGATATTCTGTCAGGGGTTTTACACAGTCTGAGAAGGACTTCAAGTGGCTTGGGGCAAGACAGAAGTAAATAAAACTAAAAATTCCATCTGAAGTAACTCATAACAATTCATAACAAAATTAATTACCTAAATGCTTATAGCTCATGCTAGAAGTTTCCCTAGAGTACCACAAACAGAACACTGCATACTCTAGATGTTAGAATAGAAGAATAACAGAATGGAAATTGGTTTTCCAACTAACCTGAGCACTGACTTGAACAAAAAGGTCTTGACAAAGTTTTATCACACTCCAATCCTCCTAATTAGCTTCAAAAAACCCAGAAATTTACACATGCACTTGAATAAGCTCTTCATTTTAAGGTCTTGGCTTGTTTTCTGACATCTCATTCAGAAAAAGCAACACATGATCAGCATCCCAACCTTTCAATGCACAATCACGTAGAAATACCTTGCAATGTACAGCCTTGACTAAAATGAGTGTCAAGACCAAAAACTCTACCTTGTCTGGTCTCCCATCTGCATCCTTTAACTGAATGTAAGGCTTTTTCCTAATTCGATTCAAATCCTCATGTAATCCATCTAAGAGGAAAGCCAGTAGCTCTTGACAATCTTGTTGTTGATAACCAGAAAACTGTGGTGCAAATCGTCCCACTTGAGTCTAAAAAATCCAAACAAACATACAAATACTTCCAGTACCTTAATTGCTATGAAGAATCAATACTTCTAAGATGCTACAGCAGAAAGCTGAAAAGATAAAACTTACATAGTTATAAAAGATAGTCTTTTCAATGGAGACAGGAAGCCATAACTAATTTCAAGGATCAAAGCACAACAACAGTTGACACATTCAAATATACATCCAAGTGCTTAAACAGTTAAATGAATGGTCTGCATAATGACGAATATTACTTCAAATTCTTAATCTTCCATATTTCCTTAAGTTTTGTATGCTTAAAATACAAACCAAAACTGACAATGTACCTTCAGGTTAAATTCCCTACTGACCTTAAATGCTCTTGGGGTAACATAGCTGTATTTTCCTGACCACATTTGCTTGATGAGCTCTGCATAAGATTTTGCTATTTCACCTCTCATTCCTAAAGGATTGTCAAAATTCAGCTCTTCTTGGTATTTATCATTGAGGAAATATTCTGTAAGAGGAGGTGTGTTGCTCAGACACTGCAAAGAGAGAGAGAGAATTTTTAGTACAGTGATTTGAATTAGTTCTAAACAAAGAATGCCTGAACTTTGTTAAGGTAGCCATGAACAATAATTGAACCATAATGCCTAGTGCCTGCAAAAAAAGACAAAAAGACGAAAAGAAATGTCTTTTCCAGAAACAAATAACAGTTTGAAACCAAGACTACCTGCAGCTATCATTACAAGTTACGCACAGATAACATTTTTCAAAACTTTATGCCATAATTTATTAGACATAGTAGTCCAGGCAACCAGAGTGTGACAACACAAAATCAAATTACACCACATGCAGAACACGTGAGAAAGCTGAAAACTGAGATTTATGGGGTTTTTTTTGACAGGGTGGGAGGGAAGGGAAGGTGAGGATACTCTCTCTATTCCTTCTGTTCCTATGCATCTGCTTATGGTTGCTGGCGAAGACAACTATCTATGCTAGATGAACTAGACCCCTGAATCAGTACCTGAATTGGTACTGCCTGTCCTATGTTTTGTTAAATTTTGTGAATCAGTTCAGAACAGAAAGGAAATCTGAAGGAAAGTAGGGGTCTTTGTTTAGGCTGAGACAAAGACTTGTTCTCTGTACTAGCTTGTGTTGTGTTTAGCATCAACTTAAGCAAATGGATGGACCGCAAAGTTCCACCAGATACCCAGAAACAATACCGTACAAACCACACCAAACTAACTAGAAATAAAACAACACGTAAGGTAAAACTGCATGTTCAATCCGAGTGATTTGATGAATTCCCAAAGAATTCCTGTCCCTTTCTCTGCAGACTCCTACTTGACTGCACAATAAACATATTCATCTTAATACCTTGTCAAAAACATATTTTTACCTTCCATTTTCCTTATGGATTATTTTTAGGCTAGTTAAGGTGATCAAATCAGTTCAGGTGATCAGTTTAGCATGAGGAATGTCCAGAACAAGGAACTAAATCTTGTAAAACCAGTAATTTTTTCTACAGGTCCTTAGTAAAGCACTACACAACGTGCTGACAGTGTGTTACTTCACAAAGAGACTATTTATCTTTTTCTAGTTTTCACCTGGTATATTAGTTTTTGTCACTTTCTCAGAAAATTGATATTTGCCATGTATAATTCAGAAAAATTACTACAGATAATTTCCCTTTTTCCTTAAAACAATTTCTGAATTCCAACACAAGATGACACTGGAATGCAAAAGCACTTTTAAACAAGTAGGTACTAAAGAAACTAACATGGTTGGCCATGAACCCACTGATGATTCCAATGTAACTGACAAAGCTAAACAGTCACAAACATATTTAATTTTAGAAAAGACTCAGAATGGAGCATTATTTAAGATCACAAGTAAAGTCACACGTGGTAAAAAGCATCCAGAAGACAATTTGACAGGAAGACTACACCCTTATTTTCTCATGATCTCATATATTGAAGGTTATGAAAGAAGTTTTATGGAAAACATCAATTAAAAAAACCAAAAAACCAAAAAATTTGTTACAACCAAGGCAATGTACTATGCGCCCTCTTCAACCTACTGGTTTTGTGTATTTTGTCTGCTTGTTTTAAAACACAGACATAGGTAAATTAACAAGTATACTAAACAAATACAGTAAAACTACAGAAATTGTAAGCTGAAGAGGTAACAGAATGGCACTTCATTTCTGGTACTGGAGTCTTCACAAGTTTTGTTTAACCAACAGAAGTTCTGTAAAGTGCTCAGTCTCTGAACTCAAACTGATCATTTAGCTAAATGACCATAGGAAAAGATGCAACAGAACACAGAAATTCCAAGACCAACTATGACAGAAAATGCAGAAGAGAAGAACTGGTCTTCAGTGTGATAAAGGCTAATACTGGAATTATAGTTACACGCTACGTATTAATTACTTGGGAAGAAAAGGAAAAGATACATAGTCTACTGTTTAGAGTGTGTAGCTGTAACTAGTAGGGTGTGGGAGGCATTAAGATGCAAGGGAAAAATGAACAATAAGTAATCTTTACTTTTAGTGCCATGTACATGTAACAATGCCCCAGCCTCATTGGAATACTGTAATTACAATACTAGACTATAATCTTGTTAACGAGTCTACCTGTCCTATGAAACTTTCATATAGGTAGAAAAATAATAATAAATAGTCACATTATCCTTCTCTAAATCCATGTAATTAAAATACTGGAAAACTCTCATAAAAGAGTGTGCAAGGACTCTGACTGTTTAACAGAATCATAGAATCACCAGGTTGGAAGAGACCCACCGGATCATCGAGTCCAACCATTCCTATCAAACACTGAACCATGCCCCTCAGCACCTTGTCCACCTGTGCCTTAAAACATCTTCAGGGAAGATGAATCAACCACCTCCCTGGGCAGCCTGTTCCAGTGCCTAATGACCCTTTCAGTGAAGAATTTTTTCCTTATGTCGAGCTTGAATCTCCCCTGGTGGAGCTTGAGGCCATTCCCTCTTGTCCTGTCCCCTGTCACTTGGGAGAAGAGGCCAGCACCTTCCTCTCCACAACCTCCCTTCATGGGAGAAAATAAAATGAAAGAGAACCAGCACGGTAGCCAGGGGGTTGGAGTACCTGCCCTGTGAGAACAGACTGAAACATCAGCTGAACAGCTGTGCAGTCTTCTTGGAGGTTTTTAAGACCCAACTGAATGAAGTCTTGGATAACCTTGTCTGATCTAACAGCTGACATTCCTTTGAGCAGGAGGTTGCACTAATAACCACCTAAAGTTCCTTCTAACTCAAATTATCCTATGATCCTAAGGTATCAGAGAAGCATTTCTTTACATTCCATTAGGGATATTACGCAGAAATAATGAAGAAAGCAGAATTTCAAAGCAAAGAAAATATCATTACCTTGTATGTCAGTAAACTGCAAAAATGAGACACAGGCAATGAGATCATGAAAATGACCTAAAAATTGACTGTTCCTCTAAGTATCATGGTTCTTCAGTTGTCCTATTTGGTAACAATATTATGCAAGGGACATTGAAATTTCATATTTCACAGAATCACAAAGTTGGAAAAGACCTGCAGGATCATTGAGTCCAACCATACTTAGCAACCAATAAGCCATGTCCCTAAGTACCTCATCCATCCAGTCTTTTAAACACTTCCAGAGATGGTGACTCAACCACTTCCCTGGGCAGCGTGTTCCAGTGCCCAATGACCCTTGCTGTGAAAATATTTTTTCTGATGTCCAGTCTGAACCTCCCCTGTCGGAGCTTGAGGTCATTCCCTCTTGTCCTGTCGCCTGACACTTGGGAGAAGAGGCCAACTCCCTCCTCTCTACAACCTCCTTTCAGGTAGTTATAGACAGCAATAAGGTATCCTCTCAGCCTCCTCTTCTCCAGGCTAAACAGCCCCAGCTCTCTCTGCTGCTCCTCATAAGGCCTGTTCTCCAGACCCTTCACCAGCTTTGTCACTCTTCTCTGGACTTGCTCCAGAGCTTCAACATCTTTCTTGTGGTGAGGGGCCCAGGACTGAACACAGGATTCAAGGAGCGGTCTCACCAGTGCTAAGTGCAGATGGAAAATAACCTTCCTGGAGCTCCTGGTCACACCGTTTCTGATACAAGCCAGGATGCCATTGGCCTTCTTGGCCACCTGGGCACGCTGCTGGCTCATGTTCATTAGGCTGTCAACCAACACCCCTAGGTCCTTCTCCTCCTGGCAGCTTTCTAGACAGACTTCTCCTAGTCTGTAGCACTGCATAGGGTTGTTGTGCCCCAAGCGCAGGACCCGGCATTTGGCCGTGTTAAACCTCATGCCATTACTCAGTCCAGCGGTCCAGCCTGTTTAGGTCCCTTTGCAGAGCCTCCCTACCCTCCAGCAGATCGACACTTCCACACAGCTTTGTGTCGCCTGCAAACTTGCTAAGGGTGCACTCGATGCCTTCATCCACGTCATTGATGAAGACATTAAACAGGACTGGACCCAGCACTGAGCCTTGGGGAACCCCACTTGTCACTGACCTCCAGCTGGATTTAACACCATTTCCCACCACTCTTTGGGCCCGGTCGTCCAACCAGTTTTCCACCCAGGAGAGTGTGCGCCTGTCCAGGCCAGAGGCTGAGAGTTTCCAAAGCAGAATGCTGTGAGAAACTGTGTCAAAGGCTTTACTGAGGTCCAAGAAGACTACATTCAAATTATTTCAAATTTGGCTGAAAGATGTCATGTTTTGTCTGTATAAACTCACAAGCAGAAGTGACTCTAGAGGGAATATTAATCAGCTTTCAGAAGAAAGAAAATTGCTGAAATAGCTCCTTGCAATGCTCTCAACAGCTGTTGTTCAAATGTCAAGTAAATATAATCACACTGATGGAAAAAAATGTAAAACTGAAATGTGGGGGGAGGGAAAGAAAAAGTGTTTTTAATGAAAATACTTATTTTTCACTCTTCACCTACTTTTAAATCACAAATTGAAAACTTTGTGAACTCTGAGGTTTTTACTGCAAAAGAAAAAAAACCCACACTTCCCACAGAGCTATAATCACTAGTATTTCATCAAAATGGCAAAGCAATACTTGGGAAACATCCACAGGTGGCAGCACAGCTACACCTCAAAAGAATAATATTTTTCTAATTTTTTTCAGCTTAGAACAGAGCCATGCCATCACTGAATGTGAAAAAAACATCTACTTGCCCAATAACCCATTTTTTTGCTTCAATCATTCATAACAATATGTTTTCATAAAGCCTACGAGCTCTCTTTTGTCTTTCCTGTTTTATTTAGTGCTCAGATCTGCAAAAGCAGACAGTGAGACCATAACACTAAAAATGAAGCCTTAGGTGTTAGCACTGAAGTAAATTAAAATGAGACACATGGAATACTCCTTCAAAAGAATCTGAATAACCTACAGAAATGAAAATAGCTCTGATACAACCAAAATATTAAAGACTATTGAATGATTGCTTCTTAAAATTAGAAACAATGATAATACAACAGTACTTGGGAGAAATACAATGGTACCATAACCTTCTTGGCCTTACACCTATTCAGCCTGCAGCTGTTTGTGGAACCCCAGAACTCCATCTCTTCACCATCTCTCCTATAGCTGGCTTAAGCTTTTTAACACTGAAAGCTCTTACTTTGAAAAGCAAAGATGTCTTTATTCTGAAGGCGTTAGTCTAACCTTACTACAGACTGAAGAACTATTGATGAATTTGCAACAAATTCTAAGAAACTATCGGGATTATTACATTTCCATCTAGTATGGTTACAGGACAAAAACCTTGTGAAAAGTTTGTAAGACTCTGGAGACCAAGATGTGCAACAAATCGGCCCTCTTCTTTGAGGAACACCGACAACAGGTCTGATTCAAACTATCTTCACTGTATGTGAGACAAGCGTGGAGAAGTGGTGTGATAGGTTTCTGAAGCAAAAATGGCTCTTATGTGAACACTAAGGGTCTTCAGTGCTGTCTGGGAAGGATGAAGATCAGAGAAAAGTTGGTAATTAGCATAGAAGTGGATAAATTAAACTCTGCTTCTGTTGAAGCAAGCTACACTTATTATAGTCAGCACTGACTGAACAGACAGGATCAAAGCAGAGCTTTTGGAACAGAACACAAATGCAATGGAAACTATTTCAGAGGCTAAAACCCATAGTAAACTATTTTACTCAAAGAAAACAGATTTATCCTGATAAACAATTCTGTGCTGACGTAACTGTGAAGGAGGTAACCAAAACAGATCAGAGAGTCACAGAATAGTTGCAGTTGGAAAGCAACTCTGGAGACTGTGTGGTCCAATCCTCTGCTCAAAGAAGTCATCTATAAAGCAGGTTGATTGGAGTTGTGGCCAGTCAGGTTTTGAGCATCTCCAAGGGTGGAGGTTCCACAGCCTCCCTGGACAAGCTCTTCCAGTGTTTGACAACGCTGATAGTAACACAAAATGTCTTATATTGACATGGAGTTGCTTGTGTTTTAAGTTTGTGTCCATTGCCTCTTCTCCTGTCAAGTGGACACCACTGAGTAGAGTTTGGCTCAGTTTTCTTTATTCTCCCCCTCTAGGTATTCATGCACATTGGTAAGAACACTCTGAAGCCTTCCTTGTTCATCTCTGTATATCCCTGTTGCTCTGGCACTGGGGAGTTCAGAATTGAATTCAGCACTCCAGAGGTGTCTCATCAATGTTGAGCAGAGGGAAAGAATCACCTCTCTTAGCCTGCTGACAATGCAGCCCGGGAGGTTTTTGGCTGCCTTGGTCACAAGGTCACATTGCTGGCTCATGTTCAGCTTTTTGTCCGTCAGGAACTCAGATGCCATCTTTCATGCAGCACACTAAAAATCAAATTTGAATTATTTCCTGCACTGTTCAACTTATTCAAGTATCCTCTTCAAAGCATTTTTAGAAGCAAGTATAAACTGAATTTTATGAACACCTTATAAAATAACTATGCAATAGAAACATAGAATGATTTGGGTTGGAAGGGACCTTAAAGATCAGTTCCAACCCCATGAGATACCCCATTCCTAGATGTGTTCAACACCAGGTTGGATGAGGCTATAAGCAACCCGTTCCTGTGCCTGGAATATTTCTCCTGAAAGCCTCTGAGCCCAGCTGTAACACAAACCATGAGGGTCCACATTGACCACCATGGAGGCATTGTGGTTTAGTCTCAGCCCTGCCAAAGGTGCAGGTGCAGTGTGAAACCACCTGTCTTCTGTCTCACCCTACCTCGGAGACTCTTCTCCACTGATCAGCTGCCCTCTTTCTTCACACTACCAGACTCTGCAGAAGCTCTTCAGGCCAACCTCTGGACCTGGAGTAGCTCTCCAGATTGATCATAGAATAACTCAATAATCACTGCAGGCTAGGGGAGAGCTCATTGCTGTCTGCAGCCACCTAATGGGAGGTTATAGAGAAGTAGAGCTAGACTCTTCTCAGAAGTGAATAGTCACAGGACTAGTACCAATGGACACAAACAGAAGGTGGGACCCATGATCATCCTGGAGTCCTTTCTAACCCAAATTACTCTCTGGTTCTACATACAAAGGAGGACAGAAAATCTGCACAGACTATTAAGCTCTGGCATATTTTTTCTTTTGAATAACTTACAACAACTTCATAAACTTAGTTTGCAAATGTGTCTGAAATCACTTTCATCCTGAAGAGGTAAAGAAGGAAATCAACAGGTTTTTTTTTAATTTCAGCTGAAGAAATCACAAACATAAGTCAGCAACCTGTGTGGTGACAAAAGAGGAGACTAACTCTCACATATGCTTGGTTAAGATCCAGTATCTTTATATTCAGCATGAAAAATGTATCACTGGGAATTTACATACACTTTTCAGCTTTTTGACATAAGACTGCTCTGATGATGACATACAAGTTCCCAAAATAAATAAAAGCAAATTAAACTACTAGTTCTTTCTGATCATTAATTAATCTACTACTGCAGCTTCCTCTTAAAAGGTCTAAGTCTTTTATTTTGCCTTGTCAAGAGTAATACTAGTATTTTTCTTGCAATAATAGCAAAGAAATTCCTGTAAAATACCTCATCCATGAAGTAGCAGCCATTCAAAGGGGAAAGGTCAAAGGGAAATAATCAAAAGTTCCCTGCATGTTAACCTGTGCCCTAAAAGTACATGACAATTAGTTAGAAATAAAGACCCAGTAATCCACTGATCATCTACTTCCTGACACATCAGCTCCACCATCTCTAGTTAAGCGCATCTCAAACTGAAAAAGTACTTTTCGTGACACGCATGCATGGCAGTCATTACAAAAAACAAAGAATCCCACTTATGGGTTCACTCATGCAGAATGCTGGTCAAATCTTTCTGACATTGATCACTGTGCAAAAACAGGTGAAGCAATGAATGCAGCTATGTAAATCAATGTGGATGTATTATTTCCTCACTTTTAATCCTATCCTTCCACTTAATGAGGTCTCTTAATATTAGTTTCCAAATATGACAAAATATAACAAAATATTAGTTTCCAAATAATACGACAAGCTCATTGTTTTCTAAACTACATACCTGAATTGCTGAATTCATGAAACACGTATTTCCCAGGTTACTCAGGCCACAAAGACCTGGCTGCTCATTGTGTCTTCCTGGCTCCGAATAATCATAATTCTTATAAGCAGTATATGATGGGAGACAATAGTTTGAGTTTTTCACACTGTAAAAAAACCAAAACATTTTTCACAATGTAAACATGTACTCTATAGTACTTTAATACATACAAGTACTTTATAAACCCAAATGATTAAAAACATTAAAGTAAATTCTGTGAACAACAAAGGATTTTAAAGAAGCATTTAACTTTGGTAATAACATTAATTTCAATGTAAGTCACCTGTGCAAATAACCAAAATCTAATGTAATGCAGTAACTGTAACTATTACATCCCTACCCTTTTTTGATAGGAGCAGCTTCACAGCTTACTCTATTCTTCATTGCTCCATCAAATTTAATACACTCAGACTTTAGACACCACCAGCAGCAATCAATCATTTATGTCCTTTTTGCATCCTGCTACTGCAAGAGTGAGGTCGGTGAGGATGGGAATGCAGAGTTACAGGTGAAAGCTGAGATTTCCAAGGCCACTGTGGCACAGCTGCCTCACTGCATCAAGAGAGTCTATTTATAGCCTCCCTGCTAGGACAGCACAATCCAGCGTGCAAACGCAGGAAAGCCTTGAGAGGTAAAAGAATGCGCAAAATGTCTAGTTAGAAATTCATTATGTGTCTCTATGATGCATCTTTTTTGAGGAACTGGAGGAGACCGAAATAGGTAAAGTGGTAAGATTTAAAGCAATTTGTTTCCAGATGAAATCACGCAAATACTATACACAGAATAACCCTCAAAACAGTGAAGTAAGCACATCTAAGAACACTAGAAAAGGAAAAGAATCTTTTTAGAGGATTTTCAGTAATAGTACAGATCTTTGAAAAAAACCAACCAACCAGAAAGGTTAAACTCTTTCTTAATCTGTTTCAGGCACTGATCATAATGCAATCTGCATGATAGCAGCTTTGGCTACAGTTCAAGACTTCTTCTGCAGTCACTAAGCGTTATTTGAAAGTCAGTTGCCAAGAATGACAAGGAAAAATATGCAGAGCAAAGAATCAAACCTGAATTCGTAATTGCAAAAATCTGAGGATGCAAGTGCCCAGTGGTAACACTCCATCCATCATTCCTGAACAGCATCACACTCTTTATAGCCAACTGAATTCCAGCTGTCCCCACAGTGCACAATCACTCACTTAACCATCAACAGTTGTTTTGTTTTAATCATAAGATTAATTGAAAATTTCAAACAAAAGGAGAAGAAAATCTCTCCATCTTTCAAACTTCTCAAAAATCTGCGTAGTTTACAGCTCCACTGCCATAAAGCTGCTGTGGTCAAACTTTTACATTTCATCATTTCTTTTCAACACTTGACTTTTCTGCCAGTCCTTCTCTTTTCCATACACATGCATCTTCGCTGTTCTTAGGCTTGCTCCCCAAACTAGCTAACTGGCATTGTGTTTACTTGTCACTCTCCCCGAAAAAAAATCCCTGTGAAATTAGTTTTGGCTGCTCAGCTTATTCCTAACTTAAATGCTTCATCTTACTTATACAAGATGCTTTTTGAACTTCAGGGCCCATGCAGCTTGCTTCTATGGTCAGCCCTTCCCTGTCAATAGCCCATGGTTCACCCATGAATAAGAAATCCCCAGGAGACATTACCTTCTACCTCCCTTTGCAACTGCAGTCCAACTACCGCACTCAGCCCCTATCTCCTTAAATTGGTAAGTCTTAGTTCCCCCAGGAAGAAAAAGCATGAGCTTGCCGCTGCTGCTAACATAACCTCCACAAAATAACTGACCCACTGAGCTAGCTCAACAGTGCATAATAGCAACAGAAGTGCACACATACATGGTGCACAATGAACTTCTACTTTCGGTTCTTCTTGCTTCCTACTACTTTCTTCACTCAACTAAAAGATTACACGTTTCATGTGGTAAACAAAATAAATCTCTTGGAAATTTAGGAGATGTAGGGGTACTGAAAAAATGGAATGTAATTTTCCTGAGGATTTCCACTCCTCGTTTTTCCTTCTCTGAAGTTCTCCCCGCTTCACGAACTGCAACCTTAGAAAGGACACAAGAAAGCTAGGGAATGCAGTGGATATCTTTGCTACAGTGTATTAATGTGAAAGATTTCCTCAAATTAGCTGAGTAACATCAGGATAATTTAATTCAAGATAACTGTAATGCGGATAGATCGCCAGAGTTGGTTTGCTCCAAGGGACAAACTGTCAGATTTGACTTCTCAAAAGGGAAAGCCATTTCTGAGCTCTGTCATCTTCTGTACTGGCCTAAAGGAAGTCATTTGAGGGGCTTAGAGAATATGGTTGCCACACTCATCCTACAGGTGTATTCATATGTTTTAATTCCAGGTTTCTGTGTTCACAGAATCATAGACAGTTTGGGTTGGAAGGAACCTCAAGAGGTTCACACAGGCCCACTTCTCCAGCCTGTCCAGGTCCCTCTGGATGATATCCTGTCCCCTTACAGTGTGGCAAATACATCACCCAGCTTGATGAAACTTGCTGAGGGTGCACTCAACCTCGCTGTCAGTGTCATTGATGAACATATTCAACAGCACTGGTGCCAGTACAGACCGCTGAGGGACATCCCTAGTCGCAGATCTCCATCTGGACTTTGAGTCATTGACCACTACACTCTGAATACGACCATGCAAGCAGTTTCTTACCCATCAAACCATCCACTGATCAAATCCATAGCCCCAGTTTAGAGAGATAGATGTTTTTGGGGGCTATGTCATAGGCTTTACCAAAGCCCAGACAGATCGCATCCACTGGTTTTCCTGTGTCCACTGCTGAGGTCACCCCATCACAGGAAGCCACTAAGTTGGTCATACAGGATTTGCCTCTGGTGAAGCCATGCTGGGTGCCATTAATCACCTCCAGATCCTCCCACATGCTTCTAGGAGGATCTGTTCCATGATCTGCCCAGGCACAGAGGTGAGGCTGACAGGTCGGTAGTCTGTAGGGTTGCCTTTTCTACATTTTTTTCTACACTATATATGCCCTAGGTTACCCATCCCTGCTTGCACTACCTGTGCAGTTCCTTCTTCTTCAGTTTGACCAGCAGGTCTCGACTCAGCCACACCAGCCTCTTCTCCTTCCTGCCTGATTTGTTACGTACAGGGACTGAGCGCTCTTGCGCTTTATGGAAAGCATGCTCGAATATTTTCCAGCTCTGTTCTGCTCCTTTGTTTCAGAGGACCACATCCCAGGGGGTCCTACCGAGTAACTCCTTGAAGAGCTGGAAGTCTGCTTTCCTGAAATTTAGGGTCCTGACTATACTCCTTGCCTGTCCCATGTCCCTCTCAAACTTAAACTCCACAAGTACATGATCACTGCAGCCCAGGCTGCCTCTGATCCTAATGTCACTGATGAGTTCACTCGTATTAGTGACCATAATGTCTAGTATTGCATCTCCTCAGGTGGGGGGCTCTATCAGCTAGACTAAGAAATTATTCTCAATGTACTCCCTGAGTCTCCTGGATTGCCTACAGCTTGCTGTACTACTTTTCCAGCATATATTAGGGTGGTTGAAGTCCCTGAGGATGAGAGCTTGTGAGCATGAAGTACTCCTGTAACTGGAGGAAGAAGACTTCACTGGTTGGGTCTCCTTGATAAGGTGGCCTGTAGTATATACCAACCACAAGGTTCCTATTGGTCTCTCTGTCTTTTATTCTGACCCACAAGCTTTCAACCTGTTTGTGGTTACACTTCAATGATAGCTCTTTACATTCTATCTCCTTCCTGATACAAAGGGCAAGGCCTCCACCCCACCTTCCTGGTCTATGCCTTCTGAACAGCCAGTAGCCATTGATAGCCACACTCCAGTCATCAGATTCACCCCACCACGTTTCCATGATGGCAACTACATCATAGTTTTCTAGTAGCATGATAGCTTCCAGCTTCTCTTCCTTGTTACCCAAGCTTTGTGCGTTTGTACAGAGGCACTTCAGCTAGGTTGTCGGTCACATCACCTTCCTAGCGGACCCTTTATTACCTCTAAGGTGTTTTGGAGAAGTATCCTCCCTGAAACCTGTCCTCCCATCGCCTGTGACAGGCTAGCCTAATGTTATCACTCCCCACAACCCCCTTCACATCTAGGTTTAAAGCCCTATCTATGAGCCCTGCAAGCTCCTGGGCAAAGACACCCCATCCCCTTTGAGAAAGGTGGCTCCCATCTGATACTTGTAGTCTTGGTGTCATATAGGCCATTCCGTTGTCGAAAAGCCCAAAGTTGTTGTGCTGACACCAGCCATGGAGCCATGTACTAATTGACCGCACCTGTCTGAGCCTTACAATGTCACCACCTGTAACTGGAGGGAGGGACGAAAAATTGCTTGGGCTGTGTTACTTTATCAAAAAGTATCAATAAAATACAGTGCCTTCTATGTGCAGGAGATGTCTCATTACAGCTTTATCAGATTGTAGATTTCTTTCTTCTAGAAGAATTATTTTTATTTTAATTACATTGTGCCTCTAATTTTCATGCTTTTGAGACTGGACAGGTAAGGAAGTACTATAAGGAAGTCAGTAGTAAATGGATAACAATAGAAGGCAAGTAAAGATGCAAGGGAAGAGTATAAACTTCATTCAAATAGAAACACCTTAGAAAAAAATAACATGTGACACCATGTCTCCAGCCTCTATCTGCTTTTCCTGCAAAAACCGTTATCAAAGGAACAATGTATGGAAAAGCAGAAGGGTAGTATTATAATGAGGCGGTCAATTAAGGAGAATAACAGAAAGAAAACACTGATGGCTTCTTAAAAGAAATGGCTGCTCCAAACTAAGTCATGCCTTGAAAAAAATGAAACCATCTCCAAGACCCATGAACAGCTCAGCAGAGTTCCTGAAGCGGTGAAAATGGTAAAAAAAGGTTTCTGAATGAGATTTTATAACCTGTATACCTATACATTGAGTTGTATGTATCATATTTGAAATTACTTATGCTGTCTGTATTTTGCCTTTAAACCTCAAAGCAGCTTTCTGATGACGATGAACCCAGAGCACTCATTGTGTATCTGGGGTTCTGGGAAATGTGGATTTGGAACAGAGAAGTTTGGAAAGCATCACTAGCTTCGGGGAAGGACATAATTTGACAGTGGAGTGCTGTGTATCAGAACAGGTACTACAAAAGAAATTTGAGTAGCAAGAATGAGGCTAGAAAATTAAGTTTGGATCACCTAGTGATGTCCATAATATTTCAACCACTATCAATGTGTTTTTGTGACCAGTCATTTAAAGAAACCCATAAATGAGTTCCATCAAATTTTAGAGATGCCTGAAGCAGTAGGAGAGGCCAATGTCACTACACAAAATTACTGTCTTTGTTATTATTCATGTTCATGGCCTGGAGAGCAAAAGATAAACTATTTAGGAAAAAAAAAATCACCTTCCCCATAATATTTGCCTGTGTTGGATGCAACATGAAGGAACTGTTTCTACAGATATAATTAATATTTACGCTTCTTGAAATTAGAGGTTGCATACTGCAATATACTAAACATGGGAACAAAGATGGCCAGCTCTCTTCTGACACTCCTAAATGATGAGGTATTTTAGGAGCATGAAACAATGATTACAAATGAAGAAAACAAAACAACTTTTCACGTAACTTCCCCAAGCAAAACCCCTGTTCAACTGTTTTTAATCCCTTTCCCACATGATATAAAAGATACCACAGATGACATGAAATATATTGCTTTTTAGCAGCAATAAACAAAAATTCCAGTAAGACCTAAGTGATGCATCTCTCTCCCTACTCTTCCGAATCCACTAACACATATTATGCTAATGCTCCTAAAGTTATTCTTTCAACAAGATCACCTGCAACGGCAAAAGAATATCAATGACCAATTAGTTGTAATCCTCCATTCCATCAAATGCAAACTCACATTTACAGAAATGAAGGCTCTGGACCTGATAGAATGTATACTAGCTATTACTACTATCTAATATATGACTGGCTCAACACACAGTTAAATATTTACCAATTTGAGGCTTGCTATCAGTCAGAACACTTCCTGGATTAGACAAGCATTACAGAAATGTGTACCATATACAGAAACATACTTTTCAGAGTTTTGAAACAATTTGTACACTACCGCCGAGCTATAATGCAAAAACAGGCTTGCAACGACTAGCATTTATGACTAGTACTACACACAACCTGTTGTTTGCTTTTTCTGCCTTACAAATCAGTTTTGTCAGCTAAAATTATCTTGAAAACAAATGCTGCTTTTTCTTTGTCCATATGGAGGTGCCAATGGATCCCAGAAAGCCACACATTTATAATTCTGCTATTATACGAATCTGCAATCTAAGAGACAATAAGGCAGAAATATGAAAATAAATTCCACACAAAGCTTACAATAAGTAGTTAATTAAGAAAGTAATGAATAGAAGACAGTATTAACTAATGGAAAAGAAGTGCTTTCTTAGAAAAGGAAATATTTGTGAGAAGTCGAATGCAGGAAGAAACTAATCTTAACCCAGAATGATATAATACAATTACAGAAATAGATCTTTCCCTTTACCTTTTGAAATAAAACATGCAACAGCATGTTCTTTAAAGTATCTCTTGTATTAATAAATATGAATTCTCTATCACTGAACTAGTTAATCTTGAACATGTATTCTGACAGAATCGCTGCTAAAAGATTCTCCCATATTATAAATTGTAGTGAATTACAAATTTGTGATTTTTAAACTATTTAAACTCATCATAATTGGATTATTGCGCTGTAAGAAAAACCATGTACTTCTTCACTGCCTTATACAACACCCAGATAAACAGTGTTTTGAGTTACAAGAGAAAAATGGCTAGTATTTCATAATACTATAGAGAACACAGAATCATAGAATGGCTTGGGTTGGAAGGGACCTTTATCAGTCATCTAGTCCGACCTCCCTTGCATTGAGCAGGGACATCTTTAACTAGATCAATCTGCCTGGACCCCATTCATCCCGACCTTGAATGTTTCCAGGGATGGGGCACCTAACATCTCTTTGGGCAACCTGTTCCAGTGTTTCACCACCCTCATGTGAAAAATTTCTTTCTAATATCTGAACTTCTCACCTTTTAGATTAAAACCATTACCTGTTTTCCTATTGCTACAGGACCTGCTAAAACGTTTTTCCCCATCTTTCTCATAAGCCTACTTTAAGTACTGAAAGGCTGCAATAAGGTCTCTTTGGAGACTTCTCCAAGCTGAACAACCCCAACTCTCACAGTCTCTCTTCACAGGGGAATTCTTCCAGGCTACTAGCGCTACTACACATACCTACTATCTGATTTATGGATATATAAGGTATAGTTAAAGCACATCAAAGGACAAATTCCTTACCAAATCTGAAATTTATAGCACTTCCTTTTAAATACATGTTTCTATTGAAATTCTCAAAAAAGTAACAAAAGGAAGAAAGCCTTGCTGGCTTGATTTAAAATGGTGGCTTACTAGGAAAAAGTAACCATTAACCTTTGGTTTTGGCATTACACCTGCTTCTTGCATAAGCAATGGGGGAAGGAGAGATTAGTTCTCATCTGGAGGCTCGGCTCTGGTCATGTAATTTTTCACACAACCATAAATACAACAGATTTTTAACTTACATCCACACACAGAGTACAACAGACTGCAGTTAAATACATGGATTTCAACTGTTTAACAGTGAGACTTGGGGCTACTCACAATTGGCAGGAGCACAAGCGACACTTCACCCCTAAGGAAATATCACTTCTGATAAATGCATTATTTAAGTGGAAGATATTGTGTAAGACATTTAACGTTTATGTCCTTTTCAATATTTAACATCTTCACGTATGATCACAAAATACATGTTTGGAAAATGATTTTAAATTTGAATGAATTGTAAAATAAGCCTCTTCAATTTCCCCCAGCTTGTATTAAAGATGAGTGCTCTCTGGTTTCAAGCATTTGAAAGACCCTCCATTATCTGTCAAAGCAAAATAATTCCATATTTTTTTTACATTTACCAACTTTTTCTACAGTTGTGTACAACAAAAAAAGATTACACACAAAGTTGGCCATTGGAAAATGAAAGCTCTTCTTTTTTATTAAACTTTTGATTTGGAATATAAATTGGAATATAAACGAGAAAAACTTTAGAAGTGAGAAGCCCCTTCACTAAGCCTCTGCTTATTTTAGTACTCAAGCACACCAATCAGATGGATCTCTCTCAAATCTTCCAGCACTAAAACAGAGGCATCAATTTGCTGATAATTAATCAATGGCTATAATCACTATGACAACCATTACAGGTAGGATCAATTCAGATGTAGTGGTCTCAAATCAATGCACGGTATCATAGAACAACCAGGTTGGAAGAGACCCACCGGATCATTGAGTCCAACTGTTCCTATCAAACACTAAACCAAGTCCCTCAAGACCTCATCCACCCGTGCCTTAAAACACCTTCAGGGAAGATGAATCAACCATCTCCCTGGGCAGCCTGTTCCAATGCCCAATGACCCTTGCTGTGAAAATTTTTTTCCTAATGTCCAGCCTAAATCTCCCCTGGCGGAGCTTGAGGCCATTCCCTCTTGTCCTGTCCTCTGTCACTTGGGAGAAGAGGCCAGCTCCCTCCTCCCTACAATCTCCTTTCACGTAGTTATAAACAGCAATGAGGTCTCCCCTCAGCCTCCTCTTCTCCAGGCTAAACAACCCCAGCTCTCTCAGCCGCTCCTTATAGGGTCTGTTCTACAACCCCTTCACCAGCTTCGTTGCTCTTCTCTGGACTCACTCCAGAGCCTCAACATCCTTCCTGTCGTGAGGGGTCCAGTACTGCACACAGGATTCAAGGATTGGTCTCAGCAGTGTGGAGTACAGAGGGAGAATAACCTCCCTGGACCTGCTGGTCACGCTGTTTCTGATACAAGCCAGGATGCCACTGGCCTTCTTGGTCACCTGGGCACACTACTGGCTTATGTTCAGTCGGCTGTCGACCAACACCCCCAGGTCCTTCTCCTCCTCACAGCTTTCTAGACAGACTTCTAGTCCGTAACACTACTTAGGGTTGTTGTGCCCCAAGTGCAGGACCCGGCATTTGGCCGTGTTAAACCTCATGCCACTGGACACTGCCCAGCGGTCCAGCCTGTTCAGATCCCTTTGCAGAGCCTCCCTACCCTCCAGCAGATCCACACTTCCATCCAGTTTGGAGTCATCTGCAAACTTGCTAAGGGTGCACTCGATGCCTTCATCCAGGTCATTGATAGAGACACTGAACAGGGCTGGACCCAGCACTGAGCCCTGGGGAACCCCACTTGTCACTGGTCTCTAGCTGGAGGTAACACCATTTCCCACCACTCTCTGGGCCCGGCCATCCAACTAGTTTTCCACCCAGGAGAGAGTGCGCCTGTTCAGGTCAGAGGCTGACAGTTTCTGTAGCAGAATGCTGTGAGAAACTATGTCAAAGGCTTTGCTGAAGTCCAGGAAGACCACATCCACAGTCTTTCCCTCATCCAGGTATCATATATGCTGCTATATTACCTTAGAACCAATAAATAAAGGCAAATCTGACCACCATAAAGGAAAGCAGTTTATACCTTTTTTTGGTCCATCTAAATTCAGGCAAGATAAAACAACAATGTCGTTTTAGCATGATAAACTCTATACAAAGTCTTTATATATTTGCTTGCAATGCTAAAAATCCATTTTCGTGTCTATTCTATTGAGGACTAGGAGTTGCTAGACAACTTTTACTACATTTCATTTGCCATATTTCACAATACCTACACTACAAAATAGCAACTAGCAACAACCCACAATCCAAATATTGCAAAGCAAGTCAAAATCCTTAAGCTAGGAGTTACAAAACATTAAAATTTATTTATGTCACACTGGGGCAATTAAATTAAATAACGTTTTAAGGTATATTGCTTACTTTCTGTTGTTCATGTTGTTATAATTATTTGATAGAGATGGAGAGATCTTTGGTAAAGTTGAAAAATTGGATGCACCTGGGGACCTTTAAAAATATGAAAATGGTACATTAGAAAAAAATGCTGAGATATTAAAAACTAGGAAAGAAAGCTAACAAATGAACAATGCACAAACACAAGCACAAGCACAGAAAAGAAATCTTTTTTAAGAGTGGGCAAAGCCCTAACAATGCCCAGGACATGCAGCCCTCAGAATCCATCTTTTAAAACTTGAAATACTTCACCGTATTTTTAACCTTTCATATCATGTTGAAGAAATAGTTACTTACAAACAAAAAGTACACAAACAAGTCACAGGTCACTGTGCTAAAAAACTATTTCAGTTTACAGCATGACTATAGTTAGTGTTCTAAAACCTAGAATGTAAAATTTCTAACATGGCAACATCATAATTTTTTTATTTAACCATAAATGGATGTTGACATGAGATATAAAAAACAATTAAGACACACACTTCAAGGTTAGTTTAACAGCAGCACTTAAGAATTTTAATTAAAATTGTCTTATTAATATTGCTAAAACAATTCCAGGATATTGTACACAATATTAAATAACATTTCATTGCTAAAAATAATAGCATTATCACCCATCCCCATTGTTTAAGTCTTTAAAAATATAACAATAGCAATCATTTTAGTCACAAAGACCCTCTGAATGTAACAAAATATATTACTATCCTGCAGTTTCTTTCTCTTTTTCTGATTCAGCTTTGTAGATAGCCATAGAAAAGGCTCTGAATATTCAAAGGAATTTAGGCACCTTAATGTTTTTGTGGGAGCTATGCAACTCTGATCGCTTTGCAAAAACCTCCATTTATCCTTGGAAAGCTTTGAAATATATGTCATAATATTAGAGAAGAAATTCTGCATGCTCAGGATTTTTTTAAGCACCTTTAGAGAACTAAACTCTGTGAGGAGATAAAGACTTCTACACAGGGAATTTTTCCAAGTATATGTTCACATTTATTTCCAATTTTTTATTAATGAACATTTTCCAAAAGAAAAAAATATACCACCGCGTCAAGAAAACGTTTACAATTTTTAAAACATTAAGCTTTCCTTTAGACTCCTTTTATCAATCTAAACTTCTTCTTTAAACATTATCTTCAAAGTAGTAAAATAGTGTCCACAAGAAAGATATAAAATCAAAGTTTAACCCTGCTTAAATTCAAGACAAGCATTAAGTTATGCACATAACATATGTACTTGTTTTAGAAGAAGTTATATGGTCAATGAAAGTGGCTGTTCCAAATAAATTTTGACGCTTTTATAGAATTTAAACCAAAGTCAAATGAAATGCAGTTTTAAATTTTTTAAAAAAACCAAGAGCTGTCTAAAAAATTAAAATAAATCAGTGTAAGCTACATAAATAAAGGTCCGGTTTCCATCAAAAACTACATGTAAGTTAACTTCTTTCTTAGAGAAGATGACAATTAGTAGCTTTACTCTTTCATAGCATTTGCTATCAAAACACAAAATGATAATAGCATGCAAACCACTAAGAGATCCTACTATTTTGAGGTGCTCAGTCTTCCTGTTTGCTAAACAGCCTCTCACACTGCTAAATCCTACGTGCAGAGAAGAGCAGCACTCACAGTTTCCAGCATTTAATACTTTTCAGTACTTGTTGGGAAGCTTCATAACAACACAGAAATACCCCCATCATTTACAACAACAACAAAAAAAGACCAATCAAAGGATAATAAAAAAATGCTGAAAAGACAGTAGGTGCTAAAGCTGAATGTATTACCCTACTTCAGTTCTGTGACTAAAACAGTACAAAAAGAATGACTGAAATTATCTACTCATAAAAAACTGCAGTGACTTGGGAATGTCCTAAGACAAAATGACTAATCAAACGTGCAACAAAAAGTTAATTATGTTTTAAATGCGAGGTTCTACAAAAAAGCCTATGTCCATTCAGTAGTTTACTAGCTTCAGTATCTCTAAGTATTACTGTGTAGCTAATCCACAAAAGATGTCCAAAGAATAGTTACTTGCTTGACAAAAAAGAATCAACTTTAAAATGTGGTTGTAAAAAAAACCAGTTATCACTAAATGGCCTTATTTCTCTGATACAGGAAAAGAATAAACAAAATTCTCAACATAGCTGGAAAACCAGCTGGACTACATAACAGACAGCTCTGAAAGGGTAACTTTTTATTAACTAACAAATGCAACCCACAAAATTATTATTTTAGTGTTTTAACAGTCCCTCAAAAGACAGGTTAAATAACATTTATTGTAGTGATACATAAGACCATGGGGCCTGATGGGATGCAGGAACTGCTGAGGGAGCTGGCTGATGTTACCATGATGGTTCTTGTTTATTTCTGAAAGGCCCTGGCTATTGGAAGAGGTTCCTGAAGACTGAAAAGAGCAAACAGAATTCTCATCTTCAACAGGAAAAGAGAGAGGAACCAGGGAACTACAGATTAGTTTGCCTCACATATAAATCCTGCAGAAGGTGATGGAGCAATTAATCCTGCAAACTGCTTTCAGACACATAAAGGACAAGGAAGTTAATGAGGACCAGTCAGCATGGATTCATGAAATGGAAACATTGCTCAACCAGTCTGATGGCCTTCTATGCCAAAATTACTAGCTTGGCAGATGAGCAAGGAGCAATGGATGTTGTTTATCTGAACTCCAGTAAGGCTTCTGACAGTATCCTGTAACATTTTCATGGACAAGCAGATAAGCATGGGTTATGGAAGTGTACAGAGAAATGGACTGAAACCAGCTGAATCACAGAGCCTGGAAAAGAACTGTAATAAGATTACCAAGTCCAACTGCCAGCCCAACACCACCATGTCTACTAGATCATGTCCTGAACTGACACTTCTACATGCTTCTTAAATACCCCCAGGGATGGAGACTCCACTGCTTCCTCGGGCAGCCTGTTCCAAAGTTTGACCACTCTTCTAGCAAATAAATTTTTTCTACTATCCAATCTAAACCTCTCCTGTCTCAACTTCAGGTCATTTCCTCTCATCCTATCAATGAATCGTTGGTCACAGGTGATTTTGACCAACAACAAATTGGCAGCCAGCCACTAGTGGTATACCCCAAGGGTCAATACTATGTCCTATAATCTCTAATGTCTTTATCAATGACCAGAACATCAGAACAGAGTGTACCCTCAGCAAGCTCAGAGATGACATAAAACTGGGAAGAGGGGCTGGTACACCAGATGGATGTGTTGCCATTTCAGGAGGACATCTGCAGGTTGGAAAAATGGGCAGATAGGAACTTGATCAAGCTCAGCCAACAGAAACAAAGGCCTGCAGCTGGGGAGGTATAACCCCAGGCCCTAGTACATATAGGGTCAGGGGATAGGGTAGAAGACCAGACAGTAAGCAACTTGGCAGAGAAGTACCTGGGGTACTAGTAGACAAAAAGCTGAACACAAGGCAGCAGAGTGACCTGGGTCAACAGCCTTGTGTACTGCATAGGGAAAAGCATGGCCAGCAGGTGGAGAGAGGTGATCCTTTCACTCCACCTGGTGAGACACCTGTGGGGTGCTGGGTTCACTTCTGGGCTTCTCAGTGCCAGAGAAACAGGAATATACTGGAGGAAGTCCAGGGACGTGCCACAAAGATAAGCAAGGAATTGCAGCATCTGAGCTACATGGGAGAACCTGAAAGAGCTGGGGCTGTTCAGCCTAGAAAAGAGAAGGCTCCAGAGAGATCTCACTGATGCGTATAAATACCCAGTGGGAGGGGATGAAAAGGGCAGAGCAAGACCCTTCTCAGTGGTGCCTGCTAAAAGGGCAAAATGCCATGGCTATACATTTAAACACTTGAAATTCTATCTGAATGTAAGATAATGGTCACAAAAATGTGATAATCTGTCACCTTTTTTACAGTGAGGGTGGTCAGAAACTGGAACAGTCTCTGCACAGTCTCTGTCTCAGAAGACATTAAAAATATGCCTGGACATGGTCCTGGGCAACCTGTTCCAGCTGCCTCTACTTTGAATAGGGAGAGTGTTAAGAGATTACTTTGAGAGGTCTTTCCATCCTCAAGGACTCTTATCTGTGAAGGTATGGTTATAATCAGGTTAACATACTATTTATTATTTTAAAAGCAAGCTTTCAAACATTAACCTTCATTTTAGACTACTGTCTTCTACCAAAACCCAACAGTTAATCATGCTGCTTTGCAGGGTTTGCATTAAAGGTTGATGTTTCAACACTCAGTAACCAAAAAAGACCTTAATGTTCAGAGCATGCATTTGTTAAAAGTTTCTCAACCCTGCATTAACGAATATTAATGAACATTTGTTAAATTAACTTGAAAACATCTGCTGTTCATTATCAGTGTTTAATATTTACCCACAGGGGCTTAGATACTTGGTTACCACAGCCTAACAAGTTATTATGCACCAGCAAACAGCAGTCCAGCTACCAAATGGCAGACAAGCTCTGACAGCTCCTGCTTTTACAATTTAAGACACCAAAGGAGCCCCCAGTCAGCTCTATACTCAATAATTATCCCTTACAACAAAGTCAGTAGAAAAGCATACCTGTCTGCACATCAAGTGCTTCAGGGAAAAAAAATTATTTATTAAATCCCTTGATTAAAGATGATAATTTTCAATAGCCAAACAGTTTTTCTTCTGAAGACTCATGGATATATTTTTTCCTAAAAAACTCTGATACACAAGCAATGAATTATTTCAAAAAAGACAGCTAAGCATCTTTTAACACTTTTTTCTCTTAAAAACATTATGAGATCCATCTCAGAAACAAAAAAAAATTCAAGTAAGTCTTTAGTGTTTTTCCGAGAAAAAAATGCATACAGTTCTGAACTAGAAAACACACAACAAATTTAGTATGTGACAAATAATGTAAGAAAACATTAATTATTGTAAGGATTAGGATGATGTAGTCCAGTGAATTCTAAAAAAAAACGTCAGAATTAATCTGTTACTTTTATTACATACACAGATATTGATAGATTAACTACAAATTCTTACTTCTGTATCATATAAGAAGCATTTTTGAAGAACATGATGGATCAATAGATTTAACACTTGTTTATTAAGTTTTCTTACAAAACAGAAAACAATACTAACAGCTTCTTTGGACTTTTCTTTAACTTGCTTTTATATTTGCATGTAAACAGGTAACAACTTCTTAACAGAAAACTTGGTCTGTGCAATGCATTTGGTAATTCATGGGAATTCAAAACTTCAGCTCCTTCCTTCTCCTTGACTCAAGTTTTACAATCACAGACTGGATGAAATGTTTTGATTATTTTACAGCTTTTCCCCCTGAACACAAGTAATTTAATTTTGTAGTAAAGTTGCTTATGTTGCTTGAACCACAACCCATTCAAATAGGGTTGGTTATTTGGTTGTTCTTCTGCCTATGGAATAATTTCCTGCAGAAGGATACAGATATGAAAAAAAGTTGTCTGCACACAAATCACAATTCAAGGCATGGGTTCAGTAGCCTCTAAATTAGCAATGCAACTGAGATCTCTGTCTGGATGAGTTTGTCACACGTGTGACACCGAGGAGACAGTTATTCACAGAAAAGTTAGTATAGCAAATTTTTCTGCAGAACTAACTGCCCATTAATGCTGAGTAATATGTATTCTGGAAGCCGATGACAGTAAAGAACATTCCAAGAGGAATCACTGTAAGCTCCCTAGAAATGTTTCACAGAAGCCAAGCTTCCTGAACAACAAACTTCCCAGTAGCTGATACAATCAGAAACTTTCAGAGAGCCAAAAAAAAACAGACAGTCCTAAACCTGAGTGACCTTGCGCACATTTAAAGAATGCATACCATGCTGAGATATTTCAGACAAAAAAATCCCATCCAACTTTCTAAGCAGCATTAAAATATGAAGCACTAGGAGTTATCACTAAAGTTTAGAGGATGTTGCAACTGCTTCCAAAATTAAATAAATTCACATAGAAGAACTTCTAAGTTGCAAAGCAAGCTCTCTAGTTCTATATCGAAAGGTTTTAAAACTTGAAACAATTTCTTCCTAGATTCTTCAGAATATTTTGATGATCAATTATTTGATAATATTTTTATATTCAATCTTTTCACTTGTACTGATTATTTATACTTTTAAGCGAAAAAGAATTATCATTTTTGAAAGTGTTCCTTCCTATCCTCAGCTGAGATCTCAATTTGGCCGCGTTCAAAGTCAATATTTTCTACTGCAAGAAAAGAAATGTCATTTAACATGTTTCTCATAAAAACCTGCCAATGTTCATTGCCTGCTGTTTATTACCTGTAGGAAGAAAGTGATATTGCTGCTATGCTTCCGCCAACAAGAAACAGGCATAGGAAATGAGAGATAGTAAGATGCTCTGCACATTTTCACAACATGGGTGGTGCAGCCATTCAGAAAGATCTCAGTAGACTGAACAAACTGGAAGACAAGAATCTCATCAAGTTCAAAGTAAACAAAGGCCTGCAGCTGGGGAGGAATAAAGCCAGGTCCTGGTGCACACTCAGACAGGACTTAGGGTGGGCAACCAGACAAGAAAGAATCTTGTCAGGAAAGACCTGGGATCCTGGTCGACAAAAAGTTGAATGTGAGCCAGCAATGTGACATTGGGTCAAGAACCCCATGTGCTGCATTGGGAAAAACATGGCCAGTAGGTCAAGAGAGGTGACCCTTTCCTTCCACTCACCACCAGCGAGACACCTCTGGAGTGCTGGGTTCACTTCCTGGTTCCCAGTACAAAAGAGACAAGGGCTTACTGGAGAAAGTCCAGCAAGACACAAAGGTGATCAAGGGATTGTAACACGTGACCTACGTTCCAATGCGATCCCTGGACCATGCAGCCTGGAAGAAGGTGCTGCTGGAGATGCTGCCAGAGAGACCACATGTTCCTGAGGAACTGCTGTTGCCCACTGAAGTGGTAACTCTTTCCTCTTTCCTTCTCTCTCCTTTTCTCATCATGCGCTTTCTCTCTCTCTGTACATATATGTATAATTTATCTTATTGTATTTTCTTGACTGGTATCAGTGAGTGTCAGTTCAACTCCGAGTGACACTGACTGTGTTCAGGGATTAGATTGTAATCTGACGATATTGAAACCTATTTTCTGAAAATTTGGGAAATTATCCCCTGACACATCGGTTGTTTTTTTGGTCTGTTTATTTTGGTTGAAGCCAGAGTAAGATTTGCTTTTTGAATTCACCCCAGGACTGACCTTATTGGCCTCCAGATCACTGCATAGATAATCAAACCACCTTCTTTGACTGTGCAGATCGAAAGAAGGTCCAAACATGAGTGCATAGCTCATTGATCAGGGTATGACATGATCATACCAAAGTGTATATAAACTTAGGGGGGAAAGCAAGGAAAACTGAAAACTAAAAATTCTTCTCAGTGGTACCCAACTGAAACGAGAAGAGACAATTGGTGCAAACTTAAACACCGACAATTCCATTTCAATATAAGAAATCTTCTTTTACCATCAGGGTTATCAAACACTGGAAGAGCTTTTCCAGGGAGGCTGTGGAGCCTCCAACTCCAGGGATGCTCAAAACACAACTGGCCACTATCCCAAGCAAGCTGCTCTAGCTGACTCTTCTTTGAGCAGGGGATTGGACCACACAATCTCCAGAGATGCCGTCCAACCTCAACTGTTCTGTAAGTCTATGAAGAGCTTAGGTGACTTTCTGAAATGATCCAGGCCTTTCCAAACTTTGTAAGTCTTTCACGCTTTCCTTTCTAAATATAGCATTTTATTCTCTGGCCTCAGAATCTACATTTACAATTTGTACTCTTCTAAAAGAAGCTCTACAAAGAACAGTCTTAGCCATGACCAATGATGAAATCCAGGAACTTATCTGGGATGCACACTATTTGTGAAGACAAACTAATACTTGTAATGTATTTCACAGAGAGAACTCAAAAGCAAGTGCTTAGTATTTTTACCCCTTTAAAAATGTATTGGATTTTTCATGAAGTTTTAAACAGATGTAAAACCCTGTCTCTGTTACTGCTAGTTGACAGTTGCTGTTTGAATCCAGTAAATTCTGCCTATCTTCCAACATCACAACACATTTGAATACCAAATTTCAGTCAATCTTTCTGATAGCTGACAAACCTCAAAAACATCCCCCAGCTTCACAGTAATACTACTCTTCCTCATTTCCTGGTTTTGTTATAGCCTCCTCTGACACCAGCATTCTGAATTATCACTTCACTTTTTCCCAGATCCAACATTTTCCAGAAAATATTCTTTAGTTTATATACTGCTCCCGAATGCTTTTTCCATAAAGCGGAATGGAAATTTGGCAGAATAAGAGTAGGCATCATGACCAACAATATCTTCTCATCAAACTTCCAAAAGAATCTGTGACATTGAGTTTAAATTCTTTTAACCTTCAAAATTTACACATAAAATTTGACTTGGAATTTATATTTCTACTAGATGCTTTTTGAGGTTAAAGATTAAGCTTCAAGTATTTTACATCCCATTCATTCTGCTGCTCTACATTCTCAGTTCTTTGTGTCACCACATCTTGCTAAGCAAGATTATACTGTTCAAAGTAACCTTAAATTGAACTCAAACTTCATTAAGCAACTTAATAGAAGCTAGTGCTCCTAATGAAAGTGCTTAAGATAAAATACCAAAGATAAAGAATCTCTGTCCTTCAAATGATGAGCAATGATACTATAAAAATGTTTTAAAACAATAGTGAACCTCAACTACACAAATGCAGAATATCAACAGGAATAAAAGACACTGAAAAAGAACTTTGTATGAAAGATATGCTCAAGAACCAGCCAACAAAGGGACAAAACAGTTAACTATTTGGAAGTCTGAGTTCTTGTTCATCTACAAGTAACTAGTTTCAACTGTTCTTCAAAGCCAACAGAACATGATTTAGATTACTGAAACAATATTATAAAAAGTTTATTCATCTAAATGATAAAAACACCACTCAGGTTTTCCTACATATTTGCCATTATCAAGTTGCTGTTGATAATGGCAGCAGAAAGAACAGGAAAGAACATGGTATTCTGTTAATTGATGACAGCTCAACAAAGAAGAAAAGCAATATACTGGTAATGTGGGCTGCAATTTAAATAATGTTTATGTGTAAATACCTTGCTGTGGAGATAAAAGAACAAGCTATCCATGAAAACATTTAAGAACAATACTGATAAAATGCATGTATATGATCACCTAACATGTTTTTAAACAGAAATCTAAATAAAATACGCTTCATTTTTACAAATTTCTACTTTGGATTTTTTTCCTCTATTTTTAAGTAAGATAACTTATAACACTGGCAGAAAGCAACAAAATTAAGCCATCAATATGCAGGATTTCACCATTACTACATTATGACCTACAATGTGCTGCACTTATACAGTATTTGGTATATTTTCAGCTAAAACATCTGAAGGCCAATTTTCAAAATAAAACACCACTTTTAAAAACAGGGTTACTTTACAGCAAAATAATACGTGAAAACAGTTAAGCTATAGTGAATAGCATGACTTAAATTCACAACTTACTTTGGAGTTGAAGGACCTCTTGGCCATGTTCCATCCTCGTTCTTCTGTTCTATCACCAGTACCTACCACAGTAAGTGTAAAAACAAAACTGAAATACCAGCAGATTGCTTTCTGTTCCAACCTTTTTAATGGATATGCTGACATGTGACTGAGACAGAAAAGACTGACGTTTGAGTTACTATTCCTTGAGATTCAAGAATATTCAATTACACTTCATCATCTTGCTCTGTTCATTTTTTTCTCCCCACACCTTAATTTGTGCAACTTTTGGCAAGCCACTTAATATTTCTATGCCTCAACAATCCATGGATAAAATGGCAAGATCTTACCTCAAAGAGGTCAGTAGACAACCTGTAATGTCTAAACCGCACTCGCAAATCTATAGAAATCATATGACTATACAAGAGCTCTGTTAAGGAAGGGATATTCCTGAAGCAATGTTGCCTTTCATACCACACAGATCGGGGATAAATTAAAACACAACAAATAACTGCAAATCAAATAATTTTATGCCTTGATAACATTAAAATCCTATCTATCTGGTTACCTCTCTATTTTTCACAAAAGCATTTGTATATTAATCTTCCAGTGGGAGAGTTCACTAATGAAATTAATTTATTTTAAGTTGTTACAGGTAAAAAAGGGAGTACGGCACACTCCGTCCTAAACACAGGCATCAAGTGCCATTTGAAATACCTTTGGGTATTTTGAGATATCTGTCTTACACTGGCAGATATGACACAGGACCTACAAAAAGCTCATGCCTTTCTGGATTGACAGCCAGGGCAGCCTAGATCATCTGAAAGGGCAACTAGACTCTAATATTTAAACTGAATCTAATTCGCAATTTATTAATTTGCAATGTGACTAATTTTGTATAATTGGATGCTGATGTTTCAGGATGCTAACGAACTGCCTCGCTATGCCTGTATGTCACACAGTGACATACAGTCACATATGTACTTGCACTTGTACTTACACATATGTACTTGCACTCAAAATCTTATATTTGAGTCATGCTGCCACTTGAAAATGTAATCACATCTTCAATTTTGAATACACTAAGACACGACACTGAAAATCAGTTTTCTGTCATAACCTGCTTACTATGTGGAAAACAGCAGTCTGCTATCTTTGGTCATAAATGCTGTAAGACAAGACTGTCATGCTTCCTTCTACTGGCTCTAAGAGGCTACTAAACAAAAGGAAGATTTAGACCTAAAAGCTCAATGGAATCCCTAATCCCTCACTTCAGAAACCAATTAATAAATTTACAACATGATTTTACTCAATCACATACACAGTTTTGAATTACACAGTAAAAAATTACTATTCAGACTGACAGACTGTAATAGTCAGAGTAACTACTATTACATTAGAAAGCTCAGCAAGAAAAATAACTACCTTTTGTGTCAGCAAGTGCAACTGACCAAACATACATAGTTAACCATGACATTTACCTTTTTCAGAATCCATGCTTAAACTGTTTTGAACAATATTTGTTTTGCTGAAAGTACAGATGTCACCTGCAGATCTTTTTATGGTTGTGTTAGATCATGCTTGCTTCATAGTTAATGTTTCACTGGGACAGAGGCAATTTGCAAGTTATATCTTTTGACATAAAACTTATATAGGAAATGTGGGCTCTTCCAGCAGGATGTTAAAACTACCTGTGTGAGGGTCTAAATGCATGCAGCAGGAAGGTAGAGGCTACAATATTTCATGCAGTTATTCTGGTACACTTATTACTTTCCTCCTATGCCATAAAAGAAAACTGAAGCACAGCACAAATCCTGCTGGTAAGCAGTTTAGAGTCAAGTATTTCAAGGCAAAATGAAATACTTCAATGTAATCTTGTCAACAATTACTGCCATCAAATTTCATCATGACTTCATTTGGAAGTCATAATACAGTCTTCAAGCTAAAGCAGGTTTTCAAGCTCTTGTCTCAATATTTCTCACCTGAAATATTTTCATTTTTTCCCAATTTCTTTCTGAAATCTGGATTATTGCTTTAGAGTAACTAAAAAGTTCTTCAAATTTTTGGTTTCATTATGGGAACATATCTCAGATCCCAGAAATATTTTTTTACTTCAGTTTTTACCAAATTAAAATCAGCAATGTTACGTTCATTCATTTTTAATTCACCAGGAGAGTTAAGCTCATCTAGAATCTTGAAAATACACTCAAAAGTTTACCTTTATTTTGACAGATTTGTTTATAAAATCCTCTATTTGTAATACTATCTCTTAGGGGCAGTTTTCATTTAAAAAGAAGGAAAATTCACCACGTACAGTTACATTTTAATGAGAGGAAAAAAAATATAACGAAAAAATATTACACTGTACCTGTCCCTGGTATAAACCAGCATCCTGTATGGTACTATCTGGTTTATTCAAAGGTTCAAAAGTATTACTCATGTATTTGTTCCACAGTCTGGTCTCTTTTTCACACGGAATATTGAAGATTTTTCTTATCTCCTTTTCAATTGTATCTGTTTTGAAAGAGACACAACACAAGTTTAGCATTTCATTACACAAACAGTATAAGGCCAAATAAATATCAGAACCACATACTCTTTTCTTATATTCAAAATATGAATGAAATCGTAGTAACAGCCATGCAAATACATCATGTTGTAGGACAAGCAAGAAGTTGCTAGCTCACTTGCCTTTAAAAGTGAAACAGTCAGAGGACTAGTTTATTCCCACCTGAAACTCTTAGTGAAGTAGCCCAAAAGAAAAAAAACTGATAACTATCAGATGATGGGAGGTACCTAGGTATCCATCTACTAATTCCTCAGAGTGTGGTAACACAGGAATATGGATGGGAAAGGAATGAGGAGAATACAGACAAAATCAGGTAGAGTAACCACAAGTTATTCTGTTCCTCTCCCTAAATCTTACCCTTCTTGGTTTTCACACTTCTAACTATCCATATCCCAGTGCAATTAGCACTAACCACAATATACATGGATAAAATTTAATTTACATGCTAACAGAAATTAAAGACTGTGCTGTAAAACTGAAGTGCATAAAATTATTTTAAAAAGATTTTAAGTCCCTGAAAGGCTTAACATAAAAAGGTCTATCAGCTTCTACCCTACTTAACAGAAATATAATCAGTGTTACATAATTTAAAGGTAACAGAATTACAGTCTACAAATAGAATTCATGTAGTTCGCACTTAACTCCACTGTCCTTATGCAAAAGCAGAATTAGTTAGAGTTCTCTAATTTGAACTAGTATGTGCAGTGCTATTCCACAGCAAACTCACTTAGATGTATTTTTTTGATTGGTATACTCATAAAGCCCCACAGCAGTCACGTCTCACAACAGCTAACACAGAAAACAAAACAGGAGTCAAGAAATGTACCATTTATTCCTGATAAACTGAAAACACAATTACAAAAATGGGCACTGTAAGCTCTTAGAGACATTCCCCCAAAGTCTCAGTATAAAAATGCCAGTATTTCAGCTCCTCTAGAACACTCCCTGCTCCCTTTTACTAAGATTATCTTTTTCTCTTCTAATACCAACCACTGTGTTAAATATGAAAAGCAAAAATGACACCAGAAGCTTAAAAGTGCTTTGTTAAAATCCAGTCATTGGCTTGTGAAATGCAGGGCAACTCGTCAATATAAAATTTGCAGCTATTGTAGATGAGTACAATTTCCTTACATATTATTTAACACATTTTAGTACAAGAACAAGTGTTAGACTGGATCATCTGTTTCTGTAATGCAGATGATATGTAGGCAAGGTAGGTGCTATAAACAAGGCAACAGGCTGTTACTTCATTTGTTGACTCTTTAAAAAACGCAAAAACCTACTCTCTGAATCAATCCTTGATGAATGCATCCAAATAACTATATTTGAATGTAAGAATGAAACTAGTCAGCAACAATATTAAAATACAATTTCCAGATTTATCAAAGAATAATTTGCAAAAGGTCTTTTTCATTAATGTCATGAGAATGAAATATTTTAGCATTGCCGCTCATATTCTTCACGAGTACTAAGTTAACATTATGTTATTTTTTAACATATTCCAGTCTCATTAACAGAATTGTTACAAGACAGGAAGCATCAATCCTATCAGATGACTACACGCTGGGTCCAAGACTTTGGGAAGTGCATCGTCCACTTAACTACTGAAACTAAGGTTCTTCTACATACAGCCATGAATATAACCAATACATACTTTATAATTCCTTCCCCTGCCTCCCAGCAAGTATCATTTAAGTGTTGGCTTATGATCTAGAGTGAAAGTACCTGTTTCAGTATAAATGAAAATATTACATTCAAATACGTACAGTCAGAAGCATATTGTGCGTGTTACACACATCCTATGTATGACATGGTCACTAGTAGAACGATGACTAGGGGAGACAGGAAGAACTGCCCCCTAAAGATGTCCCTCACTCTATCAGCTGTCTAGCCACAACGTGAGACAGTTCAATTTGAGAGTTAAGGGTTACAGATCCCATATAGGATATATCCTGTATTGCTGAAAACCATATGGCTCCTCTGAAAAACAGCTGCATGATTTAAATAATATCTGAGAGATGCTGGAGATGTTCAGTGGACCCTAATACAAGTACACCCCTATTTCTAAAGGCTAATGCTATCACAAATACCAGCTAACAGAAGCTGCAGTAAAATTTTAATCTGTACTATGGAACAGTAATTCCAGCTTCCAATAGAAGGGAAAGGTTAGTCACAGAATAAACCATTATCAAGGGTGTCAAGTTTTACATTCTTGTATTCTGTAGCAAATTAAGAGAAAAGATGAATTAATGCCATTTTCCAAGGTAACTTACTAGCAAAAGTCCAGAAGTCCATTAGATACAGAGCCACCGGTATAATCTCCTACAAAGTTTATCAGCCTAGTTCTGGAACTGGTTCTGGCATTGCAGATACAATCTAACTCCTGTTTAGCCACAAGAGAGGCTACAGACAGTCTTTCTGTCATTTTGCCATGTGTAAAACTCTTGAACACAGGCAGAAAAGGCCTACACTTTAGCTGATAATTTAGTTTTATCATACTTTCATATGATTAAGACTCCAGAATGGATCATTAACTTTATTTCACTCAGCAGCACTAAGGTTCCCTAGGATAACTGACAATAACTAAACTGAAATGCTGCCTGAACTACCTCTATTGTCTCCCTAATTTCCTTTTTAGAATTCAAAAAACACAACCCCCAAGAGTTAGTCATCAGTCAGTCATAAAGTTAATACACACACTGCCTCCAAGGTGAGAGTCTTCAACTGTAGGAGATACCCAAGAAGGTTCAAAGAATATATTACACATTTCCAGTGCCAGCCCAAGAAAATTACTATCATTATTAGGTCAGCCCTTTACAATTAATTTTTCTTATCCTGTACTAATCTGCTGACATATGGCTTAGCTTAATTTCTATTTGAATGAAAAAGCAAAGCTATTCCAGAGAAAACATATTTGAAGATGGTAGGTGAATATTATGTTGTGTTCAGAGTATATAAGGTGCTCCAAAAAGTTCTCTGTTTATGTGGATTAAGTACTTTTAACAGCAGTAAATGATATAATTGGTGAAAGATATTAGAAAAATTAAAACTTCTTGAAAACACTGTAATACTTTATGTCCACTGACATCAGTGGGACTGATACCGACTCTGTTGTACTGGAAGTATTCTGCTACCATAATGAAAATGCATCCCTTACTGGCATATGCAAGAAAGGGTGAAAAACCAAGATTCTGTAAGATTCCTCTTGCATATTATTTATTGAAAGAATAAGTATCTCTGCTTTGTATTTCATGAATTCCAAGACTACTTTAAATATAGTTAGGGTAAGAACTTCAAGAAGGAAATGACAATTTCCTGAGAACTACTGACCTGTCCACCTCACCTCTGTGCCTGGCAAGATCATAGAACAGTTCCTGGTGGAAGTTGTGCTAAAGCACATGGGGGAATAGGGAGGGGATTTCAAAGAACCAGCACGGCTTCATGGAGGCCAAGTCTTACCTGACCAACCCAGAGGCCTTCTATGCTGGAATAACTACATCAAGTGGACAAAGGGAGAGCTACAGATGCCATCTGTCTGCACTTCTGTACAGCCTTTGACACGGTCACCCACAACACCCTCTCTAAATTGGATAAAGATTTGAGGGACAGACTGTTTGGTGGATGAGGAATTGGTTGGACAGCTACATACAAAATGTAGTGGTCAACAGCTCAATGGACTAGATGACCTTTAAAGATCCCTTCCAATCCAAAACATTCTACAATGCTATGAAGGACTGGAAGAAATAAGGTCACCATCTTATTAACGGACAATAAGAAAAAACCCTCAGAGATCACTTATTGTTCCAGTGATTTCAAATTTTCTCTCTCTTCTCCTAAGATACAAACTCTTTTGGATGTTCTGGCTAGAATGGCCCTGCTTGGTGCTCTGCATAACATGATCAGCTACAGAAAGGGCATATTTTTAAGGCTTCTGAGAGCATGTCATCCATATATCAGGAAAACAAGTAAGGTCAGCGTCTGCAAAGGGGCAGGCAGTGAGTGTGACTGTTTCTCATTATCCATTATGACCATTATCTCCTAAATGTAATTCTTTCTCTGCTAAGAAAAAATGAATACACCTCGAAGTGACAGCCATTCCAAATTGCCCCGTTTCTGATTAGAGAAAGAAAACATCAGAAATGAATCCATTACCTATAATTCCACTTATACAATTAAATTCAGAATAGTTACAAAGTAGCTTGTATCTGGTCCTCAGGGAAGGATAATGTTAAATTGCTTTTTCTAAGTTTCTGGGTTTGCTTGGAGAATAATGAAGTACATCTTCCCGAGTCACACCCGATCTCAAAAAGGCCAATTAAGATACAACACTGAAGCCTTTTTTCAAGTACAAATTCCATAATTTTGAAGTTTGTATTCTAACACAAGCAGATGAGTATAGTAAGTATAAGTCACTACTCAACATAAAGAGAAGCAAAACCTGAACAAAACACATTGTTGTCAAAGAATGTAATGGTTGGGCATAAAGTATGATTCTAACTGCACAGCTGTCTGAAAGACTCTTACCTCAGACACATCTGCACAAACACATCAATAATTGAGTTTATATGATCAGCAGTATCTTTGCTTATGTTCTGACTGTTATTTTCAGAGACAAATGTTATCAAAACATGGTTTCAAATTATGAGACAACGCTCAAAGAACAGACAAAATAACTACAAATAAAGATAAGTAAGTTTCAATATAGGACTCTGTTACTCTAGAATACTGTGCCTTGCCTTCCACTTCACAACTCACAGAATAGCCTTTATAGGTCACTTTTAGCCATTAATTTATAAATTCAATCCATTTTTGTGTTTTGTAATATAACCTTCTCTTTATACATATGACTAAGAAGTGTTGCTCATGAAAGATATGAATGCAAACACATGGAAAAGTATTTCTTATGCACCAAAACCCAAGAAAAAGTACTATGTATGGAATGCAATAAAGATAATTAAAAACATCACATTGTTCACTTCCTGAAAAGTGTAAACCTCTAGAATTAACACAAATGCCGAGATAATAAAATGCTTAACTATAATTTTTAAGTATTGTACTGAAATAGTAAATATTCCAAGTCATCTGATTTTGACTCAGACAAGACTAGTCCCATCCTTTTTAGTGGTTACAACACCCATCTACCATTTTATCTAGAGATTTATTTCTTCAGGACTTGTTATATTTCAACAAGTAATAATAATGTATTTTTAAAAGAAGTTGTGCATACCTATTGTATCAGCTTTACTAAATCTTCGTGTGACAACATTGTTCATATTTCCATTTTCACAAAGCTTTAATTCTGTTAGATATACTTCTACTTTGCAGTGCTTTACGAACATACCCTGTTCAACGACCTGAAAAACAGATTGAGATCAGGTGTCTGTCCAAATGTTTTCATATACACAGTTCAAAATATTTTTGAAAACTCTTCAAGAAATTGAAGTTTGGTAAATGTAAAACATTTAATAAGTGTCAAAAATTAGAACTTAATTTCTTCCATAACTGTTTAGAAATATAGTAAACTACAATGTAATATTTTTCCATATTGATGACTTACCTATGTATAACAACACCATGATTTTCCAAGTGTTAAGTATAGTGTAAATCACAAATATGCATAAACAAAAGATAAGACACTTAACTAACAGGTAAAACCTACCAAAAGTTACTTTGATTTCAAAACACATCTGCTGCACGCAACTTGCTCAAAACATCAAGAGCTAGTTTTCAGTTAGAGAACACTTATAAAAACCAGAATACAGCCTACTAAAATCTTGGTATCACATTTTTAAACAAATTCTGTATTTAAATAAAAACTATACATCTTCCATTTATATTGTGATAATTAATACATTAATTTGAAATTTCACTTACTTATTACAGTTGCTTACTATATGTTAACTTTTGCAACACCTATTATAAAACAGTTAAGCACAGAGGGTTGTTTGTTTTTTTGGGTTTTTTTTAATAAAATTAAAATGTAGAAAAAATATTCAGGGTCACCTCTTAAGTGTTTTTCCTTCTGATCTTCCAAAGTGTAACTGCAGTACTCAGTCATGTAGACTGTTCCAAAAATAACCACTGGTCTGATATATGATACATCTGACAAATACGGTAAAAAAAAGGAAAGCCACCAGCTAATTGCTAAGAGAGACCTGCTATCTGCTGTACAAATCTAACTTGTAAGCATGTACCATTAGGGAAAAAAAGGTATGTATCACTGAATGGTTACACTGCTGTTCAGTAGTTTGCCTTAGCATTAATGACTGCCAACCATGACATTTAAATAAAAACCTACCTCAATTTGAGCAGCTTAGTAGGCTTTTCAGCTACTAAAGTAACAACAAAATAGTTGCAGGAAACAAAACTGCAGTGTGGCTAAGACATTTCTGAGTGTAAAACTCATGCTGTAGTGGTAGTATCACCACATCCTGTTACATAAATTCATAATGTTATATGACAATGATCACATACAACATCTTAGCAATTTAAAATCTGGATCCACATTTCAAAAAAAGTTGATACAACAACAGAGATGAAAAAAAGTATCACCTCACCTCTAGGAAAAATAACCATTAAAGCAGACAGGAGAAAGAGCCATGAACAAATGACAAAAGCATCAGAAAGAAAAAGTGTGAACTGGAATGTGCATCTCTTAGGATATCTACTGTTCATATTGTCAAAAAATAATGACGCCATGTCAGTGTATCTGGAAACTCATTACACTCTGTGTATTTTTCCAATTACTTCCTTCAAAGTGAAAGGTAAGGTACTCTAATTTCCCTTCTCTCTCCTTTCATTTCCCCCCAAGGTGAAAAAATTTTTTATTTTACTTTTTTACTTTACAGTAATGATGGAAGACCATTCAGTTTGCTGAAATCCATCTTCAGGAACAAGTAACAATTTGATAACAGATATATCTCTAAAGAAGTAGGATCATTTTAATGGATTTCAGCTCTTACTGATCTAGAGAAGAGAGACACATTCCAGGGCTGTCTCTTTAAAAAAAAAAAATTATCTCTTTTATTGTATTAAAGAAAATGATTTTAAAAAAATCCCATCAAACTACTTTTATTGCTGTCAAAATCAATTTGGAGGACACAAAATTTCTTCTGTGAAATTTCTTCCTTCTTTATTTGAAAGGAATGCACCATAATCATTTCAAAGGAGGGGAAAAAAAGCTACATTACACCAGAATCCATATCAAACTAAATTCAAATCATAGCCACTCTTTCAGCAGTTTTCCAGTAATTAAAATAAATTTCCCTGCAACTGAAAGAATACATCCTAACGGTCAGTTTAGAAGTGGCAAACATAACAAAAGACATTTTAAAACTTAAGTAATTCAGTCCAGCGAAGATGCAACTCTATTACTAACCTGAAAATCTTAAGAAATAATACAAACAGAAAAGTTTACCTGATCAATAAATCAGTAAAATGTCATATCATCTTAATAATAAGGATGGTACGCACTGGAGCAAACAAAAAATAACATCAAAGACTCTCACACTGACAGAGAGCCACAGTATCTACTGTACCACGGACTAGTACTTGTGTTGAGGTGTGCTTTTTGCTTAAAGGAAAAACTCCCTTAGCAAGCTGCTGAATACAGAAGACTGAGCTTATCATAAAAGGAACTACAAATTACTTTGCCAGTGTTAACATTAGAGCTAGGCTTTTCACTAATACAGTCAATAGAGTTTTAGTGCTTTATATATAATTATGAAACAATTTGCATTAATAGACTTACAAGCTCCTAAAGCAAGTTTTTCTTGAAATATTATAGAGCTAAACAAAAAGTATTATATCCTTTGCATCCTCATTTCTTACTTTTAAAAACTTAAGCTTCTAAAATCTGAATAAAGATTAGGCATCTACAAGCAATTAATGTAGGTCTCTATGATCATCATAGACAAAGACTTCTAACAAATTCTTGTGCAACTCCTGTTTATTTGCAGGACTATATCTGAATCATATTCACATCAGTGGGACATTTAAGAGTACCTTGCGGGCTATTGGTTCTTGACCATCCATCAATGTGTACCAGCTAACAAGTCTATTCCAGCCTTCAGTTGGCAAAAGGATGTAATCCAGCTCATCAATGAGATGTTCCTTGAGAGACTGAGAGTCACCATCTGTAAAAGGACAACATTTATACTTGGATACTGTAATTTTGTTACCTGATATTTTTAATGTAACATTTTTCATACAAACAGCAAAAAAAAAAAAAATTCCTGACCCACAGTTACGTTGTTAGTATAATGGTGTTCAAAGCAAAACTCTTCTGACACCTGCAGGGGGGTTGGTCTGGATGATTTCCAGAGGTCCCTTCCAACCCTGACCATTCTGTGATTCTGTTAAACTAACTAGGCAACCTATCCAGTTCAGGTATAGCACACACATTATAGGGAGTATTCTTACATTCAGGAACCCAACTGACAACTCCATCTCCTCAAGCAGTCATAAACTCCTAACTTGTTAACTAACACACACCATCATAGCCCTCAGAGAAACCATCCACTTCACACCTATTTCCACATCACTATGGATACTTCTATTTCACGCTAGTTGCATCCTTCGCTGAAAAATGCAAGAACAGGTAGTTAAAGAAGGTCCAAGCCAAAGTTCAAAGTCATTCACTCTGTGTCAGACTGGGAAAATAACATGTACAACACTCTTACTTAAAGAATCCTACATGCTCTGGAAACAGTCCCCCAAAAATTCTTCACAGGGCGACATGATGCAACACCTGATAGAAGCACATCTTGGCAACGTCTTTACAGAAGCGGCATGCTTTTAACTTTGGTTCAATCCTTATTCGAGGAGTAAGGTAACAGCTATCCTATATGTCTAAGAAGTTGATTGCAGATTTGAGCCACAGTGGTCCTCAGACAGTTAAGGCAGCTGTCTTTCCATTTGGCAGTACTTAACTACAGAGTAGCAAGCATCCTTCTGTACTGACAGAGATCAAACAGGGACACTCACACATTCAGCTCCAAAGAATGAATCAGGATGACAAACTTAATGTAGCATGAAAATAAATAGACTATGTATAAAGAACAAATAGACTGTAATTAACATACAACCTATTTATTTTCATTATCTTATGTGAATGAACGGCAGAATTAAAACTTAACATAAAAAGTAACCTTAAATAATCACAAATTGCTTCAATATCAGTCTTCCTCTAGGAGATTTTGTTGTTTCTTAAGTAATATTTCTAAGCAAAATTAATACTATTACCTACATTTTTCTACAAAAACAAAAATAAGTGTGCGCTATACACATATGAAAAGCACTAAGGTCCTCACATCTCATTTGATCATATTTCTGTACCTCTCTTCTTTCTCCTTTAGTAAACATAGCATAATTTGACTTCAATTAAAAAAGAAATATCCTGAGAATTAAAAGGCACATTTAAAAACTAAAGCTCCTTTAATAGCAATTACTGTTCTTTTTCTTTTTAATAAAAATTTAACAAAATGTGTGACAACATGATCTTTTCTGTAGGAGGGTAAGTCTACTGAGGACATTTAAGAGATGCTGAAGAGATGTGTTCACTTCCCGGTGGAAGGGTAAACAAAATTCAGCTTATCAAAACTACAAATCTCCCAATTTTATCTGTACTTGCTAGACCTCCAGGTTTAAAGGGTTTGTGATTTTAAGGGAACATACAGGGGAAAAGTAATGCTTTTTGCTTTTATCATCCAAATGGTGAACATACACACAAAGAAGGAAGGACAGTTTTCTTTTGCTCCTATTATCAATGGTGCTGACTCCCTTCTTCCTTCTTCAGCTATGTATTCTCATGTGTGAGCACAACATGTATTCTGAATGCGCAATATTTCTTACTACAATTACCTGCTCAGAGGTGGCAAAAAGATAACATTTCCATATGTCACCTGTGCAGTTTAGAGATGACTTCAGGCCATCAAGAAGGTACAATATAGTTTGCACGCACTTTCTCTGATAAAAAAAGGTCAGTGTGGGAAAAGATAAACAAAAAACCCACAAACCCTAACAACAACAAAAACCCCAAGATACAGGTCACTAAGGTTTTGAATTATAAAGTTATTTTTGAAAATAATCAGCTTTTCTAAATTACTACCTCTTTGTGCTTGCTTTGCTAAAGCTGTCTATATATCTCTCAGTTTGCATACAGAATACATGCATTCCACTACACACATTTTTGCAAAAGTTGAGATTAACTGAAAGCTCTGTCTATTACTCTTCGCTGCCCACACTTCATCTAAATATTCTGTAAATAATGGAACAACATGTAAGAGAAGTAACAGATATTGTTTCAGTTTCCTGGAATCAGACTATCTGGAATTTAAAAATAGTTTTCCTTGCCACTGGATTACTCTGCAAATAAAAAAAAAAAATCCATTTTTAGATTATTTTATGTCCTTTAAAGCAGGTGCATATTTGCAGACATAACACATAAAACCAGCAGTATGAGAGTAACTAGTGCATACTACTGGCCAATGACAGGATTAAATCCCAAGCATTTTCAGGTTCAGTTTATGTTACATAGGAAATCTCACAGAGGAGTGCTGCTTCACAGTAGGTGAAGGTTACAGTCACTATTTGCTGAGCACTAATGCCCTTAATTTTAAAACTGCTTTCGCACAGGAACACTAGATGTCAGACAACAACTGGATGCGTGGTATCACTGCCAATAGAATAGTTTTAGAACCATGAGTGGGAAAACAGTGAAGTTCATAAACCCTGATGCTGTGTTTATTTTGAAAGGGGTATGGGTAGTGTCAAAACAATAGCAAGAATACAGGTTTTCAGGAGCTTTTAGCAAAGTGGCTAACATGGCTTTAGGTTTGTACAGCTAATCACAGAATCACAGAACAACCAGGTTGGAAGGGACCCATCGGATCTTCTAGTCCAACCATTCCTATCTAACACTAAACCAAGTCCCTCAAGACCTCATCCACCCGTGCCTTAAACACCTCCAGGGAAGGTGACTCAACCACCTCCCTGGGCAGCCTATTCCAATGCCCAATGACCCTCTGTGTGAAAAACCTCCTCCTAATCTCCAGCCTAAATCTCCCCTGGCGGAGCTTGAGGCCATTCCCTCTTGTCCTGTCCCCTGTCTCTTGGGAGAAGAGGCCAGGTCCCTCCTCTCCACAACCTCCTTTCAGGTACTTGTAGAGAGTAATGAGGTCTCCTCTCAGCCTCCTCTGCTCCAGGCTAAACAACCCCAGCTCTCTCAGCCGCTCCTCATAGGGTCTGTTCTCCAGCCCCTTCACCAGCCTTGTCGCTCTTCTCTGGACTTGCTCCAAAGCCTCAACATCCTTCTTGTGGTGAGGGGCCCACAACTGGACACAGTATTCAAGGAGCGGCCTCACCAGTGCTGAATACAGAGGGAGAATCACCTCCCTGGATCTGCTGGTCACACCATTTCTGATACAAGCCAGGATGCCATTGGCCTTCTTGGCCACCTGGGCACACTGCTGGCTCATGTTCAGTCGGCTGTCAACCAACACCCCCAGGTCCTTCTCCTCCTGGCAGTTTTCCAGTCAGGCTTCTCCCAGTCTGTAGCTCTGCATAGGGTTGTTGTGCCCCAAGTGCAGGACCCGGCATTTGGTCGTGTTAAACCTCATGCCATTAGACTCAGCCCAGCGGTCCAGCCTGTTTAGGTTCCTTTGCAGAGCCTCCCTACCCTCCAGCAGATCGACACTTCCACACAGCTTAGTGTCGTCTGCAAACTTGCTAAGGGTGCACTCGATGCCTTCATCCAGGTCGTTGATAGAGACATCGAACAGGGCTGGACCCAGCACTGAGCCCTGGGGAACACCACTTGTCACTGGCCTCCAGCTGGACTTAACACCATTTACCACCACTCTCTGGGCCCGACCATCCAGTCAGTTTTCTACCCAGGAGAGTGTGCATCTGTCCAGGCCAGAGGCTGACAGTTTCCGTAGTAGAATGCTGTGAGAAACTGTGTCAAAGACTTTACTGAAGTCCAGAAAGACCACATCCACAGCCTTTCCTTCATCCAGCAGCCGAGTGACTTTGTCATAGAAGGCGATCAGGTTGGTTTGGCAGGACCTGCCTCTGGTAAACCCATGTTGACTGGGCCTGATCACCCGGTTCTCTTGTAAGTGCTTCATGATAGCACTCAAGATCACCTGTTCCATGACTTTCCCTGGCACTGAGGTCAGACTGACTGGCCTGTAGTTCCCCGGATCCTCCCTGCTACCCGTCTTGTAAATGGGAACTACTAATCCTAATATATGCTTCATATCCACAGCTATTTTAAACATAACAAGAACACACATGTAGATGAAGTTAAAAATAATATGAATCAACTAACACAGTGCTTTACACATCTAGATATCACTTTTTTTTTTTTTTTTAAGTGGGTGAACACAAAAGAGAGAATAAGAGAATGCTGCCTCACTGAGGAGAAAAAGATCTTCCTACATCTGATTTCAACTGAGAAGTACCACCTGAACATGCCTACCTCACTGCGAGATTTACTACGGAAATATACAAAAGATTTAGATCCTCAAACTTCAGAAGACAGAGCACGCCACTCACCTGGAGCAAAAAGACCTTTAAGGTTGCGGATAGAAAAGAACATACACAAGCACGGGACAACACAGCACCTCTTTCAAAAGCAGTGATAGGAGTCACAGTTAGACACGCGCGTTCACTCACAGTGACAACCAGTGCAACATGGTATGACAAGTTCTATGAAAGAGGCAATCATGTTTAACATTCAGCTTGTAAAATGAGGAGCTATTAATTATACTTGAGAAAAATTGAATTAAGAAAGCCAGAGTTTATCAAGAACCCTGTGAAGTTGTGAATTTGTAGTACTATGTGCAAACAAACTCTGCAAAACGACTACATTTCCTGTAAAGAAGGAAACCAATTATCAGTTAGTATTTCAATTCTGGACATTAAATAAAGACTATGACCTAAAGGCTAAAATATCTGGGGAAGTATTCCAAGACCTGTGTCCACAAACCTGACTACAGTTTAGCAAAAGTTAGTCAGGCGTAAGTAATTATAACAGTGACAGAGTTTAACCATACTTAGAAGATCATTAAAAAATCAGGAAATTATTCTCTACCATTTCACACCACATTATCATCGAACCACATAATGCATGTTCTTCAATTTATAAGAAGAAATTTTAGAGTTCAACTTAAAAACATTATTTGAGATCAAACAATTCAGTTAAGCTTAAAAAAAAATCTCTGTGAACTCAGGTTAGCTATTTGTCAACTTGACTAAATTTCAACTCCCAGGGTCTCTCAAAATATCACTATAAACCAGTAAATTGTGTGTTATTAAATATTCTATTACCACTACAAAGCTCTTCCACTAACTTTATTTTAAAAATTGAAATTTGTTAGGGAAATCTACTCCAGTTCCCTTGTAATGGTCTGAAAACAAACAAATAGAAAGCTTCACCTTCACATTGCTGAGATTCATTTACACTATCAACCACAAAGGATGAATAACCTGTAACAAATTTGCACTAAATGTTACCATTAGTTTGTTATGCAATCAAAAGCAGTTACCTTTGAGAAGTCCAGAATTATCAATAGGACCAGGGTACACGTTCTGATCTCCCATCTGGTATTTGTCCCAGCTGTCAAAACCAACATATTTTTTCCACTGTTTGAACCAGCGACTATCGACTAGATACCTTAAATGGAAGAAGATGAACAAGTTTGTTATTGGCACGCTACTACTTCCTAAAGTATCGATTAATACATATCAATGCACTTGTAAATTCACGAAAGTTACAAAACAGAATGTTTTTCTATCTGGTCTGCTAACTGTTACCAGCATCTCCTACCAACGAGGACTTTATTGCTGACAATTGCAGTGGACAAGCACAGTTTTGCAAGACTGCCAATACAGCATATCAGAAGTTGAAGAATTGCAAGTTCAAAAAACAGGTCCCTTTTTGGCATGAAGTATCACCATCTTTAATTCCTGTTCTCAATTTGTAAACTCAGGAGATTCACATTAAATCCTTATAATTAGACAGCCCTTTAAAAAATGAGATAATTTTTACTAAAATATTTTCCCTGCTGGTGTTTTATTTATAACATTCATACACAAGTTAAAAAACATGATAATTCTGATGTCTGCCCAGAACCAGAGAGTCAAAGTGTTTTCTTATTTTGAGTCATAAACACATACAGTAAACGTTCTGCTTTTGAGACAGTACTGGATGTTCCTCCTACATATAACTATCAATTTCACACTTCCATGTAAAGGGATATCTCTAAACACAGCTCCAAAGTATTTCTACACAGATTAAACTGTTGCCAGTCTGGTTTTTACAAAGTACAGCAATACCTACATTTTATATCATTTTTTGCCCAGAACTTCTTTAAGATTACGTTACCAAAATTTTTTTCAGTTATCCTAAGATTTTATTTAACTTCTTTTAAAGATACCACCTTTACTATGTCTCTTTCCTAAAAGTATCCATCTCCTTTTGTCTGGTTTGTACCAACCCTTTTGCTGCCAATACATCTCAGAACATTACTATCAGGATGAAATGCTAGGTCAAACTAAAGATCATTAGCTATCCTCATTCTTTTCTCTAGCATTTGACCACTGAACTGCTATTTGTAGCACACAAAGAATATGTCATTGAATCTTCAAGAGCTCTTAAAACTTCCTGGTGATTCAAACACTAATCTGCTAATACACATAGCTTTACTAGGCAATCAGTCTGTAGGAGTTACTCATGAATACCATGGAAAAACACAGAACAAAAACATTAGCACCCACCACTCTTCTAACCAATGCAGTACTAAAACATTACTTCAGTATACATTTCACTCAATAGGTTTTTAAAAAATACATTAGCAAGGCCTTACATTTGTGTTTCTAAATGATGTAACTATAGTAAGAACTAATAAAGTTAAGACATGTAATTCTTGACTTATTTATTGTTCTCAAATCCAGTTTTACTCTCACAGAACATGCAGAACAAGCCTAGAGCCAGCCTCGAGAAGGACTGCTAGCAAACCTCTGGTAAAGAAGAAATTACTACTCAGTAGTACTCAGTAAGTGGGATCCTTTGCAGTCAACTTATCAGATTCTCTTCTCAGAGAAGATAATTTTCACTATCTACAGAGTGTACTCTGATGTGTGTGAATCTATGGGTAAAAGTCCTCTGGAAAGTGAAAGAAGATAGCATTAGAAAGCTATACATAAGATCACCACAGGCTTTTTGGGACCTTGTTTCTACTACATTCCTTCAAAAGTATCAAAGACTAAGTCTCAAATGCAACATCATGATTCATATGGTAACAAGTTTTGATTCAAAATATGATTACATCAATAGTAACAATAAGTCTGAGAACAAATTACTCCTAGCCTTAGCTTGCCATAGAGTTCTGCCAGCAGAAGAACTTTGGTCAGGGACCATGTTTCTCCCTTATTCCACCAATGCTAGCTGTGGAGTACTCTTAACCACTACATAGTGTAACATTTACTCTCTATTCTAAGATCAGAACCTGTTTTTACTGCTCAGGAGAAATAGTTCATACTATGAATTGTTATCTCAATTGTTCTGTACACAACTCTCTTCTTGAACTTGCAACACATGATTTCGTTCTGAAAATTAAGTTTAGATGTTTAATAAAGGGGTCAGAAAACTGCCTCAATTTGCTTTTTTAATCATATTTTTAATAGGTACATATAAAAGTTCAGTTTACTAAGGAAATGTATGTGAAAAATACTTTGTTGCAAAAAATGTCCTTTTCCACTCTTGCCAAACTCAGAAACTGACAGAGACTTACAAGTGTATTTTGGGCACAATGAATCCCACCCAGTCTGCAATAAAACAGCATGGTTAAAGTCCTATTCCAGAACGAAGAGATACTTAATATCATTATGATATTACAATATCAAATCATTCCAAAGTAGTGCTGATTATTTCAGTTTTGTGGCAGAATTCCCTTGATGAGTTTAGTTTTGTTTAGAGCACATTTAGAATGAAATAGCACACAAGGACAAGGCTAAGCTGCCTTCAAGATCATGAAATTTGGCATAAAACATGGCAAAAAATAAAAAATGCAAGCTATTACAAAAATACAGATGTAAACTTTATCAATGTTGGAAAATGCAAAAACTTGCCTAGTTAATATCTGAGTAAGTACAAGTCTCTCAAACATTCCACCCTTCAAAAATGAAACTCATTCAGTTAGAATATACTAATTTCTTCCCCACTTTCCATTGTCTATACTGTTTAGTGAAGTTAAAAGCACTATCTTACAAAGAAATGTGCTTCCTAAAATAACTCAGATATTTGTGGACAGAAAACCTCATTCTAGAACACAATAAAGTATTCAAGTAAAGATTGACTGTCTTATCTAAAAGCCTTTTCTGAGCTCAACTTTTCAGGTCCTAACACAGTAGCAGAGTTAAAGATCAGTGCAGCAAAACCTATGAAACCATGAACTGTTGCAAAATTAAATGAGAATCAACTTCCACTATGAAAAATCATGGGCTTGTAAAAACATGCATATAATGTGTGTAGCCACATCTGTTACTATTTGTTTAAAACAAGCACTACATTAAAAAAGACAGCAAAATAGTGGTGTAGCTACTTTTTTCAGTATCAGGTGAAAGTAAAGATGTAAATTTTCAAACTCAAAATGTTCCTTCAAAACATCATGTTTGCCATTACGCAACAGATAGACAAAGCGAAGAAACACCACAACAGTTCTCCTGTATGTTCTAAAGTATCTGGCATGTTTGTTACAAAAAGCTTTCAAAAAAAATTTTACTACCGTAAAGACCTAAGCTGTACTGCAATAAAAGGAGAGAAAAACCAAATCAGATATTGAAGGGGTGTAAGAGAACACAGCAGACATAAGCCTGCAATAGGAAATTTAGCCTGTTTAACTTAAAGATCATAATCAAGAATTTAAGAATTCAGTGAGCACCACAAAGACAGTCCACTGCAAAATTAAGAAAAATCAACTAACACATTTTCCACAAACAATAACTGTTACAATTAAATGAGTGTCATCTACTGTTTGCTGGAAAAGAAAAAGAGACACTACATTTTACCATGCAAGTTGAATTGGTATAACCATGTTAAATTGAGTGATTTTATTCTAGACAGTACATAAAATTAATACATATAATAAGGTATGTTATTATATAATATGTAAAATACATTATATATAAAATAATTGAATATAGAATCTGATATTAGAGATATTTTTCCTTTATCCTGAGACTGCTAGAAAAAGCCTGATGTTACTATCATCATTGGTATTTATGACTTTATTTTTAAAGCACAGGTAGCATCAGTTCTTTGCAACACATTTGCAAAAATCCACTTCTTTCACTCAGCCTGTATAAATCCCAATTCCTTTCACAACATCCTCTTAATATTTGAGTCATTTTTCTTTAATAAATGGGAAAAGGTGCATTGAGTTTGATTAATCTGACATGCCATTGCCTTTCACTTTATATACAAAGTTTTCAGTTTTACGAACATACTCATGACCAAGAGTATTCCTCACCTTTCTCTTCTGCTGTGGCCATCCAGCACTATCCCATAATAGCCACAACTGTGTGGGATTATGAATGCAGTCACCCTCAGACACCCATTCTACCAAACCTACAGCCTTGTCCCTTATGCGACCCACTGGCTCTACTTTCTTGATCTAAATTAGAACGAACTATGAACCTTAAAGAAGTAAGACTATAATTTTACACAGAAGGGAAATTATTATATAGGCAAACTGTCCATTGTTTTAATCAATGATTAACAAATTACTGCTCCTGTAGAACCATATTACTTTTCCAATGTTTTGTGTTGAATGTCTGATCACACACCAGTAACAGTGATTAACAGAAAATTTTGATAACTGGACTTAACAGTTCAAGAAAGCTTGGGATCCTAGACTCTAAACGTTCAATATTACCTGTTTCAACACTTAAGCAAATTTATTCTTCCACATCCAATTATTTTTGCCACCAACAAAATTTTGCTCTACAATGTCCCTTTACAGTTCTCCCCAACTGAAAAGCTGTAACATTTCTGTTTCCTAACACAAACTGCAAGAACTTGCACATCACTTCTCTTCAAATATAGGAATTTTACCTAAACACTCAGATAAGATATAACTATTCCTAGCACAAAAAAGCTGAAAGGTCATGTAAGTATGTAAGTGTGATAAGAACTAAACAGCACAGTCAAGTTCCTTCCTTGGAAATAAAATCCTGAAGCACAAACACTAATTCTGAGATTCTCTAAGTAAAGTCTACCCAGTAATACAGTGGAGAAAAGCAAACAGAAGAATGCGCGAACACCAAAAACTTGAAAGCTACTCAAATTACTTTGTCTTCATATCTTTTCCTTTACTGTTGTCTTACTCAAAATTCACTTCATTTAAGTACTTCATTAAAATTGGTGTATTTTGGGCATTTGGATAAAGCTGCAAGAAACATTAAAGCTCTCAGGATTCTTACAGACCATCACATACTCTAATAATTAAACCTGAAACAAAAATATTATACATTTGATACAGCACTATAAGTCTTACCAGAGCCTAGTGAACTATCTGCTGACCACAGATTATAGCTTAGAAATTATGGCCTTGAACACTACCCCAATATTCATCTTTTAGCACCCTCTGTAAACAAAGGTAGGTAGGATACTTAAGCAAGTCCAGTAATGAATTTATTTTCCATTTAAAAACAACTGCTTTTAACTGACTCAGGACCTATTGAAATTGTTTACAACTCTTACTTTAAAGTCTATGTATAGACTATGTATATATATGTTTTATACATATTTAGGCACTTTAATAATTATTCTGCTACTTTTACTTCAACAGAAATCTGATAGAGGCAAGAGAAGTTTTGAGTTACTATGCAATACTGTCACAGTAGCTGTAATATTCCCCCATTAGAAAAACTTGTTACTAATCAATACATGAAATACTGCTTTTCCAATAAGATTAGGGAAAACTGAAATTTGCGTTCAAATACCACACGCTTTCCTCATCTTCACACAGAAGGATACAACATGTTCAAGATTATGCTGCAAAAAAAATTAATGCAATTACACCACGCTCAGCTTACAGGATCAATGTGCTAAAGCACTTACACAGCTAAAATCCAAACTTCTTAGCATTAAGGGGAAAAGTAAAAATCAGAAATGTATATGCAATGTATACACTGTAGCTTTTGATCCTACCAACACATTCCATATAGCATTCTCACCAAGATTATTCATCTACACGAACCAGAGAAGGGCAAGATGTAGGAAGGTAAATTAAATTTATATTTTCATCAATGATACAATATCCACAACACAATCACCTTAAAACTAAGTATTACCTATAAGGGACATTCAGTAATTTAAGAGGAAAAAACATACCTTGAGTAAACAGAACTACATCTACTAAAACATCATTTCTTAAATAAGTTTTGATCACTTTTTATGGGAAAATTATTAAAAACTTGTAGCATGCACTTGAGATCAGATACACTTCACTGAATATGTGTGGCCCCAGATACAAAAATAGCATGCCACGCATTAGTAAGAGAGAGACACAAAATGCCTGTACATTTAACTTGGTAAAATGTTTCACTTTTGGTTTTGACAGTATTACCTAATAACAGGAAATGAATCCAAAGCAGTCTAAAGTGAGAGCAGATTTTTGAACTGTGGACCTGACTGAGAAAGTTACCTCAGGACACCTTAGCAAAGTAAAAAAGTATGGCCTATCCATTTTTTAAAACTATGATTAAGAAATGTTCGTTACTTAATTCTGATGGAATCAAGATTTCACTCAAGTAGTGAACACAAATGTTGCTCTATCACATCGCCAGTCAAGACAGTAAAAAGAATAACCAACTCTCCTTCAGGGGTAAAACATGTCTTGAAGATTTGTAGCAGAGACTGAAGAAAAGAACTATCTCAAATTTCTAGATATATTGTTTTCATGGGAAAACTTAAAGACAACTTCACAACAAGGTGAACTGATGAACTGTAAATCCGCAAATATTTGACATTTATAGGCATTTCAAATGAATCAGTCACCTCAAATTACTTGATGAAAACTGTACAACCAAGAAAAGCCAGGAGCCGTTCACTTAGAGCAAAGTAGAATCAAAAAACTGTAGGATATGTTCGTGAACATGTTCCCAGTTCAAGCCTGGCCTACTTCAGTATTCTGTGTTTACTTCTGAGTGGAGCTTTGGATCACTTCATATGATACATCTGCTCTCATTTGCAAAATGTTTCTTGCCTGTCTGATGCAGTTTATAAAATACAAGAGACAATTTATACTCTTGAGTCCCCAGAAATGATAAATACTGAAAAACACATGAGGAAATGGAAGGAAGCTGTATCAGGGGAAGTTCAGATGGGACATTACGCAAAAGTTCCTCACTGAGAGCGCAATCAGCCACTGAAAAAGGCTCACCACATAAACAGTCACGGCATCAAGGCTGTCAAAATTAAAGGAGCATCTGGACAATGGACTTAGTCATATGGTTTAGCCTTTAGGTAGTCCTGTGAGGAGCAGGGAGTTTGACTTGATGATCCTCATAGGTCTCTTTCAACTTAAAACATTCTATGAATGTATGAAAACCTCATATTCCTTCAGAGCATAACAGGAGCCTGTGCAACCAAAGTCAATGCTACCTCTTGCAGACTTGCAACACATGAAAATTTGCAACATTAAAACATTCCAACACAATTTGTTCTAATAACAAAGACACTGAAAAACCCATGCAATGACAAATGGAGCACACTACAATATATTTTACTGAAGTGTATGTTCTCCCTTTGATACACAACAGGTTTTGATAGCATATGGATTCAGCGTTATCACTGCAAAGGATGAAATAAAAGATGAAATTCTGAACCTTGCAAATATAAACTGCAGCTTTCTCCTCCCACAGTCTTACTTGGGGTCTGAGGGTCCTCAGAGTTGGATGTCTTCTCATATTACAAGTCACTTCATTTCCTCAAAATGCAATGATAACTGTTGGTCATACCTAGCTCATCTCATACTATATTTTCAATTAGGCACAATTTTTCTTTAAATAATTCTTCAATCTGAACAACTTCTTACTAAGTATTGAGAAGCACAAAGCACAGGGCTTAACATTTCAGCTTACTTTCCTCTTCGTGTTTTCCTACGCTCAGGTTGTTTTCAAAGCACAGATTACTTTTGACCCTAAACTATTTTTAGTTAGTGTTATTTTCTTGTAAAAGAACATATTCCTTAAAGCTATAAAAAAACTATAAAAATGTGATCTTTTACTTTGTTTTCATGGTCAGAAGCAAACTAGGATTGTTTAGAAGTATTGTAAACCAACATAAACAGTCCTGAGGGAATTGGCAGATGCGTTGCCAAGCCACTCTCCATGATATTTGAAAAGTCATGTCAATCAGAAGTCCCTGGTAAGTGGAAGAAGGGTAACATTGTGTCCGTTTTTAAAAAGAGCAGAAAAGACTACCCTGCAAACTACCAACCTGTCATCTTCATCTCTGTGCCTGGGCAGATCATGGAACAGATCCTCCTAGAAGCTATGCTTGGAGGACATGGAGGTGATTAATGGCAGCCAGTATGGCTTCACCAGGGGCAAATTCTGTATGACCAACTTAGTGGCTTTCTATGATGGGGTGACCACAGAAGTGGACACAGATAACTGACGTATGTCATCTATCTGGACTTCTGTAAAGCCTTTGACACGGTCCCCAACAACATTCTTCTCTCTAAATTGGAGATATGAATTTGATGGGTGGATGATTTGATATGGTGGATAAGAAACTGGTTGGAGGGTTGTATTCAGAGAGTAGGGGTCAATGGCTTAAAGTCCAGAAGGAGATCTGTGACTAATGGCGTCCCTCAGCGGTCTGTACTGGGACCGGTGCTGTTGAATACATTCATCCATGAAACTGACAGTGAGATTGTGTGCACCCTCAGCAAGCCTGCAGATGACACCAAGCTGAGTGGCACAGTTGCCACATCAGAAGGACAGGATGTCTTCCAGAGGGACCTAGACAGGCTGGAGAATTGGGCCTGTGTGAACCTCCTGAGGTTCAACATGGCCAAGTGCAAGGTGTTACACCTGGGTTGGGGCAATCCCCACCTTCAGTACATAATGGGGGATGACGTGATTGAGAGCAGCCCTGTGGAGAAGAACTTGGGGGTGCTGATTTATAAGAAGCTTGACATGAGCCGGCAGTCTACACTCACAGCCCAAAGGCCAACCATATGCTGGGTTGCATCAAAAGAATCGTGACCAGCAGGGTGAGGGAAGTGATTCTGCCCCTCTATTCCTCTCTTGTGAGACCTCATCTGGAGTATCGTCTCCAGTTCTGGAATCCTCAACATAAGAAAGATATGGAACTGTTGGAACAGGTCCAGAGGAAGGCTATGAAGATGATCAGAAGGCTGGATCACCTTCCATATAAGGACAGGCTGAGAGAGTTGGGCTTGTTCAGCCTGGAGAAAAGAAGGCTCTGAGATCTTATAGCAACCTTCCAGTACCTGAAAGGGACCAACGAGAAAGTCGGGGAGGGACTATTCATAAAGGCTTGTGGTGACAGGACAAGAGGGAACGGGTGTAAACTGGAATAAGAGCAGATTTAGACTAAACGTTAGGAAGAGTTCTTCACCATGAGTGGTGAGACACTGGAACAGGTTGCCAAAAGAAGTTGTGGATACCCCATATCCCTGGAAGTGTTTAAGGCCAGGTTGCATGGTGCCTTGGGAAACCTGATCTAGTGGGATGTCCCTGTCCATGGAAGGGGGTTTGAAACTGGATGATCTTTAAGGTTCCTTCCAACCCTAACTATTCTATAATTCTATAAAAATGTTAAAGTCATTGCCATTTTAAACTTGCTTTAGCTGAAGACACTCAATACACTAAATCTACCTTCAGGATGAGTTCAGTTCAGTTATTCCAATCTCATATAGCCCCTACAGATTATACTACTGGGGAAACAGTTCACTGCAGGTGTTATTATTCTTTGGGTCCCATGGAAGTGGGATGAAAGCATTGTTATTTTCTGGTATTTACATAGGACTGTTCGGCTCTTGTGATTAAAGGCCATCAGTCTGGTTCCTGGTTGGGTTCTCATCAATTACTGGATACAAGATTTTCTCCAATATTATCTACAGAGTACTTATTTAATTTTATTTCCCCATATAGGCATAGCAGCAATGAATATTTTGGTCCTTTTATTCCTACACAAGATAGTCAAATGTTAAAACACAATTACCAGTTCACAGTCATACATTATAGCCAAATAAACGTTCATATTGGGTCAGTCAATTAAAATTACCAACAAAAGAACAATCAAGTGTAAAGACTAAGGGCAGCCCAAAATGGGATTACTTATAACCTTATAGCCTCATTTCTTAAACAAAAATTCAACAAATAATAAATTTACACAAGTTTTAGAATTTTGCAGCTGCATGATCCCCTCTGGACACTGTTCACTGTTCCAACAAAAGAAAACAATAGTACTAGCAGGTAAATTACTTATTGGTTTCTAAAATTCTCTAATGTTTTGTAAGTTTTTAATGTAATTTAATTTCATTAGTGATTTACTGCACAGTTTGATTTAAAAAAACTTACTAACATTGTATCAACACCGCAAAAGAACAACATTCATTCTTTATGTTAACATCCAGGTTGTTAGAACGACGATCATGACAATGATCTTGCTGTTTCCCACTACTGTTAAAAAGTGTTCTGAATGCATTCCTCAATGTTATATACACAGAATTTAATGACACATAACTTAGATTTATTTATTTATTTACACTGTCTGATAGACCAGCCCTTTGACTTGAAAACAGTTATCATTAACATGCAGTAATGACACTTGACAGACAGACACCCCTTCCATCACTGTGTCCTGCTGGGAGAATGTATCTTCTGAACACAAGCTCCTTCATTTTTAACAGCAAAACTGTGCAAATTGTCCAGAGGTAGGTTAGGATTTTTTTTTTGATCCTCATCACTGTGCATGAGTACAGATTAAGCAACACTGAGGACAAAGTGGAACATCTGTGTTACTGAAAGCAAATTAGGACTCCTGTTTAAAGTCATAGCATCCGATTTTTGTTCTTGTACAATTGTAGTTAGAAAAACAGGAAAGGTAACAATGAATTTGTACCTGTACTTCTGCTCTGATTAGGCTAGCTAAAACTGCTTGACAAAGTACACTCAAGATTAATAGATGCCTTCAAAATTAAATTTTCTTTCAGAATTAACTAGATCTTGAAAGTTCAAGATGAAGATAATTATTCTACTCTATATACAAACCAAATCATCAAGCTGTTCAAATTGCAGGTAGATCCACAAGAAAAAAATCTAGGGATCAAAGAGAGAAAAAAAATATATCACTTAGCTCCCAATTTTAAGAAATCTTTGTCTAAATATTTAACACCCTTCTTCAGAAATGAAAGCAGAAATTCAGCTTGGTGATAAATTCACCACAGCAATTTCATAATAACTAATCACTCGCTACACGCTCAGTTCCCACAGTGTGCTGCAATAGTCTAAGTAGCTCTTCACACTTACCACCAAGAGGCTGACCAAAAAGCCTGCTTCAGCACAAATTATGGGCTGCATTTTTATGTTAAAATTTCAGTGTGAACACTACATTGACAAACTTGTATGCATTTTGAATACACTTACAAATTTGCCATTTCAGTAAAGATTTTTTTTTTTAATGGAAAGTCTAACTTCTAAATCAATGTTTGACTTCCAATTTTAGGGCAAAAGCCTACACAAACATGATTTTGAGTTTAATATACTCTCATTCTGCCTAATCAATTAAAAGAAGAAAACTGGCACCTATGCATTTCCACTGCAAGTATTGTTCCAGAAAAATTTAAACCAGAACATTGTGTATAACTTCAAAAGCTGTTGGTGAAATGCTGCACCATTCCACATGTAGTGAGACAAATCTAACACAAAACTTAAACCGCAAGGTCTTAAAAGCAAAAACTAGCAAATTAAACCTCATTTGAAAGAAAAAACAGCCAATTCTCAACTCTATCCTTGGAATACTCATGCAGTATTCCTTGTTCCTCATTAAATGAAGCCATCCAAACAGTTTAGGATACTATTCCAAATGTCAATGAGATGCAGGCCGGTTACGCCTCATCATGCTCTCAGTGAAAATAAGTAAAATCCTCCATTCATGTTCAGTCTAGATGCTGCTAATGGTAAAATGATGGAAAATTAAATGTGTAAAACACTGAGAAGACTGCAGTGTAAAATGCTATTAAAGCTAAGCACTTCGGCATCAAGGTTATCATCAATGACAGACACTGCAGGGTTTTCAAGCACCTGTTCATGAAGATTCGTGAGTTTTCACTGTAACCAGAATTAAAATGTTCATAAATTTTCTGTGGGGAAATTCTTAAGGTACACGTCTAAAGAGGAAATCCTTTAAGGTTGAACTTCTCATATCTACTGATTATTCACTGGGATTTTTTTCCCCACTTAAAATTTTCCTTATTCTCGCCAATGAATGAGTTTTATAATTAAACAGCCAATAAAATTTCTTTATCTTCCATGAAATGCACTCTATGAATAACAACAATACTCTATCTGGACTCAAGTATTTGAGAAGTAAGGTATATCAGAGACTCACCTGAAATAACATAAAATAATGTACTTCTGTAGTTTTCATAATTTGAAAGTCTTAAAAATCAGTAACAGGTTAAGAACCTATCTCATCACTCTGTAACACAATGACTGACACCAAAATTCATTGGCCAGCACTGCTGTATATCAACATCTTCCTTCTGATCTAATCCAAACTAGCTTCAGTTTACAGTGTCTTAAACCTTTATCTGCTTGTCTAAAAATCCTCATCCTAGAAGACACTGTCTTGTTATGTAAGTATTTCAGCACAAGATTCAATGTTCTATCAAAACAGACACAGGTTCTTAAAGCTTTTCTTTGAAAGGCAAGGCTTCTGCCTTCTCTTTTAAATTCTGAGATTTCTGAACTTATTTCAAATGAACACCTTCCGTGGCATGCGAACATCAGAACTGGACAGTATGAATGGTTTCACGAATATATGACTGTATACAGTACATGTTTGTACTGCTACTCAGTTTCCCTATTCAAATATCTAATTTTGTTTCCTCAGTCACAAAATAAACTCCCTGTGATAGTTAGGTGTCCACTGTAATAGCCTATTTATTTTCCAAATAACTGCTTTTAAGAAGCACAGTGGAGAAATTCTGGGAGAGAGAGAGAAAAATTGCTGAAACTGACCGCTAGGGCTACACTTTAGCCCTTATTCGTCACTATTGCCCATTATAAGTGAATCATTAATTAATAGGTAATGATTAAAGGCAAGAAATATGGTCTCACGTTTCAGACCATTGAGGGTCAACATGTGTAAGAGGTAGCAAAGTAAAGGGTATGAAAGCATATTTAAGCAACCGACACCACAGCTCTAAGAGACCCACAGAAGAACAGGAACTACAGGGAAAGCAGGTCTGAAAGAGGTCTTAAAGGTAAAGACAAGAAATTATACTTCAATAGAAGTAGAAAATTACAGAGATACTCACACAAGTTGTCACACACAAGAATTGTCAGAGTCTCAATCACCTCTTTAAGAAAACTGTTCCAAGATCAATAACTCTCAGTACTGAAAACTGTACCTCAGGGACACTATTAAAACAGAAAAACTTGGCAAGGTTCTCAAGAATACCACTGCAGCTACAAAGGCATTAAATGAGATCATCAAGACCAGTTGGTCATGCAAATTATGCAGTGGCTAAAAAACCTGATGAACATCTACAGTGCTTCAGTTTCTGAGAGCGGATATAGGAAGACAGGAATTGAGTTCAAATTTGTCTGCAGCTGTAGCAACCAATATTTTTTTGTCTTTCTAAATGAGAGGTTAAAATCTCCCCAAACAATAAAAACTCTCCTCACTTGCCAAGCATCAGTAGACTCTCAAAACACAGAAGTAATCATATAAGATCCTAAAACTGTGAAATGCAGCATTTCTTCTCTTCCAAAACAGAATCCTAGGTCTTTAACCAGAGAACCTGAAGGTCCTTCAGATAATGTTGCAAGAAGAGAGACCTACATTAAGTTCTGTGGAGTGACAGTATAGTTTTTATGTTGAATTCACTGATAACAGTAGTCAATGTTATTTAAAATTACATAAATGAAGGGTACTCTTGCTTGGAAAAGCTTAAATTTTATGTTTACTTAGTTTATGTTCAGAGGAATGAGATAAATGAAGAAATGGAAAATCCCCAATTCCTCCTAGTTTAATAATTTAATATATTAACTGCCCATAAAAGAATGCAAAAAAGATCATTGGGACGAACTAGCCCAGAATGTTGTCTCTGGGGACAGAACTAGCCTTGCCTGTTCAGTGAAGCAATATATTTTAACTTATATTATCTCCACACTACTCTTAAAAAGATCCAACAAAACAAATTCTGCAGCTTACTAAATGGCCTATTCAAATGTTTCCTGATCCTATTAGTTGTTTTCCAGTATGTGACTCTAAACCTGGCGCATTTCAAGCCAGTTTCACTTCTTTCTCTTTGCAGTGCACAGGAAGAACTGCTGTAGAAATTTACGGTCGTCTTTACAGATAGTACAAGACCTGCCTCTCTTTGCCTTATTCTTTAGTTCTCTTTTTCTTAGAGGAAACCCCCAAAGCTTCATACTTTCCTTATACAGCTTGTTGTTCTCTACTGTCTAAATTCTGAAAAGCACGGACAAGACTTTCAGTGTAAACCAGTAATTTTAAAAGGATTATGTTTTAATGCTTTAAAGCTCAAATAGAACAAGCTAATATGGCATTCCTCAGGTATTTTTTAGCAATATTTACTCCTCAATGAACAAAAATTGCAGTTCTGAATCATGACTTGGAGCACGTGAACCAGGTTGTTTCTTGACCAATGCCCCCAAAGATAAAAAAAGCTATTGATAAAATACCTCTGAAAAACGCATTTGAACTAAACGATCCCTTTAATTTGTGAAGCTAAATATAGAGATCAAAGCACTAATCCGATGAACACACATGCATATTCATTTCTGTAGCTAGATTTAATAGTTGGTGAGTCAAAGTTAATCGGACTTTGACATAGCTTATTCAGTCTTAAAATACTTGATTAATAGCAGTGCCATAATCACAGCTAGATATATTTATTTTGAGAATACGTTTAGAAGCTTGTTGCACTTAACTCATATTTTCATGCTAAAATACTTAACATATAAAAAAAATTCCCCAGTAGTCAATTTACCGTTTTAGTAATCAGATAAACTTGTCCTAAAGTTACTTTCACTTTGCATAATATCAAGTGTTTGACGCATTTTCTTCAGTATTTGGAGAGTACTCAACTGAAGCATAAAAGAGAAATCCCTCTTAGAAGACTACAAGTCTGAGAACTGCTTTTACTACTGGTGGTCATTTTCAACACTACCATGTGAATTGATTTCCTTTTCCTAGTTGCTTACAGTTTTCCAGTTTAAGAGCAGTCTGTTCGCATGCCAAAACTCAATATATACTCAGCAGTATTTGAATAATGCATCAGAATGTATGCTTCTGACACATGCTGCAGTATCAACACTGTTAAATATAGTCTTTTATAGAACTGGAACAGTGAGTGATGACAGCTGAAATGAGGTGGGCAAGTTCTACTTTTGTGTATTCATCCTTAATTTTCAGTAAGTTAATGCTTCAGCCTTTGTCTTTGGGTGGCAGTTTCACACAGGAGGAGACGAAGGGGCTGAGTGGTTGAAAAAAGTGTCAATTCCTTTTTTTTATTCCCTCCTACAAAAAAGCAGACCTGTTTCCTAGCCTCAAGAGAACTACAACTACAGAGGCTCAATTACCAAATACACGCTAGAAAGAGGTGTTTATTTAACGTAATACTTTTCAACCACGGGTTATTCTGCTGACAGCTCGTACGACGTATTTCCTGACTGACCAGGAAAACACATCTGTTTAAACGCTTAATGCGGAGCAAGTATCACACAGGCCCGTTTGCCCCTTCGGCGGCCGCTTCTTAGGTAGTTAACGCCTTCACAATCAAAACAGAATTTATACTCCAGGCTCCTCACAGCCGGAAAAGGGTTTCAGGGCACCCCCAATCAGGTCACAGATTTCTGACAACCTGAAGGTGACGTCTCCTCCTTTCGGAGCGGGGAACGGCGCAGGGAACGGCAGGCAGCGGGGCTCTCCTCCCCCGCCCCGATCGTTGTCCCCAGGGCCGCGCCCGCCGCCCCTCCCCTCGGCTCCCCACCTCAGCCCCTCAGAGCCCGGGGGAGGCGAGAATGGTGCTGCCCCCTCCCCATCAGAGGCCGGGGGAGGCGGGAACGGAGCTGCCCCCCTCAGCCGAGCCGCCCCAGGGAGCTGGCGGGGGGGGGGGGGGGGGGGGTGTGGGGGAGGGGTAAAGGCGGTCGGCTCCTCCGCCAGCCCCAGCGACCCCGGGGGCGGAGGGAGCCGCGATCAGCCCGGCCGCCCTCCCTTCCCGCCCCTCCCTCACCAGGTGTCGCCCTTGCGGAGGGCGGTTTTGAGCAGCGCCGCGACGTCCGTGCGCTGGGTCTCCAGATCCGCCGCTCCTCCTTCCGCCATCTTCTCCCCCCCGGCAGCAACGGCAGCGGCGGCGGCGGCGGCAGCAGAGGCGGCAGGGGCAGGAGCGGGCCGCGCTGCATGCTGGGAGTGACGCCGCCGGGGAGACGCCCGAGCCCCCCTCGTTCCCACAATGCGCAGGGCGGGGGCTGAGGGGAGCCCGGCGCCCCCTGGCGGGCGGGAGGCCTTTCCGTGCGGGCTCGGGGAGGTGGGGGGAATGCGCGTGCGCCCGGCGGGGCGGAGGAGGGGAGGGGTTTGGATTTCCGCAGTTCAGCTAATTATAGAACCACCAGGGTGGAAAAGATCTCTTGGATTGTCGCGTCCAATCATTCCTATCTGCCAGCAGGTCCAGGGAGGTTATTCTCCCTCTGTACTCAGCACTGGTGAGACAGCTCCTTGAATACTGTGTTCAGTTCTGGGCCCCTCACCACAAGAAGGATGCTGAGGCTCTGGAGTGAGTCCAGAGAAGAGCAGCAAAGATGGTGAAGGGGCTGGAAGTCTTACGAGGAGCGTCTGAGAGAGCTGGGGTTGTTTAGCCTAGAGAAGAGAAGGCTGAGAGAAGACCTCATTGCTCTCTACAACTACCTGAAAGGAGGTTGTAGAGAGGAAGGAGCTGGGCTCTTCTCCCAAGTGACAGGGGACAGGACAAGAGGGAACGGCCTCAAGCTCTGCCAGGGGAGATTTAGGCTAGAGATTAGGAGGAAGTTTTTCATGGAAAGGGTCATTGGGCATTGGAATAGGCTGCCCAGGGAGGTGGTTGATTCACCTTCCCTGAAGGTGTTTAAGGCACGGGTAGATGAGGTGACCGTGGTTTAGTGTTTGATAGGAATGGTTGGACTTGATGATCCAGTGGGTCTCTTCCAAGCTGGTTGTTCTGTGGTTCTGTGTCCCTGAGCACCTTGCCTATTCATCCGTTAAACACCTCCAGGTATGGGGACTCACCCACCTCCCTGGGCGGCCTCTGCTAGTACCCCATGACCCCTCCGGTGAAAAAATTATTACTAATATCCAGTCTGGACCTCCCCTGGCGCTCTGGGGAATTTAAGTAGGCTGTGTGGCTCGCATTAACTTCCCCAGACCTTTGCAGAAGCCAATGGGTGATTTGTCATGTTTGTTCCAGATGCTCTTCTCTGAAGCCGGTGAGAACAGTGCAACCTGTCGTTTGGCATGTCACCAAAGCCAAATCAGCCTGCATGTTATGTTAGATTAACAGGGTTGTCTTCAAACTTGTATATAGATTTCATAAAATCAGAATTGTATACAAATCGTACGTGGTTTCAGTGCAGGGTGGGGGATGATGTGACTGAGAGCAGCCCTGCGGAGAAGGACTTGGGGATGCTGGTCGATGAGAAGTTTGGCATAAGCTGACAACATGTGCTCACAGCCCAGAAGGCCAACTGTATCCTGGGCTGCGTCAAAACAAGTGTGGCCAGCAGGGCAAGGGAGGGGATTCTGTCCCTCCATTCCTCTCTTGTGAAACCTCATCTGGAGTATTGTGTCCAGTTCTGGAATCCTCAACGTAAGAAGGATATGGAGCTGTTGGAACGGGTCCAGAGGAGGGACACAAAGATGATCAGAGGGCTGGAGAACCTCCTGTACAAGGACAGGCTGAGAGAGTTGGGCTGGGAGAAGAGAAGGCTCTGAGGAGAACTTACAGCAACCTTTCTGTACCTGAAGGAAGCTCCAAGAAAGCTGAAGAGGAACTGTTTACAAAGGCTTGGATAGGACTAGGGGGAATGGCTGTTAATTAGAGAGGGGAAGATTTAGACTAGACAGAAGGAAGAATTTCTTCACCATGGGAATGGTGAGGCACTGGCACAGGTTGCCCAGGGAAGCTGTGGCTGCCCTGTCCCTGGAGGTGTTCAAGGCCAGGTTGGATGGGACCTTGGGCAGCCTGGTCTAGTGGGAGGTGTCCCTGCCCATCGCAGAGGGGTTGGAACTGTATGATCTTCAAGGTCCCTTCCAGCTCAAACCATTCTGTGATTCTATGAATTTGGGGCTGGGGTACTGGTTACAAATGTCTGACAATAAAGGTTGTTGTAGGTCTAGCTGGTGTATCTGTAATGCATGCAATTGTGTACCTAGCCCTCTTCTTCCACCCAAGTCATTGTAGCATAGTTTGTTAGAACTGTTTGACTAACACTAGAGTTGTATCATAGGCTGCAGTCATATATTATAAGCTATTAGGCATTATTAGTTATTACCTAATTAGCACTCATGAGCAAGTAGCATGTATCTGTTATAAATAACACTAAAGATTGCTCTTTAGATACACACCCAGCAAAAAAGAGAATGTAAATACTGCTCTTAAGCAGCTGTGGTAGTCCAAAACTAAGTAAATATTTTGCCAGGTTTATCAGTAAAGATGATGATGTTGAAATAAAGGCAAAATCAGGGTTTGTGTCTGGAAAGGGAATCGAAAGTCACAGTGAATGTGGAAGTAAGACTCCCAAGAGATCAGAGGGTCCACTGTTGATATTCATGGCTTTTCTAGGAGCTGGAATATGAAATTTCTGGAGGAGGGGCAAGCAATTTAAAGATATGTGTTATATGGAAAGTTGTACTGAGAGCTGTAGATCTGATGGCTACATTTAATGAAAGGAGAGAAAACTGAACTGGATACCAAGAAGGTTACAGCCACTTGAGCTAAATTTCTGTATTAGAATCTTAGAGCCTGGAAAGAAGTACTGTGACACCTTTGCACCCCCTGCACACCAGATCTTGATGAAAAAGGACAGTGTTTTAAGCCCTGAAAGTTATCTGTGTGCCAAACTTAAATTTTTACAAAAAACCCTATATTTTTGTGGAAATTTTGGGGAAAATACTTCTCAATCCACTATGCTGGTAAGCAGCTTCATTGTTCAGAAGTCTGCAGCTGGACTATGAACAGTTTACTTTGTCAAAAGTTTCACCTGGAGCCACTCATACCTCTCCTCTGCTTTTTTGGGTTGCACAACTGCAGTAACTAGGTGAAAGATCTCTTCCTGAATTCAGTCTGTTAATGGATTCTAGGTAAATATTGGGAGCTATTAATACTAGACAGGAACACATATAACATGATATCTGAAGCAGAGCTTTGTTTAAGGCTTGCAAAGGAGAGACAGGAATAAATAAGTCTCTTGGTCTGTTCAGTCTGGAGAAGAGGAGACTGAGGAGAGACCTCATCATGCTCTACAGCTTCCTCACAAGGGGAGGAGGAGGAGCAGTTGCTGCTCTTTTCTGCCTGGCAACCAATGATAGGACTCCAGTGAATGGTGGGAAGATATGTCAGAATAGGGTTAAGTTGAACATTAGGAAAAGGTTTTTCACCCAGAGGGTGGTGAAGCACTGGAACAGTCCCCCCAGGGAAGCAGTTACAGCATCAAGCCTAACAATATTGCAGAATCATTTGGACAATGCCCTCAGATACGTGGTGTGAATTTTGGGGTTTCCCTATGCATGGACGTAAGTTGGACTCGGTGATCCTTGTGAGTCCCTTTCAACTCAGGACATTTTGTGATTCTTTCTGGGACTCTTAGTGCTTCAGCAGTTGTACCTTTCATAACAGAACAGCAACTGAAACTTGGGGAAACCCTTCCTCTACACAAAATTATTTGAAAATGCCAGTTAATGTTAAATCTATATTTTTAAAAAAACCTTCCTGAGCTAGCAAGGGGTTGTTTCCAGTAGACAGTGCCTGAGGATCTTAAGATTTTAAACTATCTGGTAAGCAGAAGCAGCACTGGAGATACTTATGGGTGACGTAACTTCTCTGATGAAAAAGAAGCATTTGTAATATAGATTTATATCTTACTGCCTTTGATATAACTGAATGCAGGCTAATGTAAAGCTGGCTGAGGTGACAGGTTTTCCAGTAATCATTTGGCTTCCATCCTTAACTGACTTCATTGCTGTCAGATGAATTGTTGTAAACATGTTCTTTGTGGTTCTAAACATTGATTCTAAAAAAAGTATACAATTAATACACAGTATAGTAGCTCAAATATTCAGCAAATGGGTTGCAGATAACAAACTATGTGCAGTGATGGTTCTATTGATTCCCCATACGATATAAAATTTAAGCTCTCAGTTCTTGTTTTCAAGTCAGTTGGTGGACTTGGATAAAGAAACTTAAAGTACAACTTAATTTTTGAGATATGAAAACCTCTGCTCCTCAATGGCAGAAACTTCTGTAATAAATTCTGTAGAAATGATAGATAATTGTAAGTCTCAATCATGGGTACTACACTAAAATTCACCAGCTTTTATTTTCTTCCTAAACCATCTATATCACTTCTATGAATATATGGAGGGGGAACATAAGACTTCAGATTCCCTTCTCCACCTCTCTGGCAAATACTCATGTATATGGTGGGCTCACAGCTGCTGGTGGCGTCATGAACTTCCTTTTTAGTTTGGACCTATGTTAGGCATAGTGTCTCATGTATCAGAATGGGTATGATGAGTGTGTATTTCACATATAGTGTTCACACATACAACTAGGAAACATAGGTGTTTTCACTTTTGCTTGAGAAATCTGATGGAAACTCTTTTAGAGCTAATTTTACTAGCCTAATATGTTTATGCAAATTTAAAGTAGAACAAAAAAATTACCAGTGCCACCACTGCTGGTCTGGTTCCATATCCTACTTTTTAGAACGAATGAGAGTTGGTTGTTTTAGAATAGTGGTAGAATTGTAGGCCTTTTAGAGTCTGTTCAATAACAAAAGTAAGAAAGTAAAAATAACAGTGGACTACAGTTCCACAACAGCAGGATCAAGCGGTTCTTCTGTAGGGCAACCATAAGTGGGGAATACATAGGAGCAAAAATTCAGTACTAAAAGAAGATGAGGGAACCCAGGGAAGTGTGGGATGAATGATGGACAGAAGCAGGTAAGGATACACATTTTTTATAAAGAGAGAAGTATGGGATAAATTTGAAAAAAAGAGACGTGAGGAAACAGTAAATAGTTAAGATACCCATTTCTGTCCTTACAGCACTATAGTTTTGGAGTAGTATTCCTCCTGATCTTCAGTCTGTGCATGATTTTTGTCATTCATGTAGACTGAGCATAACCATGTTAAAAATCTTGCTTCAGCTAGATGGAAACAAAATTACTGGATATTATTGCAACACATAATTTTGTCAAGGTAAGAGAAAACCCAAGATTTAAAATGTTGTTAGTTTTTTTATTTAGTTGATTTAATCAGCCTACATTTTGCCTACATTTCAGTAATTAGTGTTATTGAAGGGATCTTTCAAAAGAGGGAACAAGGGTATAGACTCTTGGTGAAGGGACTGTTATTTTTCAAATGTGTGTGACACAACATGCTCAGTCTTCTTTTCTTCATGTATTTCATCTAGTGCTGCACACATCCCGGGAAGAATTAAACCAGAAAGTTCATAGGTCCAAATATAGGAGAAGAGTGATAGAGGAAAGTTCAGTGGAAATAACAAACAGTGCCTTACTAATCCTCCTAATTTAATGACAACAAAAGAAAAACCAGTATTTTGCCATTATTCCAATTTAGAATTTCTAAATATTGGGAAACATTTTTCTTGGGAAATAGTTTTCTTTTTGGTTTTTTTTTTTTTTAATGCTTACAACTAATGACTGTAGTTAATAAATTGCTCTATTGATTAGGCATTTGTTTAACATTCAATTAAAACTTCAGTTCTAACAGCCTTGGACTTGAAAAAAAGAGCATTTGAAAAACAAGCTTCTTACATGATCTAATTTTAATTAGATATGAATTTAAGCGATAATTACCAATTTTCAGTAAGTTAAAATTACTTTCCATGTCCTTAACTCAATGCTTTTATCTGCACAAAAAAAGTCTATTTTCAAGCTATCACAAAGTAGTTAACCTTTGTATACTTTTTCAAAAATGTTTTTCCTGCAAGAATTATAAACACAGAAACTAATTGAAAAGGTGTGATGGAAACAGATTTTGGCTGTGATTGGCAGATATGTTGAATCTGTTATAATTTATTTGTTTTGCACATCAGAGTAGATTCATTTTCTCCTCTATGCTTGTTAAATGAACTGTTTGGTTTTGAAGGTAAGAGGTAAAATTAAATACATTAACTATGCAACAAACATGTCAGATAATATAGTTCAAGAGGCATGAGTTTTAAAAGGGTGATTCATAATGTAGGATTTAAGCACTAGCTGCTGGAGCTAAACACAATGTAGAAGTTAGATTTCGTAACGTTTGTGCTTTGTGTGCTAAAAATAGACTGCTGTTCAATAAAAATGGCACTTAAGTGGAAGGAGATAATAGTGAGATTTATAGCAGGGCCTTATACAGGCAACATACAAGTTGCAGAAATCAATGTTGTTGGCTTAAGTACATTTCTTTCAGCACATTTAGCTAGCTAAAGTATGAATAAATTTGCGTTCTTTTCATTAACTGTAACCAAACCCTAACAGAACGTGCAACAATATACTAATATGGAATGTATTAGGAAAAACTCTTGATTTTACCTGCACAAATATGTATGTGTACGGACAACAGCCATTAAGGAAATAGCTCATGTAAGTTATTTTTTTTTTATACATGACATGTAAAATTACAGAAATACTTACTTTAATGCTGTACATTTTAGGCATTGTTTCTACTTTCCTATTATAAGCCTTATTTAGAACAAAACATTACCATTACTATGGAGTGTGGTAAGACTTATGCTAACCTGAAAAATACATGAATACAGTCTTGATCAAACAAAAATCTTTCAAAGTAGAGTGAAGTTGATTCTATAGAAGGAAAAATAAAATATTTTGCCTGAAATGCCTCAGACATGGAAATCTCTTATAAATTAGAAAATTCTTGAGTTCCTGCTATAGCATTCCAGAAGAAGCTGTAGGAGCTTTTGTGATTAGAGATTTTTTAGCAGAATAAGTGAAAAAGTGCCGTCATTTTTGTATACATCAGTGCGGTCCCTTGCTGGGTGTATACAGGAATTAATGAGGAGACACAATTCACGTCAAGTTATGGTACACAAGATCTAGCCATGCTGGAACCTGTTGCACAAAAAGGATTTTTTACAATGGGATCAAGCTGCATCTTGAAAGAGTATGAGGGAAGATGATTTCTACTCCCAGCCCAGTGTGAAGCAGAACAGTCAGTGATGGTGGTGAACAAGAGTTTTGTTAGCTAATGAGTGAGTGAAGCTGAGCCTAGCCAGTGCTTCGAGGAAAATGGTAAACCATTTCTCCTTCCTGTGAAAGCAAGACAGCTTTTAACTAGTCCATTCTCCTCTACAGGCAATAGAATTGCTTTTCTTAGTATCAGTAATTCAACATCTAAAAAGCTTTTCCGTTAAAAATTATTATATCTGGCTCTCATAAGGGTACATCGTATAATTCAACGTGATTTTAAGTATGAAAAAGTGAAAGTAAATAGTAATTTAAGTCTTGGTAAGTATTATGCTACATTTTTTAAAATAAATTTAAGTAATAGGCAGTATATAAAAAGAAGGAAAATGAGCAATAAAGTCTTTTCTTGATGATTTGTGTTATGTCTGTATCTCAACCTGAGAGTAAATCTCCTTCTAGCAGCCCCAGTGGGTTTCCTCACCAGCTGGTTTATATCCTCAGCCAAGGGCCTTCCTCTTGAGAGGAAGAAGAGGCAACCTGCAGAGTGAAGAGAGAAAGGATGTTTCTGTCACCTCACCTGGAGAAGACTGCTGAGTTAGGAGAGGCATTTCCAATGGGTGATACGAGCAACACCTAAGGGAACACATTTGCATATGCAACAGATCTTGTACCTCGTGTTTCTGTCTGGGAACAAGAACAGGATCTTTCTACTATTTCAGCTGAGGCAAAAAGCACAATGAAAATATTTAGCGTTAACTGTTCTTGAGAATTTTAAAACTGTGTTGTTAATTTTTTAAGTCTTTCCTTGAACAGCATTTGTGCTTCAATGAAATGTTTTACATTGCAAATAAAATAAATGGGAGCTTGGAGAGGTGAAACAGTATGGATTACACTTCAAAAATAATTTAAAAAAAGATCTGTCTCTAGTATTGCCAGAAGCTATGTTGTGCTAAGGAAAGAAAGTACCTTGCTGACACAAAAATGATGTGAACTGTTGCAAACAACTTTGAAGTTTATAACATTTATGCGATATCTTTAGCGTAAATCACTAGAACTTGTGACTTTTATACCTATTTAAGTAGGTCTATGCTAGAGGTTTGCAACAGCATATTTTTGTAACCTATACATGGTGCTAAATCATGTGATTTAAACACTCCTGGAGCACTCATTGAGCCTTAATTTAAATTATGATGCCAATTCTGTGTGACCTTGGATATGCTTGGATAACTTTTCTGAATATTAGTTGGCAGGAACTCAGTGAGGCTTGAATACTTGATACTGATAGAGAGATAATAGATATATAAATACATAGGCATAGTGTAGACAAGTGTTTGAATTTCTTGTACATAGACAAGTTTAGGTGTGAAAATATGGTTTCTCAATTAATTTTTCTACAAATTTTCAGTTGACTTAAGGGGCAATGAAAGAGTGGACATACAAGGACAAATACCTGCCCCTTTGTATTAGTATGAGAAAAAGGGGTATATTTTGGCTTAGTCTATCATGTATAGGATTCAGCTAATCTCACTTTAATATCTAAAGGTTACTGTCTAGTCTTAGCTAGTTGGATATGATCCTCATTGAAAGAGAGGGATGACCTCTTCTAAAGGATGTTTCATCCCTTCTGTGTTCGGGGGACATAAATTGCTGTCTGGACATGTCACTATGTTTTTTATGAAGGGAACCTAGAGAATGAGCTGTTAGGCAGCTAATGCTTGGTGAGGTGAATCCTGTTTCAAGTACCTTCTAAATTCTGAGATCTAAAATTGTGAGTGAAAAGAAGCAAGCACCATCAAGATAATTTGGAAGTTAGTAAGTAACGATACCTCCATGACGGTATGTTAGCTTGTATTTTTTCTGACATAGGCGGTTCATTAACTTTTTTTTCTTTTTTTAAAAAAGCAATACCAATGTACTATTTTCCTATTAATCGTGAAATATCCTCTCAGAAGAGTGAAACACCTATTTCCTATCTTTGAACACGTAAGCACTCTGCGAAAAATCCTATTGCCATGAAGACTAACTTAATAGTTTCATTTGTTTTTTAATAAAACTGGCTTACGTACTTGCATTTTGCATCAAGATTATTCATTGAGAATTGCAATGCTTTTAATTGTATAGGGGGTGAAAGCTATATTAATGTTTATCTGTAATCAGCTTTGGAGGAATTAGAAACTGATCATCATTTATATCAGCTTGGAAGCCGTTTATGGGTGAAGGTGATGTAAATTTGCAAGTAAGTTATTTCTTGGTGATAAAGGAAAGAGACATTAAGCAGTTGTCTGCTTAATTCAGGTTGAAACTCCTAACTAAAAAAGCATCAGGTATCTGGTTAGAAAGAAAAATTGCAGAGAAGAACAGCTAAAGCTACCTTATATAAACAATTAGAAAACCTTAAAAGTTAACCTTAAGTTAGGGACTAAGCTGTGCAGCCTGGAAAACTGATGAATGTGCACACTGTCATAACTTAGTGACTTTTAGTAGCTACCAGCTGAACTTTGATTATGATATAGGCAGCTTTTGTTTGTATAGTTATCAACTGGGAAAGAGAATTATTGACTAATAACTACCATAATACTCTTTTTTTGACCTCTGTTCCCTCTTATTTAGTATTTTCAAACTTAAAAATTATGAAAAGCACTGGAGAGAGTTCACAAGAACACATCTAGTGGCAAATCAAAGACAGCAGTTACGTCCAACAGGGAGGACATAGCCTTTTTTGCAGAGTCATCTGTGTCTGGAAAAGAACATTTATCCACTGCCCAGACAGAAAAATAGTGAGTTAATAAAATATTCTGAGAAGTAGCTCCACCCCCTTTCTCAGGGATGTTTTGCAGCATTATGGCTTGCCAACTATGTAAAATGCTAATCATTTTAACTAATAAATTGAAACTGTTCAGGTTGTCATTCAGTTTCCGGGTCTTGCTCATAATATGAGCTTAAAAATGTGCAACTATTGAAAAGTTTAAAATGTAAAGGTATTAAAGGTTAGATTTTGGGGAAGTGTTGTAATGTCAAGGTACCTTTTGTGGACTTAGTGTCAAGGTTAGATCCTGAGCCTCTTAAAAATATTGGTGTAGAATTGGCACCCAAGCAAAGGAGCATCAGAAACCCATGGCATGGGAGGCACCTAAAATAGCCTGCAACTGGACAAGAAAATTTATGATCTAAGTAGGAATGAAATGTGAAAAATATGAAATGGTTTGACACAACCATTTCAAATTTTCTTTCCTGAGAATTCTGAGCATGAACATTCTCCTGGTGTTATGTGCTTAAATCAAATCATCTTCTTAGCAGGTATTCTTTTGGTAAGAAAAGAAAAGAAAAAGAAAAATATTCAGGGAGAGTAAGACAGACTAGCTAACAGTAGCCAGGACACTTACCTTGAAGAGTATGTTTCTTTTTAAGTCTCTGTCCTGCCCAAATATGTCAGGGACTGGAACCTCCTTGGTCTCAGGGAGCTGTGCCGATGCTGTGTACAGTGCTCTCTGTGCGCCTGCCAGTGGTTCTGTTCCAGCCTTCCAGCCCTGGGGTACTGTGGGTACAAAGGAGATGTGTATGGAGGTGTACAGACCTTGATCCTGGTTTTCCTGATATTCACTATACGATAGGATTAGGCCTCTCATTGTGTGTTGGGCCAGGCCTACACAGGGAATCCTCTTAGGACATACTGGAACATGCAGGAGGTTTTCCTGAGTGGGGAGCAGGAGAGGACCCAGGACACTAGATTAGAGTTAGGGAATGTGTATCCTGGACTTTAGGGCTCCAGCAAATTTGAGTTTTGCATGTAAAGAACTGGAAGGTAGAAGTGGCTTACACGATGTAAGAGAAGAATAAGGCACAAGGAGGGTAAAAACACTGAGTTAGGCTTAGGATTTTGTAGGCTCTTTCTGCTTTGGTTGTCCTTTGCTTTGGACTAAATTACGCCTCTCAACAGCTTGTCTGCAGTGATATTATTCACCATGTCACTTCCCAATTGCTGAGTGGCAAAATGATAAATGTCAAGGGGTTTAGACATCCAGGAGTGTTAGCTCTGCCTAGATGTTAGATTTGGTTGAGGAAATCCAGCTGAAAATGAGAGTAAGTGGTGTAGTTCTCATGTACTGCAGGTGTTCTTACAGTGAGGAGCAGAGCCACATGTACCAACCAAAGCCCTTAACTTATTTCTTGTGGTGGCCAAACAGAAGCTTGGGCTCAAATTGCCGCAATGCACTTAAGAAGAACAAAATCTCAGGTACTTTCTACAATGCATGTAGATAATCTAGACTGAAAACACAGGACTGCAGATTTACAGAGGGAAAGTGGGGATGGGAATGGGAAAGTGGCTTTGAGAATGTTGTTACCTGTGTAGCTAGGATTCTTGGCATATATCAACAGAAGTGGTCAGGCAACTGTTTTATCTCTTTGGACACCTCACTCACTTGGGTGCTTCAACCTCAGGCTATGTCTTAACTGTGTGCTCGAGACAGAGTATTCTGGTGCTGCTCTCTGCTTCTGACTGCAAAAATCTGTGTTCCAGTTTCTTCTTTTCTTTTGCTAGCTGACACTAAAATAAACATATATTTTAAAATGTGATACATTAGCAATGGAAATACAGACATGCTGTTCTTTATTCGGGAGTTTAATGTAAATGCTGTCAATTATTCAAGACTTCCCTTGAGGGAAGTAGCATGAAGTAGTTCAAGAGATGGTCAGTCAGTGTAGGTCAGACTCATACACCTTGTTCAAATACTGACAAAATAATTTTGCTGTTGACATTTGGAATGACCTCTAACCTATAATTAAATAAAAAGGATTATTTACTGACAGCCAACACTGTAAAATTTAATTCCTCCTTTTGAATACACAAGAATCTTCAGTACATCTTTATGTACTTCAAAGAAGTACATAAACTATCATGTTGTATTTTTTTCTGAGGTGGTGGTGAAGCTGGGGAGGCAGTTTAGGAAAGATTTGAGTCAGCAGTGGCTGAGCATCAGCCTCTCACGGAGCAGGGATTGCAGGGCAGCCAGAGGAGAGCATGGAAGGAAGTAGGGCAGTGGGCACAGGGTTGAAGTGTTTCTGAAGTGGACAAAACCTCGAGGCGGAGCACTCTTATTACCATTGTCCTGCAGCTTCTGCATTCATATTTTTTTTTTTAAATTTACAGATAATATTGCTATATAAAGGAACACAATCCACATCTTAGAAAACTTCCATTGGTCGTATTGATGTGCACTAAAAACTGTTGCTTTGACTGAAGTGAGTCACTGTGCATGCTCCATACAGAGGGAAGGTGGGCCATTCTCCCAAAGTGCAGGACCCACGAGCATGATAGGAGAGAATTACCACTAGGACAAAGTTATAGTGAACATTTTTTTATTCTTTTTGAGATGACATTATTTTGGGTGTATTACATTTGCAGGCGTCACAGAAACTTTCCCCACCCTTCTGTCTGGGGTGTTGTGTGTGAAAATATAAGAGCATATATAGTATGAAGAGGGGTTTAAAGACAGAAGGAACTAAACTGAAGTTGAGGCAGTGGTTTCTTTGAATTAACTGTGTATTCAACTTTTTGTCATCTAGACTTTTGTAACCTGGTCCTTTTGGTAAGATCCTGTGTGGCATTACTTTTTCTGAGAAGATGATGAATTTCTACCTCCCCAACTACCTGCACCTTTTATAGCTTTTAACAGGAGTACTGGAATATGACCCACCATGGCCTGCCTATGACAGACATAAAAACTTCAGTTGGATTTAGCAGGATCCAAACAGCCTACAGAATTAAAATAATTTGCTTGCTATAATTTAGTGTTACCTTTGAGAAAACATCTTAAGGTCTGGGTTTCTATACATTAGAAAAACTCTATACTTGCTTTTCATCAGTTTGGACTGGATGAGATAATTTATCTTATTATACTCACATAAGCAAAACATCTTGCTTGACCATTTATTCTTCCCTCATGATCTATGACAGCCCAGGAAACTTTAGTTTCAGTTTGTATTGGAAAATGCATTTCCATCACTTCTTGTCCACATCTTTGTCTGCTTGAGGGATGGTAAGAACAAGTGGGGAAGCTGCTTTTAATGTCTTGAGATAATTCAAATCAGCTGGTTTGACTTTCTTTCCAATAAGCAGGATGTGCATTTGGAGATTAGTGTAAGTACTTTAAAATAGCCTCATGTTAAACTATGACATTAAAATTTCATATATTCTGTCAGTGTTTATGATTGAATTCAGATGGCTGCATTTAGTAAGTGTACCCATTGACCTCAAAGGATGTGAACCATGTAATAAGAGTATGTATTACCCTGGAAGAAAGGCTGGACATTAGGATAAAAACTGTCCTTGCTGCGCAGTTACCTGTAGTATTGACAGTACAGAAGAGGAGTCAAAATGAAGAACAAGCTTACTATGACAGAGAGAACTTGCACTGGGACAGTGATGTCAGAGGGGAGGTGAGCTGAGTAAACACATCTTGTGCCAGTGCAGAGAGGGTGAAGGAAAGGCTTGTTTGGGTTCTATTACATTGACATCGCATTATTAAAAACAAACACCAACACCCCCAAATCTAACCCCATGAAATTAATAATATGTATGGACTTTGTTTTCAAACAAGTGTCATCATAATTTCTCAAACTTGTTTACCTAAGGAGTAAATTGGCTTATGCTTATCCATGTGTACTGTTTCCAGGTAAGAAATTTTGCTGGCTGTGCCTCTCACAGCTGATTTAGTAATTATATAGTTGTCTTACCAGATGCTGAAATGGCTCTGAATCTGTTTGCCAAGGATGATATTTTCAATGTGAAACTGCTAGAGTGTAACATGTCAATCATATCAAAGTCTGTGTAGATATGTTCTAAGTTTTCATAAATTGAACCATTTGTGTAAAAACAGCTCAAAAGGGATCATTAATATAGATTAATATAGACGAGTCCACATGGCTATCATTCATGCTTCATAAAAATTCCATTTAATTTTTGAAATCTGTTGCTAAATTTTTATGATGCAATATAATCCTGGGTCACAAAGGATAAGTAACCATTGTCATGCAACAAAACCAGCCTCACAATGCAAAGGGATTAATTTAAGGGTGATGATTTAAATAATAGCTAATAAACCCAAATTCATTTAATGAACATTTTAAGAGCTAGACTAATCAAAGCTTAAAACATGATAGGATAATAAAGCAAAGCTCATTAATTTGGCATAGTAAAAATATATATAATCAAAAAGAGCAGGATAAGGATAAGCACAAGCTTACAATAACAGGAAAGTGCTGAGAGCTTAATCTTATTTTCACTGAAATCATTGTAGAAATTCAGAGCAACTTCAGATGATGCCACAGCACACTGGAAGAAGGCCAATCTGCTCTTCTTTTGCTGTTATCAATGATGCCTGTTAGGCAGTGCTGGAGGGATGTGGAAAATTTATGTATAGGATGGCATTTCATGCTACCTACTCTGTTTTCTGTAAAGAAGGAAAAAAAGGTGGAGAAGACATAACCCACTCACATGTGGTGACAGGAATCAGGATTTCATAAGCAAAGATTGATGGTCAAGCACATTTCTGCATGTTATATGAATTCATATTCTTGTAGAAAAATGAGGAATAATCAGGATATTTAATGGAGCACTCAAATTACTAGTGCAAGTTCAGATGTTTAAGTGATTCTAGCAGAGTTATACTATAAAATAAATGGCTTCATTAATCTGAGTGTATAACAGACTAAGCTTTCTTTGCATTTTATTTTGCTAGGTTTCCTATAGAAGAGAGCCTTGTGCATTTTGGAGCCCCATCTGACTTGAAGAAAATTTGAGAGCTGTATAGTTATCTTAAAGCTATTCAATTAGAATAAAAAAAAAGCTGCCTGAGAAGAGGAGAGAAAAGCCACAAGTACATCTCTCTAAAAAGCTGTCCCTTGAGATCCCTCATACACAAAACCAGTAAATTTGATGCTGCCTAGCATAGGAAAGGCTTCAATCAACGATGAGATAAAACCCATTGGAAATGAGACTTCATTAGTTCCAGTGCTCCCAGAACTTGTTATTATTCAGCTTGTTTAGCAACTCCAAATTTTAGACAACTCTTTTTCTTTGATATGTCACCTGAAGCTTAACAGGGTATTAGATCTCCTGCTTTTTATCTGTATAAGGCTACAATGAAAACAAAAAAACCCTCAACCCAGAATTCCCTAGGTGATTTTCTTTCCATGTATATATGCATATATGTGACAGGTGAGGAGAAGAGGAGAACGAAGGGGAAATACAAAAGAACTGAAATGTCTTTTTTCAATATTTGAAAAGGTGGTGTATTATCCAGGCTGCATTCTGCCTTCTGACATCTGGTGGCAAAATCTCTCCATTACAGTGCTTGCTCTGAGTTTTTCAAATCCTCACCACCCACAACTCCTACAGGCTTCTCTGACATTTGTGTGTGCTTAGTGCCAGTGAAAACTGGGGCACTTGTGGATAAGGAAGTAATACTGGTGTCTGGGAAGGAGCAACAGATATGCCATGAAAATTAAGGTGTGAGGAAAACAAAGAAGATTTATCACTCTATCATCATCATTATCATGATCTCTCTACCTCCCAGGATATGCCTTCTGTGCAAAGTGGAGATGTCTGAGATACCTTGGAACTGCTCAGAAAAGCATGTTTTTCTACACAGAATTCTGAGCACTGAGCCTGTTCTATTTACCAAATCCCAGCACACCTGCCTGTCACAGCAGCTGATGAGGATGGTGCCTCCTGACCGCAAGTTAAAATACTCATTTTGCTCATTCCAAATATTGAATTTTGAGGCTGCAAGCACATACAGAAACAATTGGTCCTAAAATATTTTTTTTAGAAGAAGACAATAAGCAATTAAGCACTGGTCAGAATGAAAATGTCAGAATTATTCCAATCGCTCTGCAGGATACATCCTCCAGGACTGAAGGCTCTCCAGTAATTGGTCACCTTCCTTGCATTATATTTGGGCTGGGTTTCAGAAAATAAGCATTACCTGCATCCAAGATCAAGCTGAGATGTTTCTATCGTGCTTACAATGTCCCATGGGTGGGGAAAAAATGGAAATTTGAACTGCCTTGCTATGTGAGGCCATCTAGCAGGTGGTGAAGCTCTTCAGGTTGGCCAGAGTTGAGGCAGTCAGTCCCTAGGGAAAAATGTTTTACCAGGATGCTGGATGCTAGGCAGGGCATGTGGGATGCAGGGAGCCAGGTGGTGACAGTTCTGTCTATGGAGGCATGGTTCATTAACATGGGTAAGCAGGTACGAATTTCAGCTCAGTCAGGTGAGAGTGGGCTCAGCTGTAACAGTGGAGAGAGGCATACAAGAACTCTTCTAAGCAGGATCAGGGCATCCTAGTATTCTGCCATCATGCAGTACAAACTGTGAATAAGGCAAGGTTAATCTAAAGGACTGCCGACTACAAATTTACTGCCTTCAAAAGAATCAGACAACAACAGCCACAAAAGCAGAAAAACTCAAAGGCACACATCCTTTAGCATTTCCTACCATGTATCTGATAAGGGAGAAAAGGCTTGAGGAGGAAGGCAGGGTTCATGCAGTCTGAATTTGTAGCCCTGCAGATCCTGAGATCTAAGTGGGAGTAATCCTCTCTAGGTACATAAAAAGTTTTCTTTTTTTTCCATATCTATACAAAGAGAAATTACTTCTATTCAGCCTATTAACTATTTAATCCATTAGCTCTATGTTTGTAATCTCATTGAAAGGTATAGCTGCTTTAATTAGAAAGTGTAACTTTTTACATCCATGGAATGGATTTTTTTGGTTCTGAATTAATTAGAGGCATTTTTTCATGCTGAATTAATAACTGCTTGTCTTCAGCCAAGATGAAACAAATGCTCTTTGGTTCTTTGGTTCAAAGAAAGGTGTTCCTTTTTGGTCTTGTTTTTGAAAAGATAATGAAATCTGCAATTCAGAACATTTAAAAATAATCATATTCTATTCTTGTTTTGTATCTCCCCCCGACTTCAGGCTTTTGGGAATAAATGCAGTAGATAATAGTCTAAATAATAGTACTACTTCTGCTCTTGACTCATGGAAAGCTCTACTTTTGCCCTTACTCAATATGCAGGAAGATGGTATCAAAATACACCTTTTGCCTTATTAATAAAAGACTGTAAAATTCTAGGGCTGTAACAACGTTTAAGGCATTTTTTAATGTATTTTAATACACATAAAAAAGCCTAGTACATTCTTGAGTGTAATTCTCTTTTATTTTTCTTTCCCGTATTAAAACATAGGTGGTTAAAATTCAAAGGAAGAAATACTTAAAAACATAAAGAAATACTGAGGGACAGAACAACTTATTCTTACTTAATGCACTGTATTTTTCACTAAACTTACTGAACTTTGATTGTATTATTTGAAAGAGTGGGTTGTAGCTATAAAATATGCAGTATTATTTCTCTATAAGAAATAGCACAGGTAAGTTCACAATGACCTTTTTTCCCAGCAAACAACACATCAAACAAGCCTTTAATTTATCTCCCACCATGAAAGAACTGAGTTACTGGGCTAATAAGCTTTGACACCTTTTTAGCCAGAATTTGTCATTTTAAAAATGACAGTTATACAGATTAGAAAATGCTGTATCATTAGCTATTAAACAGCACCATGAATCTCTATGGTGAAGTCTAATCCTTCTTGTAGATGAGTTCTCAAGTCTGGCAACACAGTTGCTCTCAGTAAAGACGTTTAAAAAAACCCTATGATTCATTTTGTGTAATTGGCTTAATGCTTACCTTTACTACTCTTAATCTGCCTAACCTCCTGCTTTTGCAGGATCTCCTTTTCATTGGTACAATTTAATTATATAAACATAATTAATTAATGAAAATAATTCAAGACCTAATTTTGGAATTAATTCTATTTATTTTAAAATTAGATTAAAATCTCATTAAGTAAGAAGGTCTGCTTTTTCCCCCTCATTTTGTCTGTAAGGCAACCTTTAATGTAAAATTGAAACAAAATTAACAGACGTTTAACCAAGGCTAAGACATTTATTCATTTTTAAGTCCTTGGAAGCATGACTGCAAGAGCTTATGCTTTTTGATACACAGGAAAACAGGAAATACCTTGTTCTATCAGATTAAGACAAACACATGCACAAATGTCTTCTATGATATAGTAACCCAAATTTAGGACAGACACCTTTTCTCCTAATTTCTTTCACTGGATGCCTGATTCAGTGAATGTTTCTGTTTCTTACTCTGAGTCCCACAGATATAGATGGAGGAATAGTTTTTTTTAAAAATATATATTTGTTCCAGTATGTAGCTTGGGGCTTTTCCCAAGCTCATGAAAAATCTTACTATACCTCCAATAAGAAGCCAGCACTACACTTATTAGAATTTAAGCCTTTGTTTTGCAATAGAAACCTGTAGTTGCCCCAAAATGTTTGGGCCATGGACTCATACTTTTGGAGTAACAAAGTATAGGCCTGTTGCTTATTAAATATATAATATAACCAAGAAAATTACTCATAAAAGAGAAAATTTAAGACTATTTAGAAAAGGTAGAGAGGACAAGCGTTGTTCTACTTTTTATCCAAATTCTTCTGGTATTTTTTCTCCTTTTCAAATGGATTGCAGCCTTTCAAAAAGAAATTTAGGAGCCACAGCAGGATATATTGCAACACCTAACTTTTTGGTACACGCTTCACCCAGAGCAAGACTCAGAAGCTGTGCCTTGCGGCGTAGGGTCTCTAATGCATAGAGAAAGGAAGGTGCCTTACGATGATATATAAAATATCTAAGAAACTCAGTAGTGACTTGTCAAGACATAGCAAATGAGAAATGAGGAGTGCAGGTTTTTAAATCTTTCTCCTTTAGGGAGCTTAGGTGCTTTACGAAGTATTAGAAGGAAGCGTCTTTATATTTCAAAATAGCTACGGTTTTCATAGCCTGGGGGATTTTGCTATTTTGATGAAATAGTACAAAGAAGATCTGTTCATATGATATTCTGTGGGGTAGGTCAGACAAATGGTATTAATTTCAGGGTTTCTCTATCTTTACTTAACTCTGCTTTGTTGGTGACGGGAGGGGGAGTAAAGTACCACCCTAATAGGGAGGACTAATTAAGCAAAGTGGACATACAGTAGTCTGTGGGACCAGGCACTTTGAAGTACCCTGAGGGAGTGGGCTGATGTCACTGTGAGACCACTCTCTGTCATTTGCAGATGTTCATGGTGACAGGAGAATGTCCCAAATAACTGGACAAACTGTAAATATGCCCATTTGCAAGAAGGCAGGAAAGAAGAAGTGGAGAACTACTGATCCATCTGCAGGAAGATTGTGGAGAAAATTTTCCTGGAAGTCATTTCCACACACACGAAGGACAAGAAGGTGAATTGGAACAGTCAATACAGATTTACTAAAGGCAAGTTCTGCCTGACCAACCTGATTACCTCCTGCAGTGAAATGACTGGCTGTGTGGGGAAGGGGAGAGCAGTGGGTGTTACTTATGTTGACTCTAGTTAGTCTTTTGACATTGTTCAGCATAACATCCTTGAGGCCAAACTAAGCAGACATGGACAGGATGAGTGGTTTATAAAATACGTGCAAGTAGATAGAACTGACAGGCTTAAAGAATAGCAGCTGGTCACTAGTGGCATTCCTCAGTGTTCAGCACTGGAGCCCATACAAGCACAACTGTCTAGAAAATGTCTTTACACAAAAATGCCTGCAGATGCTGGTGGACAACTTGAGTATGAGGCAGCAGCGTGCCCTGTCAGAGGTCAAGGCACAGCATACGAGAGAACTGAAAGTTGTGTTTGTTCAGCCCCTTTAAAAAAGGGACGGGGGGGGTGTCCTCAACTGTGGTATTCAAGTACTTCTGGATGGTTACAGGGAAGATGGAACCAGTGGCATCTTGGAAGTGTGAGGCAAAGGGATGAGAGGCAAAGGGTTGAGAGGCAATGCACATAACAAGCAGAGAGAGAAATTCTGAGAAATTTGTTTGAATGCAAGGAAAAAAAAATCCTTCACGATGAAGGTTGTCAAATGCTGGAAAAGGGCCAAGGAGGATGATAGGTAGAGTATTTGTCCTTGGAGATATCAGAAACCACAGGACCGGCCCTGAGCAACTTGATCTAACTTTGAAGCCACCCCATGTATGACTGGGGTTCGTATCCTCAGTCCAACCAGACCTCCAGAGATCTCTTCCAGCCCGTTTTTTCTCTCTGATTCCTGGCTTTCTGTCCTGTTAAATGAAAATAACAAGGTCATGCTCCCCAAAAGACATCAAATATATAAATGTATCCGTTTTGGTTTTTTTTTTCATCCTGGAAGATGCTATTATTCTATTAGCTGCATTTATATGAGCGTGCTTAAGTAATCCATCTAATTTCATATGTTAGGAGACTATTTTTAAATTGAAAAAGAAATCATCATAGTGTTTATCACTTATGTGTTGTAGAAAAGGAAGGATGCTTACTTCTGTTATTTTTTTGCAGTCAGTTTTTCCATTTTATGTGAAAGCTTTGAAAGATCAGTGACAATTCCAGTATGCTAGTTAAAAAAACCCCAACCTTATTTCCGTCAGAATCCAATATCCAGCATGATTTTAATAAATGCCTGTGGGAGACTTATTAAAAAAAAAAAACAGAATAACTTTGCTCCGTTGCTTTTCCATTTTCCATCAGATTTTCAGGAGCCCATTACCTTTATTTTTGTATGTGAATATTGGTAATATATCAGAGCTCTACAGAACTTTAAGTTTGGTAGACCAATTTCTCACTGGCAATATAAAAATGAGTATCTGTATATATGTCATGAAGGAGACTTTTAGGTACTGTTGGACTACCCCATCTCCAGGGCCACAGAGCACCAGGATGATAATCACAAATAATTTACAGCAGTTGGCTTTTTTGAACCCACAGAATCATAGAATCGTCAGGTTGGAAAAGACCCACTGGATCATCATGCTTCCTCTTCTCCAGCTTTAGGAGATGGCAATAGAGGGATACTGCAGGATGCTACTGCACATAAGACTCTAAGTCGCTACAGGTTTCCTTACATGGACATATTCCTGATGAGAGCTTTTGTCTGTATCCCTGCTTATTTTAGTGCCTGAAGCTCAATATCAAGATAGGTGGAAGGCCAAAGTAAAAACCAAGAAACCAAGAACCTGTTAAACTGAAGAATGATGCTGTAACTGGCACTGTTAGTTTAAGTTAGTAGCATGGTGGGTGATGGGAGGGGAATGGTCTCTTGGAAAAGACAAAGGAGCAAAATTGTTGGTTGATGTTAGTGTCAACTCATCAGTTCTTTGCGATAAAAATTACATGTGGGTACTAAAATACGCATTTTCTTTTTCTCTGTTTAGCATCTCAGAACACGCATGTCTCTGAGTAAAACCTGTGTTTAGGAAAGATACATACCAGATCCACATATATGTAACTATTTAGAAAGAAGTTATTTTACTGATTTTCATGCTGTGCTGCTGACCTTGAAACAGAAATACAGAAGTTATTCCAAATGCTCTACCTGTTGTGAGTTCTAATGCTCATTTTCATCTTTTATGCTTTTTGTTTAGCATGAGGAAAAATTGATGAAAAGTAAGAAATAGTGGCACTAACTAAAAAATGAAGCAAACTGAAGGTAGAAAGAGAGAACATTCATATAATTATGTTTCGTTCTAAGGCCACAGAATTCAGCTAGGGATTTTCCAGTCAAAAAGATACAAATACAGGCTGTGTAGGACAAAACCCACCAATCTGATGTTTCCAGAAAATAGTAAATTAATCATACCATGCATGCTGCACATGCACAAATGCACTTTTGGAAATGAGTCAGGCTTACTAAGTAAGCATCGGCAAAACCAGCTGCACTATGCAGGTTCAACAGATAATTTCAGTTCTTCCCAGGAGTGTTGGCCATACTGTGAAAGCACATAGAAAAGCTGCCTGCAAGCACATCTTTCTGCACTGTGTGTGTGTGTACTGTGGTTTTGTTCAGATTCTCAGATGTCTGGCAAAGTGATCTAGAACAACTGATTGTGCAGCAGCATCACACTGTAAATAACGATCTAAGATTTGTGCAGTCCAAATTCTTGTGTTTCAAAAGAGATTGGCTTATCTATTGCTTTGTCTACCACTTTTTCTTCTGTTGTTTGTATCTGGCTTGCTGGTATTATTTTAACTGGGTGATAATAGTTCTATATCTTCAGAAGTGTTTGGCTGATTTCTCTAACTGCAGGGTGTTGATAAGATATTGCAAAGCATCCTCTGGTCTCACAATACAGTCAGCTTCGGTGAAATGATACATTTAGCTAACACAGGTATATGTCTTCCTGTAATTACAAATTTCACTATGACCAAAGTGCAACAGCTGCTGTAGTTGCATTTTTTTGTGTACTTTGACTACTTTTAATCCAGTAAAAATACTTATGGTCCAATACTGAATGGCACTTGGGGCACAACAACCCTAAGCAGTGCTACAGACTGGGAGAAGACTGGCTGGAAAGCTGCCAGGAGGAGAAGGACCTGGGAGTGTTGGTTGATAGCTGACTGAACATGAGCCAGCAGTGTGCCCAGGTGGCCAAGAAAGCCAATGGCATCTTGGCTTGTATCAGAAACGGCATGACCAGCTGGTCCAGGGAGGTTATTCTCCCTCTGTACTCAGCACTGGTGAAACCGCTCTTTGAGTATTGTGTTCAGTTCTGGGCCCCTCACCACAAGAAGGATGTTGAGGCTCTGGAGCGAGTCCAGAGAAGAGCGACAAAGATGGTGAAGGGGCTGGAGAATAGGTCTTATGAGGAACAGCTGAGAGAGCTGGGGTTGTTTAGCCTGGAGGAGGCTGAGAGGAGACCTCATTGCTCTCTACAACTACCTGAAGGGAGGTTGTAGAGAGGAGGGAGCTGGCCTCTTCTTCCAAGTGACAGGGGACAGGACAAGAGGGAATGGCCTCAAGCTCCACCAGGGGAGGTTCAGGCTTGACATAGGGAAAAAATTCTTCACTGAAAGGTTCATTAGGCACTGGAATGGGCTGCCCAGGGAGGTGGTTGACTCACCTTCCCTGGAGGTGTTTAAGGCATGTGTGGATGAAGTACTGAGGGGCATGGTTTAGAGATTGGTGGGAATGGTTGGACTTGATGATCTGGTGGGTCTCTTCCAACCTGGTTATTCTATGATTCTATGGCATAACAGTAAAGGTTACTCATTCTGGTATGTATGCAGGATCCCTAGTCATTTTGTATTGCTGAGAAAGAATCATCCATGTTAATCTGGGTTTACCTCAATATGCCAGAATGCCACTGCTGACAGTAGCATGGTCTTGGTTATTTCAGTTCCCTCTATTATGTTTAGCTGTCTGCAAGCATAGAAAAGCAGTTACCGACTAGGGAAACGTTTGTGGTATTGTATCAGCTTCCAATGAATGAGATAAGACTGGTCGTTACAACCAGCAGCCTTTTAATTTGGCTGCAGTTTGCAGGCAGGCATGTATGTTTACTGCAGTGTTTGCTGCAGCAGCAATTGTGACAACCACATACCAGGTACTTTTAACTTGCCCTTTCCATACCAGCCTCTTTGTATTTCATCCTACATCTGTGCCATTGTGTGCAGCATAGTCAATATTAAGCCTTTATTTTGCCCTTTCTTTTTTGACTATGTGGACTGCTAGGTCTATATATGTTTTGAAAAAAATAAACATTCTCCAGATTCTTACATGGAAAAACTCTGGCATGAACAATAACAACTGGGGAAGTGCTTTGCTTCCCTGTTCTATTTCTTGCAGAGCTGATTATCAGCATCATAGAAGATGTGATGGCAGTCAACGAAACCTTCTTTTTCAAAAAAGTTGCTGTTATACTAGTACCAATAAGAAATAGACAATATATGATTGAGTATCCCAGTCCTTCTTAATACTGTGTGCGTTCATGCCCACTGAACCTTTGAATGGATAAGAATTAGAATCATAGTATCATAGAACAACCAGGTTGGAAGGGACCCACCGGATCTTCTAGTCCAACCATTCCTATGAAACACTAAACCAAGTCCCTCAAGACCTCATCCACCCGTGCCTTAAACACCTCCAGGGAAGGTGACTCAATCACCTCCCTGGGCAGCCTATTCCAATGCCCAATGACCCTTTCTGTGAAAAACTTCCTCCTAATCTCTAGCCTAAATCTCCCCTAAATTCTAGGAGAAAAACTGAGAATTTGACCCTGGGATGTTACTGTAAGGGATAAGGGCCCTTTTTCACCTTCTCTGGCTCCCATCCCTCCCTTTCTCTGCATCCCCTACCAAACCGCACAAACCGAACTGAAAGAAACGAGCCAGCTCTGCTTTTACTTATCCTCGCCCTCCTACATTTCCCTCTATTCCTCAGCAGCCGCAGCAGACGGCTGCCACCCACCACCTGCCTTTAAGCAGGGGGAGAAGAAGCCTTCAGGCCGTGACCCCTCAGAGGTTCCCCCTCCGCCTCCCGAGCGCAGGGGCAGGGACAGACCCTGTGACTCCCCCTCCTCCTCCCCGGAAAAGGGGGGCTCTGCCGCCGCCGTGTCTGACTCCCTTCTCCCTCTGGAGGGAGACACAGTCCAGCTTTTGGCTGCCTGCGCTCCGGCAGCCGCTGCCCCGCTTCCCCTCGAGCTGTCGGGGAAAAGAGAGGGGGACACACCTCGGGGTCGCCGGAGACCCGCCAGGATCTCCCCGTGAGGGAACGTGGCGCACCCCGCGCTGCTCGTGAGAGGGGAGAGCAGAGACGAGAGGGGAGAGCAGCGCCGCAGGAGGAGCTCCCCCTCCATCCTTGGGCAGGAGGAGCGGGGACCCGCCGCCTCGGAGCCGGAGGGAGACTGGGGAGGCGGAGGGCGAGCCCGGGGCCGCCCGTCCCGGCTGAAGGCGAAGCTCTCGTTCTCCGACTACTTTTCCCAAGAGGGAGAAGGAGGCGGCGGGAGGGGGAAGCCGCGCCGCGTGCGGAAGGCAAACCAATCGGCGATGCTGTGACGGCGGGAGCGCCGCGGGACGCGCCGGCTTCTCCTCCCTTCCTTGCCCTGCCGGCGGGGCCGAAGCGGGACGGGCTGCGGGGCGTCCTCGCCCCCCGCCGCCCCGAGAGCTAACCCGCGCTCGCTCCTCTTCGCTCGATTCGTTCCTTCGAAGGCTCCGGAGCCGGGCGGCAGGAGCGCTCCCGGGCTCTCCCGCCGAGCCCCGAGCGCCCTCGGCCGCCAACCCCCGTCCGTGCCCCGGGGGGCGCCGCCCGGCCATGCGCCGCCGCTGAGGCTGCGGCTCCCCCGCCACGGGAGCCGCCCGCTCGCTGCCGGGATCCAGCGGGACGCGGGGCTGCAGGTAGGCGGCCGGACGGGTGTCTGTCTGTCTGTCTGTCTGTCTGTCCGGGAACCGGGGGGAAGCCGGGGGCGCCGCTTCGCCTCCCTCCGGCCCCGCGCCGGGAGACCCGCGAGGCTTTCCGGCTGAATTGTTGTTGTAATTCCATTTGGCTCTATTCGAGCGGACGCTTCGGCGTTCCGGGAGCGTCATGAGGGGCCAGGGGAAGCCAGCCGAGCCCTGGGAGCCTGGCTCCCAGCTCCCTCGGGGCTCGCTCCTCCGCAGGGGAAACCAGGGTCGCTCTAGGAATTCTCTGAGGAAAAGGGCTGTAAGGAGACGGGCCACGGCTTCATTCCCTGCTGCGTGTAACGCTCCCCAAGTTGTATATAGTGTATATAGTACCAAACGCGTCTCTCCGCCTTGCTTCCTTTCCCTTTTAGTGAACTCATTTACCTGCGAAATACGTTACAGGTTCTCTTTGCCACCTGCTTTCCCCTCTTCCCTTATTCCACCCCATTTGCAGCTTTGCGGGAGGGAGTTTTAAAACAATCCCCTTTGTTCCTGTGGATCTGTAGGGTCGGACACCGAGTTATCCGTGCGCTGAATAAAGAGCCATAACTTGCACTGCCCTGTCAGGAGTTGCCATGCGTGGCTCCTCCGTATGTTTCATTCTTACCGCGATTTAAAATCGCTGCTTGAAACATTTTAAATTGTATGTGTAGTTAACAATTGTCTCTTCCCAGCTTCTGTTTGGAGATGATCAGTATTTTATTTCAGAGCACCGAGTACCTCACTTCATCCATCCGGCCCCCAGCAGACACCGGCTCAGTATTTAAAGATCGGTGCTTTGACTCCTGCAGAACTGTCAATTTAAATAATAAACATACTCAACCCCTCTCCCTTAAAGCCCGGTAAAGCATTCAGGGTCTTCGGGTCCTCTCAGAGCAGCGGATACATTTAAATGACTATTGACTAAGCGATAATTGTTATCTGGTTTCTCTGCCTTAACCAACTAGTTTCAGACATTGGCATTCAGCCTGCTGGATGCTTAACACTTTAAAGCTACTTTTTGGGCTGAGCCACTTGAAGTCGAGTTGATAAATTAAGATTCTTTTCTGTAGCGGAGGGTAGACGCTGGAAAAATAGTTGTTCAGTAGTACTAGGAATGCAGCTTAGCTGAAGTTGGGAAAGGGCATACTAAGGCATTTTTATCAGGGGCGACAAAGGTTGCATCTTTCATTGCAGTTTTTCACAGTAATTGTGCAGTCATTTCACTCTGACGCCTGAAGTGTCTTGTGAGTGCATAATTAACAGTAGTAAAGTAATTCGTATGAATTTCATTATTAACGTTTTATAATGATGAGGCAATACTGAAAGCTTTTTTATTTCATGAAGTGCTAATTTCCAAAAACTACAGTGCTGTTAGTTTTGTAAGTGTAAGCTACCTAAGTGGCATAATTTCGGGGGAAAGCTTTGCTCAGTTAGTAGGTATCAAATCAGGATAACTGTTCACTAGTTCCACATGATTGAACGTAAGAGGGCTTTAAAAATGTGGTATTAATTTTAGGTATGCTGCAGGTAGTGGGTGACTTTGAGATAGAGTCTTGATTTTGATTCCTATCATGCTATTTTAATCAGAGAGTGATGACTGTGTCTTTTATCATGCTGGGCATCTGAGTTAACCTTTTTACCTGTATCTTCTTGCGATCTGAGGGATCTCTGCTTTGCATAGAGGTGTTTGTGATGCACTTCATAATTGTGGTGGGGAATACATGAAAAACTCGTTCTGTGTGGAAGAAAACAGATGTTTATACAGACGGATATTGGAGATTGCTTGACTGGCAAGTTGCAAAGTGATGATTCACTGAACCCTATCTAGTTTTACATAACGCAAATAATGTTTTACACTGAATTGTGGCAGCAGAGAAACACGTAGCAGACAAGAAGTTCCATGATTTCATCCCAGGTGATGACAGACATGGTAAAGGACATCTTAAAACATGCAGGCCATATGTTTTTGGTAAGCGTAATGTACCATGGAATATTTTAGATCTGAGTATTTTCACACTTAAATTTATTGCTGTCTGTATTGCTACTTTTGAACCTGTGTGAAGCCTAAATAGTGTATTAGAAATATGTTGCATTAATTATGTTGCATGTTTTACTTACTATAAATAAGAGAACAGTGCTGACCAGTTATCACACTAAAGGAAATCACTGACTTTGGAAGACGGAAAATCACATTACCTAATACTCATCTACACAAAAATGTGATTACCATCTTGCAAAATCATTCTGAATGATATAACTATCAGTGAGCAAGCAGTTCTATGCCCTGTTTTAACTTCTGCAGGATTTTATTAGAAATGCCTCATTAAGTCACATTATTCTGCAGCTGTTTGTTCACTGAAAATTAAAATAAAAATCAGGAAGTTTATCCAGCAAAGCAGTATTGTTTCCTTTGTTAAATACTGAAAGTTCGAACAAAAAAGAAGTCCTTTAGCACCAGCATGCGAGAAACACTGAATACATTGTATTTTTGTGATAGATGGATGGCATTTACTGATGCAATTCATCAATGTATTTATTAGTCAAACGTCATCAAACAAGAAAATAAATGAATGTAAACAAAAACTGCATGATGATATAGAGGCTGAAGCAAGGGAAGACCCTACAAATCTGATTAATTAATGTTCAGTCCCATTTTTACAGTCTATATTTAAACATCATTTAGACAACATGTTTGTTGTCTTTGTGCCATTGATTTTCTACTGCAGGTCCAGATAATTCAGGCAGCAGTAGCTTTTTATTTGAAAATGCATTTTCCATTTACCTTTTGAAACACTGAGTTTTAAAGGCATTGCGGCAAAAGTTGTGTTTGGATGACTGTGACAGAAGGGTCCTGTGCCAGCAGACTCTATCCTGACCTGTCCTCATTCGTGACCATTTTTATGTGTTAAGAGGGGCATCCCCAACTGATACAGATTGCCATTGCTCCATTGATGTGGTTGAAACTCTGACATTTTAAACCAGCTGGAGCTTCAGAGTCTACTGTAAGTGTGCACCTTCACGTTTGAAACACTTTTTAAAAACAGACACCCACTCTTGGAGCTATTTAACAGGAGTTTTGGCCCAGTAATTTAGTTTTAAGCCATTAATATATGCTTCAAACCACTCCTCCTCATAAGTTTGTTCAGCTTTAAAAAACTCATCAGACGTGGGAATGAATACACAAACATCAACAGTAATGTTATCCATAGTTATCTCCTTTTTCTTTTGGTAGAACTTGGCAAGATGGTGATTTCTGCACTTTGATTCTTTATACACCCTTGCCAGCCACTCTAGCTTGACACATATAGCCAACTATTTATCAAAAGAGAAGACAAAATATAATGGCCATCTAATATACTTTTTCATACTGCTAGTGCGAAACAGTCACATTTTTAAGCTAAACAATTCAAGGCATTTTTACAGAACTTTTTACAGTGTGTTTTGAAAAACGCTTTGGAGATAGAAGAGAAAATAATAAAACGTCATGCTTTATAGTCCTAGTTGTGGCAGGATACTACATGCATAAAATGGGTCAAAGTGACTGAAAAAGCTTTCTTAGCATTTTCTTTCATTCTGATATGCCTGGACACTGATTTGTAGGATGCATTGTGGCTGTAGCCACTGCTTGAAGCAGCACTGGAAAAAGCTTTGTATGGATTTTATTCTTAGTTCTTGCATGAGAACGAGTATCTTTTGTGGTATGGAAGCAATCATTTGTATAATTGCATGTGTAAAAGTGGGAAATGGTGTCTGTTCGTTCTTTAAAGCTCATAATCTGTACCATATTAATAGTTTAAATTTGCCGGTAGCCTCCTTTCACATCTTGCTGATCCTGTAATATGGAACTTGAACACAGGTCTCTTAGCACCGGGACCGCATTGTATACAGTTGCTTGTACTGTGAGCATCCCTTGAACGATGCCAAGGGGCGAGCCATAATAAAGGGCAGCACACAGGTGAAAGCACACAGAGCTTTTTTTGGACTCATGGGTGTTTGTTAATCTTTTATGCTTAAATAATGAATTGGAGCTAAGGCTGTGTAAGGTGCTTTAGGCTGACAAACTTCACAAGTAAATAAATGCACGAGTACAGTTCAGTAAACCTATTCAGTTGTATAAATAGCCAAATGTTAAGAAATATGTTGGTAAATCTGAAGCATCTTTTAAATAGATAACCAACTTTTTATTCCTGTTTGTATGCCATCCTCCCTCCATGTGGAATGTTTTTTTTGCCTCTGTTGCAGTATTAACATACACTATTTGAAGATGAGGTACTGGGCTAGGAGGACTACTGGCTTGATCCAATAAAGCAATTTCCTTGAACTATAAGGAGGTGGTATTGTACTGTATATTATAACTGACTTACTGGAATGAAATTGCAATTGTTTAGTGTACAAGTTTTGATTTATTTTTCCCTTTTTGAAAGCAGGTTATAATATGTTTCTAAACTAAATCTCACTTACGTGCAGTCTCACACCAACTCTTTTAGATAAGACACTAACACAAACCTGACAAGTCTCTCACGTTCGCAGTGATACTCTTATATCGGATCTTTTTCCACTCCCCCGCTGCTTTTTTCTGTATCACCTATTGATAGAGCAGAGCTGGGACCTCTGGTCCATCCTGTCATAGACTGGTCAAGTATGTGATGTGTGGCCCTCCACTCATCTTGTGTGTGATGTGTTATGGAATGGGGAGAGGGTGTGGTGCAGCCACTGGACCACTAAATGGCTTTTCATGCAAGCATCTTTGTAGAACAGTCTTTCTGGTTACAAATCTAACCTCATGACTGTGCAAATGAGTTAACAATGAGCACTGCATTAAAAAACTATGTGCTCTAGATTCCCTAGATTCCTTTTCAGTTAAGGCTTCCCCCCCCCCCCCCCCCATGTAAGATACCTGTTTGGACTTTTGAGGTCTAGACTCAGCTCAAATTTGTCATTTGCTGTTGTATCAGTGCACTTAGTGGTGCTGCAAAGTACAGCAGAACGGCCTGATTATTCTAATGAAAGGTAATGGCTTTCTGTACCATTTGTATGTAGGAAACTGAAATTTGGATCTTTTCCAGGAAGGGATGAGAGTCCATACCATTTGCAGCTTGTCTTGTGGTTTATCTAACATGAGTTAGTAGTCTTAGTTTGGGTCTTACTGTAGAAGTGTCCAAGTTGCAAAAGTCACCACTTGGAAACTTAGGGTATGCACCTGCTGTGTGAACAGAGAGGCAAAACCTGAGGTCTGATCATGCAAGGCATTTCAGCTGTAAATGAGGGGCTTCAATGGGACCAGTCAAACTAAGCCTAAATAAACATTGCCAGCTGCTTGGAGTGATCTTGTTGAAGGCAGGTGGGTGGAATGCTGTTGAGATGACTATGTTTGCGTCTGTATTTTGAGTATAAATTTAAGACTTGAGCTTTGTTTTAATGTCTTGTCAGTCCTACAGCTTTTATAAGCATTCAGTCCCCTTAAGTTCAAAAATAAGACTATGTAACATCAAGTAATTTTCAGAAAGATACTACAAGTAGCCACCCTGTATTATAGTAATAGAAACTACAATTACAATCATATACATCTTCAAATGTGATATTACTGCTGTGACACTCAAGTAAAATATCAATTTCTGACAAAGTATATTAGACTGTGGTATTCCTGCAAGAAATTAGGTCATGTTTAAAGCTTAATTGCAGTAAAAAGACTTTTTCCAGCACCTTGACAGGAGAAGAATACCATCTCCAGACTATGTTACCTGTGTTTATTTAGCTTTGATTTTTTTTTTTCTTTTTTAAATCTATGTATTGTAACAAATAAGCTGTACTTAATAAAGGTGAAAGTTTATCTTGAGATATGGTAACAGCAGAAAATAAAGTTAGATAAGTTCTGGGTTATAAACTTACTGGAGTCAAGGCAGAAGAAATATTGTCTTTGTAGGCTAATATAATACACTATAAATTCAGATACGATGTTGTCAGCCAATACAGTCAGTGTTGCCTGACACTTCTCATTATATGATCCTGTATTTTTTTCTGTTCGATCTAGAATCATAAAGGATATCCCTTGCATTAGAATTAAGGTTATAGTTAAAATGTATTACTGCCAAAGTGTCCAGACCTTCATAATCAAAGGATTATACTAGTATTTGTGTGGTGGGTGTTCAAAGAAGAAGTGGCCAGGAATCCAGGTGCTGGTTGAGCTTCTGAATTAGGAAATGTTTTCTTCTCCCCCTGATACTCCTCCTAGATACTTTTTCCTTTGTAGCAATAAGACCTTATTATTTTCAGTTTACAAACATCACGATCTGACTGTTCTAATTTTACCCTGGTAGGCAGCTAAGACCCACCCAGCCTCTCAGTCACTCCACCTCAGTAGAATGGAGGAGAGAATCAGAAGGGCAAAAGTTAGAAAACTTGCTGGTTGAGATAAAGACAGTTTATTAGGTAAAGCAAAAGCGGTACACACAAACAACGTGAAATAAGGAATATATTCACTGCTTCACATCAGCAGGTGTTCAGTCATCTCCAGGAATACAAGACTGCATCACATGTAACAACTACTTGGGAAGACAAATACTACAACTGCTAACATTCCACTTCCTCCTTCTTCCCTGTTTTTTTTATTGCTGAGCACAATGTTGTATGGTGTGTCACATCCCTTTGGTCACTTGTGGTCAGCCGTCTTAAACCTCCAACCTTCTCACTGGCAGTGTGAGAAATGGGGAGAAGAGACCTTGATGCTGTGTAAGAACTGCTGAGTGAGAATTAAAACATCCCTTTGCTATCAACACAGCTTTGGTCAGAAATCCAAAACATAGCACCAGGAAAGCTACTATTAAGAAAATTAACTCTTTCCTATCCAAACCCAGTACAGTCTCCACACCTTATTCTTTATTCATCATATGCAAGTCCCACACTGTCCAATACATCCTCATTAACCAACCCCCCCCACCTCCCTGCTCTTTGATATATGCACAGATGTAATTTCCTTAGTCTATGGACCACCCTTGTAAAATATCCATAAAATGTCCATTGAGTTCATTCAGTCCATAACTTCTGTCACTCAGGACAGGAGAGCTGGTGTGCTCTATGGAGTTACTTGGCACCAAATCAGATTGACACTACCCTAGTTAAAAATGAGTAAATCAATAGAAGTATTTTTGGTGATTGTGCCCCACAGTTTGTTTTACCACATAAGTTCATCTTGTGATTGAAACCTAGCAAAAGGGAAGAATGTAACTCTGGGTAACTTTCTTCCCCTTTTAAGCTGCTTGTGCTTCGCCTGGAAATTTGCGTTCACATGTTGCTGTACATTGTACATCATGCCATGCTTTTAGATGACCATATCAGATTGTGAGGGGCTTTAGCCCTCGTGTTTGTGCAGACTGGTGTGGCATGCTTCTAGTAGTAACCATGCAAGTGTACAGCTGCCTTATACCATTCTGATAATGCTTTTGTCCTCTCAGGTAACTGTTGGGGTCACTGCTTATGTGAAAATGTACTACGAGAAAGTTTAAGCTTAGCTTTGTGGTTTTGAGCATCTGTCTCTCTGAGACTCTTGTAATTTTTTTAAACAGTATAATTATTCTTAAATGTTTCAGAATTTCTTTGGAGTTGTTTTGATTTGTTGCATTATAATAAATGTGTATTTGACATCTGGTAAATGCATACTTCATGCTTTTAAAAATGAAGTATGCTTTTAAAATTATATTCATATGTACAGAACTGTTACTATGTTTTCTTCTAGGAAGAGAAATAATAAAGTTGCTAATTATTCACCTATATGAATTCTACATGAACCCTCTCTGTGAGACAAGTACTGACATGGTTACCATTATAGCTGCATGAATATACCAGTCTTTTTAATACAACACATTGTTCCCATTCCTACTTTAAAAACTGAACTCCTACTAATGACACTTATATTCTACTTGTCCTCATCATCCTTCTAGCTGCTCATAACCTAACTTTTTCTCCTCTAGCTCTCCTTGCCCTTCCTTTTCTTTTCATTGTTCACCTCATCTGCATTGGTGTCATATGAGCCTTCCGAATGTCAAGTAAATGCAGACTGCAGTCAGCATTACCAAATTGCTTTCCTGCCAAAAAAGTCTCTTTTCATATGCCATGACCCATCATCTCACAGTTAGCTGCAAGTCATTCTGATTCCCAAATTTACAGTATATTTTCTATTTAATGAGCTATTAAACGTTATGCACTTTTAAACTTCATCTTTTCTGACTAACTGCATTCCTCCTGGTAATTATGGCTTTAGAAAGAAACAATTAATTTGAAACCAATTCTGCAACAGAAGTGACATTATTTAGATAGCGTTTCTCCATATCCACGCTCTAGAGATTATCCCATTAGAATGTATTTATATTTGGAAACTCCTTGAGACTAACTGCTTCAGTCCAATAGCCACCATGTTGTTATCAATAATATAGACAAGTCTACTTCATGAGCTATTTTAATAAAATGAAAAATGAAAATAGATACATGTATGGATTAGTAGTTAATTTTTGCTTTTACTAAATAAAAAAAGCGCAACAGGCACACACATACTCTCTTTAATGGGTAGGAAGTTGGTGGAATAAAAAATATTTTGCTTTAAAAATCTGGCTTTGAATTACCTTGATCATTCATTAGTAAGAAATATTTTATTTCAGCTGACAGAATTAGGCCTGTCACGTTACTATACCAAGAAACCAGAAAAGACTGCAACTGAACTGAAACAGTGCTGAACCAAAAAGTTCAGGTGAAGTGAAGGGAGAAGTGAAGCTGTCTGATTAACTACTTACTCATCTGTATACTTAGCTGTTTACTCCAATCAGGCTGCAAAGCCACAGGTAATTTGTGAACCTACAGTATCAGCAGAGCAGAGGATACACATCACACCCCTCAGCAACAAAGGGGATGATGTTTCTACATAGTTCCAAAACCCCTCAGCATATTTTTCAATCATACGTATATTGCACACATTTTAAATCAGCATTTAACATCTACCAGTTCAGAGAAAGTGAATTTTCCCCCAGGAATATTTTCCATATTGTTCCCACAAAGTACCTGTGAGAAGCAGGAACAAGCTCCAATGCACAACAAATGAAATAAGTCTATTGGAGACTTAGTTTTATCACAACTTGAACATTAGGTTCAGACCTGAAAGATTAAAACTTTTTAAAATATACATTTCCCGCTACTGCCATGACATGGTCATGGACAAGGTTTTCTTATGTCAATCATTTCCATATTTTTTTCTAAGGTAGAAATCTAAGTAGCAGAGAAAAAAAAATTAGAATTCATGGAAAGGTTATCGAAATTTACCACAAGCTAAGCTATTGGCATTATGCACATACACTTAAGTTTGTATCCATCAACTGTATGTGGTGACATACAAGTAACCATAATGACAAAACCAAGATTATATCGCCTGAACTAGTAAATATTATTTAATTTAGTAAATACACATATGTAATTTAACCTGAGAGCAACAAAGCCTGAACTCACTGTTACTAAGTCACATGCAATTTTTGCAAATTTTTTCGTAGACAACTACTTAATTTGAAGAATTATTCTAATGGAATATTACTGTTGTCAAAAGACTACATGAGAATAACATACTCATTCCAAAATGTCCAGTTCTATGCAATATGTATGGAATATTTCGATAGGAACGGTTGGACTCGATGATCCGGTGGGTCTCTTCCAACCTGTTTGTTCTGTGATTCTATGAATATTATTTGTGTTTGTACTTATGTTCACCCAAAACATTCTCCTGGGTTGGAGAAAGCAGTCCTACCTAAACCTTATGACTTTATTGGAAAAAGTAAAAAGCTATGATTTAATGCAATGCCCACAGCTGTTCTGGGTTACATATTTCAGTTTCACTGTGTCTTTCTTTAACTGTTTTGACTCAAGCAATTGCATCACTTTTAGCTGGCACCTGGAAATAACATCTTTCCAATTTGTGCCCACGCTATTATGACTTTAAGTTATTGCCTCTACACAGATATATTTATTATTCCTTTTAATTACAGCTAGTACTTCTGTTTGCATATAAAATACATTTCCATACCAATAAGTACAACAGTTCATTGCCAAAGGATGTGTCAGGTCTATGATAATGGTTTCAGGTATTAGATTACGGGTAGTTTTGCAGGTAAAGGGGATGTGGAGATGTGTACATAATGGTATGTTGGCTCCCACAATGCAATCGTTTCTAGTAAATTATTGTTTGAAAATGCTTATTCTCTTTATTCTTCCTTTTCCCTTCACGTCAGGAGAATTCTTGAACTTAATTCATTGTCTATGTAATAAGAACCTTTTGTGAAGGAAAGTCAAAGTTGCTCTGTTAAGGACCTTCAATAATGGCTGGCACTGGAGAACAAGTGGGACTGCATTCTAACAAAAGAAGGAAATGAGAATGTGAGAAAAATACTGCTTCATGCTTTGACCAGTGCTTTGTCATATTCTTTCTACTGGTTAGCAGTAGCCAGTGCCTCACATAACATTGTTCCAGGAGGACTTGTGTAATGTTAATTCGTGCAGTTATTGAATAGTTGTTACTGTTTTGAAGGAAAGAAACTGTAACTGGCCTCTGCCTTCTGTTCTATTTTTATTTTCACTCTTTTCACATTTGTGGAAGACATTTCATTAGTGTTTCCCAGAAATACCTAGCCATACATTGGAGAAAAGTGTGTCAGCCCATGACTTCCTAAGGAACTCTGGTTTGTATGGCCTTTCGGTTCTTAACTATTACAAATACTTTCTAGCACTGAGAAGGACAAGACCGTAATTGGCGAAGCGGAGAATGATGAAGGGATGGTACATGTCCTTCCTTTTTTGAATTTAAACAATCTTTAACTTAGGCTTCTGTCCAAGAGACACTTTTTTTGCAAAATGAAAGCAAATCTATTGTTCTGTGAGATTTTTTTGCAGGTTCTTTTTTTCCTTTATTTTAAATTGTGATCAGTGGAACGAAAAAATGTCTTAGATTAGTAATTACACGATAAATATTAAGAACTTCCATGTACTTATAAATACATTCTTATACAGAAATTTGATTTCTAAGTTAAATGTCTCTTAACCCCAGTGAGCAGTAATGCAAATTACTTTAGTACTGGTGCGATAAGAAACTCCTTGCTTTTCTTTTTTGCCATCATAATAATTTAGAGTAGTAATTTCTACAAGACTTTTAATTTACCAGTTATATTTCCGGCGAACTTGTCATGATTTCTGAACTAGGTCTATGTTTTCCCCTGTCTTTGCCATTTGAGGGCACTTCCTCCTACTTCTGAGTGCTTTCTAGCCCATATCCTTTTATGTGTCTTTGAGCATCGACATTATTTTGCTGTTCCATAGTACACACTGAAATCCAGCACCAGGCTTTTTTGTCAGGTCTAACTGATTTGTGACCGGAGTTGAATAAAACAGCCAGGAAAAAACCTAAATCCAAAGTAATTTTTAATACTAAAAATTAAATATAGCAAAATATAAAATGGATTTTAAATAGAAGGCCAGCCTTTCTATATTATTTTTCAGTTTATCTCTTCCAGTTTGTAGGCCGAGTTGGTTTGATTTCTGCAGTTGCTCAAAAAGCTCTCTAACACTAGCTTTTTATGAAAAAGTTACTAGACTTGAGCAACAGACATGACAAAGAGGACAGAGGTACAGCTACTTTTGCAGCTGCTAGGAGTCCTGTTATTAATGTTGGCTATTAAAATAGCATCATATCCCTTCATGGTTAACATCATGTGCTCATTTTCTGTGCTAGCATTCAATACTATAGAGCTTTCAGACTGAGTACTGCATACCTCCTCTTTAATTTCTGTCTTGGAGGTGATGAAGGATTTTTCAAACCTGCTCAGATGCCCTAGATCTGTCAGAGAAAAGAGAGTCGAGCTGTTCACATTGTAGGTGCTCTGAAATTCACTCTATGAATCTGATGTAGTAAAAGCCCTTTGAGTGTCTGAGTTTGATTGAAAAGGTGAAGGTGGAGCCACCTTCCAGCATTTTCAGCACTAATAAAACTTGTAGTTAGAATTTACCTTTATACTGATGTTAACAAGTTTGGAGGTTGGAGAACAGCTACAATTGTGTTTTATCACCATCTTATATTACTTGATTGGCTTGAATGTCTTTTTCCCGGTGATTAAAATTTATGATTTGGAATGATGCAGCTAGGCATAGCAGTAGTCTCATAGGTCTCAAAGCGTTACGTTTCTTTGCCTGTTCAGAAGTATGGTAGTACTTTTTTTGAAGTTATTCCTTTTAATCTTGAAGCCTCTGCCCAGAAATGTATTAAATCCCCTGATGTTTGGAAAAGAGTAATAATGGTGCATCATCTAATAAAATTCCTAAGCCAGCATAAAGAATCTGAAAACTCTCCCTCTTTCTTAAAAAAAAGCAAGTTACAGAAGGTTAGAAGTAAATACACCTTTAATTGTCATTCATTTTGCTGTTAGATAATGGATCTTTGCAAAGCTACTTCCAGAGTTACAGTGTCTTACTTTAATGGTAATAGAAATTTCTTCTTCAGAGACTTAAGTGATATGCAAAGGGTAAAACACTTTGTATGTCAACTTGTGGCTGCTTTGTGAATAGTCTAGCACTGCTTGGGTTTTGGTGTTGGAAATTCGATCATAGCCTACCAAAAAGGACAGTAAAGATAGAATTCAGCTGGAGATTGACACCTAAAATAGGTGTCCAGTTATAACTATCTACATGTATGACAGTTGCTTAAGCCTCACAGTCAAGAGAAATCCAGGGTGGTGTTCAGGAGCATAACTTAATGTAAAACACTCTAGAGTAACTTGTCTGGCCTCCAAGTGCTGTTTCAGATGGGTGCAGAATCCAGTCTGAATCAGATGCAAGATTTTTTCGTACCTACCAATCCTTTCCCTTGGGCATCTCAGATGATTCTAGTTGGTTATGTCTGGGCACCTGAATTCTATTCCTTATCAACAGACCCGTAGGATGACTCTATTTGCTGTCAAACAGATACCTACATTGGATCAGCTGAACTGTACTTAGGTGTCAGTGAACTAGTCCAGTTGAATAGGGGACAGGACAAGAGGGAGTGACCTCAGGCTCCGTCAGGGGAGATTTAGGCTGGACATTAGGAGGAAGTTTTTCACAGTAGGGGTCATTGAGCATTGGAACAGGCTGCCCAGGGAGGTGGCTGATTCACCTTCTCTGGAAGTGTTTATGGCATGGGTGGATGGGGTGCTGAGGGGCATGGTTTAGTGTTTGATAGGGATGATTGGACTTGATGATCCGGTGGGTCTCTTCCAACCTGGTTGTTCTTTGATTCTATGAATAATAACTTGCCCATACCATATATTTTAACTATCTATAGTAAACATTTTTAAATACGTCAATATATCTGAGATACTTGGATGGGATTTATAGCTTTGTATCAGATCTACAACCATACCGATATTCATGGGCATGTCAGGTACCATGTTTAATCAACTGAACTGCATACTTAGATTTCAGTGCCTGAATTTGGGCATCTTAATCTTGAACATATCAGTACTATGTTACTGACAGGTAACAAGAAGAATAATAGCATCATGTACAACAATTGTGAAATTAATTAACCTTGGAGGCAATTTATACTAAAACTTTGGTTTCAACTCTTTCTTTGTCTGTCATTTAGTGATGTAGTCTAATGCAAAATCCTAACTTGTGAAAAAATACCTCTGCTCTCAATTCAAAGGCTGAATCTTCAAGTGAGGACTGAAAAACTCTTACATGTGAGCCTGTTAACCAAACTGGGTGAGTTAGTCCTAGTATTTTTGACAATTCTAAGATAAATAAATAATCAGATAGTAGCTTTATAAAAGTAGATTTGGAAAGGGTGATTTCCACCTTCCTTCTAAATCATAAAATAGGAGGAAACGAGCGGAAGAGCTTCCATATGAATGAATAATCATATACTGATTGAGAGCGAAAATCTACTTAAGGAGTTTAGGAGCAATAAACCAAATGTGCAGTCTTGAAAGAGGCATATTCTGTATTAATTATTTTTGTGACGGTGGCACATAGTGTAACCATTCAGGAGTGAGGTGCTGAACAAAGAGAAAGCAAAAGATTTTCTGTCCTTTACTCTGGTTCACTTTCAAGACTGACTCGTGCAAGAGTCCTGAGCCCTTATTGCAACTGCCTACCAGTAGATCTACAACTGTAAGAGAGAACCCTGTCCCAGCTGTTTCAGTGGTCTGTGGGCCTCAGCCTATGAGGAATGGGGATTATATGATTTCTAATGTCTACTAGTGTTTTATTAAAACAAACAATGAGGGTATTATAAAGATTTCCTTTATGGTTTTGTTTTTCCCATGAGCAATGTAAGGGTCCAGCCCCAACAGATCTGTTTGACAGGATGGGAAGGGTAAACCTGGCAAAAGGCTGGCTTCCTACAGAAACAGTGCAGCTCAAACACAGTATCACCAAAAGTGCTGAGAAGAAGTTAATTAGATTGTGAGAAAGAAGTGAGGTAGAAGAAAAACAGTAGAAAAAAGGGGACAAAAGAGAAAAACAGTCACTACCCCAATGGCTCCAGCAAAGATCTCAGGAGAAAACATGGTCCATGGGGCAGAGGGCACACGTGTTCTTTTTGGTACATGTTTTCTATAGAGGATCTCCATCCCCTGTTATCACATGAGGTATACTGAGGAGGGGTCTTTCTACCCCTGTGCCATATTCCTGCTTGGAAGGTTCTCAAAGTGGTACATGCGTAGAAGTCCCTTCTGGAGGGTCACTGCACTTCAGTTGCAGTTGCTTGAACCTCCTGGGCATGCACTTGCAGTAAGGGGTGTTCTTGTCTCTTCAGACTACACAAATCTCTCATCATCAGTGGTGTGGACAGTTCAGTGAACGCTAGCAGCCCAGCCACAGAGGTGTGTGTGTGGGCAGTGCCTGCTCCCATGCCAAAATGCACGAAGCCCCAAGCGCATATAGCCTCACACCAAGACAAGTGTGTAAGACACACATGCAAATCTACTCTTGCAAGCAACTTGACTGTGATTCATTAAGTTTCTTTAGTTTTGGCTCTTTGTAGAATATAGATCTACTGGCATCAGTATCCAAACTCCCATTGTACTTGTTGGAACTATCTAGATAGAATCAATCTAGGGAAAAAACACCAACAGAGAACAAAACAAAGCAATTCTCCTTTGTCTGATGGGAGTAAGTAGTACAAAAAGTACATCTTCTTTACTACTTCTTAGATTATTAAACTCTCTACCCAAGAATGACGAAGAATCTCAAACATTAAGTAGTTCTGCTTATCATTTGTGTCGAGTAGCGATTCTTAGTGTAGGCAACAACAATTGAAGTCACTGGGTAAACAAAATGCTTGGGCCTCAGCCCTGACACAGTTAGGCAAAATACTCTCTATCTTCATATCCCATTCTTCTATTTTTTTTCTTCCCAGAATTCCTTTACTCCTCACTATGAGCAAAATAATTTTTTACTGTATTTTAATTTGCTGAGGGTTTTCAAGGAGCCTTATTATTACTAGTCTTTGAAGAGCATGTCTTGATTCCCCAATACATATACTTGAGAAGTTCTTATTGTAGGACGCTTGTATTAGCAGAACATCAATATCTGACTAATTAGAGATGAAATGCCAAATAAATATTGAGTAAAGCAGTTTTCTGATTTTGTGATGAATTACAAAACACATGAAAATGCTAGTTATGGTTGGAAAGATCCTAAGTAAGATTTTGTGAAGAATTCTTACAATTCTAATTGCATGAAATAATGCAAATAACTAAAGATATAATATTTGATAAAAAGTTTTTTCCTGCCACTTAAATACAGACATTAAATCTTTTCTGACAGGTAAAATTGTAAGCTTCTGCAAAATATGGAGATGCTATTTCTTTCAGTGAAAAAACATTATCCTTATGTACATAGCTGCCTTCATTTATAATCAAAGAAAAAAGTTTTAAAGTTTGCTTTTAAAAAGCTTGTTCAATGAAAAAATATTAAAATTCCTAGTACATTATTTCTTATAACTTGTGATAACTGTTATCACAGGTTTCATAACTAATGACCTCATCTGTCTTTAAATGTTAGAGTGGATAGATGTACTTAGATTGATGGATACAATTTAAAACCCTAGGGCCTGTCTATAATAGAAAGAATTAGCATCAGCAGTTTGTACAGCTGAACTGGTGGTGAATGCTTTTATATAAAAATGAATGAAGGATGAACTTTGTTCAACGCTCGCTCAAAGTAACCATTATTTTGACCAAGACATGTGTCTGCATATGGCTAGAATGCCCATAAGCTATGCAATAATATCTTTAAAGCAAGAGGTCTAATGGTTAGCAACAAGGCCACAATACATCTGCTTTGGGCCTTTTTTTTTTCCAGAGTTCAAACAAATGCATTTCATGAAACCAACTACAAACAGCTGCTTAGTAGTACTTGTGCAAAGTGGAAAATTTCTGCTGAACTCATTTCATTTCACTCTGTGTCTTAGATGGGATAGAAGTGCTTGAAGGTTGTAATGCAACGTGTTCTCTAGGAAGCAGCTCACATGCGGTACACGTGCATATGTGCCTGCTGTAAACAAATACAGACTTTGAAAATGAACAGGGAATAAAACCTATCCATCTAGGGTTTTTTATTATTTAGCTGGTAGCTTTTGTAGGACCTTTAATAATCAGGATACACATATATTGTGTTTGTAGTGAGTATCTGTCAAGAGTCATTACGATCTTTCTCCATAATAAGCGGGTTGTGTTAATACCTTGGGTTCACTATTTGCATTACAGTTGAAGCGTTACCTTTGTAGCTTTTGGCAGGCTCTATTTTGATTGCATAATAGATGCATTTATAATCAGCCCCCATTTTTGTAATTAAAAGGAGGTAGGTAACAGAATTTTGGAAGCCCTTCTGCATTATTTCACCTTTTGTTTCCTCACAGGCTTTCCCAAATGAGTATATTAGCATTATTTCCTCGAAGAAATTTTGCTACTCTTACTTAGTTCTTCATATAGTTTTGTTTGTTTTCCACAGCAGCATAGAAGAGGGCATCAGAGAAACTCTTAATAGGATCTTAACTTTTGTCCTACTTTCACTCTAAATGTAGACCAGGAATTCTGCTTTATGTGAAGCTTGATTTTCTGTAGTGTCCAGCTGATCTACTGGGCTACATCAGCAGTACTGTTTAGTGGTAATGAAAATGAAACAACATGAGGAGACAGCAGATCTTCCTTGGGTAATGCAGATGTCTTTTTCAGAGAAAATAAACTCAATCTTCCCACCCCCTCCAGTCAAAGCATATTTGGTACATGAGGTCTACTTTTTCAGCTGATGCACGCCCATGTTACTTTATGTAGGGATGTGAAGAACTTGTAGCTTCCATTGACCGCAATTATAATTTGCAGTTCTTCAGCTCTGAGTGGAAACATTTTGTGAGCACAAATTGAGATTGCATGGGTAACTTGTGAGACAGCCTGCATAACTTACTGTCATTTGTGCATGTAAAAAGATTATGTGCACACAATTCAGCCCATATGCTGAAAAAAATCAACACTGTGTTTTAATCAAATACCCTAATTAAATCAAATCTAAACTACTTGTTAGCGTACCTACCCTGACAAGTCCTGACTCAGATCTGTACAAAACCCTTCTGTACACTAAAGATGCAACTATTGCCAGGTCAAAATTTTGAAAAATTACTGGAGATGCAGCTTACTGCAAAGGCAATCAGGGAGTCCTCCATAAAGGAGGTGAAACTTTATAAGATTGTATTCAGGTAGTCTACTGAAAGAAACTAATCCCCATCTCCAATCAGTCTTCACCTAAATAATATTTTTGCATGTCTTTACTGTAATGATATCTTCACTGGCTTTTATTTCCAGGGACTTCTGCAAAACATTCCCAAGAGAAAGCAGTTTGGCAATTGCGAGTAGTGTCGTGTGTTGAATTTCTTTTTCCCTTTCTTTCTCTAACATTTAATTGAAGTTTTTGTCTTCAAGCTAAATGTGATTGAGGACATTTTTAGGTCTTGATCACTGAACAAGCTGTTCTAAGAACCGCATTCTCATTGTTCAGAGGATGAGCTGGCATTTCTAGTTCAGATTATTTAGTTCAGTGGTTGTAGCTATTATGCAGTACAGGTGACAAGAAAGACCTTTGCCTTTGGGCTTTAGTTAGAAAGCTTAGTTAGCCAGGAGATGCTGTTATGTAATCTACAAGGTTGAAAACACTGTGGACTTTAAATACTTGGGAGAGCTACTATAGCCTTAAAATAAAAAGATGTGGGTTTTTTAAGTGCAAAAAATGACATTCGATGCATTCTTAGTTGTGGCATTCCCTGTTTTAATCTAGTGAAAAAAAGCAATAATCACATTAGCTAATAAAACTAGAATTTGAATCCCTGTTTCTAATCTAGATAAAGCTATCAGGACAGCTGCATGCTATTCTGAAGATCAAATCTGAGTTTTCTACAGATACTTTTGATTGGTCCATAAATATGCCCAAGCTTGAGCTGCAGGCAGAACAATTTCCGCTGATCAAACTTGCATATTTTCTTGCAGTTCAGGACTAACAGATTTTGGCTCTCGATATCTGTTGAGTTTTTAAAAATTCTACAGAGGAATGCTTTTTGACCTTGACTGTAAATATTGAAAATGCTGTACTTCCACATCATAGTTTGGAAAGCAATTTTCAAAACTGTTGAAAATGAGAGCTTGAATAGCTATGCAGTTATCTATGATGACCTGGACAATTTGTATTGACCCATTTTAATTTTAAAGGAAAAAGCATCTCCTTTTACAAATCTTATCTTACTTACACATTCTCTTTGTTTTCATAATATTACTGTATTATTGATGCTTCTGTGTATAGGAGACCCACCAGGGATCAGGGAAATGTACTGTAGCTGTCACACCAGACACGGTAGAGCATTATTGAGCCCTAGTGATCACTCACTTAAATTGGAGCACCTCATCTTGTAGGAGGATTGGTAAAGCAGTCTTCCCTTTTTATAGATCTGGGCTGAAGGTACTGGTTTTCAACCTCTGCAGACTCACATTTCTCCAGAAACAGTAAAGAGAAGTTCGGTGTGAAAATTATTCTTGACATGGAACCAGTTGAGGTTGAAGCAAAACGTACTTCTTGGCAGAAAGCATCCTCCCTTTTGGAGCTGCTTGGGGTTAGCAGACTCATGGGAAAAGGTCTTGGCATTCTGCATAAACACCTAGCACCAGTGAGTATGCCAGTGCAATATGCAGCTCATGCTCTGTGTGAAGCAGAGTAAGTGATTTCAGAATGTCTATGTAGTCAATTAAAATTACCCACTTCACTTATGATGTGTCCTTCAAAGGGCTTACAGAGAGGTAGTGTTCATGAGATGTGGATTCTGTGGAGAAAGGTCATCCTCCTATTATAAGAAAGTGTTTTATAGTAAACACGGGGGCTAAGCAATTGAACTCATGAATCCTGAAAGGAATGCCTGAAAGAAGAATATGGCAACATTAAAAACAAAACAAAACAAAACAAAAACAATATAATTTTTCAATTCAGAACTTGAGATGTGTTTTCAGAATAAAATCTGTCCTTGATGGTTAACTTGAAGTAGAAAAAGAAAATGTTAAAGATGCCTTTCTTTTTTTGACCTTTCCATTTTGTACAACTCAGCATAACGTTGTTTACAATGTAAATATGTTTAAGTATTTTAGGAACAAGAAACAAGATCTCAGGTACTGGAAGGAGGTGAAAAATGAAGTGAAGCTTTTGGCTGCCCTTCAAAAACTTCCAGTCCACAAAATCTGAGGTCAGTGAGCTTAGCTCATATAGAGACTTCTCAAAGAAAGTGCTGTATGTGGCCTAAGCACATGTAGCCAAAGCATGGATGTTTTCTGGACTGTGCCTGTGAAAATTGGATCAAATATTAGATTTCATAATCTGCTTTCTTTGACTTCCTGGAATAAAAGACTATTCATAAAACTATTCATGTGGATTTTTTTTTTTTTCAATGTGCTTGAAGAAGTAAGATGTAGCGTTTCTTCTTTGGACATTTTGAGGACGTCTGGGTGTAACTGTCAAGAACAAAGTAGCATTCTAATATGAATGACAATAAACTAATGTTGATAAGAAATTTTTCTTGCCTAGTGAAATGCTGTGGTCTACCTGCTTTGATTGCTACAGAAGGAGAAAAAAGTCAGCTTCTCTTTTGAGTGCTCTCAGGATACTTATTTACATTTCAGCATCTATGCAGAATTGTAATTTGGTGTGAGAGAAGTGGTTTCAGAAGTAATGGACGACATTTGTGTGTGAAGCCACACAGATGACAGAGTCCTTTTCATTGTCACATTGAGAACTCACTGAGAGCTGTTAAAAGGCCAGTACGACAGAAGTAACTCTGGCACAGTAAGTGGTGGTGATTGTGTCCAAAATCAGCTGGTGGGGTTGTGAGGTGCCCTGGTCATGGTTTGAAAAGGCAGTGTCAACAGCTGGATGGAACACAGAAAGGTTAAAGAGTCATGAGGAAGCAGCGGGAGAAAGAAATTTACAAGACCCAGCCCATCAGTAGTTTTTGCTTAGAGGTGCCTTTCAAAGTCAATGAAGTTTATTAATAAATATGTTAGAGTCTGCTGATGACCCAGTACTTTTACTCCCAAACATTTAAATATGTAAGAACTTGTATCGACATGTAAAAGAAAATCAATCTAAAGTCATAGTTAGCTGAAGAATTTCCCAGGAATTGGACCTGCAGAAGCAGAGGCATGTGTGGCTGTTCCATTCTCCCTCCCATAGACCACTCACGTCAGTGTTTAGCTGCTTTGCTTGCTCCCCACACAGATTTGACCTTGTTCTGGCTGGCCTTGTACTTTCTCATTTCTTTGTCTGTGTTAAAACCAGCTGGTTCACTCAATGGAAATTCACAGCTAGGACCCTTTCAGCAGATGTCTCTGTGGCTTCAGCAGCTCTTTTCCTCTGCCCTTCTGTGGCATCATTAGACTTTTACTCTCACATTACAAAGTGAAAGCTGGGTTACTCAACTTTCTTGAAATGTGTAGCAATTTGAAGATTATTTATAGTTGGACTTCAGAACATATGGAGTGAGCATAGCCGGAATATTTATGACCTTCAGATCACTGCCCTCTCTTCACTCAACCCCCAGATTTATGTAAGATATTGTAGCCTTTTATTTTTGAACTAGGATCTGTCCTGGTGCATATTGTGATTATACAAGGTTTTCTCCTGGAAACTCTGCAGTTAAGTTAGACTGCTTTCCAGCAGCATAACTTCACAGAAGTTTTCACACAGTTTATAACAAGATTATAACGGTGAGAAGGTCACTGTTCAATGTGCAAAGGAGACTGAAGTTGGACTTGAGAGATGGCATCACCTGCAAGACATGCTTGAGAAGTCAAGTAATAGCAGTATCAAAGTGGTACAGAGGATGGTGTCTCTACCTCTGCTGGCTTTGGTAAAAAACATTTGACAGTATGTACTTGCTACTCTTCCCTATTGCGAGGGAATTCTTGCTGCTTTAGCAAAAGGCAGGCTTGATTTGCACCAAACCAGGTACTGGAGACCTCTTAGAACACTATGACTATGCCAGGGACTGAGCAGAATTTTGCACAGCTTCCAGCCTTCAAGAAGGGCTGAGAAACTTCTCCCCTAATGTCATGTGAAAAATAATGATCTTGGCAAAGCTTTCTACCTTTTACAGCTCAGATTTTAAGACTTGCACCGTTCTAAAAGACCTATGTTTGGTTCCTCAGGATTCAAAACCTCCATCAAGAGTTTCTAATGTTCTGCTTGCAGAAGGAGAAAATTTGGAGATCTTTGTGTGAATACAGGGTTGGGCCAATCTTATTTAGACCTGTGTTTCATTTCAAATAAAAATTTTATTCAAGATTTGTTAAACAAAGATTCCTTTCAAATGAAGGAATCTTGACAAAACTTCATGTGTCAATCTTTCTCTGAGTTCTTGCACACCTCTGAGAAAAAAAAAAATCTTTGTAAGTAGACAATAAACCAAACAGCAAGATATAGTAGTGGCTATGATATTTTTTTTAATGAGCATATGATTTTGATGGGCATTTTGAGTGTCTTATTCAGAATTAACTGGAAGGTACCTGGGTGGAGGAATAATCTCTATTCAAGGCTTCTTATACGTTCATGTTTTCCCTGTTTAGGGATGCATTCTTGAGAGTATTTTTCAAATAGACAATGGATGCAAATTGTCCCTCCTAAGTAGGAGGCAGATTCTTCTCGTGGTATTGATTGACTGAGATTCCCAGGGAGGTGATTCTCCCTCTGTACTCAGCACTGGTGAGGCCGCTCCTTGAATACTGCGTCCAGTTCTGGGCCCCTCACCACAAGAAGGATTTTCAGGCTCTGGAGCAAGTCCAGAGAAGAGCAACGGAGGTGGTGAAGGGGCTGGAGAACAGGCCCTACGAGGAGCAGCTGAGAGAGCTGGGGTTGTTTAGCCTGGAGAAGAGGAGGCTGAGAGGAGACCTCATCTACAGCTGCCTGAAGGGAGGTTGTAGAGAGGAGGGAGCTGGGCTCTTCTCCCAAGTGACAGGGGCCAGACCAAGAGGGAATGGCCTCAAGCTCCACCAGGGGAGGTTTAGGCTGGAGATTAGGAGGAAGTTTTTCACACAGAGGGTCATTGGGCATTGGAATAGGCTGCCCAGGGAGGTGGTTGATTCACCTTCCCTGGAGGTGTTTAAGGCACGGGTGGATGAGGTCTTGAGGAACTTGGTTTAGTGTTTGATAGGAATGGTTGGACTGGAAGATCCAATGGGTCCCTTCCAACCTGGTTGTTCTATGATTCTATGATTCTATGAGCTCTGCTTCTGTTTCATGCTTTTGGAATAAGAGCTTTTGCCTTTAAGTTTTCCTCTGAAGTAAGAAATCTGGTTTGGACTTCAGCATGAGCTTTTTGAGAAAACAGATGTGGTGACTAAGGTCGCCTTTTGGTTGTGAAAAGTACTTGAGTTCAGGCTCGCTTCATGTGATCATTTTGGAATGGGAGACTGTGCATCTAGTTGTGAAAAAGATACCGTGGAAGGACTTCGTCATTCCCCGGTTAGTTCCTTGCCATCTGTCTGCAGTATTGTGACTATCTTAGTTAATTATTCTTCAGGGTCACAACAGGTCCTGTACCTTCCAAGCTGATGCCTTGTGGAGGTTATAGTTTCCTTCAGGCCCTCTGCAGAGCATGTTCTCTTAGCTGGGGATCTCACTTAAACTGCAGTAATTGAAAATTATGTCATGACTTCTAGATATTTGTCTTACATGCTTAGCAATGTGGGTTGTAGGGAATATACTACTACATGCTTCCAAGATTGATTCGACATGTTTTTTTTTTGTGTGTACTTGTCATTACAGCTTTGGTGTTATGATTCAAAGTGCTGCTATTGATTTCTGTTTTCCTGAGTTCACGTCTAAACTACCTGAGCAACTAGTAAGATGATAGGTGCAACAGATTGCATTTAAACCAAATACAGTGATACTGTGACCTACTGTTTCTTCACATAGCAAAACTGGAGAACAAGAATATTAATTACAAAGATAGGAGCCTCAGACTTTGTAGTAGATGATGAGTGGTCTTCCATACAGGACTGATCAGCTACTAACAGGAGATTGTCAAGTGTCCTAGGTCGGACAGAGTGCCGAAATAAAATTAAAGAAATCCTGGAATCCATGCAGGAAGGAAGTCAAAAGACAGGAGAAACAGACTGGATTTTGCAGGAAGGTGGAGGGCATTTTGTGCATGGTTTGTGGTTGAGCTGCAGGACTCCTTTCTGCAGAATGCTGTGAAATCTGAAAGTTTACATGGCTTCGAAAATGGACACTTTAATGAAGAAAAAATAAGTTCTTATTAGCAACAATAATGCCTTCTCTGCTTGAGAAATTAACAGAGATGGAAATTGCTAGAGGTTGGGAGCATGTTCTGGGGAAGTTATCACTGCATATTCACCCTGTTGAAAGTGTTGTATAAGCTTCTTATAATGCTACTGCTGTTGATGAGGGTTAGAAACTGTTTTCTGGAGGAAATCTGCATTCATCCTGACCATGTACAGTTGCTCTCATGAGCAGGGAGACTATTTCATGAGTGGGAAACCTTTGAAGAGTAGATTGGCCTCTTGTAAGGGGAAGGACTCATGTCAGCTTTCTGTGGATTATGAAATAAAGTAAAAGTCCTCAGAAAAGATACAAGTTGTGAATGGTGCCTTATCTTGACAAGAGAGGGTGTTGAAATGCCTTCAGCTTTTGGTAAGGATGACTCCTGGTATATTTACAGGTTGCTTGGACCAGATTAACTTCCCATAATATCTCAGTGCAAGATTTGACCCTGTAGGACTCTCATTGGAGGCCCTGTGAGCTTGCTGAGAGTTTTTGAGCTTGTTGAGATTTTTTAAATTTTTATTTTCTTTTGTTTCTCTGATTAAGTGTGAATGTGAGGAATGATATTGAGGTCACCAATCAGGATAAAAACTGCTATACCTCTTTACTGATGTTTCAGTTGTTGATTTTCTCTAGCAATAGAACAAGTGTTGAATTAGTTTAAAAGAAAGATGCCAGACATTTCTATTGAATGATGGATTTAAAACACAATTTATGATTCCCTTTTAAACTGACAAAATCTTACTACTTCTTCACTGTAAATGTGATTCACATTATTTGCAATTTCTTCAAGACTGCACTGATCTGTTTTTTGAAGTTCCATAACTGAGATCAAAACAAACTCAGATCAGAAAGTACCAGTGACAATGGTGGGAAAAATCTCCTGCTCTACACAGAGATCCCACTTAAGGAATACAAGGCCTAAATAATTTTTTTTAATAGAATGTTTAGGTTAATAAAAGATTATCACTCTCAAAAAAGGTCTCACAAGCTTAAGCTTAAGTTTTTGCTGTGATCACTCAAAAGCTGGTGGCACAAACTTTTCAAACTCTTTACTCATAGTGAGTGGGGTTTTAAATATTAGATTAAGTTTTCCTTTTTTTGAGAAGCTCTTTATTTTTATGTGTTGCATATAGTTTGTCTAAATACAGATCTAAGGTCTCATTGTATTAAGTGACACTTAAAAGTAAGCTGTGTTTGAATATTTTAAATATATGCTTGAGATTTTTATTGCTGTCCCTGGGATTTTGGGATTTAACTAAGGCAGCTCTTACAGACATCTTCTAATGAACTTTGGAAATCAATATCACAAGTGTGACCAGAGCATGCAGGTGTAACTGTGCATTTCTTATTTCTGCATACCGTGGCAATATTACCAGAGTGGAACGACTTTTTCCCGTCTCAGCCTGCCGACTGTGGATTCCCTTCAGAGCTACATTACTACATTCTGTATGCAGCTACACTGCCACATACTGCAATTTTTCTCCAGTCTTTTACTGTTTTCTGTCATGGGTTTGGTTTGTCCAACATAAGATTACCAGTGAGGTCCCTCTATAGATGTCATCACAAGAGATCTAGTCTTTGTGAGTCGTTACGCTTGTTTTGACTTTTTGTATAATCCTTGCAGAAGAGAAAAATGCCATTGAGCGTAAAGTTTGCCTCACCCCTCCTTCAGCCTTTGCATGCAGTCCTTCAGAAAGGGAATGATAGAAAAGATCTGTGAACAACAGTATGAAAAATGTAGCACTGACATTTGGAGATTATAATTTACACAGTGTAACCTTTTTATTTTACATATCCTGAAATACATTTTCACCTGATTTACAGGTTCAGTGATGTTGTAAAGAGAGGCTGAAATGTGAAATGGGATGCAGTCTGAGAAACAGATTTGTTGGGGGTAATAGCAGATTTTTGAAAACATAAAAATAATCTTAGTTTTTATTAATTTTCAGGAATATGCAGAATGTTCTTAAATTCTAGAAATGAAATTATTTGATTTCTACTTTCAAATGACATATTTCTTTGGAAGTTACCCTGATTCTAAAATGATTGAATAACGTAACACCAAAACTATAAAAAAAACTCTTTTGAGTCAGATGAAACCTATGAGTTTAAACAGAAATTTTATAGCTCTTTTTTTTGTTTTGGACAGCAACCTTTTTGTTTTATTTTAATATTTTTTGCCTCTATTTTATGACCTCAACTACAAACTCTACTGTTTGTACAGATCTAATGAAGGATGATATTTGATACATTATGTGAGGCCAGCCCATTTTATCTTATTTATATGCAAATAAAATAGGATTCTTTTTCCATATATGTGAACATCACATGCCATCCTTTTTTAGTACTTGTAGGTAGTGATGCAGTTGCTTGGGAACTAGCTTATATATCCTGGCATTACTTTCTAAATGAGTTCCCTAGTTCTGATTACCAACAATCTCTTTTGACATCTGCTACTTTATTTCTGGAGGAGGAGGAGTCAGACACGTCTCTTCCTTCCCAAAGAACTGTGCTACAGGGTGAAAAATAGAGGTTTGGGGGAACTTATCTCTGTGTTCCTCGTTGTTTCCTCGGCATATGGGCTTATACTATGTAATACCTTGCAGTGTGCAGTACAGCATTTCCATGAATATCCCATTCTACAGTTATTGAAAATAAATTTCTAAGTCATCACACTGTGCCATGTTGCATACCTATGATTTGTTAATTGTCTTACCTTCCAAATTCTTCAAAGTAAAATTTCTCATGCAATACATATGATGTGAATAATTCAACCCTGCTCTACAGTTTTCTGTTAAAAGTACTGATAATTCAAATAAGCCCTAGTTACCAGACCCTCATGTCACTTTGTAGGATCTAGACTTTTCTTAACATTACTTTGGATTAAAATGAGTTCTGCAGATTTTATGAACAATTGTTTTACCTAGTAACACTTTTGTCTGTGATCGAGAATAGATCCTGTGGGATTCCATGAGAAACAGCAGCACTGGAGAAGAACTGTTTTGAGATCTCTCATATAATCAGTTTTTAATCCATTTAAGATGTGCTAAATTTATTTTGTATAATGCATTTTCATCAGTGTATCAGACACTGCTGTGTTAAAGGCCTTTTAGATATCTGACTGTGTTCACAGAGTCGTAGAACAGCTTGGGTTGGAAGGGACCTTAAAGATCATCCAGCTCCAACCTCCCTGGTTGTTGTATCAACAAAATTTGAAAATATCCAGTTTCAGAGAATATATTTCTAACCTATAAGAAATTGGATTTGGAGCTATCTAATGATATCGAATCTAATAAAAACTACTGATTGAGGACTTGAGTAAATATCTCTAAATCACTTCCAGGCAGACACACCTTACCATGGCACCATGTCCTGTGCATGTTTCACCTTTTATACGGAAGTAGTAGAGAGAATACAGACCTTTTACTTTTCTATATACTTTGCTTCAGCTTTATGCCCTCCACCTTAATGTGAAATGGCATCATGTACTGAAAAACGATTCTAATTTTTGGTGTGTGGTGTGCTAAATTTAGACATGGTTGTAGGCGGGAGTATTTCATATGGCGTGCATTGGTTAACCTGTATTGCATGTTCCTGTCATCTGCCTGTTTTAGCAAGTGTCTCACCTAAGATTGCTTTGAGCCTGCAGACTTCACAGCAAACTACCAAGTTTCCTAGTATATTGATGTTCCCTGGCTGTAAGCTGAGCTACCACTAATTATGGATAGCATTTCTGTTTTCTCTGTAAACAGAATGCAGTTAGGAAACACTTACAACTTATGCTTATTTTATAAGCATACAAGTCACCTAAATGCTTAGAGCTTCCCGAACAATTATTTTTAAACATATGCATGAGCGTGTTTGTGAACAGATTTAGAAAAGGCTTCTGCTTGGGTACTTACATTTACTGAATGACAGAATGAGATACCTCTGTAGAGGAGGGGGGAAAGGCAGATATATTCCTCTGTAAATTATTTGAGCTGACAGAAGAATCACTGAAGAGACAAAACCTGTCACATCTTATATGAATTTAGACTGATATCTATCTGACCCATCTGCACTCATATCTGTATTAAATGAATCATAATACTTATAGACATTCTGTTTTTAACTAATCTGTCTTCAAAGCTTTCTGTTTCCTTGTTCTCAAAACTTGAAAAGTTCTCTGATTTTACTGACAAAATCCTAGAGGTTTTGAAGAGCATAAAGCTGTTGATTACAGAGGCTGTATTCAGCTGTTCCTTTTGTCTACTTTCCTACTGAGGCATTGCCGCCAAAACCTGAAGAAATATGTTTGTAGTTCGGTACAATAGATTAAAACTATCTGCAGACCAATGTTTTTCAATGATAGCTTCAATATTGTTGTGTCAGCATTGCTATTCTAGCATGAAAAATAATCTCATCCTTCCTGAAACTTCTGACATATTAATAAAAGCAGACCATGAGAAAGGAAAAATTATTTACTCTTCAGAAGGCTCCCTATCTTATTCGTTGTGCTTAATTTATGGGATGATTTTCAAATAAATATAATATGCATCTGTATAGAACAGTCAAATAGTTTTGAAATAATGGCCCATAAAATTTGTTTAAATAGATTTGCTTTGTGTATGTTCTATCACTAACATAACCTGATTATAGATTTCCATAGGAGGCACAATGGCTGTTAAAAACTTAACATTTTAAGTAGCATTTTGTAATTTAAGGCATGTGATTAAGATTATTATGTTTCTCTGTCATTTTTTTTTAAACTTTCCTTTCTCCTTAGTTTTTCTAGTTTAGAATGTGGATTTGCTGCATAATCTGCTGTTTCACAAGAGTGTGGAAAGCAATTAAGAATACTTTTGGAATGGTTTGGTTCACAAAAGCCTTCCTCTGAGATAATTTCAACATGCTGAAAGCAAACTCTGATTCTTGGCAGCAGAAAGAATTGAACCATTTAAAAAGCAGGCTCCCAGTAAGCACAATTAAGTTATTCGACCAAGCGAAGGTTGAATTTAGCCTCTCAAACAAACAACTCTGCCAGCTGCATCAGTACTGCACTGGTCCCAGATTCCCACTTCTTTGATCTGCCATGGCAAACTCATGAAAAGAATCGCAGATTCTGCATTTATGTTTTAGTTTGTCAGATGAGTACAGACTGAGGCCAAACTCCACTGTTCCCTCTAGCATCTGGGGACTCACAAAGAGTTCATAGGGAAAATAAAGCGTTTGTCCCTAAATTTCTTTATTGGCACTTGAACTCTGCTTCTTACTAGGCCAGACGCTTTCTTGCATTTTGCTTTCTTCTCTCTATTTTCCTGTTCTTCTGTTTAGAGGCTCCCACTTTTCACTTCCTCCTTTGGCATTGTTTCTGCAACCTTTTTTTTCAGAATTAGCTTGTGTAAAAGTATTATAGGCTGTGCCTTTATGACACTTCTGAGGGAGCAGTAAGCAATGAGATAGTTGCTGTCACCGAGTCATGTTTTCAGGCTGTGTGCAGACTCAGGAAGCCCAAGCGGACGTGATGTATGTGTTTCTGTTGGCATTTGACTGTTTATTATACAGCCAGAGGAGCGCGAACCTGGGTGACAATGCCTCTCAACATACCTTACAGCAATAAAAATAGGCAGAGGAGGATGCATTGCTGCATTGAACTATCCCATTCTGAATTTTATGGCTTCTAATAATGCTGTGATCAATCTTTATATGACATTTATAGAAAAAGAATAGCAATGAACGTAATAATCAGTTTGTGCATTTAGTATTTCTCACAATGCTAAATTCTCACTAAATAATTCTCACTGCTTAACAATGTTAAATTCTCACAAATTGTATACAAATAAGCAAAAGAATTAAACAACACTTGGGCCTGCAAAACTGTGAAGATATGGAAGAGAGGCTTGTCTCTCCCTCAATTCCTTCCTTCCTCCATGCGCAGCATTCATCTAAGGCAAATAAACTCCATCTTAAGTTAGAGAATTTTCAACTAAGCTAGAGGGAGAGAGAAGCTAGCTAAAAGGCTGAATTAACCAATTCCTTATTCTTAAATATAATCTTAATAAAATGTTGAGTTTTGCTTTTTGCAGTTTTATTCCATGTCTGTTTCCTACTAAAGATACTCTTTTTTCTTAGCTGCTAGGTAATGGTTAAGCTAGTTCTAAGCGAACTGGCATACACCAAAGCTTTCCAAAGACGAGAATATGGCAGATCTTGTTTCCTTTGCACTGGGGACAATCTTACATGTGCCTTGTTCCTAAAGTGCTCTCTGAGAGGAAAAAAAATCAGCAGAATGTACCTCTATAATAAAGTTACAGGAAACCATTGTGAGACAGTATGTCAATGTAGCAGAGGACAGATTGTCACTGAGTGCTTAAAAAATTCCAAATCATTACTATATGTAAAAAATTTAGTACTATCACTTTGCTCCCTACAGCTATTTTTGTCCTCCCATCACCTTTCCCATAGCCAATAAAGACCACAGGACACAATTGGAGGGCAGTTCAGAACATCTGCATTAGGTGCTTTGAGCCATCCTGCAGATGATATGTACTATCCTCATCAGTCATCAGGAATAATATTTTCCATTAAAGCCAAGAATGCTTTAAATTTTGAGGATGATATTTTGTGTCAGCGTGGTGCCACTCAAAAATTCTGATGTCATCTCTCTCTGCAAGGGACAGCTCTCATATTGTTCACCTTTTGCATGTCTATGTGGAAATCAAAACCAGTCAAACTTCTGCAGTGCAACCCTAAGCAGTATATCTCTGGATTGAATCTATTTAAGAATTGAATACTATTTAAGAATTAAAATACAGAAAACCTGTCTTTTTTTTCTTTTTTTAAATCTATGGTTATAGGTTTTAAAATTGTATCAAATTAAAACTGCTCCCTTTGTGTTGTAAGATGCACTGAGCTGCACACAGCAAACAGAAGTTATGGTGGCGCCTTCATAGAATCATAGAACAACAAGGTTGGAAGGGACCCATCGGATCTTCTAGTCCAACCATGTTCATGTTTCAGATCTTTCTTGTTAGAACCTGTAATTACTCCAGACCTATTATTTTTATTTTCATTTGCTACCTAGATAAGGAAATGCAACAATAAAAATACCATTTATTTATTTATTTATTTATTTATTTATTTATTTATTTATTCATTCATTTATTGTGTCAAAAGCAAAACTTTGCCACACAGAGGCATCTTTAAGTTTTATTTCAAGTAGTCAGTGAATACTCTGTGCAGAATGGTATACAGTAGCAGGCCATCTTCTTCTGTTGGGACGTGGAAATTCCTATTTAGTAACCTTAACAGAGCTACTGGTATGCCCATTTGATTTCTGTAGCTCATAAAAAGAAGCTGTTCATCTTTGCTTTTTGCTCTCTGAATTACTACAATGACTGTTCTGGGGATGCTTCAAGGGCACATGATAGAACTGGGGAGAGAAATTGAATCCTTTTTCACTAAGGACGAGGTGAGAATTTTAGAGAGGAGAGAACCGAGGTAGAACATCCCTCACATACTATGATGAAGTCAGAGGACCTCATCAGCAAATTAAGAAGGACTTAGTGAAATACTATGAATAATCAGTCTGTCATAGGGCATCTCTCAATGGGAGCATCAGAACATCCTACTTGATCTGAAGCATCTTCAGCTCGCATCTGTGTATCATCTGTCCAGGAATGTGAGAGCATCTCACATTTAAATTGCATGCAGCCATGACGAAAATGCAAAAAGAGGCATTTTGAGCTGTATTTTCTGCATGCATGTGGTCCCCATAAAAGTACTGCAAATTGGATTATATATGTATTTAAATATTTTGTGTCCAAACATAATTTTATTCCATGTATTTTTCACAGGCATAAGTATTACAGAGAGAAAAAGTCTAAATTCTGTTGGCTTAGATAAAAGGATGCAAAGAAAACAGAACAAATATGCCTCAATTTTGAGTTGAATGTTATAATATTTACCTGCTTGAATTCATTTCTAGGTTGTGATTACAAAGGTGATTGTGGCCTAATATCTATTAAAAAGTCAGAATGCTCCAGATAGTAGGAAGAAGATTTGCGGGTTCCAGAAAGACTGAAAAATTATTTGGCAGGTATGAAGATTGCCATAGATCTTACTGTAGTTTATGGAAGCAGTTTCTTAATTGTTCATATATAAGCTATGGAGTGGGGCATATAAATCTAACCTGTGCTCCAAGATTCCATTAAAATTTTTGGTTGCTAATAAATGTCAGAATAAGGTAAAACTCAAGGTTATTAATGTATTAAAATCTATAGGGACTAACCTTTGTGAATACAATAAAAGAATTAAAGAGCAGTTTTAGTCTAATCTTGGAACAGCACAGACATGTACTTTTGTGGTGTAAATGTTCATTTGTATTCTTCTAGTTGAGAAAATAAATAAAGCATCACTTGAAAAGGGCATTGGTTTCTTTGTGGTCAGTGAATCCTTAAAATGTGGAATATCCAGATGTTTGTGAATATTATCGTTACTGTGCAGCTGAAAGGGGACTAGTCCATTATCTGCATGACTGTTTGCAAGATAGCAACAAAACTTCAATAGGAATATTTGGCAATATATAAAATGTCAAAATGGAAGTATTTGAACACTGGCAGTGAATCTTTATTTGTAATTATTAATGCTAATTTTAACATGGATAGATATCACTGCTTTCAAACTAATGGAATTTATTTATTTTCTTCTAGTTATTTAACCAGTTTATATGCTGCATCCTATAGCATGATGTGGGAGAGACAGGTTATCACTTAGTTTTAGAACTGTAGGATCACAGGGTAATTGAGGCTGGAAGGGGTCTCAGAGGTCCTGTTCAAAGAAGGGTCAAATCTGGTCAGACTTTGTTGTGCAGAGCTTTATCTAGTCTTGTCTTGAAAATCTCTAACAGAGGAGACTGTACAACCCCTCTGGGCAACCTGGTCCACTGCCTGATTGCCCTCATGGTGAAGTTGACATTTTTTTACTTAAATCCATTCTGAACTTCTCATTTCATGTTATGCCTGTTGTCTTGTGTCCTCACATCATGAAGAGCTTGGCTTCGTCTTCTTCTTAACCTCCCTGTAGGCACTGACAGGCTTCTGCTAAGTATCCCCAAAGCTGTCTCTTTCCTAGTTTAAACAAGCCCTCGTGTGTCAGCCTCTCCCTGTAGGGTAAGTGCTCCAGCCCTGACTATTGCACATGTCCTTTGCTGAGCTCCCTCCAGCTTGCCTCTCTTTCTTGTATTGGACACAGTTAGATGATCTCTGTTGAGTTTTGAAGGGAAAATTAAGGGAAGATGATTCCTTCCCTTGATCTGCAGCAGGCTGTGCCCTTGCTAGTACAGCATGGGAGGCTGCTGACTGTCCCTCCTGCCAGGGCACAGCCTTGCACATGCAAAGCTGCCCACCAGGGCCGTTCCTGCAGAGCTGCTGCCCACTCCATTCCTCCCCATCCTGGACTGCTGCAGGGGTGTTTCCTTTCCTGGGTCAGGACTTGGCTTATCTCCATACTCAATTTCTCAAAGTTCTTTTCAGCCCAATTCTCCAGTGCATCTCTCTGAAAGGGTCTCTCTTTGCCCTCCTCATAGAATCACAGAAAACTTTGGGTTGGAATGGACCTTAAAGATCGTCTACTTTCAAGCATCCCACCATGGGCAGGGATACCTTCTACTAGACCAGGTTGCACAAAACCTCATCCAGCCTGGCATTGAAAACTTCCAGGAATGAGGCATCCACAGCTTCTCTTGGCAACCTATTCCAGTGCCTCAGTACCATCATGTTGAAGAATTTCTTCCTTACATCTAATCTAAATCTACCCCCTTTCAGTTTAAAGCCATTACCCTTTGTCCTATCACTACACGCCCACGTAAAAGGTTCTTGCCTATATTTCACATAGGCCTCCTTTAAGTACTGAAATGTTGCTCTAAGGTCTCCCTGGAGCCTCCTCTTCTCCAGGCTGTACAAGCACAACTCTCCCATCCTGTCTTCATAGGAATGGTGCTCCAGCCCTCTGATCATCTTCATGGCCCTCCTCTGGACCCATTCCAACAGGTTCATGTCCTTCTTGTTTTGAGAGTCCCAGAGGTGGCTGCAGCACTCCAGATTGGGTCTCATGAGAGCAAAGTATAGGTGCAGAATCATCACCTCCCTCAACCTCCTGGTCATGCTTGTTTTGATGCAGCCCAGAATACGATTGGCTTTCTCGGCTGCAAATGGACATTGCAGTTTCAGAATTTCATTTGCCAGTTTTTAAGATGGGAAAATACTGATAATTTCTTCAAGAAAATGATCTCTATAATTTTACAATAAATGCCGACAGATACAGAGATATGAATCCTTTCCTTTTAAATATTTGCTTTTTTATACTAGGTGGTGATTGGCCCCTTGCTATTTTTGTCTTAAAATTATAAAGGTGACAGTGATGGAAAGCTCTTTTTCATGATTGAATGCTACTTCTAATGCTTCTACAATATGCAAGATATTTTTTATGATATGATCGTAACAGTTATGACAGTCTGATGTTGTGTACACTGAAGTTTATGTCATAAGGTTTTCATTTAAGATCGAGTAACAGCAGAGAATCAATTACAATCATTTGTCCATAAATGTAAGTTTTCTCTAAAGATGGAAAAAAAAGGACTTTCATTCACTACTGTAAATTAACTTTGAGGTCTGGCTTTAGATTTTGATTTAATTGAATGAAATTATGTTGAACACTTATCATTACTGACAGCTTGAAACTTTGAGACCTAATTGTTGGTATGAGGACCAGAGTGCAGATGGACTAATAAGAGCAGGTATGCTACTTCAGGAGTCCTATGCCAGTAAGTGTTTTATCTTCAGATCCCAATTCTCTCAATTTTTAAACATTGGGGAATAGATTGTGTCAATTCCTGCCTCATATTCGGCAGTGAAACTGATGTTTTCCCTATGTAAACAGACTTGAATAAATTATAGGTACCAACAAAATATTGATTCTGTTAAGGCCGAGTTTCAAGTTAGTTTTAGTTGTCCATGTAAAGAGCTTTATGAATAGATATAAAAATCAAAATGTATTAGAACTGATGACTAATATATGAAATAATAAATTGAAGCTCATGATACTGTAATTGTATATTTGAGGGTGGCAGAAATATACATTGGAGAGAAATGGCATGATGCCGATGGCATTTCTGTTCAGAATCTTATAAAACATAAAAATACTCGTCATTTTTTATTCATAAGTGGTTGTCACCATATTTGCTTGTTAACATCTTAACACTTAATAGCGTTCTAAACAATTGTTGGATTCATTGCTGTTGCTAATTTGCCTTTTTTTAATAGGAAGTTGTTAATGCTGGCTAATAAATGTTTCATGTTTGGAAATTTGCTTCTTTTGCTGATCTTTTCATTAAGTGAAGTGGCTGCTTAAAGGAGGTTCTGAAGAACATCAGTTTTTCACAGCGTGATAGTTACATTATTAATCTTGTTGAGTTAGATAATTAAGGGGGTTTGAGTGTGAGAAAGGCAAGCATTTAAATAGTTTTCAGGATTCTTGGATGAAGATGTAGACTGCAGAAAAGCAACAGCTCCAATGAAAGTTTGAAGAAGACCTCTTGTCTATCATGCTTTGTGAAAGCAATTTACTGGATTTTATATGAACATATTTAAAACAATACAGTTTTTGTGGAATATACTGTTTTACTATAAGCAGAACTTTGTAGCTTGCCACAAATGGGTCTCTCTGAAAGCTGGTAGGGTGCATGCTTAATGTTTTCTCTTTTGTGAGTGTTAGAGTTGGTTCAGCTTTTGTACAAACCTAGTTCTTTTTGAGAGAGAAAAATTCAAGAGGAAAAGCTGATGACAAGTCAGACTTGTGTGTGGAATTACTTTATGTGCCAAATTGTTCCTACAGCTTGAGTATTGACTTAATTTGCCCTTCACAAATTGGCAGTCTTTCTTAATATGTTGTTTTCAATGTACTAATGTTTCTACAAAGCCCACTGAAGTAGAGCAAATTGTCCCATTTCATTAGTACCGAGTTCTAACTTTGAATAATTGTATTTCATGTCAAATACGTTTTTAGCTCTGCATCATCAATGTAACCAGTATTTATTGTTTTGTAGAACAAGTTGTTGCTGTTTCCCATTTGTCATTTTTCTGCCTTGCTGACTCACTCTAGCCTTTACTTTGTGGCCTTAAACTATTCACACTCTCCTGAAGGGATTGCAGCTAGATGTAACTATTTGCCTTTTTGTTCAATTTTCACTCTTTTTAGACATTATGAGTAAGTGGAGTCATGGAAAGGAGGATGGTTCAGGTTGTCACCTGAATGCAACTTCTGTTTTTATGCAGTGAGGTGTAAATGCTTTTTTTCCTATTTACCCTTTTCAGGCCAGGAGAAAATTGTGTTTCTTATGTTATTACACAGTGTGCTGGAGCTGTGGGCACACTGTTGTTCCAGATGTGTGGCTAGCATATTCAGAACAGGTAGTGCTATGCTTTGTGATGACTTTCAGTCTGATTCTGTGTCTTTGCTCCTTAGGTGATGATTTATGGCATCTATATATTAATATCCTTTGGAGGGGTACGAACTCATCTTGTTTGCATGGAGTGATTCATGTGTTTAAATCTAAGGATGTGTTTACATGTGATTAAAGGTTATGAATATGTTCAGGTGCTGGGCGGAGATACGTGTGTTCAAGCTTGAGGAGAGATTTTCTGCTAGCCCTGCTCTCCCTCCATGTATCCGATGGTCTTGTAGGAAAATATGAGATTCTAAGTGTAGTGAATATATTTTGCCACTAGATGGTATTGTTATATGAGATTAAGTATTTGCTTTGTGCCAGGGGATGCTGAAGGGAAGAGGACCTTTAATGGCTGTTAGTCATGTGGGGAGGTGCCAATGGCTGCTTCTGAGTGAAGTGCAGATGGCCCCAGGAATAAGGTTTAGCAGTTAATTAAACCATAATTTATGATTTTTTTTTCCTTCTGACTTGTAGGCTTCTTGAACAGTGCAAGTCTTTGCAAGTGAATAACCTCGCTGTGTATGCTGACAAAACACTTGAAAGTGGGGAATGTCTTCAATTGCTATAATTATTTTCCACAATTTACATATTGTTGTTCACTAAGGATTTGATTTCTGTTAAACACACATCTGCTTGACAAAGAATACTTTTCCAGGAAAGGTATGAGAAGGGAAGGTGTCTGAATGAACAGACATGAGCAGACGTGACTTTTAACCTGTGCAAGGCAGCGATAATCATGTGTTACTTATCTGCCAGTGCATTATACATTCTTATAAATCCTGGAGTGTAGGGGGGCAATGTGTGATGCATTCCATCATTTGGCGAATTTATTATGCATCCCAGTTCTTACAGAAAAAGGTAACAAGAATTGCCAGTTGTTAATTGTTTGGGTTCTTAGGGTACTCTGTTCTGTGAAGTACTAAGAAAGTCTGCATGAACTATTTTATCTTGCTGTTGTTGAAAGGCTTTATTCACTTAGCTGGGGAAGCAGTTCTCCTGGGCAGAGCAAAACAGACTGCTGCCTTCATTTGAAACCTCTACATGATAAATGGAGAAACATCATGTATTTTTTAATAACAACTTTAACACTGCCTTACAGCTTTGTTTTCTTAAAAATATTGAGAGAAAGCATTTTATTGCAGCTGATTTGGAGCTTAAATTGCTTTTTCATGCCAGGCTTTGTTTGAGAATCTGCTGATTTCCTGCTTGAGTCACAGGCAGATGTAGTGTGGGATGTTAATGCTGTGACTGACGTTTGTGTTGTTCCCATGTTGTTGCTGTGGCAGTGCTGTGCTGCCACAGTCATAGACCAACCCCCTTTTTTTCCTGGGAATAGTATGACTTCACAACAAAATAAGGTACCTGCCGCAGAGTTCATATTAGTTCATGTAGTTAGAAACAGCTTTCAGTACAGAAAACTGGCAGTCAACTGAATATTTTTCAGTCATGCTGAGCCCTCCCAGAGTCCTCCCCAGCCATCAGAAGTTCACACTGATCTTGGGGGAAATAAATATGTGTACAGAACTCTCAGTGTTGTAAGGAGAAAGTGGAGCTCTTGGTGGTTGTTTCTTAGCCATGCTCTTTGTTTTAATTAAAATTAAAGATGCAGCATGTTTACAATCTATGCAAAACTAAAGCCTAGCTTTTCAGGGGGCCTCCCTGGGTGGATGACAGCTGGTTAGGGAGCAGCTGATGGTTGGTCCTCTTCCCCTTCTTGCCTGTGCCCCTGCCTTGGAGGCTCTCTCCTGTCTCCAGCAAGCATCTGTTGGTGGGTCAGGCAGGCAAGCCCTGGTGCTGGTGTATGTTGTGCTGGCCATGCTGATGGGACACTGCAGGCTTCATCTCTGCACAGCAGTCAGGTCTAATCTTGAGAAGTGCCTCCAGGATGCTCTGACAGCACCTCGTGTTACAAGTGAGGTAAAACATGAAGTAAAGAACTGGGTTCGCAGCAGGTAGAAAACACTCTAGTTTACCATGGAAGACCTGGCAGAGGTAGTTTGGTGTTAAGCTCAGAATAATTACTAGGCTGAGACAACCTGTGGACAACATGTAGTCCTGAATAGAAATGATGTGTCACATGATGTTCCCAAACAGCCTGTAACAGAGAAGTATATTTGACATAAACTTCATCAAGAATACTTAAAAAGAACGTGAAGGTTACTGGGATTGTAAAACGTCATCATACTTTTTTCCTACACAAGTTTCTTCTTGCATTTTCTTCCTTGCATAGTTTTGCATTGACTGGATGGTGTTGCTTCTTTTTCCCTGAATTTTATTTTGTTTGTAGTTTCAGTTACCTTAGTGATGCAATTTATAAACATTTGAGAATAAAAATGAAAGCCACATTTTTTATGTGTGTTACCAACTTCTGAGATTAGTTGGTGTCTGTTTTCTTTAATAGTTATGGAGTGGACTGTTGGAAACTGGAGAAATGGTTTCATTTTCAGTGAGGGAATAAATTATTTGAGCTTTTCTTCTACTGTTGATATCAGAGAAAATAGTATGACTTACATGTCATCAATAGTATTTTTAGGACAGATATCCCAGGCATATACAGTCCTGGAAATTACACATTAGATCTTCAGTGTCCTCTAGGGAGTTTAAGAAAGGCAATAAGAGAAAATCCCACAACTTCAGCGATGTGCTGGCTACCCTTATTAATTAGGGCTGGAGAGAACATTGTAAAAGAGGAAAAGGAAAGCAGATTTTCCTTGTTTTCCAAGTTTTGCTGGCAGATGCTGGAGAAAATGTTGAAGGACAGCAGTTATTACAAAAGATGCTATTTTGTAGAAGGGAAAACTCACTTGTAGTCAGTCTGTCTTACAGAAGCTGTTATGACCCTTTCACACAGAGTCCTTAGGAATGAATTTCTGTTTTACCACTTGATGATGGTGCTAAGCTGTGCATGTCAAAAAATTTAAACTTAAAAACTATTAGCGATTATTCAAATAGTCCTTTGTGTAAATAATTGGATTGACTAGGGCAAGGACATCAGATACGGCCTCTGGCTTCTAGTTTAATTAAAACCTTGCATTTGCTGTTAGTATTTCATTGCTCTTTTGCTCAACTTGCCAAAAAGGAAGTTGCATGTGCACTTAAAGTGTTCCATGTATTCGCTCAGCAAGTATAGCGACTGTGTTATTATACTGATAATATCAACAGCTTTGATTCCTATTCCTTTAGCAATATTACCTAACTTCTTGTTTGCTTTCTTTACTACAACTGGATACTTGGCCACTGGCTTCAAAGGAAATTTCTATAGTAACTTCCAATCTCTTTTTGTGCTGCAGAATCTTTCTTTTAGATGATAGCTTGTCAGTTTAGTGCTTTGTTCCAGGGCTTGTCAGTCTGCATTCATCTACATTTGCTTTTGGCAAGACCAGGGTCTTAAATGGTAGAAAACTTTTCCTTTTAGATTCTGGTTTCCACATGATATGCTGTGGTTTCTCCTCATAATAACACTTACAGACTTTGAAATCTTCCCCTTTAACACTGTTGTTCAGGTCTTTTAGCAGGAGAAAATGGCAAAACAAAAAAGAGAGGAGAAAACAAGGCATTCAGGGACACATCTCTGACATTTGTAGCATCTTTTTACTATACACTTTTTAACCTGTTAGTGTTCAAAATTTGACCAATATCTTAAGATTTATATAACCTTCCAGACTAAAACATGCACTTTGTTCTCTCTTTCATCCATGTCCTTTGTTGTAAAAAGCACATCTCCATCCGGTATAATTTTTTGTCCTAATTCAACATAACGTGCAAGTCCCTTCCTAAAATGCTGAAAAGCGTTTAATGTTTCTTGTATTCTGGGACTGAATGGACTTGGTTAAAATGCTGAACATTTGCCTGAAGGTCCTTCTGGTGCTTTTTTGAAGCCTGGTAGTTTTCTGGCAGAGATGTGCTATGGCTGCTCCAGGCATGGGGCATTGGACTACTCTGGTCCTCACAAAATGTTTGTGAGGACAGCGCCTCACACAGTCCTTGCACAGTGCCCTGCAGCACTCCTGCTCGCGGGCACACCTGGCCCATGCTGGAGAAGAGGTCTTTGGTTCCATCAGCCTTGGCACTGTTTCTCATTAAGCAAAATCTCTTCTGCTAAATAGTGGGATTTTGGGGGTAATATAGCAGGGTGTGAGGCAGAAGCTAGTAGGGTAGGGAGCTAAACACCTCCAATTTTCTGAGGTGATATCAATACTTGCTTGGGTTCTCTCCCATATGAAGACAGGCTGAGAGGGAGTTTGGCTTGTTTAGAACAGAGAGGAAAAGGCTCTGGGGGACTTTATAGCAGCCTTACAGTGCTTAAAGGGAGCCGACGGGAAGGATGGGGAGGGACTCTTTATCAGGGAATGTAGTGATAGGATGAGGGGTAGTGCTGAAGGTAGATTTTGATTAGATTTAAGGAAGAAACTTTATTGTGAGGCACTGGAATAGTTTTCCCAGAGGAGTTGTGCAAGCCCTGTCCCTGCAAGTATTCAAGGCCAGGTTGAATGGGGCTTTAAATGACCTGGTCTAGTGGAAGGTGTGTCTGCCCATGGCAGATTGCTTAGAACTAGATGATGTTTAAGGTCTCTTCCAACGCAAACCATTCTATGATTCTATTGCTTGTTTTGTGACTGTAGCTCTTATTGCTAGAGCCATGCTTAAATAGAACTACAAAAAACCCCAAATTGATTTCTCACTGTTTGGAAATGTTATTTTCTTAACACAAAGTGATAAAAAAATGGTGAATTAAATGTCCAGCATTGAGGGTAAGAAAATAGTTATCCTTAGTTTCTGGGAAGGTATTTTAAACCCCAAGAACAAGAATGGATATAAATTGTGAAAAGTCTCTTGCTTAAAGATATTTCCACTTGAATATTTCACAGCCTTTTTGATTTCTGCCCTTTGGCTTCCTTCCAGTTCGGTGGATGTCCTAGTCCCACACCAGGGAAAGCTTCACCACTGTTCTGTCAAACTTTAGTCAAATGATTCTCCAGATAAAATGTAACTGACATCTTTTTTTCACAGCCTATTTTTTACCCTGTCAGAACAGTCAGAGCAGTGATCAAACCATCAAGCCAGTGGTGTGGAAACATACCATGCTGGTATTTTTGGCATGGCCTAGAACATCCTTTTCTAGGGAGATGTGAAACGGTCATGTAAAGGTAGAGATTTATTCTCATCTCTTCCTGGTTATATGACAAGGGCATTGAGGGGGGATGCCCACAAAGGGGTGGGTCTCATGTCTCCAGCACAACCGTCACATGGAAGACTCATCACACTTCGGGCTCCTTCCCCGTGTTTATCTTTCCCTGCCATGTATGTCATTGTTAACTTTAGATCATTTGCCAGGTCACATCTTGGGAGAACCATTTTCATCACTCCTCAGTGGGAGGATTGAGCAGAGTGTGAGAAGTGCCCATGGCCATATTAGTTTTTTCTTCATATTGCCAGTTTATTCTTTGTATTTCCAGTTTATGCTGGGTATTGGACAGACATTGTCCATCCTGCCTGCTGTTCCACTGCTGAGTTTAATCTCTTGTCTGCCACTCTCTGGTGTCACAGGAACTGTGTGGGTTGACATGCCACCAAGTCTGTGATGAATTCATTGTTTGGCTCATGTCAACATTAGTTCAGCATGTAGCGTGTTTTCCACTGGATCAGTTCAGCTTGATTAACCTAATGACTCATTTCTGACTTCCTTTGTCGTAAAAAGATACCTGCTCCCATTCTTTCTTGTACTGACAGGGCTTAACCTTTATTTTTAAACTAGATTTGAAGATACTATGTGGAAACCAAAGGGGAGAAGTTGGTTGATAGCTTTTTAACAAACAAAAGAATCTGAGAGGAAGGTTTTCTCAAGGACTCTTAAGAGTCACATAACCTGACCTGGCCTGAGAGAAGATTAACTGAAGCTAAAGCTTACTGAGTCACGTTTGTACAGCCTGTTTGTTAAAAAAAGATTGCAGTATTTGGGTTGGCCATATTTGCTAGGGCTTCACTAGCCTTTGTCACAGAAAATGTTCCTCATGCCAACAAAAAGAGGAAGGCAAACAGCAAGGTGGCCTTGGGCAGATCAGATTGAAATCTGAAACTTTCAGACATGGGGTAAGCATTGTGTTACGCCCTTGGCTGAGGAATTATCGCCTTATATGAACAGAGGTCCAGAGGAGTACAAATTCTGTCTGTAGTTGAATCAGAATGAGAGCTTCTGAGTTGTGAGAGTTGCTGTTCCCCCACTGCAAGTGCCTGCCATGCAGCATGGCACTGCTGCCACTCCAGCCCCTTCCGGTGGCAGTGTGCAGTGTGCCCTTTCTCCACCAGCCTACAGTTTGGAAAAATACAAAGATTATAGCTCCATCATACCATTTGCCTTCTGCCCTTCTATGTCTTCTGCTTTTCTAGGTGTCTTGCAAGGGACGGGGGGAAGGAGAGGCTGTTCTCTACCCCAGAAATTAAGAGATTGCCCAGCTTTCCTTGAAGGGACAGTATTTGCTGAATCTCCGAAGAGGTTAGCTGAATGGAAGAGTCACACAAAATGTTAAACAGATTTATGCAGCACTAAACTGCTGAGTTTTTGTGAGAAGGGAAGAGCAGGAGGATGAGAGTAAACAAGCCCTTCTCTGGCAGCCTGTGTTGACAGTAAATTTTTATAGAGTTGAGATTTATTCTAGTGTTAACCTCGTGTGGCTGTCTATAGTTGGGGCAGGATGCAATAGCCTGTTTCAATAAAAGCTGTTTGGCAGTGTGTAGAGCTACACTCTGTTTTTTAAGCCTTAATGAATGTTTTGTCTCTTCATGCTACTCTTTCATTGTTAGCCCCTTTCATGCTGTTCTTCATCTAAGTGATCCTGTGCATGTAAATTTTTCATAGAGGGAGAGAGTGGGAGACAAATATTTAGTCAGAACTCCCTTTGTTTGACAACGTACAGAACCAATGTGTCAGTTAAGAGAGAAAAACAAAACAGCTACTAGTCCCTTGCTCATTTGGGGTTTTTTTTGTAGGTACAGTCTTTGCTAACTGACTGATGTTTGCTCCTGAAGGCATCTAGAGAAAAGCCCACCCATCCATTAAGGTGCTTGGTGTATCGCTTGGATGCATCCTGCACCACACCCACCACCCACAGCCTGGCCTCGAGGCAGCATCAGGGGCCACTAGGAAAGGAGGCAGAGCAAAATGTCTAATGTGGCATCCTGTGGCCACTGAGTAGCAGCGTGCGGTTCCTTCTTGCTGCTTGCATGATGCCGTGCAGGGAGTTTCTGCAAGCTGGCAGTTGCAGAAAAGATCTCTTAAGGAGCTTGGCCTTTCTGCTGGTATAAAAACACAGGCTGGGTGGGAGGAAGATGCTTAAGAATTAAGGCAAATCATACTGCAGCAGGGAGCTTTCCTAGTGAGAGCTTACATCATGCTTGAAATAATACAGAGGAAATGCATATAGCAGCCAGAGCTGTCTGACTGGAGAATCTTCAAACAAGGAATGATGTTTATATATAATTATGTAAAATCTGCAAAATCAAATGTAACCAGAGATTTTGATATATATTTTAACATACTAAGGAGAAATCTGAGATTTGGAAATATTATTTGGTCTAAAGTAGGACTGCATAGCGTAGACATACTTTGTTTCTTAACACGCTTGAAATTTACAACATTTTCTGATGTTCGTCTCAGATTCGCTGCAGAGAAATGCAGAAACAGAAGGTAATGCATAGTCAAGGAAGAATTCAGTGAGAAAAGAAGAATTTTTGAAGTAGAGGGGCTTGATATTTTGGTAAAAAATTCTGAATTTGATACCATTGGAGGAAGGCTTGAATTGCTTTGAAGAAGAAAATACATACTTTCTTTTAAAATACAAAAGAGAAAATAACTTCAATTTAAAATCCGTATTGTGAAAGGCAGAATTACAAATAGAAAACTGAGAGGAAACATTTTGATCTGTTGAAAAGGGAAATCTTTAGCAAAACTGGCATTACAGCAAACTTTTATATTAGCTGTAGGCTTATACAAACTGAATTATCAGGCATGATGTTGAAAAGAAAAAACAGCAAGTTCTGATTAACCTGTGTTAGTGCTTTCTCTCAGCTCCACCTCCAGAAAATATCTAGGAGTAGTGTTAGAAGGCATCCTCAGCAGGTGTAACTAATTTGTTTACTCATTTGCATGATCAGAGGATCAGGTCTCATACTATGTATGTGTGCAGTGATTCTATGCATATATAAAATAATCATTCCTTTTATATGACATTGATTTTTTTCTCGGTTTTATAGTGATGACAGCTTTTATTCCTCTCAAAAAAAGTCTGCCTCGCAGAGAGTCAGACAGAATAACTGTCTCAAATAAGATTTATTTCAAGGAATATAAATGCAGCTGCCTTTACTCACACGAAAGTAAAGACTTCAAAAAAAAAAAAAAAAAAAAAGAAGCTTTTTAAGAACTCTCTTTGCTTGCTTTCTCATCTGACCAGAGCTTAGAGCCTGCCAAAGACTCCCACTGATTGAAGCAGCTGCAGAAGCTAAATGAAGTTTTTAGGTGGATGCTTTAAATTGAAGCTGGCTAGGAGGTTCATGAAGTAATTTGAACTCTCAGTGTGTGCATGTGTCGTATGAAGGTAACCGTATTTTACCCATTATAAACCTCAGAAAAAACCACTGGGAGCTGTGAATGTTTGGGAAGTTTGTTCAAACATGTTCTCGTGGAGAGTTAGAGCATGTGTATGTCTGGGTTTTCTCAGATGCATTCTCTAGAAATCTTGGCACGTTTTAAATGCTTATGAATGTGTCTGGGATTTAGGGATGCCTGATAACCCTAGCCCAGATGCCCCTGATCCAGCTGCTGCACATCAGAATTTCATAGTAGCCTCATAGGGGACTTGAGACATAGAAATGATCTTATTTGGTGACTCTGAACATATATGAGGTGTTGTAGAGCCATACATTATAAGTCTGACACTCTGGAAAGTCTTCTGGGTCTGTACCATCCAGCTTATTTGTGCACAACAGTGGTTCTGATCCCTCTCTGAAGCCAAAGGCTTAATGTGTGGGTACTATGCAGTGCATGTGTATTTCAGCCTGGATAACTTAGTATACGGAGGCTGATTCTGTCTCCAGTGGAGTTCTCAGACATTGTTGTCGACTTTGAGGGCTAGATTTAAGTACCATACTTTTCCTCATTAGAAATGTGTTTTTTCATGTTAGTCTTTAATTTAGTGTGGCATGACAGTCCTGTGAGTTGGGCACTCAAGTTAATAATATGGTTTTTCAAAGAAGTTGTATTCAGTATAACTGTACATTTATTTCTAAAGCTGGATCTTTCTTTCTGGTCAGCACTTTTCAGATGCTTGATCCCCTTTGGTAATATAAAACTGATCTCTTTCTGGTATTTTCTCACATGACACAGGTGCTACCAGTAATAGAAAGCATTATCTATTCCTTATCTAGTCTGTCCTAAGTGGCCTGCATTTTTCTTGACCTGGAAAGGAAATACTGAAATAAAAGTGTAATTCTGTAATGAGTTAATGTGCTGTAGATTCATTACTATTTTTGCAGAAATTATTCTCACTTCATTAACTTGCTCTCCCCTTCCTCCCATCTTTATAAGAATTATTATAGAGCTAGAACTTGATTAGTGCTGCCTTTGTCAATTCATGTTATTAATGATTAGTTAATTCTCTCAAGGAATCTATTTTTACTGTGGCTGTATTAATTTTAAGCCATTGAATCTCATGTTTAAACATTTTTAGTACTTACTTTTTAATTATGTGGTCACAGTAGAGTGAAAAAACTTAAATATTTCTTTAAAGGTTACTTGTGAAACAGGGATCATTTATGTCTGATTTTCACAGCTCTAAAAATTGTGCACAGTGTAACATACTGTATGGGATTCAACTCACAAGCAAAACAAAGGAGAAAAAAGTGGGATTCTAGCTTTTACTTTGAATAACACTTCTGCAGACTTCTTACTTAAAAAGAAGTTCACTGTTTCTCCACTAGTAATGGAAGTGCAAAATTCTTAAGGTGATTTACTTATTAATAATTTAAGTCTTCTCAAAATTTTCTCAGCTTTTTGTAGCTTTTGAAGAGAAGTTTTCTTTCCAAAATTTGCAGATAAGAGTATCAATTGTATGTTTAGATTGACCTGACCTCATACATAAAAATAACATTACTGTGCTAAAAATGACTGGAAATTTAAATATGGATGCAAGATGTAGGACAAAGTAATTAGGACAATTGCTGGTTCGGTTGTCGTCTTCTTACATTTTTGTGTAACTACAGTCAAGAATAAATAAGTAACTTGTGCTTTTTGGAAGTTTGAGACTGTTCTATTTGCAATTTGTAGACTGTGCGTGGCCAGGGAGAAGACTGAAAAATAGAGCACCCTGCAGAATGTGCGTAAGAATATGAGTCAGGTGAAATGTTTGTATGGCTGTAGGAAGAAACAGCATAGTCTGGGGAGACACTATGTTTCATGTCTCAGGGGAATATTTTCTTACTAAGACTTTGCATTGCAGAGCAGAAACACTGGGACTGTCTCATGAGAATACTCTAAAACTAAAGGCAGTTTGTGTCTTTTCTCACAGCAGTAGCGTAACCAGCCCTTAAGAGAAAGTAGAGTTATATATGAAGTATAAAAATGTCTGTGATGGCTCCCCCATTTGGCTGTGTCCTTCTTTTTGTCACACACAGACAAATTAAATAAATTTTAAGTGCATATTTTTAGCCGCTGACTTGCAGGATCAGATAATGAAAGTTTGTATGTTGTTTGGAAGATCATCTGCTTGCTGATACTGTTAAAAATACTTGATTTCCACAGTTTTTTTATGGCCTCTCATGAATCCCCTCTACAAGTTACATGCTCATGATCCTATCTGGTAACTTTTCATCATCTAGTACTCAATATGAAGAGTATTCTGCTGAGAAGATTTGTTGGTCTGTTAAGGACTGATGTCCTAAGTGTTCTCCAGACATGGAGAGCATTGTTACTGAGTGGGCTTACAGGCTACTAAAATGAGGCTCTGGAGTGAGTCCAGGGAAGAACAACGAGGCTGGTGAAGGGACTGGAGAACAGGCCTTATGAGGAACGGCTGAGAGAGCTGGGATTGTTTAGCCTGGAGAAGAGGAGGTTGAGAGGAGACCTCATTGCTCTCTACAACTACCTGAAAGGAGATTGTGGGGAGGAGGGTAATGACCTCTTCTCCCAAGTGACAGGGGACAGGACAAGAGGAAATGGCCTCAAGCTCTGCCAGGGGAGATTTAGGCTAGACATTAGGAAAAAATTTTTCACAGAAAGGGTCATTGGGCACTGGAACAGGCTGGCCAGGGAGGTGGTTGATTCACCTTCCCTGGAGGTGTTTAAGACATGGGTGGATGGGGTGCTGAGGGGCATGGTTTAGTGTTTGAGAGGAATGGTTGGACTCGATGATCCAGTGGGTCTCATCCAACCTGGTTGTTCTATGATTCTGTGATTCTGTGATTCTAGGATTCTATGATTCTATGATTTCCTTTCTGTCCATTACTTGCTGACTGTCAATGTCAGATTTCTGAGTATATCAGCCAAATTAACAGAATTCCCTTATCACAACAGTTGAACTCCAAGTACCTATGTAATCTTCTGCACCTACTCTTCTGCACATTTTTTTTGCTATTCACATGCTATTAATTATCTAGTATGAAATGCCATTCTTTTTTTTTTTTTTCAAATTAAACACCAAGTTTCCCATTCAAAATCTGTTAGCCTGCTAGGCTCCCTGTACAAGTTGTACTTTTGATGGTATATTTGTTATAGGGTGAGTGGTGATATCCAATATGGTTTTCAGTTTCTGAGGGTTATGTAAATCCATTAACTACATCTGGGCAAGCTAACATCATTGTCACTTTTTGACAGCATGGTATTAAAACTACTGGAGCTGGGTTGACCGTTTCTGACGAATGGTTCCATTACTTAACTGGGCTCTGGAGATTAGACATACTGAGTGGCAAATTCTTTTTCTTTTTCTTTCTGAATTAATTTCTGTTTTATAATTAAATAGACTCTGTGCTATCTGAACCATTTCAGATTTTCCAAGTATTCCCAACATGCTTTTTATCAATAGCTATGCTGTACAAAGTTATCACTGCTTTTGCTGGTTTTTTTTAACTGCCTCATCACTTTCTTTCAATTTATTAGTGGGGATAAAGTTGTTCCATGGTCAGGATTTGTCTTCATTCTGCCTCCTTTGCAATGGTCTTTGTTTTTTCCCCTAATCATATTTCAAAAATGATTTCTTCTTCCCTTTTCTCAAGGATTAACTTATTTGGTTTTCATTCTCTCTTTTCATTTCTCTTGTGGATATCTCACAACTGTGCATATCATTGTCTATATAAATCACCAGTTCCCATTTTCAGTAAGTTTTCGTTTTATCCTCAAACCTCCAATCAATCTCTCTGAAACTGAACTGACCTTCTTGTTGAGCACTTGCAGGGTAAAATCCTGTCCCTATTGAATTCAGTGGGAGTTTTGTCATTCATGTCAATGACTTCAGTGCTTCACTCACAGTTAACATGCATTAGGTTTTAATTATAATGCCTTTTAGGCACCCCCAGCTTTCTTCCTGCTTCATGGCTTTTAATTACTTCTCAGTAAGCACACTATTTACTCCTCCTAATTCCACTCATCTTGTTTTTTCAAAGGGTACTTTTTCTCATTGCTTGTCAGCGCACAGGAGAAGGATGATATCTTAGGAAAATATAAAGATAGTCAAAAGGGAATTATGGTAAATGTTAAGCATTGCTTTTGCAAATCATTCTGTGAAGACAATATGCCTATTAATTTTGGTGGGCTTCATGGGAAATCTGGACTTTTGCATGCTGTCTAGTGAAGGAATGGATTCTTAGAGAACATGATTATCACATCTCAAGCACAAATAACCTGACTGAGAATAAAGAAAGGGGGAAAAAATTGTTTGCGACACACCCCATGGTCCTAACATGAGGAATTTCTAAGCTTTTTTTTCCCCCAGGAATACACAGTTAAAAATCAATTAATAGCAGTTGCATATCAGAGTAAGACAAACTGAATTTGTGATCAGCTGCTGTTTATCAATGTATTGATGACAATATCATATATACAAAAGTGCTGTGGCTTTTTAGTATTTATTTGCTTTACTTCTTCTTAATCTTTGGAATACTAATTAGACAGTTCTTCATATAAAAATGTTCCATGTCCAAAGAATTCATGGCCCCATAACTTCTGTAAATCTATTGTTTGTGAATTTTCTCATGGCCAGTCTACAGTTCTGAAGTTGCAGATTAGTTAAACGAGTACGAGAAAGAAGATGATTTGCTATGTTCACCTGTGTCTCTCATATGCTTTGGCTTATTTCTTACATGGGACAGTATCTGTAATTTTCTGCAAGTTTGTATAACACCTTGAAGAATAAGACCTTGTCTTTCTGGTTTCAATATGTTTGGACCTCCAAAACTGCTTCTTGTTTGCTGCATGAGACAATACTTCGTTGATCCATGTTAAGGAGAGCAGTAACAATGCTGAATTTCTCCGAGCAAGATGTTCTAAGAAACAGAACTACTAGGGACATCAGCCCTGGCTTTTTGATATGACTTGCAAAACATAACTGGTCAGTAGTATCTGCCAAGAGCTATATGTGCATCTGCAGGCTGCTGTAGGGGAGACCGTGATACTACACTATGTAAATGCATGAGTTTCATGTTGGAAGCGTCATCAATCAAATGCTGAACACGTGAGGCTTAAAGTGTCAATATGCTTCTTCGGGAAAATTTTAAATACAAGCACTAAAAACAGAGGAAGAGAATTTGTTGCATGTAAATATCTAAGCAGAAGTACAGGCATTGGCTTGTGGTCATATAATGAGTGTAACAGTTCAGTGAGGTTATGTTCTTTATAGAGAACTGATCAGTTTCAAAAGATTTTGACAGGATCAGTTCCAGAGAACTGGAATCAGCATACACTTTTCAGACTTCAGAATACAGTGAAGTAATTCTTGGTGAAAATTTTTCTCCCCTTGTAGAATTACTTTTTCTCTCTGAAGTATTGTAGCAGCTGACTGGCATCCCACTATGTACAACCATTCCTTCATCATGGGGTGTCCTGTCCCTGTTCTGACCACACATGGGAACTAGAGAAGAGAGTACTCTGACAAATCAGTCTAAAAATAGTTTTGGCAACAAATGAGTAAAGATAGCTAACTTAGCACTGGGCAGGTTAACAGTGTGTTCTCCATTGTTTCTCTCTGTGGCTGGTTCTCCCAAGCTAATTCATTTTTTAACAAATCTAATCTCCCCTTTGTCTTCTTGTCTTTGCAGAATTTAGATTTTGACAGTCCTGAGCCATACATCAATCACTTTGCCTTTTAAGTTCTAAAATGTCAACATCAATATTCTGAGATTTCAGCTTTCTCTTTGATGTCTTTTCTTTCTTGATTGATACCACCAGTTGAGTCCTCTGAGTTGAAATAATTTTGTATTAACAGCTAGAATTAGGTCATTGCAGAATTTGTAGACACTGGTTTTTTTCCTGACAATTAAGTAACATTGTGTCTTTTTTTCCTCTAGTGTTGGTAAAAGTGAGCCTTCTTTCTTCCCAAAACCTAGGAAATTGAATATTAGTTTGCTTAAGACCCCTTTCCTAGTACTGAACCCCTGGGAAAGAAGTTTGAACAGAATATTATGGCAAAGAGATTAGGATTAGCATTGTGGGATGGTTGTTTCCAAAGCGTTGGTGGTCTAGCTCCTCTAGAAAAGTCAAGAATGTTTTTTGTAAAGGAAATAGGAAAAACTAACACCAAAAGAATGTTAGACAGCCAAGTCAACAGATCTGCCTCCTGAAAGAAAACACTAATGTACTTCTTATGTACTTAACTATAGCTAGTGCTAGCTGCTTTGGAGAAGCAATCCCGAGGCTTTGAAATTTCTATGTTTGCCTCTTCCATCGTCTTTCTGGTATCTGCTGTTGCTGTGTGCTAAGGGAAGCTGTAGATCTACTGTCCTGAGCAGATGTGCTGGTCTTGAGAGAAACAGAAGACTTAGAGACTCTGGATGTTGCTCTTTACTTCAAAGAGGTCCTCTGATCCCCCATCATCAGCTGATGGAAGCTATGTTCTGCATGTGGAGGTGCAAGGGGGAGCTTGTAGTGCAATGACTTGGTTTTGAAACTTTTTGTATGCCTTTTCTAGAGTTTGAACTAACTAGAGTTTGATTATTGCCTTCTGGGACCCGAGAACTTCAGTATGCTTTCCAGCTAATGGATTGCCTAGAAATCATTATTACGTGTGGGGAAAAAAATATTTACCTATTGAAAAGAAGGAATTTGTTATACAGAGGTGAGATAGGGCAGAAATAAACCAACTCTGTCATTGAGCCTAATCCCCTGCAATTACTGAGGATTATTGCAATTATTACAACAGATGTCTTGTTCAGAAGTTCACAGAACAGCTGCCTTGCAGGATCTGATGTTTACAGAACATCTGTCACACAGAGAGTCACATGTCATCAACCACAAAATGATTCCTACTGCTCTGTGACAAATGCTAAGTCAGGACTAAAATAGTAAAAGGCCAAAAAGAGACAACTACAATGTCACAGTAAAGAAAATAACAGAGATTAAGGGACTAGTCCATCTCCTGTATCTCTGGGATGGCTACTACTCCTGGGTGATCCGAAGAAGCAATCACATTCTCAAAAGTCCAGTGACTTCTGCCAATTCTGGAGGAAAAGTTCAGATTCCCTCTGAAGTGAAATATGAGACTAATTTTAATTCAGTGTGAGGCAGTAGCATCCATGCTCCTGGATACTCTCCGGTCCTCCATGAAAAGAAAAAAGAAATTAAACTGTCCCTCAGAATGAATCTGAAGTCATGCAAGAGTAAGACTCTGCTCCTTTGATGGGTGTTTTTTTAACTTCCCACCATCTCTTCGCTAATATAACATCCATCTTCATTAGTGTGAGCTATCTGTGGTTGAAAGGTGTCAGAATTACCTAGCAGCACAATTTCATTTGAGAAATTACTAATATCAGCTCTTTTATACTGTTGTTCCAAGTCTAGGTCATTAATGAAATGAGAAACACTTGTTGGTAATGTCAGCACTTTAGTTTGTTTATTGCTTGTTTGCATTTTTTCCTGAAAATTGTGAAGCTGTATGCACTAAATTCTGCTTGTAGACATGTATTTCAGAAAGTGATCTAGAAGAACATTTCAAAGAAAATAGCCCCATAATGCCATTTCTTTTCCTTATAAGCTGGGACACTACTGCATGCATGTAATTCTGTATACTGCATGCCATATAACGTAACACTTGGTTCAATATCCTTGCATTTTTTTTGCATGGAAACAAAATGGTATATTAAAAGAAGTCTGCCCTTTTTTGTAATCATTAAGGTTCTGAAGGTTTAAATACATTGAAGAAGACTTTTTGCAAAGTATGTGCTGACGAAAATAATTAAAATAGGCAGTTCTATGGCCAGGTGCAAGTCTCTGTTCAGTTGTGTTCACTTTATAAAAATTATTAAATCATAAATTTGTTTTCAAAATCTAGGTTTTATTTTTGTTTGTCAACTCAGAGAAAGAAAGCTCCCATATTGATGGCACAGCAAATGAGATCATGTTGTAGTGAAGTGGCAACCTCTTCCTGTACTGAATTTAGAAATGACAGTTATGATGATTAAAAATATAAGGCAAGGATTTGTTCACATCCTCAGATGATATTCTGGTATAAGAACAGAAGTGACACTGCTATAAGGCCTTTTACAAGATCTAGGAAGACCTAAAATTAGTAAAACAAATTATTTATATATTGAGTTTCTTTTGCATTAATGGGGGCTAATCAGGTATGTTGTGTATGGGTTTTTATAATGTTTATGATCTTGTTTTCTGTCATGTTAATGCCACTCTGTAGTAGGAAGCAAGCATTAATTAGTGAATAACTTGCAGTAGGAAAATCAGAGGCTTGGGTAATTAATACATTTTAACAGAGGATTTCTTCTAGACCTATTTGTGGCATTTCCCAGTAATGCATCTTTGTGTGGTACATTTTTACTCTCCTCTCAGTTGATGCTATCTTAAAAGTGTCCATAAAGAATTGGGTTTGATGTCTTTAAAGGTATGACCTAAGGTATCATGAGGCACTGTACAGAAGCTTTAAACAAAAATAAGTTAATACCAAATTCAGAAGAGCCTTACTATTGTCTGGTTTCAGTTCCGTAAGTTGCACTTCAGTGATTTTATACTCCCCAAAGTTACCATGTTGCCTAATATATAAAAAAAATTCTTTAGGATAATCTGTTGTCCCATATTTTTAGGAAGGACTTGGGATTTTCTTTGTCCTTCTCTCTTAAAGCATGATTCTGCTACTAACCCATTAGTCATGCTGTGTATGCTTTTGAAGCAAAGGTGGCTCCAGGTGCCACTGCTGTATTTACCAACATGAAAGAGAACTGCTCCTGTCTTTGTGACAGGTCACACAACACAATACAACCTGGGGGCCCTGGTGGGCTGCTGAGCATGTACCAGCCACGTGTCCTGGCAGCAGGGCCAGCCAGGAGCTTCCCGTGTGATATAAGGCAGGAGCACAGCCAGAAGATTAAGGGAGTTGATTATCTACCTCTGTTTTGGGCCATCTAATGCAAGAAGACAGTTAAACTGGACTGAATTCATTGGAGGTCCATGAAGCTGGTCAAGGGCTGGAGCATTTGTCCTGTGAGAATATGGGGAAACTGGGTTTATTCGGCCTTGAGAAGAACTAGCTTTGAGGGGATCTCACTGCAGTCCCCCTATACCTAGGAGGATGTTAACTGGAAGATGCACTCAAGGGCTTCATCATGATGCATGTTGGTATGACAGCAAATAATTGATATAACTTACATCATGAGGTGTTCAGACTGGATATAAGGAAAGACTGTTCCTGTGAGAACAGTAAGGCAGTGGAGCAGGTTGTTCAGAGAGTCTGTGCAGTCTCCATCCTTGGAGGTCTTCAAGACCTGACTAAATGAAGCCTTGGCCAATGTAGTGTGACTTCAGACCTGACCCTGCTTTGTTGCAGAGGCTGAACTAAAAATTTCCTGAGGTTCCTTCCAACCTGTGTCTGAGACGGAGGTGGAAATATGCACAGTCCTTAGCCTGGACCTAGACACCATTTTCATCCTTTCCAGGACTAAAAATTGTACCAGTTATTTATTTAAAAACACAGTCAGACATATTGGTGATGCCTTTTTATGCCACCTTTTGTTAGACAGTTGCCTGAGAGTAGGAGACCTCATTTCACAGCAGTGGCATCCTCAGGTTGAAGAGCTTCAAAAACACATCTCCATGTTCCCAAGAGACTACTCCTAACCTCGAGGACACAGATTTGCATGTACCATACACCTTCTGTCTTAAAGCACTGCACATGCATAGGTAAAAATGCAAAATCTAGGGGCTGGAGAGTGAGGGGGCAAGGGTGGGGGGACTTGCAGATGAGTTAACGCCGCAGAAACTGGATTTGGTCTGGAGTTGCAGGCTTTCTTTAATGCTACACCTGACTTTTAGTTGGTGGCCATGTATTTTCACATACATGAGCATTCATGGATGAGAAATTCATATATTCTTATCCAAATAAATGTCGTAATTGCTCAGGTGAGGAGTTATGCTTGCTTATTCACTCTCTTCTCCTCTGCTTTTTTGAATACACATCAATTTTGCACTTATTACTGTACAGCTGGAGCAAATGGGATGGAGTTTATCCTTTGCATCATTCACTCCTGTTGCACGGAAGGTCTGTACTCTGAGGGCAGGAGGAAAGACTAGAATATGTTTGTATTTTCTCAGGGTCCTCTAGACCCATCCACTTCTTGCTAATACCTCCAACTATAAGGCAATATGAAGCTTTTGTCACTCAAGCTGCAGGTTTGGGATAAAATTGGTTATGGCTCTTTCGCTTTGGTAGATTTTCTTCCATTACTGTATATATACTGACTTGCTATAGGTACTTCCCAGATCACACCTCTGGCATGAATTTTGCATGAATTCTGTCTTTATGGAAGCCTTACTCCTATTTTGCAACTTTCATTCCAATGATGAACTTTATATACTGAATTATTTAAGGTGATCAGTAATGACTAACGGTCAGGCTGCATTCTTCTATGGAAACTGTCAGCCTCTGGCCTGGACAGATGCACACTCTCCTGGGTAGAAAACTGGCTGGATGGCCGGGCCCAGAGAGTGGTGCTAAATGGTGTTAAGTCCAGCTGGAGGCCAGTGACAAGTGGGGTTCCCCAGGGCTCAGTGCTGGGTCCAGCCCTGTTCAATGTCTTCATCAATGACCTGGATGAAGGCATTGAGGGTACCCTTAGCAAGTTTGCAGATGACACAAAGCTGTGTGGAAGTGTCGATCTGCTGGAGGGTAGGGAGGCTCTGCAAAGGGACCTAAACAGGCTGGACCGCTGGGCAGTGTCCAGTGGCATGAGGTTTAACACGGCCAAATGCCGGGTCCTGCACTTGGGGCACAACAACCCTATGCAGAGCTACAGACTGGGAGAAGCCTGGCTGGAAAACTACCAGGAGGAGAGGGACCTGGGGTTGTTGGTCGACAGCCGACTGAACATGAGCCAGCAGTGTGCCCAGGTGGCCAAGAAGGCCAATGGCATCCTGGCTTGTATCAGAAATGGTGTGACCAGCAGGTCCAGGGAGGTGATTCTCCCTCTGTACTCAGCATTGGTGAGGCCGCTCCTTGAATACTGTGTCCAGTTCCGGGCCCCTCAGCACAAGAAGGATGTTGAGGCTTTGGAGCAAGTCCAGAGAAGAGCGACGAGGCTGGTGAAGGGGCTGGAGAACAGACCCTATGAGGAGCGGCTGAGAGAGCTGGGGTGGGTTGTTTATCCTGGAGAAGAGGAGGCTGAGAGGAGACCTCATTACTCTCTACAACTACCTGAAGGGAGGTTGTAGAGAAGAGGGAGCTGGCCTCTTCTGCTAAGTGACAGGGGACAGGACAGGAAGGAATGGCCTCAAGCTCCACCAGAGGAGATTTAGGCTGGAGATTAGGAGGAAGTTCTTCACACAGAGGGTCATTGGGCATTGGAATAGGCTGCCCAGGGCGGTGGTTGAGTCACCTTCCCTGGAGGTGCTTAAGGCACTGGTGGATGAGGTCTTGAGGGACTTGGTTTAGTGTTTGATAGGAATGGTTGGACTAGAAGATCCAATGGGTCCCTTCCAACCTGGTTGTTCTATGATTCTATGATTCTATGATTTTCATAAGTATTGCTGATTTTGAATAAGAAGGACTCTCTCCTGGAAAATACGCAATGTCCTTAATGCCTTTACTGAGGGTAGTCTCCACTCTCACTGAAAGGCAGCTAGCAGTTTATCTGCAATTTCAGTTGTCAAACACTGCTCATGGCTTCAGCCCTTGAGAAATCCATGGGGCTGTTTCATTTGCTTGGGGAACAGAATGTCACCATTTACTGAGAAGAAATACAACGTGGAAATAGTTTCATTAGAGGGCATTAAATTTTATAGTTCCTTCATCAGATGTGTCAAATTAATTGGAAGAAAGTATTTTAAATGGTTGACTTTAATTAGAAGGACGGAGAAGTATGCCAACAACAATAATCCATTTTTGGTGACCAAGTGTTTAAGTAATTTAGAAGTTATTCCATTTATTCTTCATTATGTTCTCATTTATTGAAGTTTAATATATTTGCAAAAATACCAGTCCTAATGGTATACTTCATGGAGCATGAATTATGTTGCAGAAGACGTAAAATAATTCTTTATTTTCTAGTCTCTCCTTTTTGCTATTACCTCATGTAATGCTTTTAGTGTCTTTTGATACATCTGGTCACAAAGTGTCACGTTGCTCTTAGGTTTGGCATTTGACAAGTATTTGCAGCTGTTACAAAGGCTCCTTTTTACAATCTCTGCATCATTGCTAAGCTGACACCTTGATCAGCAGTAAAGATACAGAGATGCTGATTAATGCTTTTGTCATCTCAAGGGCTGATTACTGTAATTTACTCTTTTAGGGACTTTCATCCCATGCTGTTAGGAAATGGCAACTGACACATTATGCTACCATGAGGATTCTTTAAAAAATGAGATTATTTGAATGCATTACAGTGATTATTAAATTAAAAAAAAAATCATGGCTTGTTAAGTAGAAAAATTTCCTATTAATTATTACATGTGTTTGAGGGATCTTAGAGCCTAGTATGAGTCTATCATGTGAGTAATCATTCTGCTGTTCTGATCTCTCCTGTAGATCATCCAATTTACTGAACTGTCCTGATGAAGTCTATTAAGATTTGTACATCATCAAGAGAGTAAATTATCTATTGATGTTCTCTAAGCTGAATGTGTGTTGTTTTTCAGTCATCGTGGAAATGCTTTGTATTTACTTGAACATCTGAATTGCAGGTTTTCCTATTCCTGTTTTTAATTTGTGCAAGTATAATTATAGGCTTGGATGAGTCTTTCTGAAAGCTAATTAATCATACATATTGAAATTCACCAAGTGACTGTCCAGATTCAGTGACAATTTTAAATATTATGGTTTCATAGAAGACATAAAAAGTGTTATTTTTACGTTTTTTTCGCCAGCTGTTTTAAATTTTGACAGAAAGAGATGAAATTATTCTTATTCTTCTTCTAGGCAAATTTCTTTTTCACTATCACATAGGTAAGAAAGTACTATTTTCTTTAGCTGTCCTAAGCACAATAATTGGAGTGGTTTTACTAGCATGGGAAATAGTGGTAGCAGTTTATGTATGCCAGCCAACGCTGTCTAATTAGCAACCTTATGTTAGTGAAGTCTTTTTCCCTCTAAGAGGAAGTCTGAACCTCTAAAAAGTCGTTTTAAAAGGTCAGTTTCAAAGGAAAAGCAGCTTATGCTTTATATTTTAATGACTACATGAAAGCTTTCTGTTCTAACAGATTTTTGCAAACCTATTTTTTGGTTGTTTTAAAAAATAAAGGTTTACAGCAGCACACAGACTTCGAAAAAGCTCAAAAAATGCACTCCAGTTTGTCCACTGGATCAAACATAATTCTGACAGTTTAGCTGTATAGCATTTTCCTTCGATCTCCTGTGCCTAAATAAAGCATCCTGCAATGTATTCTCTTGTTATTTGAAACATATTATGTCATATTCTTGAACAAAGAAACTATATAGGCAGACAGGCTCAGAAACTTAGGAGGTGAGACCTGGTTTGGGCTGAATAACTTTTATCTAGCCTCGTTTTCACCTGTCCCAGATCAGGGGAGGTGGGGAGGTGAGGAACTAATAGCAAATGGGGGCCATTTATCAAGTCTGCTGGTCTTGAAGAGAAATACCTGATTTGCATTGAAATGGAGGAGGGAGTGAAGGGTAGGAGCTGGGTGTGTCTTTGACAAGGAGAAAGGTCACAGGCTCAGAGAGCACTCAGGTGATAAGATGTTGCTGTACAGATTTCTCCTTCATCTTTAATCTCTGAGACAAGTTAAAGGATTTTCCAGGAATAGATCCGGCCCTGTAATTTAGAGGTTGAAATGTGTTGGTAAAATAAACACATTGTATTTTTGTAAAGCACTGTAAGAGAATCAGGCTGATAGGTGAAATATATTATCTCTCCAAGGCTAATGAATAAGCAGAATATACAGGCATTTTCATCTGTGTAGATGGGTAAACTGGAGAGGAACAGATTTAGGCTAGATATTAAGAATTTCTTCACCATGAGAGTGGTGAGACACTGGCAGAGGTTGCCCAGGGAAGCTGTGGCTGCCCCATCCTTGGAGGTGTTCAAGGCCAGGTTGGATGGGGCCTTGGGCAACCTGATCTGCTGGGAGGTGTCTCTGCCCATGGCAGGTGGGGGCTGGAACTAGATTATCTTTAAGGTCCCTTCCAACCTAAACTATTCTATGATTCTGTGATTCTATGTATACAAGCACTTGGTGAATTGCAGAGATCTGAGTCTGGTTGTGCAACCTTGTTGAGCACCATTGGGGTGTGGGGCTGGGTTAGCTGAGCTTGGTTGTGGGGCAGAGCCCGTCCTTGCTGCTTGTCCTGCGGGAAGCTGACAGCAGAGACAAACCCTGAACCACTGCTGAGAGGAAGACAAAGTAACTTAACTTTAAACCAGATAATCCTCTAAACATAATAGAAGGATTTTTTTTCTGTCTTATCAAACTTATTTAAAACTTAATGCAGAAAGTAAAAAGGCTCCCTGGAGCATCCTTGGAGTAGGTGACTGGTGCTTCGATGCTTGCTCACATTTATATTTTTGAGCTGGAAATTCCTTATGGTAGAAGTAACATCAGTTTACATTTATTTTAGTTCTGTGTACTTTTCCTGGTATTCAGTTATGCTGTTTGCAAGAAGTCATCCCCTCACTAGGGAAACCTATTTTTCAGTCAAGCTAATATGGAGCTTGGCTTATATGAGAGCTGTGGGATTTGAGCTAAGGATATGATCTTTTGATGAATGCCAGGATTTATTAACATAGATTTAGATTATAAATTATTGACCTTGGATCCACCTAGGTCATTACCTATTTGGGGAAGTCAGTGTCTTTTGATATTTTTGTTTTATTGTTTTTTAATTTAACAGTGTTCCTGAAATTATCAGAGTCGAAATAAACAAGTTTCTATGTCACAGGATCTTGAAAAATATGACTTTTTTATTGTAACAACTGTTTGAAAATGGGAAGAGTTTCTGCATTATAAAGTTATTTTGATTTACTTTATAAATTTGGAAAGCAACATCCTCAATACCTCAGAAAACATATCATATTTCAAAACATTTATGTTACTGAAATCCGCTAACTTTCTGTCAAAGTTCAGGAATAAGTTTATCTTATACAAAATATCTGACATTGTTCTATTAATTACAAAATGTTTCTTAAACTTTTTCCTTTATTCTGTAAATGTAGAATATATGTAAAAATAATAACTTTTTAGCTCAAATACTGTGCTATGTGAGGAAGCTTTGGGGTTTCTTTTCCCACATAAAAAGTTTTGTTACCAAAAGAGTATGATCCATTCCAAGCTATAATAAACTGCTGCACAGATATGTACAGGATAATCATTGTAGAACTTGTTGAAACTTGTCTCCTTAAACAGACTATTTGAAGGTCTGTTCAAATAAACTCTTCTTTGAGATCATATTTCACACTACTGGCTGACTTGCTAAGATTCTTTATCTCAGCTTCATTTTATTAGACACCAATGTGACAAAAGCTGTAGGCTTGACTTCTGCTGGCAGTAGTGGTGTATTGGTGCGTGCCATTGTTCCTTCTTGTGTAAGTGAATGAGGCAGCTGAAATAAGAGCAGAGGATTATGGCCATTAGCTTTCCTGTAGTGTGTCCAACTTTTTACTGTTTGGTCTTGAGTTCTACTAGAAGTTCTACAAGAAATTCTTCTGTATTGCAGTTTATATCATTGAATTGCTCTGATACGATGAATCTTAACACTCAGAATATTGGAAAAAATAGGTAGGGAATTATAATGATAAAAGAGGTGTGCTTGCAGTTGCATGTCTGAAATAAAATTCCTCTTCCAGTTACACAGCATCAGTGATGCTGAGAAATCAGTTTTATACTGATAAAGGTGATGTTTCCCCAAGGAGAAAAGAGTTAGTGTAGTAGATAAGGTGCAGCTGCCCTTTTTTTAATGGAGATCCCAGTTTGGGAGGGCTGGCTTCTTAAGTTGAAAGAGCAAGTGTGGTCTGAATTTTACTTTTCTGCAGTGCTCTGTGTCACTCAGAGGTAGTTCTTCCATCCTCTGAATGTACAATAAATTTTGTCTAGTCATCGGTGCCTTTGTTGGTCTGATGGCAGTGTGTTGTGTTTCACTCAGTGTTGAGATTAATTTTGAGTATGTTCAGATCTGGAAAGGTGCAGTATGGAGCAGTGGACTTCTTAAACAGTGTCTCTTGCAGTGTATTTTACAAGAGACTGACAATATTCAACGATTAGTTCTAATACACGAGACCTCATTTTATTCTAAAATCATACTTTTTAATCCTTAGGAAAACTGAGTCATGTCTTTGAGACTGACAAAAGTAGAAAAACTGGATCCCACCCTGTTCCAGTACAATGGAGTTGTAATGGCATTCTTCAGCAAAGTGACTCCGTGTTTTTCAGTTCACTTTAAACTGTTGAATTTTGGGGTATGCAAGGTAGGCTAGCATAATGTGCAGGTGTATTAACGGTACAATAGAACAGGAACAGTCCCTGTTTCTGTGGCTGGGTGGTTTTAATATGTATTTAATCTATTTAAGATAAGAGTTCTTGTACTATTCTGTTTTTACAATATTATATTTTAATATATGTAAAGACACCTTATTTTATAGTAACTGTAATAAAAATTACCACGTTTCTTTAATGCTCTCCAAGTATTCCTATACCAAAATAAATACAACTTTGAAATATCTTTAGTTACCTATACATAACAAAATTGTTACTTAATTGCTAGAGAAGTATGAAGTAAAAGCTACTAAGTTGTTTAAAAACTTTACAGTATTTTCTGATATGCTAAATAGTCATTTGGATTTTAGTGTCCTTGAAATAATACTTTTTTTTGATCCAGAATTTTTGCCATTTGTTATATACCAGGATCTGTATTTGAACCATAGCAGTCTGAGGGCTATGAATGCCATCAGGCATTATATGTCATAGAATCATAAAATGATTTGGGTTCCAAACCCCTGCAATGGGCAGGGACACCTCCCACTAGATCAGACACTTCCCCTTGTCTTATCACTACATGTCCTTGTAAAAAGTCCCTCTCCAGCTTTCTTGTAGTCCCCTTCAGGTACTGTAAGGTTGCTATAAGATCTTCATGAAGCCGCCTTTTCTTGAACAATACCTACTCTCTCAGCCTGTCCTTATATCAGAATTGCTCCTCTGATCATCTTTGTGTCCCTCCTCTGGACCTATCTCAAGAGCTCCATACCCTTCTTATGTTGAGGATTCCAGAACAGGACACATAACTCCAGAAGAAGCCTCACAAGAGAGGAATAGAGGGGCAGAATCCCCTCCCTTGCCCTGCTGGCCACGCTTGTTTTGATGCAGCCCAGGATATGTTTGGCTTTCAGTGCTGTGAACACATATTGTGGGCTCATGTAGAGCTTCTTATCAACCAGCACCTCCAAGTCTTTCTCTGCAGGGTTACTCTCAATCACATCGTCCTCCATCCCGTATTAAAATTGTGGATCACCCTGACTAGGTGTGGGACCTTGCAGTTGGCCTTGTTGAACCTCATGAGTTTCACACAGGCACACTTTACCAGCTTGTCCAGGTCCCTTTGGATGACGTCCTATCCTTCTGGTGTTACAACTGCACCACTCAGCTTCGTGTCATAGATGAGGAAATGTGATTAGAAGGACTGGAACTTTTAATGGAAATGTAATTTTTTCATATTAAAAAAAGTGCAATGACATATTTGAGCAGGTTTTGATTATGAGCTATTAAATGAAAATGAAAATAAAATGTTCCTACTGTTAATGTCCCAGGATATTACAGGATAAGTAAGCTCTGGGTAACATGCCTCTTTCCTAGGACCAACGCTCGAGAAATTTCTCACATTTTTTTTCTGTCTTGATCCTGGTACTCTCAGACCTGTCTTTATTTGTCTGTTTTTCAAGTTTATTTTAAGATTTGCAGGAATGGGTATCACTGGGAGTGTTCTTGGAGAGAAAAGAAGCTAATATTTTTGGGATGTACATCAGACACAACTTCAGAACATCCTGCTCAGTTTCTTTCTGAAGAAAGAAGTTTAGAAGATGCCTAATCCCTTCGTGAGGATTCATGTTTCAGTTTGTTTCTCTTGAATAAAAGAGTTCTGGAAAACTGGATTAATTCTTTTCTCAGTCATATTGGATTCACTTGCACTCTCTTTCATAAAAGAATTACTCATATAAAGTGACCTTTATATCAAGACTTCTGACTGTTCAGCAATCCAATGAATATTCATATGACAGCTATGAAACCTGTTAGACATGGAAAAGACTGTGAGGTCAAAGGTATGTCAAGGTTCTGAGTTAGTCAGCCCATTATTAGCAAGTGAACAGTAATTTCTGATGATACTTCTGTAAATACCTTAAAAATGAATGAAGGCAATCAAGAGAAACAGATTTTAAATAGATCAATATAATATACTGCTCTTTGAATAGAGAACAGATCCCAGGCAGTGAAGATAGGGAGGCTCCAAAATTGTTCCTGCAGGCTACACTCTGAAGCTTTTTATTAACTTCCCTGGGATTAGCAGCATCCATAGACTTTATCTGGTTTTGAAATATTTTTGTTTTCACAAGCAAAACTGGTGTTTAATTCTTACATCATTAAATATTTGCTGCCTTATAAAAGCCTAAAGATCTAATGATTAGAAAATTCCTGCTATCAAAAGTAAAATCTGTTCAAAATATGGGATGGGAGGAGTACATTAAAATTGCTGCCTTCTAAATGCTCCGTACAGTTTGACTGTGTGAAGCAAACAACTATAATCCAGTGGATAAGATATGACTTCAAAGCATATACTGAAAACATAAACAAATAAGAAACACAGAGAGTATGAGAAAATGTCAGAATTCCTTTGTTGACTATATTTTCTAAAGGAACTTGCTTAGTATTAATTTGCAAATCTGAATCTTATGGCTGGAGTTTAACTTTGTGATCCTTTCTTTGTATCCTCTCTCTCTCTCTGTCTGGGGCTTACATGGAGGAACTTCTGACTTATTAGTAGGGTTGGCATCTGAGGAGGAGATAAAATACTTAGATTTTTTTTTAAAGGTGCCATTTCTCATGCCTACTAGTCGGCTTATACTTGGCGTTCTTGTATGGAATAATAATAGTGTTTCAAACATGCTTCTGACTGATCTGTAGTAATTTACAGTTCCTTAACACTTCTTTCAGCGCGCCCAAATCTTTGGCCAAATATAATTCATATTAAGATAATGTGGCTGAGTAAGAGACTGAAAGAGAAATAATCCATTTCTGTAGCCCAGATAATCACCTGCCACAGCACATCTAGGTGAATGTTCAAAAGATTGCAGTAAGTTCTTATGATTTTAAAGTTGTTGTTATTTACTGCACAGCAGTCAGAAGTGTAATGATAGACATTTTATACTATAAAGTCCTTGCTTTGGCAAAATAAGCTAAAATTATACCATGAGGTAACTGCAGAGTGTCATAAGGATGAGCAGAAGAAATGCTGAATGAAATGATAGTAAGTTGATTTTTGTGATGAAGTAGTCTCCTCTGGAGTTGAGAGCATAAGATATTCTTTGAATAAAGTACTTGACTGGTACTGGGGAATCAAGCTCAGATTCCCCAAATCAATGAATTTATTGTACAGTCTGTAGTGTAGGAGAACAAGGTATGAGGGGGGCGACTGGATCATCAGGCAAGCTGCACAGTAAAACCTCCTTCCTGTAAACCAATTGATCTCAGGGGGAATGCCTAATTTCCCATTCTTTGACTTCTCAGCTATAAAATAGAATTAACATTTTCCTTCCGTACAGGAGGAAGGGATGTGGGAGGATACCATTATTAATTGCAGCATTATGCTGAGCAGAAGAATGGTGAAAGTCAGACTGATAAAGAAATTAGTAAGACCTGTTAATAAAAGCTAAGTTCAAACAATTCAAACACAAGTAACGTCATCTCTAACTGTCATAGTTCTACTCTCTGTGCCTTTTACTGAACTACTGGATTTGGCTGGAAATTTTAAATGTATTCACATGCCTTTATGTGTACTGAAAATATGAGAAGAGCTGTACTGAGTCAGTACAGCCCAGGCTTCCTTTTTGGATGGAGATGTGTAGAGGAATAGAGAATTGGACAGGCTTTCAGAGGTCCTGCCTGCTGGTCTCTTGCAGCAGTCTCCATTTAGAGACTTTTTGAATCAGAGGTTACATCTTTATGCTTAATATGGTCGTTTTCTTCCATGAGTTCATCTAACAAACCATATAAACTTCAGACATCTGCATATCCTGTGACAGTGACTTCTGTAACAGTCCAAATGTTGCTATTTGTATTTATTTTTAACTTCATTTTATTTAATATGATACTTCTTAATTACCATTTAGCATTTCTTATTTCTTATGAAAAAACAATGGGTGATAATTCCTTGTTCACTTCCCTGTGCCACTGTAAGCCGATCATTCTTGTATTTCAACTGCTATTTTCCATGATATTATGCATTCGATTCCCACTTTCAGTTTCACTGGAGAGAATGGAGCATTCAGAAGCTACAGAAGACTGTCCTGTTAAACTGCATAGCTTTTTGACACAACAGAGGAAAATGCAGTTTTAATATTTTAGTAGCTGAAAGGAGAAAGTTCAAAGACTGTAGGCAGTGATGAGAATATGTTGACAATGCATGAAATTTCTGATGTGGATTGCTTTATAAAATAAAATGACTTTTCAGGGTTGCAAAGGTGATTTTTAAAGGCTTCAGTTATAAGCCCTCAGGAGAAAAAAAATTTATCCCTTTGGTTTTCGTATTTCTTCCCAGCTGAAAGAGTGATGTATGATTTCTGATAAACATCTTAGAATCATAAAATCATAGAATAACCAGGTTGGAAGAGATCCACCAGATCATCGAGTCCAACTATTCCCATCAAATACTAAACCATGCCCCTTAGCTCCTCGTCCAAATAAACACCTCCAGGGAAGGTGAATCAACCACCTCCCTGGGCAGCCTGTTCCAGTGCCCAATGACCCTTGCTGGGAAAATTTTTTTCCTAATGTCTAGCCTAAATCTCCCCTGGCAGAGCTTGAGGCCATTTCCTCTTGTCCTGTCCCCTGTCACTTGGGAGAAGAGGCCAGCTCCCTCCACTCTACAATCTCCTTTCACGTAGTTATAAAGAGCAATAAGGTCTCCCGTCAGCCTCCTCCAGACTAAACAACCCCAGCTCTCAATGCTGCTCCTCATAGGGTCTGTTCTCCAGCCCCTTCACCAGCTTCGTTGCTGTTCTCTGGAATCACTCCAGAGCCTTAACATCCTTCTTGTGGTGAGGGGCCCAGAACTGGACACAGGATTCAAGGAGCGGCCTCACCAGTGCCGAGTACAGAGGGAGAATCACCTCCCTGGACCTGCTGGTCACACCATTTCTGATACAAGCCAAGATGCCATTGGCCTTCTTGGCCACCTGGGCACACTGCTGGCTCATGTCCAGTCGGCTGTCAGCCAACACTCCTAGGTCCTTCTCCTCCTGGCAGCTTTCTAGACAGACTTCTCCCAGTCTGTAGCACTGCATAGTGTTGTTGTGATCCAAGTGCAGGACCCGGCATTTGGCCTTGTTAAACCTCATGCCGTTGGACTCAGCCCAGCTGTCCAGCCTGTTCAGATCCCTCTGCAGAGCCTCCCTACCCTCTAGCAGATTGACACTTCCCCCCAGTTTAGTGTCATCTGCAAACTTGCTAAGGGTGCACTCAATGCCTTCATCCAGGTCATTGATGAAGACATTTAACAAGGCTGGACCCAGCACTAAGCCCTGGGGAACCCCAGTTTGTCACTGGCCTCCAGCTGGATTTAACACCATTTACAACCACTCTCTGGGCCCAGCCATCCAGCCAGTTTTCCACCCAGGAGAGAGTGCGCCTGTCCAGGCCCGAGGCTGACAGTTTCCGTAGCAGAATGCTGTGAGAAACTGTGTCAAAGGCTTTATTGAAGTCCAGAAAGACCACATCCACAGCCTTTCCTTCATCCAGCAGCCGAGTGACTTTGTCATAGAAGGCGATCAGGTTAGTTTGGCAAGACCTACCTTTTGTGAACCTGTGTTGACTGGGCCTGATCACCTGGTTCTCTTGCATGTGCTTCATGATAGCACTCAAGATCACCTGTTCCATGACTTTCCCTGGCACTGAGGTCAGACTGACAGGCCTGTAGTTCCCTGGATCCTCCCTGTGACCCTTCTTGTAGATGCGCACAACATCAGCTTCCAGTCCAGTGGATCTTCCCCAGTCTTCCAGGACTGTTGGAAGATGATGGAAAGGGATTTGGCCAATACATCCACCAGCTCCTTCAATACCCTTGGGTGAATCCCATCCGGCCCCATAGACTTGTGGGTGTCTAGTTGGGCAAGCAGGGCTCTGACCACCTCCTCTTGGACCATGGGAGCGTCATATTGCTCTTCTAGTTTCGGGGTTTGTACACAGAGGGAACAACTTTCTTTACAATTAAAGACTGAGGCAACGAAGGCATTAAGTACCTCAGCCTTCTCCTTATCCCCTGTCACTGTTGTTCCTTCTGTGTCCAAAAGGGACTGTATGGTCTCCCTAGTTCTCCTTTTGTTATTTATATATTTATAGAAAGATTTTTTTGTTATCTTTCACAGACTTAGCCAATCTGATTTCTAGTTGAGCCTTAGCCCCTCTGATTTTTTCTCTACACAGTCTCACTTCTCTCCTGTAGTGAACCCAAGAGGCCTGTCCCCTTTTCCAGAACCCATAAACTTTTCTCTTCTTCTTTATATCACTCAAGATCGCTCTGTTCAACCAAACCGTTTTTTTCCCCTGCCGGCTTTTTTTCCAGAACACAGGAATGACTTTTTCCTGGGCTGCTAGGATCTCCTTTTTGAAGAGCTCCCAGCCCTCATGGGCTCCCATGCCCTTTAGTACTGTCTCCCATGAGACTTTGCCAACCAGCCTTCTGAAGAGTTCAAAGTCTGCCCTCTGGAAATTTAATGCTACTGTCCTGCTAACCAACCTCTTCACTTCACCTAGAACAGAAAACCCTATCATCTCATGATCACTTAGTCCTAGGCATTCTTCTACTGCCACGTCCCGCACAAGGCCTTCTTTGTTGACAAACAGCAGGTCCAGGCGGGCACCTTCCCTTGTTGATTTGTTCACCAGCTGCACAAGGAACTTGTCTTCCACACACTCCGGGAACCTCCTGGACTGCTTCCCTTCTACTCTATTGTACTTCCAGAAGATATCAGGGAGATTGAAGTCTCCCACAAGAACAAGAAGCATTGATTTGGAGATTAATCCCAGCTGTTTATAGAAGAGCTCATCAGCTGCTTCTCCTTGGCTGGGTGGCCTGTAGCAGACTCCCATCACAAAATCTAGCTTCTTATGGGCTCCTCTGATTTTAATCCACAGGCACTCAATCTCATCACCACAATCCATCTCAGTGGTGTCCAAGTCCTCCCTTACAAAGAGAGCTACCCCACCTCCTCTCCTACCCTTCCTATTCCACCTGAAGAGTTTATACTCCACCATACATGTGCTCCAGTTATATGAGTCATCCCACCACATTTCTGTAATGGCAACGACATCATAGCATCCTTGCCCTATGACATCTTCCAGCTCTTCATTCTTATTCCCCATGCTGAGTACATTGGTGTAAATGCACTTCAGCTGAGCTGCTGAACCTTCAGCTCTCTTAGAGGGAACAGAGTTCATTCCCAGTTGCCTGGTAACTGGAGTAGCTAGCACCAGAGTGCCCGTATCTCCCTTACCACCCCGAGGTGTGTTCTCCTCCACTTTCTGGTGGTCCTCACCTGCACACCCTCCCTGAATCACCAGTGCCCCACGTCCAGGCTCGCTCCTGTCTAGCCTGGTCTCAACCCCCACCCCCTTCACATCTAGTTTGGAGCTCAATTTATGAACTTAGCTAGGTTTTTAGCAAGGGCTTTAGCCCCCCTAGGAGACACGAGTGTCCTATCCGTTGCAACAAAGCCTGAGGGTGCATGAGCCACCCCGTTATCAAAGAAGCCAAAGCCCCTTTTCTCACACCAGGCTCGGAGCCGGGCATTAATCAAATTCTTCTTCCTGACTTCCAGCTCCTCTCTATTTAGCCTTGGGATGGAGCAGAATACTATTTGTGCCCCCAGAGCCCTCCATCATTTTCCCAGTGGCCCATAAGTCTTTCTTGATGGCTTGGGTCTTTCTGTTTACTAAATCATCATTACCAGTTTGGACTACTGTCAGAGGATAGTAGTCTGTCTCGTAGTCCAGGGAAGGGAGTTTCCTAGCTACCTCCTTCACTGATGCCCCTGGTAAGCAGCAGATCTCTCTGTGGAGCAGGTTTGGTCTGCAGATGGGTCCCTCCGTTCCTTTTAGGAGGGAGTCCACTACAACAATCACCCTCCTCTTCTTAATGAAGGATGTTTTTATCTTTTTCTGAGGATGGTGTGGCCTAGAGAAAGATTCTAGGCTGTGGGAGCCATCATCCTCATCCTCAGGACTAGATTCCACCTGCAGCACCTGGTACTTGTTCACCAGGGGGATCTGGGGTTTAATTGTCTGGGTGAGGACAGCAGGTTTCCTTCATCTGGCAGGAACTTGCTGCCATTCCCCATTTCTTGTAACCCCAACCTTGCAGTCTGCAGGTGGGTGGTGTTTGGACATACCAGCTCCAGCAGTCTGCTGAGTCTACATCTTGTAGTGCAATGGACCACAACAGAGGCTATCTTGATGCAGGTAATCTGTTCAGATTGTTTTCTGATTCTGTATCTGCTCTTTGTAAGAAATTAAAATAAATTAATAGAAGGGGGGATTTTTAGAAGAAAGGAGTAGGATTCAGGAAACAGATTGACAAACCCAAGACTTTATTTGCACAGTTGTATAATGTTTGATGCAGAAGAATAGAATATGACAAACTTTTTCTAAATCCTACTAAAAAATGGACTGCTGTCTGTAGAATAAGAACCTCAGTGGAAGCAGTGGACACCTTCTATATAATAGGCATGTATTATGCACACCTGAGGCACAAATAAGGAATGACAGAGTTCAGTTTGTTTTCGTCTTATAGACATAGTTCTGCACCGGTTATGTTGTGCTTTGTGCTGTATGAATACAAGAAAGCACTCAGCTTGGTAAAAGTTGAGACTGAGTCTTCTGCAATTCATGAGAGAGGGATAGAGGCAGGAAGTCTGTCTGCTGCTAGTCGAAGCCCTGGATGAGGTCTTACAGCACTGCAGACACCATGGCCTGTGAGAAACCTTCCGAACAGTCTTTGGAGGGACAGTTTTGTTGTTTCCTGCCTTCTCAGCTACTCGGAAAACCAGCAACAATGTGTTTTATAATATGAGTAACTGTTTTCTTAGTGATCTTCCAATCGCTTGTCTGGGAGTCATGGCAAAATGGGACCCCTCTGTCCCAGTCTGGTTGATTTTGGCATGTAACAGGTGATGGATGTTTGTGTTCCTTCCATAAATGAAGTGCTCTATTTTTTGAATTCAAGTGTTTGAGTATTTTTTTTTTTTACCTCAGCTATTAAGCAATATTTTAGTAGGGGGTGCAGGGAGGACTGCAGTTTATTAACATATTTGAAGTCTGAGTGCTGCATGTTTAGGAACAATTAGATTCAGAAATGTGTATTAAGGCAGCACTAGGTCTAGAAGAATGCAGGAAGAAATGCTAGAGAAGGCTAGGTTCTGTTGGCATCATTTAGCTAGTCATATTGCACTTACAGAACAATAAGGTCTTCTTTAATAAAATAAATAGGATAGATTCTTGAAAGTGCTTTTATGAAAAATAAATACTAGCTATTAAAATAACTAGGAGATGGTTTTAGCCTTTGACTTCATCTTGTATTTGTGCCTGAGTTCCTTAGATGGAGAACTAAGGTGAATGACTTTCTAGTCTTGGGAACATGGAAAAATAAAGGTAAGATGTGAGGATTCACTGATCTCCTTAGAGAATCTGATATTCTGTATGGAATTTGAGAGAAGACTCCTTGAAATACAGTCACACACAAGACCTCACAGCATAGCAGACAGCACAATCACCCCCCAGCAGCTCCAAACTAGAAATAACTGCCCTGGAAGTAATCGTTAGTGTTAAGACAGTGCTTCTGGGGGAATAGCACAGCTTTTGTGGTGCTTACAAACAGGCACTTGTCAGGAGTGTGTAGGAATGGTACTGCAAGCATGTATGATATTTGGACGATAGCATCTTTGAAGCAGTAGCAGCACTTGATACTGCGAAATTCACTGCAAGTCTCCAGAATGTTGGAGATGCTATTTCCATTACATATTTATTATTTCATTAACACTTGTCTTTGTTTCTGCCCTAAATGATGCTCAGCATTGTTAGGATCTGGCTGATGAAAATGGTGAGAAATTTTCCTATAGCGTCATGCACAGACAAGCTCTAAATAGGTATCTTGCTCAATATGATGTCCTTGTTCATGTGAGTTCTTTGAACAATGCTAGCCCTTCAGCAAATATCTCAGAACAAGCACAGACACTAGAGAGAACTGAGCTACTGGTATTTCTAACGTTAATAACAAGCATATAAAACATTTTTACCTATTGGAGATTTGCTTTGCAGCAAACTCAGTTTATCACCAGAAATGAGTTTGTTTTTCTTTTCCTGATTCCTCAGTATTTATATTTCTTTTTCTCAGTACATTGTATTCATATCTTAACTTAATTGGAATATTATATATTAATGGTATTTATATGATCCACCTTTGTTAATATGGTATCTGAGCGTTTCAAAATTTTACTTTATACCATAAGACTATTATTTATCTCATTATGCCTTCCAGTTTTATGAATGCAGTCTCCATGTAAGAAGACTGACTGGGTTCTGTAAGATCCTGTGGGATACACAGTAGTTTACTGAGGCAGGTTCATCTAAATTTGCAGCTATTAACCTAGCCACTGGATTTTCTTTTATTTCCAACTGTAACATTTGTTGCTTAAGACAAAGAAAATTGAAGGGACATAGCTGTTACAGACTGTTGTGCTGCACTGAAATTAACTTACAGGGAAGGATTCATAATGTGCAACTCAAATTATGTCTGTATTTCTTGTTCACAAGGATACAAATATTCTCGCTTTTGTAGAAAGACTAGTGAGGTAGAGAACTGTTTCCTTTCAAGCATGCAAACAAACATCAGGCATCCAGTACCTCTGAAACTACCTGAATAGTGAATACTTGATTTTTTGAAGGAAAAGGATGTTTCAAAAGGTGGCTGGAACTGGCAAAACCTCTTCCTGAAGAGGTACTCAGTAATCTTCAGATAGAGGATATTGAAATTCTTTGAGAGATCTGGATTTCTATCAAAGTTAGGGAGTAATGTCCTTGTTAAAATACTGGAAGTATCTTTGCAGGGAAACTGCAGTGAAACTGCAAAGATGGAGAGGCTGGGAGAAGTGTGTGTGCAAGTACGATAGACAGACATTGTTAGGTGCAGCACTGCACTTAATTAAAGCATTGCATCTATTCCATGATTACTTCACTTTCAGATACGTTTGTATTATATGATACCTATTTAAAGGAAGCTCACGACTCTTAGGATGATAGGGTCACAGATAATTCTGGTCAGAAGGGACCTTATGAGGACAATCAGTCTCTCCCAGCTGCTGCTAGGGTTCTTCCTTCCTAGAGCCAGTACTTTTTGCATTTTCCTTGTTGAATTTCATGAAGGTCCTTGAGGGGAAGGTTCTCCTGTCAGCCCATTTCTCCAGCCCACCTGGATCTCTCTGAATGGCAGTCCTACCCTCTAGCATATCAGCTGGCCCTCACAGCTCAATGTCTTCTGCAAACTTGAAGAGAGTGCACTCCATGACTTCCTCGAAGTCACTAATAAAGATGTTTATCAGGACAGGTGCAAGGACAAACTCCTGCCACTCCACTTCTTACTGGCCTCTAGGCAATGTATGACCCATTAACCAGTACTGCTGGAGCCCTATAATCTCAGCAGTTTTTTATCCATCTAGTTATCCACACCTACAGTGTAATGTCCTAACTTTTATAAAGCTGTGCTATGGGAGACAGTGTTGAAAGCCTTCCTGCAGTCAAGGCAAATGACATCCACTGTTCTCCCAGTGTTCATATGCAGTAATTTACACCTTCATGTTTTATGAAAGTAATCAGAAAACAAAACTAAGGTGGCATTAGCATGCAACACCTGCAAAGAGGACAGAAGCAGTGAGAGTGTAGCTATGGTGAGCTCTTTTGGCCAGCAGACTAGCAATTTTTGTTGCTTAACTGTTTCAGTTCATCTGGAGAAATCACATATGAGTGACAACAATTAGCACTTACATATATGCTTAACTGTTGTTCAGACATTAAACATGTCAACTTAAAGGTTGTGCAAGCATTAACTCGTCCTTCTACTTAATGTTTTGTATATTAATATTAGACTATGAATCATAGAATCATAGAATCACCAGGTTGGAAAAGACCCATCAGATCATCAAGTCCAAACATTCCTATCTGCCACCAAACCATGTCCCTGAGCACCTCTTTTAAACACTTCCAGAGATGGAGACTCAACCACCTCCCTGAGCAGCCTCTACCAGTGCCCAGTGACCCTTTCTGTGAAAATTTTTTTCCTGATACCCAGTCTGAACCTCCTCTGATGCAGCATGAGGCCATTCTCCCTTGTCCTGTCCCCTATCACTTGGGAGATAAGGCCAGCAACCTCATTTCAGGTGATTGTAGAGAGCAATAAAATCTCCCCTCAGCCTCCTCTTCTCAAGACTAAACAACTCCAGTTCACTCATCCACTCCTTGTAAGACTTATTCTCCAGCTCCTTCATCAGTGTTATTGCTCTTCTCTGGACACGCTCCAGAGCCTCAGCATCCTTCTTGTGGTGAGGAGCCCAGAACTGAAAACAGTATTTGAGGTGCTATCTCACCAGCGTCAAGTACAGTGCTGGCCACACTACTTCTAATACAAGCCAAGATGCCATTGGCCTTCATGGACACCTGGGCACACTGCTGGCTCATGTTAGCTGTCAATCAACACCTCCAGGTCCTTCCCAAGTTACAGGGGACAGGACAAGAGGGAGTGGCCTCAAGCTCTGACAGGGGAGGTTCAGGCTTGACATCAGGAAAAAAAATTCATGGAAAGGGTCATTGGGCACTGGAACAGGCTACCCAGGGAGGTGGTTGAGTCACCTTCCTTGGAGGTGTTTAAACAACGGGTGGATGAGGTGCTGAGGGGCATGGTTTAGTGATTGATAGGAATGGACTTGATGATCTGGTAGGTCTTTTCCACCCTGGTTATTCTAAGATTCTGTGATTCTCCTCCAGACAGCTTTCTAGCCACTGTTCCCTGAGCCAGTAGCACTGTACAGGGTTGTTGTGCCCCAAGTGCAGGACTCGGCATTTGGCCTTGTGAAACCTCATGCCACTGGACTTAGCCTAGTGGTCCAGCCTGTTCAGATCCCTTTGTAGAGCCTCCAGCAGATCCCAGCTTAGTGTCCTTCCATCCAGCGTAATGTCATCTGCAAACTTGCTAAGGGTGGACTCGATGCCTTCATCCAGGTCATTGATAAAGACATTGAACAGGGCTGGACCCAGCACTGAGCCCTGGGGAAACCCACTTTTCACTGGCCTCCAGCTGGATTTAGCACCATTTACCATTATTCTCTGGGCCTGGCCATCCAACCAGATTTCCACCCAAGAGAGTGTGCACCTGTCCAGGCCAGAGGCTGACAGTTTCCGTAGCAGAATGCTGTGAGAAACTGTGTCAAAGGCTTTACTGAAGTCCAGGAAGATCACATCTACAGCCTTTCCCTCGTCCAGCAGCCGAGTCACTTTGTCATAGAAGGTGATCAGGTTAGTTTGGCAAGACCTGCCTTTTGTGAACCCATGTTGACTGGGCCTGATCACCCAGTTCTCTTGCATGTGCTTCATGATTGCACTCAAGATCGCCTGTTCCATGACTTTTCCCAGCACTGAGGTCAGACTCACAGGCTTGTAGTTCCCTGGGTCCTCCCTCTGGCCCTTCTTGTAAATGGCCACAGAATAAAATTTTTAGTGCGTGTATGTGCAGGGGACCCAGTAGCAGCTATACACATTTGTTAAGTTGTGAATCAGGCTACAGCACTATTGCAGTTGTGGCAGAGTGAAGATAACCCACACTCAGAGAACTAATTAGCAGAAACACCACAGGAGTTGTTGTAAAATAGAGGTAACCTGGGCACGGGGAATTGTTTCGGTTTTTTTTATAGCTGATGTGATCTTTGAGTAGGAACTGATATCACGTCAGTCAGAATGTGCTTGAATAGGTAGCTTACAATGGTAACTCTTAGATTTAAAAAAAATCTAACTATTGAATTAAAGTAAGGAATAATGGTAATTTTCCTGGATTATTTCATTACCAGGAAATAACATACCGCACTTTTAACTAGAACATACATTTCTCATAAACAAAAGAAATAAGTAGTAATTTTGTAAAGAATTGACTGTGCCACAATGTATGGGATTTCAAAGATGGCTTTTGTTCTCTATCAAGAATTTTCTGCTCAGAGGTTAACCCTTGAGTACTTACCAAAATGTTAAGTCCTCCCAAAATAGCATCATTTCAAGATACATGAATCTGACATCAAATGCTATGATATTTAGCTTACACAGACTCTTAAAAATAACTGTTAAGTTCTTCATAAAAGGAAGGGATTGTGCCTGCTGATTCCTATGATGACCTAGGTTGTGACTGGAAGAAGCAAGGAGTGATTTCTGCTTTTACCCTTCTATCTGAGGGACAAAACTTGTGTGAAGCCTTCTACTATTACCAGTTATTTTATTTCTTTTGGTGCTGTTTTTGTCATGTGATGCTAATTGGAAGGTTTAGATGTTTTCCATTCAAAATGTCAATTTTATTCTGTTTGAATGTGTTTCTGAGGTGTTATGAGGTGGTTCTTAAAGAGGAATGTGGCAGCTCTGCTTGGAGAACATGGACTTTGCCATGCATCCTTACTAAATACCTGGCTCTTGTATTATTCTTCACAGCTGACTGAGCATTGCTATGTGCAATAATATCTTAATTTTAGTACAGGTAATGTGCTTTGAAAGGGAAAATGAAACAAAAGTTATTCTTCTGTTTAATCAGCTGCTGTAAAATTCTGGCTGGCTGGGACACAGACATTGTAAGAGTGAGATTAAAATCACCCCTGGGTGATGTGTGAGGGTGGCATTTGGAAACTCTTGTATGCTAGAAGGGTTAGTGCTTATCAGCTGGAAATGTTCTCTATATCCTGATGAAAGCTAAAATGCTGAAGTAGTGACTAGGTTTCTCTTCACTGTGTCTGAAATAAAGACTAAGGAAAAATGTAATGTGCATTACTGTAGGTGTGGAGAGCATCATTAATTGTCTTGGTAGTGTGCAGACAGTATTTTACAGTAATTCTAGTACCACCAATAGAATATTAATGGCATGCTGCTTTGGCCTGCTATCAGTCACTACGATTTGCGTACAATTTGCATGATGCTTTGCATATCAGTCACATAGTACTCACTAGATTTTATACTGCTAGAATGGCAGATTTAACAAAATGATTGTAGTAGCATTGCTTCAGGAAAAGGAATCAACTTCTAAGCGTCTCTTTTTTTGGTACTATTTTTCAAAATAATTTATCATTTTGGTTTTTTTAGAATTTTAATGTGATTTTTGTCTGACTTAGGAGCAAATCCTAGGTAGACGATGTCAATTCTAACTAACAGTTCCCTGTTAGTCTCTCTCATCCTCATTTATTCTACATCATTTAAACTTATTATGACAGATTTACATTGTGATCAAAGTAAACTTCTACTATGACTATTAAAATGTTTAGCATATTTAACATTGATAATAGAGACCTTAAGTTCAATAGGTGAAAACCTCATTGTAGACGAACTAGCTACTGATCTTCTATCAATTGTTAAAAATACTTGAAAAATATTACAGTACAGATGTATTGAGTAATGTTATGACAGCTTTTGACTAGACTGACAGCTGGAAAAGCAAGCAGGGAAGATATCCAGGATAGGAAGTGTGTCCATTGTGCATCAGGTTCAAAGAATGTATATGCTGATGATATCACCTGTGAAATATTTGTTTCATTTTAGTTGAAAGGTTACATACATTTGTATTGACATGGCATGGTTTAAGCTAATGTAAGCACTGTTACAATGTCAGTAGGCTTTTTTTCCTGTTTATTTATAGATTCTAAAAGAGCTGTTACAATTCTCAGTAGAGCTGTCTTCTAGAGTTCCAGTGACACCAAAGCTGTTTTGTTGTTAATAAACCTTCCTCACAGCCAGAATTTGACATCATGAGAGTTCCCAAAGAGCCTTTTTGCTTTCAATGGAAGATGTACAATTATTTTTAAAACATTTACTTTTTAACCAAATTTTTCATATTGGTTTAAAGAAACAATTTTTCTTATATCCCGAGAGACCTGTCCTCAAGCAATATTTCTGCATGGTTTTTTAAGTTCTTGAAAGAGATTTGTTGTGTAAAGATTCTTTTGCATTACTTGATAACAGATATTTTGCAGCATAGCCAACTATTTTTGGTGCCAGATAAATGAAGGCACCTTTAGTAGGCCTTATGTATACTTCTGCTGCCCTTATTCTTGATGGATACCAGTTGACCAAGCGCACGCCAACCTCTTACCTGTCGATTTCACAATTTCCACAACTATTATTGATGTAAGAAAAACTCTGTGGGGAAAACAAGTAGGTCTTATCCCAATGGATATGTATGAATTGAAATATATAAACTATATATGAATTATATGAATTCAAATAGCCACTGGCTAAGCATAATAATTTGCAAGAATATTGGATGATAAAATGTTTCCTGAGTTAGTCTAGATTGTAAGTCTCCAATAAACTTATGTCACGTATCTGTATAAAACTACCTGGTTTTGAATGAAGGTTCATCTCAGAAGCTTTAGTATACTTAGGGACTAAAATATGTAAGTCAAAGAAATTAAAGATTGAATTCCAGTCTTAATTCTAAAATTCTGAGATTTTTAAAGAGAAACATATCTTGGAAACTTTTAATATATTTCCACATATGTCTACACCAAATGTAGGAAAATTAATTCAAAACAAGTCTATTTAATCTCTTTAAAAGTCTGTAAAGGAAGTTCTCTGGATGTTATAATTTTGTTATGTATACAAAAGGGGTGAATGAAAAATATTCCTCACCAAATACACTGTATGGTCCTTCCAGATACCAACTTCTATTTCCAGATGTAGCAGCTGTTGTTGTTAGGAAACTGGAGGCTACTGTCATGGGAATACCCTGAGAGACTGAGGCATCAGGCAAATATTAAAACTTCAAACAAGCCTTTCCTTATGCTCAGCAATTGGGAAGCAAGCATTAGCCAAGCATTGGGTGCATGATCTAGTAAGTCTAAAGTTGTGTGTAGCCCTGATGGCCAACGTGTTTGGTGGTTCTCAGGTGTTTGAAGTCAATATGCCCTGGGTCAAGACCTCTTCAGTGAGAGGAACTGGAGGTGAAATGAGTGTCTTCTTTTTTTCTCCAAGCTCCACTCGCATCACTGGCATCTGGATAAACATTTCCCATGGATCAGAACAAGTCAGGTCCAAAGGATTACCTCATGTTTCTGCAGGTGGGAGCAAATCTGTTCCAGCTTGTCCAAGCAGATGTTATCCCCTAACACTTGTCTGTAGTGGTCTTTTCAGATGGTTATACGTGTTTGGAGACTTGTGCAGGTCACCTAATACGTTCAAGTATTTGTAGGTTGGGTGCTGTTATCTTAATTTCACTGTATTTATAGAACTATGCCAAACAGGCAGATGTTACAAAATAATTCACCTTCTAACTTAAATCAAGCAGTCTTGTCGCATGCCTAGGTACAAAGCAAACTGGATATGTGTTATGTTTTGCCTTAAATCAGGCAGAGTTGTAATGGTAGCAAAAAGAGGATGCATTAAGCTTCACAGCTGGGCCCTCCTGCTGCACAGGACTAGACGATCATGCTACGCTTATGGTATTATATTGAATTTGCGGATTCAATTGTACTTTAAGTGGTCACAGTAAAAAGGAAAAAGAAGGCATACACCAGTACATTGGGCAGTGTTTTCTTTATATGATTCCTATTTTTGCGAGGGAAATTTAGATGAAATTTAGATTAAATCTGCTTTTGTGAGGCATCTAGAGATAAGAGTAGCAATGAACAAAACAAGTGTGACAACAGTTTATTCAGAACCTGGAATTTTATTTCAAGATCTGGTGCACACATTGGGTGTGGAACTTGTGCATTCAGAATACAGTAAAATAGTTTTCTTAGTATTAAATAAAACCCCCCTGTCTTCTAACATGACTGAGCAAAAGTCTCTTGTTTGCTCCCATAGTATTCACTCTCAAGCCTACAAATTTTTTTCTCCTATTTTGAAATATTATAAATGCTACAAGATATTCTTTGCTTTTCAAATAAAAAAAAATATAAGAAAATATTACAGAGTATGACTTTAGAACATAAGGATACTTATTTAAAAATCTTTAAAAATTCAGGTTCTCTATTTGCATCAGGATGGATTTTGCATTCAAACAATGATAGTTTTTAAATACAATTCTGTATACTGTAATAGTGGAGACTGAAGTAATATAAAATTACATTTTTTTGAAATGTAGAATTTCACAGAATTCATACTGTGGATTAGCAGAGTTCTACTTTGCTGAAAGTATTAACTTTCATTCAGATCCAGTATCAACCGAACCAAACATTATTAACAACACCCGAGAATATAAATACTAATTTAGTGAAGTATAATGGTTTAATTTAACTCAGCATGATTATCCTCATTGGTGAATTTTCTCTTTTGCTTTCAGTTTGCAGAGTCTTGTGGCACAAATCAGGAATAGGTCATGCATAGCTGCTTAATGGTTTCTTTTTTTTTAATTAGTATTATATCCCATTTTCTTTGTTAATAGATTTGCATTTGCAACTATTGTATCTCATTTTGCTGAGGAATCATTATTACAGCTGTTCAAGAATAAGCCTGTTAAGGAACCAACAGAAATGAAATGCTGTATAATCTTGCAAACCACGTTTGTCATGTTCCATGATCCACAAGTGAATGTTTTTTGTTGTAGTTTTCTTGTCTATTGCTCCATGAAACCTGGGCTCACATATGACCTGAGTACTAGATTGTATTATGACTTTAGCTAGGACATATTAAATGCAAAAATTCTTGCTTCAGGTAGGCCAAATATATAATCTCTTCTTCTTTTTTTTTTTTTTTTTTTCCTTTCTACTGAAAGAGGAAAACTGTGTTGTCAGAAAGAAAACACCTGTAGCATGGAGAGTTCACTGCACTGCTTATTGCTTAAAAGCTTTCTTTGCACTGCATTGCTGAAGAATACGGATGTTGATTTTGAAAGGTAATGAGAAGCTAAAGGTTGTGACAAACCAAGTCATGCTTCTTGTGGGCAAATGCTCACCATGGCTGTGTTAACATACAGCTGTGCTGGATTGGTGGGGCTGGTGGGGCCTGTGATACTGGAGAGCAGTCCAGCAGACAGGCAGAGCTGTCCAATGGGCTCAGTGCAAAGCCAAGCAGAGCAGGCTCTGAATGTTCCTTTGCCTGGTACTCCCGGGCACTGATATCAGTGCAGTAAAAAGTGATAAGTGTCCACTTCCAAAACTGACCGAGTTAAGATGGTTTATCTTATTTAGGAAGAAATCTTATTTTAACATTAAAAATTACCAGTATTTATTAACTAGAAAAAAAGGTGATTACAGCAGAGGAGTCATTTAGTGTGGTTTGAACTAATTTTGATCTTACTTAATGATTATTCACCTACACACGAAAGAAGCTACAGAGTATAACAAAAACAAAGAAGATTCACGTAGTACTTGGTCGAAGGTTTATTTGAAGTTCATGTTGCACAGATGGGTAATAGTTTGAGAGCGCAGATGGAATTTAAGGAACAGCAAGTTCAGTGGGAAAAGTACTGTAGTGAAAAGATGGAGAAAACTGAATGAACCAACAGCTTGAGAGAAAAATATTGAGATCCAGCTGGTTATTACACAAATTATTTCAGCTTCTCCTAGCATATAAACTGTGAGGACAAACGGCAAATGTTTTACAGGAATTGGCTGCTTCCTCACTGTTCCCTTATACAAGAAGTGCCTCTCAAACCTAATTAAAATGAAATTTTTTTTTTTGATTGAGTGATCTTGTGTTGGAAGTTAGTGGAGGAGAGAGAGACAAGGATCTGTCTAAATAGCAGGGCAGAACTAAAGGACATGAGCAGAGCAAGATCAAGTGGCTTGAGATTTTAATGCCAGAAATTTTTAATCTTGGGAGAAGGATTAAAAAGACAGCCTAGTGAGAAGATAAAGTCCAGTGGGAAAGAAAACCTGCCACGCTCACCAGTCTGCTTGCATTGAGTGCCTGCCTCTTGGCTGGACTGGTTTCTGTCCAAGTCCTTCAACAGCATTTTCCTTGTGCATTCTTGAGGGAAAGTCAGGGCACAGATAAACTTGCTACTCTTCCCAGCTAGGTTTCAGCCACCTCCTTCTTTCCTCGACCTTTACCTATTGGTTGGTCCTTTTGCAATTTTCCTGCTTTGTGTCTGCAGCAATTTAATCTTAGGTCAGTGCATTGTAGACTTTAACTCTTGAGTAATTTTGTTACCTGGAAATCTGTTAACTCCAAACCTTCCAGTCTTAAAGGAATATTGTAGTCTCTAATCATAATCAAGTAACTGAGCTACTCTTTACTTTCTGACTATCACATCACAGTTTTTTAGTAAAGTTTCATTCAATAAATAAGATCCATTAAGCAAAAAAAGCAGAATTCAATGAAAACAATTTTTTTGTAGACCATTTACATATTTTATATTATTACACTTGACAATCTTTCTTATATTTCAGTAATAAGTATGTGGAAGATCATAGAATCATGGAATGATGTGGGTTGGAAGAGACGTTAAAGATCATCTATCTCCAAGCCCTCTGTGATGGGTAGGGACACCTGATGTTTTTAGCTAAGTTATAAAACAAAGAAAATTATTTTTTATGTATTAAATTCTGTCTATATGAGATCCCAAGAAGAATGTAAGAACCATCATTTAGACCAGGAAGAAAAATCTCAGCAATAAATTAATTCCTTGAAGCACTGATTTAAAAAGAGAGAAAAAGAGACTAAATTTTTATATATCAGTTGAATTAAGGCTTTAATTTCTTGCTGTGCTATGCTGTGTCTCCTGCTGCTAGAAATTGTCTCATAAGTGAAGTCACTAAGCATTTAAATTCATATTTTTTTAAGTTGGAATGCTTCTTTTTTTCTTCAAAGTTGTATGTCACTATGTATTTAAATTCTATTTTATTAAAAAAACCCAAAGTAACTCAGAGCACTGAAGGTTATTTGCTGAGTGTAACTGATTTTGTATGCAGTATTCGTAGCAAAGATATATAATAATTGTAAAACCCCCAAATGAGTAATTCTGTATCAGACTTTGGTAATGTTCCATTTAAAATAACTCTTCATCTTCATGATGACGTATCTGTGGAACCCTGCTGAAGGAGTTGAGAGCCTTTATTAATAAATAAAAGGGAATAAGTAGTAAGTTGCTAATGATTTTTGTATTTATTGGATCCAATACACAGGAAGCAAAACCATTTTGTTTTCCCTTTGCCCATGAGCTGGACTATTTCTTGGAGAAGCACATTGGGATTTGCTGTGTGATTTTTATCATTCTTTTGGTTTTTTAGTTTGCTGTGTGTGTATATATATACAGTGTTTATAGTTTTTTTTGAGTTTTTGCAGTAATATCTTTTTTTTTTTTTTGTGGGTTTGATCTCTTGGTGGCACCAGTGCCCTAATTGTTCTTTGATTAAAAAAAAAAAAGAAATATTTTAAAATATCAAGTTTTAACACTTCTAGGAAGGTTTCTTTCTTCCTTTTTCCTGTCTGTTAAGGATTTTTTTTCCTGTGGAGTTTATACTTCCTATTAGACAAGAAAAAAAGTGAAGGATGTTTGTCTTCTTTTTGAAGGAAATCTTGATGCTGACAGGATCAGAGAAGAGCTTCTTTTTGAAGGAATCGCAGCATGTGATTGTACCTTCCAGCTTAGAGTTTATGATTGAAAACAACTGGAAAGGACCTTGCAAGGTCATTGTAAAGGATTTAATAGGGAAGATCCAAGAATTTATATGAAAGATCTGTTGATTTGTTTTCTGGACATAAGATAATAGTGGTGTTTTCAACTCTCACATATGAAGTGTCCTCTGATCCTCTAGCTGGAATCTAAAACTGAAAAATAAGTGCTAATGTCATTCTGGGAAAGAATGCTGATTCTTCAAGATGATTAGCAAGTCACATCTTGTAAAGATATGTTTGTAAAGCAGTGGATCACCATGCAGATGTGCCCAAGAGGTACCATATTTCAGTGCCCAGCTAGTCAGCTTTACTAAGAAATTTGGTATAATAACTCATGGAGTACCATGCTAAGGGAGCTACGTGCCTTCTAGAACTAAGGCTAGTTTTGTCCACACTAAGCTGAGCACTTTTGTATAGGGCTGCTCAGATGTGCGCAGACATACCTTTAGTTAGTAGAGATATCTTCCTTGAATTCTTAGAGAGACAGTCTGGAGCAGCATCCAGCTATCATGAGCAGCATTAGACCTCACTGCCTCTTACTCTTTCTAAGTGTTGCTGTAGAAAATTTCCTTCTTGTACTGGTCCAGACTGGACTCATGGGACTTCCAGCAGTTTTGGGTGCATTTTGAAAGAAGACCTGTGAGAAGATTTTACAGAGAACAAGGCCTGGATGCTGTGAGACTGCTTGATACTGAACAACTCTAATGAGACCTTGAAGCAGAGAGCTGAAAGATAAACACAGGCCAGCTGGGAGGAACCCAGCAGCTAGTTCGGTGGGAACGAGTACCACCTGAAAGGAAAACAATGGACATGAACTGTCAACATAGCTAACTTTAGTATAACTTGGTTTCTTGGCATGCATGGTAGCTTAGCCAATAATATGTTGGTAATAGCCTTATGGACAGCTACCTGTAGCCAATAGTACACTGTAGTCACCCTGGTGGGCACACAGTTATGTAACCGAATGGGTTATATAGAAAGACAGCTAAGCTGAATAAAGCTACTTGCTCACTGATCAGATTGATCTCTGCCTCTGCTTCGTGACAAACACCTGATGCTGGGTTGTGGGATGGTTGTTCTGATGACCCAATAAAGAAGAGTTTTATGTTGTTATTGTCCCCTGCAGAATAATGTGTGGAAATCATATAGAGTGAATCTAGATCAACCTGGTGTTTAGAGAACAGACATTTGCAAGTAGTATTGTTTAGCAGAAGGTGACTGAGATAATCATGTTTAGTATTATCAGACAGCACCATTGTTTATCAATTCCAGACGTTGGCTCATAAGGAAATACCTAAGTTTCTACGGATGAGAAGGTGACTGAAACTTCCTGTTCACACTTCAATAATGACTGAAATAGCATCTCTATAAACAAAGGAATTGGTCCCCACAGACCTCTGCTGTATGTATCTAAATTTAAGTAGGGCATTGGGTTGAATAAACTTAAAAACTTGGGCATGCATTAATGTTGCTGGTCTTTTGGCACATCAGGTTCACTGTATATCTGGCAGGCAGAGTTAAGTAGTTCATAAGGGGAGTGGAAAGCATTGATGCTGGTTAGCCATTAGGCTTCCACCCTTGGTACTAGGGACTGCAAAGCACCAGCCTTTGGTTGTGATCATGCAGCTCTTTTCAGGAACAGAGGAGCCCAATATTGGATGGTGTAGATGAACGCAATTGTTCTTGTCTTGCCTGCTATGAACACAGCACTTGTGACAGCAGCTCCCTTACTTTGCAGGTATATTGGCCATCAATGATGATCAGTAGCTCCTTCTGCAAACCACACAGCATTCCTGACTTCTGTGATTATTTATGGGTTTTATTTCTTTTTCATGAAGAAGATAATACCATGAGCAGTTTCTCTCCTATTTCATGCCTTTCACTTCAAATTGTAAATGTCCGCTTCTTTTTTTTCCCCCCAATCTTTTGTAATAGTGGAAGACTGGCGAAAGAAAAATGGATATGCATGAAATATGGAGGTACATCCTCTGACATTTTCCCTTCAGTAAGACAGTATCTCCTAGTTTAATTTCTAAAGACCTATTTACTTCTTGTTCTCTTAGTCCACAAACAGAATATAAAAGTCCGTGCTTTCAGCACATTTGATGTGCCCTTAACGCCTTCTAGTGCAGAGCAATGCAATTTAAAAGTAATGAGTCTTATTAGTTTTCTTTAAGCATAGGAAGAAAATGCCTCAGCTCCACAGGCTGAGTATAACAGTTAACAGGGTATGTGAAAAGCCTGGATGATGTCTTGTCTTTAAGCACTGAGGTCTTTGAGAGAGGACTTCTCTGTAGGCCTGCAGATTTTTGTCCTTTTGTCCTATGTTTTTCAAAGGAGTGTCAGGGAAATACTGTTTCTTCCTCTGTCAAATCTATTTTTATTATTTTGTCTGAGTAGCTAAAAACTTACATTTTTTTGATCATTCTGATTTCCTTTTCTTTAGAAGAAATAAGTATGTCCCACTTGAGCTATGCGGTGTCAAGCTTCTGCCAAGTCATGCAGAAAAAGATTAAAACAAAAGAGATAATTTTCAGTCCTCAACTTTTTGTAATTAAGTGTTTTAAGAAGAAGAAAAGGATATATATACTTTGAAGTAATTTGATAAATCATGAAGGATGAGGATTCAATGGGGTTTAAGAATGGGCTTTAAGGAGGTCATTAAGGATTTTAAGAGTAGTTTTAGTGGAGTGCAAACAGCAAATGATGTAGCTGAAAAGGCATCTATGTGCTTGATGTGTCTGAAAGTAAGATTTTAAAAATATATTGGAGATAAAATGGTGAAATGTGAAAATCACAGCAAAGAATTAAGTATTTTAATAAGATCATCAATCCATAAGTAATTATATGTAAAATAAAGTGTGTTAAAAAGTAGGTAGCTAGTTCTTTTAAGACTACACTCAAATCGACACTTATCTTTTGTAATGGAAATTAATTTTTCTGTCTTAGGATTCAGCTGTTTTTTCACTGAAATTCTTTGAGTTTTTATCATGTTCTGTTCAATAGATTACATAAAGAACTTTCACAAGATAATTTTATTTCTGCTTGATTTTGGGAAGTAGCAATAGGTAGATGCTCTATTGTATTGGCTTGGGAGAATCCAGCTTGAAGTAGTTTAAGACAGGGATTCTGGCAAAACTTTACTCAAAAAAGTGGTGAAAAATGGGGAACTCTCTGGAGTGATTCATCTTACCTGTTCTCAAAGCATATTTCACCCTGCCCTAGCTATTTTTTCTACACTGTCTGGGTTTGTTGGTTATATATTGATTACACATTGATGTCCATTATTGAGCCTTTCTATAGTGTTTTTTGTATTTCACATGTTTTAAATATGCTTTTTCAGTGAATCTGTGCTACTTTGTGCAAAGAGACTTAAGTATCATAGGACCAGGACCAAGCCTATAGCCCAGCAATGAAACCCGTTTGTGTAGAAGGGAGTTACTCTAGGATCCAGTTCCTGCTTCATGCAAAATTTACACGTAAAACTATTGCTGAATAATATACACTGAAAGCTGAGACTAGAATCCAGGATATGAACTTGCAGATTGTGTGCTCATGGAGTATGGCAGGAATGTAGATGCGCAGGGATTTTGTAGACAGCCCATTTAGACTGAGTTGTTTAAATGGTGCCTAAGTCCTGTTATTGACATAGTTACCAGTCCTTTTGGAAGATTCAAGTAGGCATTTCTCTGCCAGCTGTCTGCATTTTTAGGTAATTAATTGTCTTAAAATCTTATGTGTCTATGTTGAAACTTGTAAGGAAATTCGTAAATGGCACAGCCTTTTCTCATACAATTGTGGATGAATATTTGAAAGAGATTTTCTATAAAAATATTTAGCTGCAAATATCTAGTTTCCTGCAAATACCCTCTGGTTGATACAACAAAAGTTATAACTCTACCCTCTAGTAATTGACTTGGTTTTACAATAGAAGTATTGTTTGTCCAGAAATGACATCTCAAAATCACCTAGTCTGCACTTCTGGGCACACGTATACATGTTTAGTTCAGCAACTCCTGACAGTAAAGCAAAATGTAATTATCTTCATGCTTAATCTAATTGTGCTGCTCTATCTTTAAACTGTTCATTTTTATTGATCCCATTTTACTTATACAAATAAGATCCCCATGAAGTTATTTTGGGGATTCTTTATAAAGTACTGTAAATAAGATTAATTTTTTTAAACGGCAACCCCTAGGAAAAGTACTTAGAAAAAATTTCTATGAACATTATTATTTCATAAAAATGAAGAAAATTGTAGCTTTTATGTAGAGCAATTTATTTATAGACAGAAACAGTTTTCTCTAATCAAAGAATAGCTTACTTTTTACTGCAGTTTTTAAGTGCGTTGTTTACACACACAATATGTTATAGGAGATAATAACCTATCTTGTCTCTTAAACTTATGATACAAGAAAACAACTTAGAAAAAAGATGCTTAATTTACCAGCTGAAGGTATGAAAACCTCAGTAATTTGTATTCACATTTCTCCAGTGTTGTTTAAATGGTATGAAATCCAAATGTTTCATAAGCTCTTTGAACTGATAACAGCTTAGTTTTTACTAATAAATATATTCTCGCACTCTTCTGATTAATTCGTTCATTCCACACCACCTAAAAGTAATATTGGAAGAAACTATTCCTAAAAATATTTTTACTGTTGTGGAAATATTATATATGATGTGTCTTGAAGTCACTTTGGAGAAGACGTCAGGTATAACTTAACAACAAGAGATCTAAAGTATCATAACTTCTGCTGTGTAAATGGTAAATTTGTATTATCAAAACACATAAAAGACTGTTAGTAATAATAGGGGTTTTATCAGTAAAGTGACAATTCTTGCATGTTAATGCCTTTCTACACATTTGAGAGCTTTTTTCAGACCCAGTTCTCTTGGAAGTGTAATAGTGATAGTTGCTAACTTGATACCTTCTCATCCCACTAAATGAACTTTTAAAAAATGTGCTTGGTATTAGAGTGAAATTAATGTTTTGGTCTGCTGTAAAATTATTTATCAGAAGCCATAATATACAGTATATATACAATATATTTACACTATATACTTGTATATACAATATACATATAGAGAAAGGAATATACAGTGCATGTCTCTAGTCTTCTCACTTTTAAAATCTTTTTTTATCTTAATTTACACAGAAGCAAACTCAAATCAGAATTCTGCCATTGGCGTTTTGAAAATGTTAAATATCTAACAAAACAGTCTTTAATCATTGCAGAAGTACAACTAAGAGACAAATATGTCATAACGTATTTGCCGAATATGCAGTGTAAGTCAGTCTTCAGTATTTCTTCTGTTTAACTTTGCACTGTGACCTCCATGTAAACCTGTAAATGGCTTTTCCATGTCCATGGAGATTTGCTTTCTACACGCCACCCTTGCAGCAATGCATATTGCTTTTGCACTCCAATTGTTTAAAATACCTTTCCCAAGATAAAACTAGAAGAAAGAAACATCTGACAAATCCTTTCTCTAGAAAGGTCAGAAACCTGTATTCATTCAATTTTCCTAGCATGCTTTATCCCGACTGGATTGTGCAAATGTATCTTGCCTACTCCAGGGTGCCAGAGTGACAAAACAATATTACCAAGACTTAATCTTTTTTTCTTATTATGGAATGGTTATAGGTATTGCATAGCTAAGGTTGAAGATAACTTCCATTACAAGCTTGATCTACAAGTCCTGTCAACCATTTGTCCTCAAAACAAGCCATTCCCCGTGAAATTTCACATGTCACATCTCATCCAGAGCTAAATGTTTTGAAGGATGCTGAGAAAAGAATACAGAAAAGGACTTCTAAAGTTACAAAGCTTTATTCTCTGCTGCAATGAACTAGTTTTAGTCATCATAAACAATGAACATGTCATACACTTTGTATGTGTATATATTATTAATGGGATTGCTAGCCCTGCTTATTGTCAGATTCCCTAATAAGTCTTGTCATAGGACCCTGTTTTCAGTTTCTTATAGCTCTGATAAATGTTAACTGTCTTGGGATTTTATTTCAGCCTGATGTTTGTGTTTATGCATGGAGGTATGTGTAAAATGTCAACCAGCTCAATGCAGTTATTGAGAAGAAAGCCACTTGCGCAACAGATCAGTTCTTAGTTTCTGTGAAATATTAAGCTGTGCTTTAGCTTATGAAATTAAATTTAAGTGAACCAAAAAATTTGCAAAATGAGATCTTGAGAATGATTTTAGAAGAGGAAGAAATATATAGTGATACTCAGGTTTGTGGGTAATGTCCTATGTTGGCACCGGCAGAGAATAAGCCTCATGTCCTACTTGGTGAAGCTGACAGTAGTTTTCAAAAATTCATAGCTTAAAGTAAACCAGCTTTAATAAATGTTCAAAATGTTCAAACTTTGTTATAGTTTTGTGTTTAATATCTCAGTTCCAGGGTATGGTAATGTTGCAGAAACTCTGTCTCTCTCTCTCTCTCTGTAGCTTGTACTGGCATTGTTAAACTATATTTTTTTCTATTGCTTGATCAAGTTATTCTTTTAATTTGATTAGGAATCAGTTGTGCTAAAGGCAAATTGTAGTCAAAAGTAAAAAAATGCTCTTTGAAATTCTTCTTCTTCCTTATCAAATAACTTATTATAGTAGAATGAACGAGACATGCCTTGAATTAAAAATTTTCAATATCCATTTTAATAAACATGAATTTACTTTCTTTATAATGACAGAATCTAAATATAAAAGGGGCAGAAACATTTTAATATTTGACAATAAGCAGATATGTATAAAAATTATTAGACCTGTTCACTTGATCTTAGATACCTTACCACATTTTTTAACTTTTTGTTGTGACTCATTAGAGAGAGCCTGTTGACTATTGTAAGGTGTTTCTTGTGTAGGTGTTTCCCATGTAACTGACATTTTTGCCCTGAATATCCTTCTTTCATTTCAGTGAGATATATCTATAGAACAGGGTATAAGTTGCAACAAATTGATGGTTTTTTTCTGAAGCTCACACAATTCCTTTGGATTAGCTATATGAGAACAGTAAAGCTCATTTTCAGTCCTGACTTAAACTCAGTACCAAAGAGTATTTACACTTAACCCTCTCCGCCACTTATTTTCTCATGGCCAAATTTTCCACAGTGAAAGTATGAATAAAAGTCTCAGTTTAATTCTTGAATCTACTGCATGTTGAATTAGCTGAGATCTCAAATTTTAGCTACTTAAGAAATATCAAACATCTACCATCTTCATTCTCTTAACAGTACATAGTATTTCACACTAAGGAATGAAATAAATCACGTTACGCTGTATTACTGATGAAAACAAATAGCAGAAACTATGTCTGCTTATATGTTTGGAATCAATAAATCATGAAGATTATCTAAACCAAATAACAATAAATACACCAAATTGGATCTTTTACACAACTCAATATACGGATATACTGTGGAAGTCTAATTACTGTGATTGATAACAGCAGCCTTTTATTGCACGTCTTAGGGCAGCTGTACAAGGTGTAGTGCTTGAATTCTGGTTGGCTATATTAATTATTAAGTAGAGCTACTCATTGATTTCTTTGCACTGTTCTATTTAAAAATTGATGGTATGAAAGGAGATAGTCTTATCAGGGCTGAGATAAAACCAGAACTCATAACTTTGCTTAAAACTGTAAGATGCCACAGACTGTGTTATCTTCTTGGGATGAGACCTCTGTTGAATAGATGTCAAACTGTGCTTCCTGGGAAATTAAGGGATTTGAATTTTTCTCCAGTAACTTTACTATTCATATACATTAGAGTGGAGTGGTACATTTCTAACAATGGGAACATCTTTTTTTTTGCATTCTTTACATTGATTGAACTAATTTATGTCTTAAGAAATGTTTTACAAAAATGTTTTACAAAAATTCTTGTTCCACTATTAAGTCAAACTGTGAGGATATAATAAAAGATATGTGGGAGTATGAATCTTGATTTCCTTAGTGCATTCAGAGATCAGTGCATTTTCCTCAAGGTTTTGAAAGTTTGAATTCAGTATTTTTTTGCAAATTGTAATCTTGATTAATTTACTGTCCTGTATTTTCATTTCTATTTGTAGCAGATAGTCCCAGTGAAGCCGGTAGGTGTCTGACAGTGAAATGCAAACATTCAACAATAGGCTTAATTTGCTTGACAGCATCTTTAGATAATCTAAACATTTCCTTTCAGAACATGCATAACTTTAGCAGTAGGGCCATGAAAGCCTCCTGGGCAAAGAATTAATTTTCAACATTGTAATAAAAAAGCAGCGTGTGTGTCAAGGGTATGCAGCTCTTTTGTTAACTGGGAAAATTTTACTGCAGTGTCTTTCTGCAGCAGTATACTTGCAAATCTGTTCTGCAGTGAGGGTACAATCCTCTCTTCAGAGTACAGATTTGGAGGATTTTTTTTCAGACTCTCAAGGATATGATGAAGAGGAATTTAGAAAGTATCTTTCTAAAAAAGAACTCAGGGTCTTTGTTTATTTTTCACAAGTTGGGGAACCTCTTATAGTCTTCAGTTAAGCATTTTATCTAAGGCAGTCTGAAAAAGGAGGGATTGATGTAGATCCACTGAAGAATGACATAAATACAGCTGGTTCCTTCTTTGGGCAGGGAGAACATTTAATGACTTTCCAGTTTTGTCTTTTCTGTGAAAAATGGAACATTTCCCAGTGGGATCTGGGTCAAGATTTGTTTTTGTGATGATTTGAGGTTTTGGCTGCTTCCATATTTAGAGAAGATTATTTCAGTACTGTTTTGGAAAGGAAAAATACAAGCAAGGGTGTCATTGATTTTGATACAATGAAAGCTGTAGTCATTGGTTTGAGGTATCCAGGGTATCCAGATAAATCTATATGGGAAAACAGTTTAAAGGGTAAAGCATAAATTAAAAGAAATTCCTTTGTATTTAGTTTTAATCCATATCTGTTAGATAGAAACAACATGTGAACTGAGTGAATTTTAGATGCTTTTATGCATGGAGCAGAAACCACATATACGTATAGACATATATAGGTATATATACCTATATAAAATGATTTTAGTTTAGCTAAAAAGCTCATTTTTGAAGAAGATATTTAAGAATTTGTGAATATGGAGTAATCTTAGCATCTCAGTTTCTAATATTTAGGCATATATCCAACATCTTTTTGATCAAGATATTTCACTGCAGTCTAAAAGTTTTTCATATATATATATACATACATATATATAACACAAAAAGAACTTTCTAAATTCATTCATTCAGCAGAGTTCAGCTAATCAGTGCCAGAGGAGATTGGCCCTGCAATGTGATCCCAAAATAATGAAGGCTCAGTTTAGTTGCCCTTTTGCTACTCTTTCTCATTTTCTTTGTACAAAAGAAGAAATGTCAATGCTGACTGAGCATTTCCACATTTAGTAAATAAAAAGCAACTTCTATTAGTCAGCTTCATCATGCCATGCCTAAGAATATGAAAGTGGTGATTGCTGATTGATCCATCTGCATGTGTTATGATTCATGCTAATGGAACATGCAAATGCTTCCATGAAAAGGAATGTAGTGCAATAAATTTATTTAAAAGATATTCTCCATTCTTTCAGTCCTCGAATGCTTTTATTTGACTCAAATAGCCACTACATAATATCAGGTCCCTAGCTGGGATAAGAAACCTGACAATAATACATCAAGCCATAGTAAGAAATGATCAGGACTCTAACATACATCATTATTAGAATTTGCCTATTATACTTAGTTTAATTATTTGACATACCTTTAAGTTGGAAACAGTTAGTAGAGTATGTATGAGGTAGAAAAGGTAACATCAGTGATGGGATTATTTCAGAAACATAGTTGCTTAATCATACTGTTTTCCTGTACATTTTCCCAAATCCATGTCTTCTGAGCTGCTTAATGTGGGGCTTAAATCCATGGCTGTCAAAATGAAATATTTTGAAATACATTCCACAATGCTCCAAGCTTCTTTTTCAGTTTGAAAACATCTGTGTGGTATTAAAGTGGGAAAAAAAAAGAAAGTGTGGAGATGGCCTGGTTTGTGATAAAATTCTAAGTGAAGTAACAGATTTCCAGAAGAACACATGAAAATCAGAGATCTGAGTTTTGTGTCTGAAAAATTGGGCAGTTTTCTTATTTTCATAGAATTGTGGAGTCATAGAATACTTTAGGACCTTGGAGAGCATCTAGTTCCAGCTCCCCTACCATGGGCAGGAAGACCTTGCACTAGGTTAAATTGCTCAAACCCTTATCCAGCCTGACCTTGAACACTACCAGTTTTTGGGGAATCCACAACTTCTCTGGGCAACATGTTCCAGTGCCTCACAACCCTCACAATGAAAAATTTCTTTGTAGTATCTAATCTAAATCTCTCCTCTTTCAGCTTAAAACTATTACCCCTCATCCTATCACTGCATTCCCTGATAAAGAGCCCCTCCCCAACTTTCCTGAAGGTTCCCTTAAGTATTGGAAGGATGCTATAAGGTCTCCCCTGAACCTTTTCTTACCTAAACAAGCCGAATTCTCTCAGCCTGTCCTCATAGCAGAAGTGCTCCAGCCCTCTGATCATCTTTGTGGCCCCTGTCTAGACTCACTCAAAAAGATCCTTGTCCTTCCTGTGCTAAAGGAACTGAACTGAAGGCAGTACTCTGGCTGAGGTCTCACGAGAGCAGGGTAGAGGGGAAGAATCACTTCCCTCAACCCGACTAGCACACTTCTTTTGATGCAGTGCAGGATATGGTTAGCTTTCTGGGCTGCAAGCACACATTATCATCTCATGGTGAGCTTTTCATGTACATGTGCCCTTCTCCCCTCCTCCCCACTGAAGTCCTTCTCCTCAGAGCTACTCTCAATCCATTCTTTGCCCAGCTTGCATTTGTTCTTGTGATTGCCTTAACCTTGCACTTGGCCTTGTTGAGTTTTGCACAGATGCACCTCTCAAGCCTGTCAAGTTCTTTCTTGATGGCATCTCTTCCTTCCAGAAGCTTGTTGTTGGCAAATTTGCTGAGGGTGCCCTCAGTCCTACAGTCCATGTCTCCGACAAAGATGTGAAACACCGCCAGTTCCAATACTGACCACAGTGGATTGCCACTAGTAAACCAGTCTTCATTTGCACATCGTACTGTAGTCCACAACTGTTTGAATGTGATCATCCAGCCAATTTCTTATCCACTGAGTGTCCACCCATCGAATCTATGTCTCTCCAATTTAGATATAAGAATGTTATGCAGGATAGTGCCAAATGCTTTGCAGAAGACCAAGAAGACAGTACTGGTTACTCTTCCCTTATCCACCAGTGATGTAGCCCTATTGCGCAAGGCCACCAAATTTGCCAGGCAAAATTTGCCCTTAGTGAAGCCATGTTGACTGTCACCAATCACCTCATTATTTTCTACATACCTCAGCAGAGTGTCCAGAGGGATCTATCCCATGATCTGGCCAGGTACAGAGGTAAGACTGATGGGCCTGTAGTTTCCTTTTTTTTTTTTAAAATGAGGGTTATGTTTCCCCTTTTCCAGTCAGTGCAAACGTCACTGGACTGCAGTGACTTCTCAAATATGATGGACAGTGGCTTAGCAACTTCATCCACCGCTTCTCTCAGAACCTGTGGATGCATCTCATCAGGTCCCATGGACTTGTGCACCTTCAGGTTCCTTAGGCAATCCCTCACCTGATTTTCTCTTGTGGTGGGCAGTTCTTCAATCTCCCAGCCCCTGCCTTTGCCTTCTGTGAATTGGGCAATGTGACCTGAGCCCTTGCCAGTAAAGACTGAGGCAAAAAACTCATTGAGTACCTCAGTCTTCTCCATATCTTGGCTAGCCAGGTCTCCCTTTTCCTTCCAGAGAGGGCCACATTCCCCCATGTCATTCTTTTATCACCAGCACACCTGTAGAAGCTTTTCTTGTTTTCTTTGACATTCTTGGCCAGATTTAATCCTGTTAGGGCTTTAGCTGTCCTAACCTGAACCCTGACTGCTCATATATTTCTCTATATTTCTCCCAGGCTACCTGCCCTTGCTTTCACCCTCAGAATGCTTTGGTTTTGTGTTTAAGTTTGTCCAGGAGTTACTTGTTCATCCATGCAGGCCTTCTGGCATTTCTGCCTGACCTTCTCTGTGTTGGGATACATTGCTTCTTAGCTTGGATGAGGTGATCCTTGAATATTAGCCAGCTTTCTTGGCCCCATTTCCCCTCCAGGATATTATCCCGTGGTACCCTACCAAGAAGATCCCTGTGGAGGCCTTCTTCACACAGAGGGTCATTGAGCATTGGAATAGGCTGCCCAGGGAGGTGGTTGATTCACCTTCCCTGGAGGTGTTTAAGGCACAGGTAGATGAGGTCCTGAGGACATGGTTTAGTGTTTGATAGGAATGGTTGGACTCGATGATCCGATGGGTCTCTTCCAACCTGGTTGTTCTATGATTATATGATTCTATGAGGCCAGAGTCTACTCTCTTGAAGTCCAGCTTGCTATACAACGTCCTTGCTGAACTCCACCATTTCATGGTCACTGTAGCTGAGGTTTCCCTTAAGCTTCACATTCCCCTTACTGTATACGAGAAGAAGGCTAATTTCGGTCACACAGTTCTTCTGACATTCTTGTTCTGGAATTATTTTGTAATATATCAATTTTTCTTTCAGTTTTTCTCATTAGCTAATAGTAAGATTTTAAAATGTTACACAAATAATATAAACATAAACATTTGCTTTTAATTTTTTTTTTCTTGGTGTACAAGGCACAAAAGTTAGTGGATGTTCCTTTATTTTATTTGATGGGATGGCTGTTGTTCTTTGAACTTATCAAAGAAGAAATTCTTTAACAAAGAAGAATTGGGATGGTGGTTAATTTGGACTATATAGAGGAATGGGAAATGCTTGGCAAGAGGTGTGTTCTTGGTTGACCAGAGCTACTGAAAATACAAAATGTGTTGGCAGGATCACAAACAAAATATTGAGGCTTTGTCTTTAAAAAGTTACAAACTGAAGCAGATGTTTGTTTAAAACATTTTCATTGATTCAACATGAATTCACGAATTGGTTGGTTTTCTGCTTAGGGAATGCTCAGCAAAAAAAAAGTTTTCCTGGAAAGTTTCATGGAGCTGTAGTTATGCTGCAGTGCATATTTCATTCTGTGTACAGCACGTATAGCTGTCACATTCCAAAGCTCATGGTGAGAATAGACTGAGTCTAAATAAAGTGATGAGATTTTTATAGCTGCCATTAATTTTTGTGAACTCTTTTTGCAGTTGGATAGCCAAATATTTCTTTCTGTATTGAGACGTGCAGGCAATCTTAATAAGCTGACCAGTACAGGATACTAAAGAATGTGTGAAAATGTGTTCTTCAAACTAGGTTGTGTTATCACTTTGGTATTTACAACTCCCAAGGATCCTTAGAATGGGAGAATGGATTGTTTAGTGAAATAGCAACAGGATTTGAAGACTTTCACCTCTAGGGCATTGATTTATTTCACAGGCTAGGTAGGTGCTGTCTGATTGGAATTATCACCTGAGAGCTTTTGTTTGGCCTATGTGAAATGAAAGCCTTAAATTTGTAGTGGACAGCTGTCCAAATCTCAAAAATATAACCTTGTTTTGCACTAATAATGGTCTTTCAAGTTTCAATAAAGAGACACGGATTAGGTAGACATCAAAACTTCCATCATATCCCTGGTAAACAGTCTTCTTTGTTAAGACACTTTGTCAGGATGCCCTTGACAGTTAGATGCTGCTTTCACCATGCCAAATACCTGGTTAATCAGTAATGAAAAAAAACTTCAAGACTCCAACAACTGCAACACTAACTTAAAAAAGCCATAGAAAAGGTTCAGGATGAGAATTTCTACTGTACAGAAAACTGTTATTCCTCAAAGACTTGGCAGGTCAGCAATCTCAAACTTACAGTCATCTCAAGTGGTTGATTATGGTCTGATTTCAGTGAAGGAACAGTGAATAGTTGCATTCATGAATCATGTCTATATTTTTGTATCTACTGTACTACAGACTGATGCAAAATAGAAGGTTCATGCTGAAGTATGGGGAAGATTCTCCAAACTCACCATTTTATTATAGTTTCTGCAGAAGGATGATCAAACAATGTAACAGGTACCTGAGCAATTGGTGTTTTCAAACATCAAGGTGTTCCCAAGCCAAAGGATAGTGAACCCTAAAGTCCATCTATTGCAAGTTTAGGAAGCACCTGGATCCCCATGACATGCAGCTTGAGGAGAACCAAAAGGGAATGGGCCATGTCTCAATGGGAGCTACACAGGTTAAATCTTGCATCTGAGGGCTAAGGAATGACGAGTAATATCTTTCAGGTGTAAGTATTGATCAGGGATGTTCTCTGAAATACATCAAGTAAGGGAGGAAACTCCTTGACTTTGGGTTTCTAAGCATCATCTAATAAACCCAGAAGACCCCAGATAATTATAGGCTAATCCGTATCTTTTTCAGATCATGGCAGCTCTAAGCCCTCCTTAATCCCTACTGGTAAAGTACATGTCAGCGTATGCGCTTGTGCCCATGTAGCTGCACAATCCTCTTCACTGCAGGAAATAAATAAGGTTCAATAAATAAGGTTCAATCAACATTCATTCTGTCACGATTTCACTCATTCCTGCTCTCACCCCCATATACTGAAGAGCGCTGAGATAGGTCTGTCAAAGCAGTTTAGCCAAGATGACTCAGTGTTACACAAAGGACATGGGATGCTGGCTGCTGAATCCTCATCACAGCGTTTGGGTCTTCTTGATTGGTGATGAGAAACAGGGGTTTGAACAAGCCTTTTCTATCCTTCAGGTTTCAGCAATTACTGTGGCGTAATTCTTCTGCCTCAGAATATTGCTTATTTCAGCCATCATAAATTTTGGGCAAATATGCTGGACATTATGTTTCCTGAATTTAGGTGCCTCAGAGTTTAAACCTATCTTCTTGTTGGGCTTGCAAGAAGATAAACACATCATCTAATGTGCTGTATCTGCTATCTTCCTCCTTTCATCAGAGTGTAGGGTCTTCAACTCCTGAGTTACCTGTACTGTGGTCTTCACAGAGCACAGGTCCCAGTCTTGATGGAAAGATCACATCCCTGAGTGTTTCATTGCTATTGCCTGTGTCCTTGGTTGTCTATAAATGCCATTCTTTTAACCATGCTCTTCTTCTTCCTCTGCTGCTTTCTCATGTATATTTGCATACCACTTAACATTTGCATTCAAATAATATTTCAGCTCAGGACACCAATTTTGTTGGGCAAGAAGACAAAGTTGAGGGAATAATAGGAAAATGCAGAGCTTTAAGAGGTCTAGCTTTAAATTTTATATGTAACTGTGGTACACAGAAAGGGATTTCTCCACAGTGAACAAAAACAATGAGCATTTACTGAGTACAGGTCTGGGGCAAAACCCCCTCATCAGTGGTCTGCAAGGTGAACTGGTTACATATTTGGACTTGACTGACTACCAGTGAACATCAGTGGCACTTTTTTTTCAGATGAATAGGGACAGAATAGTAATAATGTTTCACACTACAAACCAGAAGGAGACCTTCTCCCTAAAGTTGAAAAATGCTGTTTTTTCACAGTCATTTCTCTAGTTGATTCATTTTACCAATTAAATCACATCTTGTAGATGCAGCTACACTGTATTTGCATCACCATCTCTTTATATTGTGTAAGCTACTAAACTAATGATTGGTTCTTTGGAATTAATTGTCTATTACCTCATTTTGGTATTTTTTCATCATCTTTCTTATTTGCCAAGTCAATAAATTGCCTCATTTTTATAAAAGCCAATTTTTAACATAGGCTGGTTTGTTGGTGTTATTAAATGAAATTAAATGATTACTGCAGTTGTAAGGAGTTATATGCTGTAGTTTCAACCTTTAGTGAGTAAAACTTACTACATTTGCAAAATTTTGCTACTGGAATCTGTAATCTGTCATCAGCTTCATCAGTTGTCACAGCAATGTAGTGACAAAAAAAAAAAAGCAGCATGTCTGTTGAAGTAGTGCAGTGATAAAGTACATGGCATTGTCTTTTGGAGAAAACAAAGCACCAAGGGAAATATGCTGTGGCATGCGTTGCCCGTTTTTCTGTTTTCCTTTCTGGTTTCTTCTAGCTTCAGTGTTGAATGCTCAAGTGGTTGTTTATTTAAAAATGCCTTGAGGTTCTTTTTGGCTCTACAGTTTCTATAGATCTAAACGTATTTCCCTCCACAGATTTCCTCTTCCATAGGAGCTTTCCTCCTATCACTCCTCCCACTGAGAAACCTGTTTTTAGAGGCAGTGTAGGAGGTGGTGGGGCCAAGTGGAGCTAGAGAAAATGGTTGCTGCAGCAACAAAATAAACTTGGCCAGGCAGCTGGGGCTTCTCTAAACTGTATTTCAGAAGCGGCTGGGTTGGATAAATGCCCCAGGGCACTAGTTTGCATAGCTGAGAGGTAGTTCCTTGGGCTCAGTGCTGCTGCAGCTCATGTACAGTTGACTCTTTAAAGGGCTGTGTCCAGGCTGATACTGCAACTCACAGCCTGGGCTGCCCTGGGATATGCTGGGATGGAGCAGTGGAGTAAGGGAGGGAGCAGAGCTGTGGTCTTCTGGGTTGATTGAAGCAGGAGTAATCCATTACATAACTGCTGCCTGCTAAACAGGCAGAAGCTGCTCTGTGAGTGTATGTGAATGGTGGAATGCTCTATCTGAACCAGTATATCCCATTTCTCCATAGGGCTGATTAAGAAGATTTGTCACTAGGAAAACTGCAATCACAGCTTCTGGCGGGAGAGCCTGCATGGACCATGAACAAGGCTAACCCTTGCCTGCCTTCAAAATAGGACTTTCCCTTACAGGGCTTACAGAAAGAGGACCTGTTTCACAGGCTGAGGAAAGACCTTAATCTCCTCCTGTTGCTGTTGACAGGGCATTTCCTGATTACACAGAAGTATCTTCGAATAACTGTTAATCATGTTCACCTTTCAGTATAGGCTCTGTGCTCTCTTCTCAGATTATGTGCTAACAAGATGATTGCTTTCTCCCAGAGCTACTCTACTTATTGAGACTGCCATTACCACTGCATTTGATAGTGTTAGGCAAGCCTTTGGGTTGCTCTCTGTACCCATCTTTGGTTTGTCTAGGCTAGCAGGCGCAGGGATGGCAATTGGAGCTGGTTCTGTGGATGCTGCTGCTGCTGCTGTGGCCCTGCTGAAAATGAATTATTCTGTTGGACAGACACCTATCGCAAGAGGGTCAGTTCCTCCCCTTGGTGGTGGTCTCAGTAATCCACTTTAGAAAGCTGTTGAGATCCATATTATTGAATGAGGAGAAATGCCCAGCACTGTCTATGGGAAGGAAGCACCCTGGCAGCAGCGCAGGCTCGGGGAGCCTGGTTGGGGAGCAGCTCTCTGGGCCCTTGGTGGGCAGCTGAATATGGGGCAGCTGTGTGCCCTGGTGGCAAGGATGGCCAGCAGCCTCCTGGGCAGCACAAGCAAGGACACAGCCAGCAGATTGAAGAAAGGAGTTGTCCTCCCTTATGCAACACTCATTAGAACTTTTCTACTGTGTCCAATTATAGGCTTTCCAAGGAAAGACACAAACTGGAGCATGTTCAGCAGTGGGCCTCCAAAATGATCAAGGCTTGGGCCTTTTGCCCTTTGAGGAGAGTCTGAGGGACCTGGTCTTGTTCACATAGTGGGAAGGTGGTTAATGGAGGTTAATGGCAAGATGAGGCCAAGATCTTTAGGAGTCTGAGAGATTATGGGCATAACAGGCTGCCCAGGGAGGTGGTTGAGTCACCTTCCCTGGAGGTGTTTAAGGGATGAGTGGACAAGGTGCTGAGGGGCATGGTTTTGTATTTGATAGGAATGGTTGGAATTGATCCGATGGGTCTTTTCCAACCTGTGGATTCTATGATTCTGTGATAAGTTAGAAGAGGAGAGGTGCAGACTGGACATAAAGAAAATAATTTTTTTTTCACCAGTTTTGTCCTCTGTCTTGGGGCATTTTACAAGATCTGATAAAGCTTTGAGAAACCTGATTGGAGGTCAGAGGTGACCCTGCTTTGAGCAGTGGGCTGCACTAGACATCTCCTTTCCTCCCAATGTCCCTTCCAGCCTTGCATGATTAAAAGAGCCTTTTCTTTTCTGGTAGGAAAGGACATGGATGAAGGAAGATAGAGAGAAACTGCATGTCCCAATTTTTTTGCCTACACCACCAGATATGGCTTTAACACAGTATTACCATTCATTGTTTGTGGCTTGTACTGTTCTGCTACACTGCCAGACCAATGCATTCCCAAGGGATTAACCCCGTGGCTGGTCTTGTGAAAGTCTGTTTCTCAGAGGATTATTGACAATCCACAGGAAACCAGGAACTAATGGACTAATATAAAACATGACATGATTTTTTCCCTAATATTCTGCAACCTTCAAGTCGAGTAGTTGCCAGACCAGGCCAGCTGTTGTCAAGCCTGGGACTGACTCTGTGGCTTTGCCACGAAGAGGGCAGAGTTCTTTCTGTGCAAGAATTTGCCTCTGAGTCAGGCTGTGCTTTTGTTCTGTTATTTTATTATCTGACTGTGCTGTATTCTATTCATTATGTGAAACATTTTTGTTCTCCAATATGTTCTTTTGCATGCCTATGGCTCAAAAATATACCTTTTACCTGATCAAATACTTCTTAGCAGTTCCTTTAATGCTTATGGGTCATGGAACATTAGGCACCAAATTAAGGCTGTCTCTAATAGTGCAGAATGAATGGTCTTCCTGCTGCAAGGCCCTCACTTATCACTGTCATAAAAGAAACAAAACAATATAGCGCGGTGGGCGCTGGGTTTTGCTGCTCAAAGAAATCAGCAAGGCACTCAAAGAGATCCTTGTAGCTGTGTCACAGGTGTTATGGACTATGTGAATAACTGTAACTCTTTTTGCAAGGAAATGTGAGCACAAGGCTTCGGCACTTGTGAAACCTCAGCTGCTATTGCTAAAGGCCAGGATGAAGAAACGAGGGTAGGAAGGGAGGTAGCTTTATTTTTTTATTGCATAAAATCTCCCTGCTCAAAAGTCTTTTGGTTTTGGTAAAAGAAGAGCTCATCGCTTGTTGATTACTATCTGAAATTCAGAAAACAAGGTAATAGGTTAGATTTATTTTAAGAACTTTTAATTTAGTAATGTTTTTCAACAATCTTAGCAGACAGATTCTACCATCACATGGATTTACACTAGAGGATACAGTGTTTATATGCTAAAGTTTCAAATGTCTAGCCTGTAGATAATTTTCTCTAATTTCAGCTATCTATACACAGAGCAGAAGAAGAAACCCAAAGTTATAATCATAAGCTTGCATTTCTGTGTTTATTGATGCAATTTTACAGTGATCAGTGGATGAGATTAAGTGATAAATGACCAGCATGTCTACTTGTGAACTGTGGTAGTGTTTCCTTCAGATTGCTTTCATAGTGTTTTTGACATCAACTTCATTTGAAAAAGATTTTGTCAATATACATAATTTTAAATGCAACTGCGACAGTACACTTAACATTTTGGCTTTAATCTAAATTAATTTTATTTATATTAAAATGTGCATAATTTTCTAGATACCTTTGTAGGCAAATTTTTCACTCTCTACTGTCAATTAAAGACAAACTAGTCTTTTCATTTATTTGGAAAAAACTGTGATTCATTATATAAACCAGCAATGTGATACCCTTATCTCAGCAAAAATTCTATTTTTATCAAAATTAAATTTTGGTAATGAAGAGATTTGTTGGAATTGCCACTTGCTTAGTCAGAAAGATTTTCTTTTGTTATTCAATGTTCCTTTATAGACACATGTTCAGACACACTTCATATATCCTGTCCAGATTCTATTAGCAAGGTTTTACAATCCAAAGAGCTGATACTGGATGACGTTAACTTCCTGAATTGTCTGTATTTGGAGTTGAAGCCTTTGTAGAATCCGATTTGCATAAGAATATATGTTATAGTTGTAATCTTTAATTTATGGCTCAGTTCTCCAAAGCACTAGTGTTATCTCCTAAGCTATAACTGAACATGGGATGTGAAGTGTAATAAAGGATGAGTCTTTTACTGTTTCTCAGTACTTTAAGTGTAGAACTCACTGCCTTTAGTGTTACAGGTAAGGTCTGAAGATGTTACACTCTTTGAACATCACCTTATTGTGGAGAAATTATGCAATTAGAAGCCTGACGTAAGATTCACAGTGTGTTCTAATACATAGCAAGAAATACCAAGTATTGCATAAGTCCCGTACATATCAGGAATTAATTACCTAAAAGACAATGATATTACATATTAACCTCACCTGTGACTGCACTCTGGCCTATGGATGGTGCATATGATTAAAAATATTTGCATTTTAATCAGAAAAACAAATACTTCACTTGAATTAATATAAAGTTTTTAGAACAGCAAGCTGAAAAATGAACATAAGATGACTTGTATATCAAAACATCATCAATAATGTACAAGGCTGAGTAGATCAGAGTAAGTTTTGATGAAACTGTTTTTAGTTGGAAGACATTGATGGGACTGAACTTGAAATGTGTTTGGGAGATAGATTTTTAATTAGTTTCCTACTTTAAAATAGTTTTGAAAAAGTCTCAAAACTATGGAATCAACCCATTTCACCGTTTTGCAACTTAAGACTTCAGTCTTTTTTAATCAAAACACCTGTTTTGGAACATGTAATACTTTTTATAGGAATAAAACAATTTACATTTTAAATTGTTTCTAAACATTAATTTTAACCATGAAATATTTTTCACTTACCAAGGTATGTCGTCTGTTGGCATTTTCAAGTTGCAAAGATTTGAGATTTTGGACTTTTTTTCCTGTCTACAGGAGAGGAAAGTTGTTAAAATCATGAATATTTTTGTGCATTAGGAAATTAGTTTCCATTGGAGGTCTGTTATAGTACATGGAAAGAGATAGCATGCAGCTACCCCAAGGAATCCACTCAGTATGTAAATACGAATGGAACTTGATGATAGGAAACAACCAAGGAAAAAAAAGTTTGAGTATCAAGGGCTCCAAAATGAATTGGGTAGGCTCAGGAAAATGGCATGGAGCAGAAAATGTCTGACAAAGCCCATTACTTTCATTAGACAGCTGGGGGTGATTTGCTCAGGGAGGTGAGGTGATGAAGGATCCTTGCCATTGTTTTCTTCCTTCTGTTGGTGTAGATGGCCAGCATGCCATAGCTGGGAGGAGGACAAGGTGGTGTGATGCACTTATGGGTTCTCAGAAAGAATATAAGCGGAAGAGGTGAGGAGACCTCTATATGCATCAAGACTATGCGCAAGAGGATCTAGAGGATCTGGAAATAAGACAATGACCTGGAGCTCTTGGGGTACAAGATTGCCAGGGTCTTCCTTTCGCCAGTGAAAGCACGTGAATCAGGAATCTATGAACTGCTCCACAAAGAGCGTGTCTGTGCACATTGCCTTTAGTGGATTTGCCAGATGGTGTCCTGGCATACCGTGGGAAGAGGTTCGAGCAGATGCTGGCCCTTCTAGGGAATTACAAGTACCCTGCCAGTAGAGGGAAAAATAAAAGTAGGAACTTACAATGAGTCAGTGTAGTTTGGGAGCTAGAAATGGACAAATAGAAATGTAGAAAGTTAGGAATCTTCTTGGGGCAAGTGAGAGGATATGCCAAGAGACAAATGTATTTCAGTATAGAGAAAGTAAGGAACACAAAGAAGATGGGCACACTGTAGCAGGGAAGGGAGATGAGAAATGAAAACTACAGGTATAACAGCTATGGCAGAACTTTCTTGACCTACTCAGTTAAGTACAGAATAACAGAAAATAAGAATCAAAAGAAGTCTGCTAATTCAAACATCTGCTTTGATGCAAGGTTACCTCCTAACCATACACACTTAAATCATTTATGCTACTGTATTTCTGGTATGATTTCATGAGAAGCATTCAGCATAATTTTAACTAGTACTGTGTTGCCTCAGGGGTGTTTCTTCTTGGAGAGGCATAGAATAACTACCTTTGGGCACTGTTTATTGCTGGTCTTGCAGCAGCCTCCAAAATTACCTCTCCAAGTGAAAGTGAAACAAACATATAAAACTCCTTATATAAAAATCTTGAGTGAGAACAGCTGCTTAATATAATACCTAGAAAATTTAAGCTGTGTGAGTGATCTGAGTGAATAAATGAGAGAACAAAGAGAATTCTAACACCACAAGATAAGTGTAATGTCCTAAACTGCTGAGAATGGATTCTCCTTAGGGAGAATATTGCTGTTTGTGACAAGAGGAGAACTCTTCTTCTTTTTGATTTTTATTTTATTTTGAGTATTTCAGCTTTTTAGATTTTATCTTCATCAAATGAATTAATATAGCCTTTAGAAAGAAATAAGAAACAACATCAAGTTTTATTGTTATATATGCCAGAGAGATGAATCAATAATTATTACTATTTCCAGATTAATTTACATTCTTCCACTGACTTGGTCTTTGGAGGAACAGCAGATTAGCCTTTGATTACTAGGGGGTGAACAATTTACAGTGAATAATTTATTTGGCAAATAACTTATGACTTAGAATAATTTATTTCCCTAAATTAATTCATTGTATGTTGTACAGAGCTTTAGGTGAACAATTTTCGTTCTATAGGTTATTCATAATTGGTTATACAATTTCCATAATTGCATACATTTTTGTACTGAAAGCAAGATAACAGATCTAGTTACCTCAGTCTTTTTACTCTGCTGCTGGATGCCCTGCTGTAGCAGAGGTTTAGCAAAACTAGAGATCTGCAAGAATCAATAGGAATTCTCCAATTTGGGGCCAAGTAATGCAATTTTCATTGACTGCTTGCTAATCCAAGTATGTATTTTTGTTAGCAAACATTTCTTTCAACTTGTATCTGGTCAGCGTGGACAAATGTTTATTGCAACTATGGAGCTTTCTGTGTAATACAAACATCTATCTGCTGTTTGTCTGCAGATGACTTAAGTACAATGTTTACTACTGATGTTGAACAGCTTTTCAGTAGTTGTGGCACCTGCCTCAGTGGCAGAAGGAGCAACAGAATGACAGAAGGCAAGGACAGTATGTTGAAAAGGAGTGTCTGAAAGCCTGTCTTAGATCAGTTGTATTCAAGACAAAATACATGGCTGCAGGCAAGCACAGACCGATGTGTGACAATAATGGTATGGATCTGGAATGATTAACAGTGGCTTCCATATTTGAGAGTAACAAAGACTATTTCTTTGAGATTTATGGAGCTCAACATGAAGTCATATACCACTATCAGATCTCTTAAACTATTTACTAGTACTTGGTAACGCTGTCCAGAATCGGTACCCTTCATATGTCTCTGTAGGTAGCAGTTAAAGTATAGGTAGATGGATTGTTTAAGCTCCTGGGATGGGGGTGTGTATATATATATATATATATATATATATATAGAGAGAGAGAGAACTCAGGCACTGGCTCAGGCATTTTTAGATGAAAGAATGTGGGACTGCGGAATTATAGTACCTGCTGATAAAATACATGTCTCTCTGCTTCTGTCCCAGACATCTGAGTTTGTTAGCAGAAAGAAATAATTTTCCACTGAGCTGCAAGGCCCATCTGATCACAATAGAAGACTCAGTGGTATGATTTTTTTTTTTTCAAGGAATCAATTCTTTGCTTGGCAAACATTAAACTCATGTGATTATTGCTGCTGTCCTGGGAAACACAGTTGATCTTTCACTGTCCTAACTGAGAGGCTCTCTTGTTACACAATTGGATTGAGGAAAAGAGTTGTTTAACTGTTATGTGCATCCTCAGCAACTGTGCATTTGGGAGACTGCAAGGGACATGATGCTGGCTCTTGTCAATTACTGAACAGTTGTTCCTGGAATTATGACTGTCTGATGTGTGCTGCAAAATATCTAGGAGTGCAGAGGAAGCCTTAGTGCAATTTGAGAAATAGTATTTGGAGCCTTCCAAGATTTACATGTGGCCAGTGCGATATTGATGCAAAATTACACTCTCTAGAGATAACTCACCAGAGGTGTTTTGTATTACTATTTTGAGAAAATAAGATTATTAAAAAAATTAAGTAACATGTATAGTTCAGATTATTGTAAATTTCAGGCATTAGTTCCTGACTGCATGGACTGTATCATAAATTTGTAAGACATGTACATAGATGCAGTTGTCTTAGATAATCTCTAGATGACTTGATGTCACCCAGATATGACTGTAATGTGTTCCAAAGCTGAATCTTGATTTTCTTTCCTTTCATTGGCTATCATTCTCAATATTAATACAGTCAAGACTAGATCCTAAATAAAATGGACCCTACGGGCTTACATCAAAATTAACAGCAAAATCATTTCTGCTTTCGAAATTGCATCTTGAAATCAACATACTTGATGACTTTATAGATATAAACCTGTGTCAAGTATTTATGTATGTACTCTTGGGTAAAGTTAACCCACTAAATTCTTAAGGAATCCTTTAAGTGAATTTTCTTTTTTATGAAGGGAAATATAAAGTGTTTCTTCCCCTACTGTTGTGCACAACGTGATGATTTAGAGCCCAAAGGATTTTATCCCTAAATCACATACTTGAATCCTTGAATCTTTATAATGGGAACATATGTAAATATAAAATTTTAATTTTACTTCACATTTGAATTTTTAAATGTTTTTCTAGTGAAGCAAGTGTTTTATATGGTTGGACTAGAAGATCCGATGGGTCCCTTCCAACCTGGTTATTCTGTGATTAGTCCTTTTAGCCATTCAACTGTACTGAACTGCAAGTAATCACGGATCCTCACACTACCTTTCTTTTTTAGAAAGATTAATTATATTTGTTTTTTTCTCCCGATTTTCATGTCATCCGATTAAGTCTTACCCCTGCTTAAATGTTACACAATAATTCACATCTCATCACATGCACTGGGATTTGTCAATGTCCATTCTGTGGTTGCACCTGATTATCTTAAAGGTCTTTTCCAACCCAAATGATTCTATGATACTATGATTCCGTGAAATTGTTCAGTTGCCATTGAAATATTTAAGATCATGATGGTAGAATGGGAACTGGCATAGCTGACACTCAATGGCTGTACTCATACTATTCTCTTTACCCTATACAGAACTTGAAAAAGAACCAAAGATAATCATGACATGTTGCACAGTTTGGGACAGGGGCTCGTTTTCCCAATTAATACTTTGTTTATTTTTTTTTTTAATATAATTTCTCTTACTTCATTCATTGTTTAATGAAAAAAATCAAGGGACATGTACCTTTTAAACGAAAATACTTTAATAAGGGATTGTATTTTCCTTTTTGGGATTTTCTTTTTAATGGCACTTTAACAGATTTTATGAAAGCTTTGTTAGATTATCACTAATTTAAATCAAAAGTAAAAATGAAAATACTTCTTTTGTTTTCAGAACCTAGAATAGGAAAAAAAAATGTGTCAACAGAGCTACAACCTAAAGAACCAATGTCTACTAAAATGTTTGAAACTAGCACTTGGACACTCAGAGACAGAACAGAACTTGCAGGGTTGAAGACTTTCAGCTAACAGCAAGGAATTGCTATGCTTAACTGCCCCTGGAGAATCTGAAGGTCTGAAATGCATTTGGGTTGGGTGGCTGCTGATGCTGAGAGGTGTTGTTTGGAGTGGTCCGCACAAGTCACTGATTATATTTTAGAAAGTTCCCTGCATTCAACATTGTAGGACCTGGAAGCAGTGCTGGCACAAAGCAGAAGGCTGAACTGTAGTCATACAGATTCCTTTGACTTGCAACAACACTTTTTGAATATTCATCATTGCAGAACCTTGCTTTACTTTCCCATCCCTGTGACCTTGTCCTCGCCATCCTCACCTTTCAGTGCTTCAGCATAGTCTGGCTTTGTTTCTTTGGGAATTTGAGGACTTCAACTCTTTTCGTTCCTTTTCTGTTTTTCTTCTCCTAAAACTGTCTGGATATGTGAGTTTAGGTGACATGTCTCTGGAGTTCTGGTTTACTTAGCTGTAAACTACTTTTACTTTCCTGTAGAAAGCAAAAGAAGCAGAAAGGAGGCAAGTCTGCTCTCTCTTCTGTTGCATGTCACTAAAAATATTTCCCCCTGCTGATTTGTTTTGAGTGTACATCCTCAATTTCCACTATCTGCACTGTTTTGAACCTTGGTCATATGAGTTAATGCTTTTATTCTTTTTTTTTCCTTTTTCTGAACTAAAGTACCCTGAGGTACATGGTTCATTTTTGTACTAAGAAAGCTGGGAAGTTAAGGTCAGTGGTTTGAGGGGAAGAGGAGAATAATTGCAGTTGGACTCTCCCAGGTTTTTGTACTTTGGACAATATGTAGCTAATCCCTGTGGCATCAAAGAAAGGAGGCCTCTCTCTAGGAAAGCAAGGGGAAGTTTAGACATAGATGTCATTAACTGGAACAGTTCTTGCTGCTTCTCTTTGTAACTGGAGAGACTGTGTGTTCTAGACTGAATGACAAGATTAGTTTATCCTGTACTGATTCAAGCACTATAGAACAATTTCTGTTGCTAAAAGTCCTGTATTTACTGTGAAGGAACTGTCTTGCAGCTACTGCTGAAGTTAGATATTTGCCTAGTTATGAAGAGTGTGGGAGAAAAGGCTGACTGAGCTCAATTGACGTATTGATTAGGACTATAAAGGCTGTGATCAAGCAGAGACATAAAGTTGTATTACGAATTCATCTTTCCTTTGTGATGCTTCAGTGACTGAAATAGAGAAATTTCTGCATCTAGTTTTACAAATCATATTTATATCTTGTTTATAAAATGTAGAACTACAGTTTCAAGCCTCCTTCATCTTCTTATCTGAAAAGCAAAAGCACAAACATGTATTATATTCACAGTTCATCTATGTTTGGTATCTGTTTGACAATCTTGAAATGGTAAATAAGAAAGCACAAGATGTACAAATCGTCTGTCTTGTACAAAATGGAAAAATTAAACAAGTTTTAAAAATTCTGGAAGAATAATGGTGATAGAAAGTTCAGCTAAATCTCTTAATATAAACCCTTTAGTGTTACGGGGTTCATGTTCATAAGGTGCTAGCATAGTCTTACAGATACTTGAGTTGTACTGAAGTAAAATAAAGTTAGTGTAAACCAGCATGAAGATATAGGACTAGTGAACATTTAAGTCATAGGAGCTAACATTGATAAGTCCTGATATTTTTAGCGTATTACTAATGTTACATTTTCTTGCATTTCAGAAGCAATGTATTTGTTACTAGGGTTTACTCCACCTCATTTTTAATAAGAAGAAAAAGTTTTTCACGGCTTCAAGAAACTAAAATGTAGGTAGTAAGTGGTCCATTGGGTGCATGTTGAAGAAGCATTGATATTCTCATTATGGAGAATAAGTTTGGAAACTGACTAGTAGCATCCTGGTAAGGCAATGTAATGGGTGTGTAACACAAGAAGGAGGCATGACATTATGAGAGGGAGGAGAGATACCTATCAATGATATGTTTCCCAAGATTAGCAAATAGCTAATTAACCACTGAACCAGTAGTTCATGACAGATTTCCTCTATAGTGCAATTTTAATTTTTAGCAGAGAAGAGGAATGTTAGAACCTGGACAGACTACTGATTCCTAATGTAGCAGTATCCACTATGCATGAAGAGCTTGGGTAATGATATGAGTCCAGAAGGAAATAATTGCTGACTGTGACTCTTCCTTTGAACTGCTCTTCTGTTTGCATGTGCCATCCTTTTACATTTCCAGCATCCTTTTGAGTTTTCGTGTAATCAAGGTGCCTTGTGTTCTTAGTGATACCCTTTGGCGATTTGGATTCTGGTTGGTATTGGAATCCTTGCCACCCTCTGCTGACTTGTCATTTTCTCCTGTAAATTGTAGCTCACAGTGATATCCCGGGGGGGGAAAAAAATCCTGATATGCTTCCTGTTACATAGAGCCAAGTGCTATGAGCGTGAGGTCCTGAGGGACATGGTTTAGTGTTTGATAGGAATGGTTGGACTCAATGATCTCTTCCAACCTGGTTGTTCTATGATTCTTGTAAGCTGTTCTGCATACTTTGATCTTGATCTGGTACTTTTAATTGTCCTGGGATTTGACCATTGCAGGCCTTTTTGGTAAAGTTTAAAATGTCTTCTCAACTATGATCTATCATCCTACTAGTAAATGACTTATTAATAATGATATTGTATGGATGGTGGTCATGTCAATGTGTAGAAACTGAAAGCAACGAGAACTTGCTACGTAAGCAAAACTCTTGGCTTGGTTTTTATTGCCTCACTGCTTGGCCCAGTTCATAAAAAGTTCATTCTTGTGAAGTACTTTTTTTTTAAAGTTCTTAATTGAACAGAACCACTTATATATGGAAAGTTAAGCTCCTTGGCAAATGAAGACCAGAGAACTTGGAAAGAGGGCTCTGGAGCACTTGCAGAGCAAATACTATTATGAATATCACTTTGTCCTTGGGTACATAATGTAGCTTCTACTTTCCTTGAATATTACGAGAAAACTTTACTTACTAAATTTTTACAAATATATATATATATATATATATGAGAAATTAATTGCAGAGTAAAAAAAGACCCACAAGTAATTTTTGTCATATCTGTCCAGGTCAGCTATTGGGATTCAGCCATTTATTTCCAATCAAATCTGTTATTTGGCCACCATAATAAGGAAACAGAAAATGTCTAGCTGACATAAGATTTCTCTCTAGGAAACAGAAAAGATTAACTGAAAGTGATTTTTTTTCAGCACATAATGAAATTAGACAAGATTATTTGATCCTGTATTTTAAAATATGTAGATGTCCTAATGCCACTGCACAGAATTGTTTCAGAAAATCATTCTGAGCAGCAAAGTAAGCAAGAAGGAAACAGAAATTAAAATAATCATAAAAATATTTAATCAACTTAAGTAGCTTTATGGAAAATTCATTTGATCAAAAAATCAGAAAATTGAATTCAAAATCAAAAATAAATCTGCTTTCATCTAAACCACAGGAAATATTTGAAAATTATTTCTCAGTTGCATTCTGAATAGAGGTTTCTGCAAATATTGTTTATCAAAGCTATTGAAAAAATAAGCTGCAATGAGGTGAGGGAAGTTCTCCTTTTAGGCTAATAAGTGGTTAAATGGTAAGATAAAAAAAAAAGTAATTTTTTTCAATAGAGAAAGATCATCGGTGGAGTCCTGAAGAATCTGTGCTAAGCCGTCTGTTCAAGATGTTCATAAATGATCTGGAAAAAGAGGTGAATAGCAAGGTGACAAAGTATGCTGATACTAATCTATTCAGTGAAGTGAAAATGGAAATTAACTGAGGAGAGTCGCAAAAGATTTCACAATACAGCGGGACGGTGTGATGAAGTGCCAGATGAAATTCAGTGTTGATAGATGTATAGTGATGCATATTGGGAGAAAAAGCTAACTTTACATTCATAATGATAGGCTCTGAATGAGTTATTTCCACTCATGGAAGAAATCTTGGAATTATAATAGATCCTTCTATGAAAAAAGTGAGCTCTGTGCTTGGAAATAGCCAATGGTTCAACAGTGCACAAAGGCAGCACATAAAATGAAAAGAATTGCTAGGAAAGGAGTAGAGAACAAAGCAGGCAACATCATTATGGCATTGTACAAATTTCTGGTCTGTCTTCATCCTTAATAATTTGTACACTTCTAGGGTTCTAGTCCTGAAAACCATTTAGAAGAATTAGAAGAGATAAAGAGAAGGAAGGTGTGACTTATGTGACACATGCAAGGACTGAAAGCCAGTGAAATGCCTGTATAATTTAATATTTTACTGAACCTCTGGAAGACACTTTGAAATGTGACATTCATAGTATAAAACTACACTTCCATTTTAGTAGCCTACTGTTTCATTATTGTGTATGACTAGTTACAGTTTGACCAGCTCACTGTTGTATGTGAGATTTGCATTTGAGATTTCCATTCAATCAGAAGATTCAAAATAAATTGATATTGTAGAACTTGAAATAGGAAGAGGACAAAGGACATACACAGTATTATTTTTTTTTTGCAAATACTTAACAGTTTATACAGAGCCTATTTTAGTGTCAGTAAAGTGTTTAGTTAGGTAAAATGAGTAACACCATATTTAATTTGTATAAATTCCTAAAGAAAATTAAAACTAGCTGTCATTGAATATGACTTAAGAAAATCAAGAATTTGGCTGATGAGATGTATTTCTGAAAACTTGTTTGCAGTGCAGTCTTTCTGATCAATCCCATATACTTGTTTTTATACTCTTTTGGAAATAGATTATTTTGTAATAAGTTCTTCTTTTATAATAAGAAAACTCACACATGGGATTAATCTTTTTTCCCAGTTAATGTTTGCTTCTAGATTTTGGAATAACTGTTCTAGTTTAGCAATTATCTGGCAGGTGAACAGTAGGGAGCTACTCTATTACTTCCCCAGTCATGGGGAAGAATTGGAAATGGAATGGAAGGCTCATGAGTTGAAATAAAAACAGATTTAATAAAACAATACAGGAAGAGAAGAAAAAAATTATAGTAGTAGTAGTAGTAGTAAAAAAAATAGTAGCAAAAAAATAGTAGTAGTAGTAAAAATAATAATTAAAATATACAAAACGATACTCAGTCCATTCCCAGTTCAATGACTGTGGAATGCACACTCCCAATAGTGACTGCCAGAAGACGGTCACAGGGAGCACAGCAGTTCCAGCAGGCATGGAGGTCACAGCCAATGCTGAAGACATCACTGGAGACCAAGACCAGACTTGGACCACTGGAGGCCAGACACACAGAACAGAAATGCTGAGAGTGACTCAGACACCAAGAGATGATAGACACAGAGAAGAATGCCCTTTCTGAGAAAATTCCTCCTTATTTATGGACTATGATGTTCATGGTATGTAACGCTTTTGTTGGACAATTTGGGTCAGCTGTCCTGGATCTCTTCTCTGTGTTTGATACACCTGCTTACTTGTAAAACATAAGAAACTGAGAAAGGTCCTTGGATTCCCTAACAACTGTAAACATCAGTATTTTTCAGCATTCTTCTCATACCAGAATTTGGAGAAAGAGCAGCTTCCAAGAAGAGAATTCTATCCTAGTTGAGCATAAAACTACTGAAAACAATGTGTTATCAATCTGATTTTCGCACTAAATCCAAAATGCTGGCAGCTACCAAGTCGTGCAGGTACTGAGTAGCAAATTGACTATTCCAACCAAAACCAGGACAAATTAATAATCTTGCACTTATCTTGGATAATCAGCAATACAGTGATATTCTGTATACCTCCCTGTGTATGTCTTCCAGGTTCAGTTCCATCTTTACATTTAAAGCCTGAACCCCAACTGGTGAAATGAAAATGGCTAGTTTTAAATGAGCATGTTGGTATAGAAGGCATCTCTGAAGTAAAATAGAGAAAAGATGACCAGATAGACACATTGCTGGACTAGAAAGTAAACAGAAATTACAAACTAAGTTGTGATGGGGATGGGTGGAGAACTAAGTCATATAAGGTATCTTTGTTAAAATGCAAATATTGCTTGAGACTGATATACTGTGCCTAAATACTGAAAGGTTTAAAGTAACGCCTTACTGAACACCTAGATTAAGTGCTGATGGTAAATTCCGTAGTCTGAAGAAATACTGGGTGCTTCCACTGCTAGTTGTTATGTTTCTACCAGACAATTTCACATGGATGCTTGTAGTTGTGCTGAAAGAGATAGCAAATGAGCATTGCCTAGATGAACAATAAGGGACTAGAGAATTTGTAAAAGCAGGAAACACAATAATGTTTAGAGACTGCAGTTGCCTCCAAATATGTTGTAGAAAATAATCTAAAAAGTTCCACTGCACCTTGTAACATAAAAAAGGTAGATTGTGAGAAAGAAATGTAAAGAAGCTAATTGAAGAGAACAGCAACAAGGTCAAAAAAGCTTGCAGGTAACCTTGGTACATTTAAATAAACCATAATCTTAAGTGCTAATTGGAGAATACTTTCAAAATGCTGAAAACATGGTAAATAGCAACTAGAGAGAAACTGTTCGAACTCACAGACATACAAGTCACGTCCAAATGAGGAAAGCGGGAATAAATGTAAATTTGGCATTTAAAATGTAAAATTGCAGTGAAACAAGCCAAAAGCATTTTGAAGGATGACTTGCTAATGGAACCTACAAATAACATTTCCCCCCCTCTCTTTGGAGATGGGAAGCCTGCCAGAGGATCTTGGAGATGGCTATGTAGGTAGATAATCAAAGCCATTGAGTGTAATAAGTCCATTATGCAGAAAATCTGAATTAATTGTATGCATTTATGTTCACTACAGAGAAGGACAGGGAAGTACCTGCTCACAAGTAATTGTTTATGGATGATAAAGCTGAGGGACTATCTCAAAGTGTCAATAAAAGATATTTTGGAATAAGTCAATGAAATGAATAGTAACAAATCACCATGATCTAATGGCTTTCATCCAAATATTCTAATGAACTTAAATATAAAATTATTGAACTACTAAGTAATATGCAACTTACACCTTTTAATCCTTAAAAAAATGTAAAATGTGATGCCAGTGTTTAAAATGGAGTCTTAGGATGATCCTGTGAATTGTTTACCAAGAAATTTGACATTTGCATTAAGCAACTAGATAGACTTTGTTATAAAGAGTGGAATTAGTGGACACATATATAAACTTATGCAATAGCACCAAAATGCTTTGGAACGTGGAAGGATGTCACAAATCAAAAATCTAGAGTTCTTTAAATGTGTCAGTAAACATGGGATAAAGATGCTCCAGATGATGTAATATAGTTAGAACTGTGAAAGAGATTATGACAAATTCCTTCAACAAAGACTGAGATTGTCACCTTACTAAAGACTGCTAGTTAGAAATTAATGGTTTTTTTCTCATAATGGAGTGTAATTACAATTAAAGTCCTGCAGAAGTCTGTGTTGTGCCTGTGCTGTTCAGCATATTCACAGACTCATAAAATAACTAGGTTAGACCTTTGAGGTCATCAAGCCCAGCTGTACCTGGCCAGTACTGAATCATATCCCTGAACACTTCATCTACCTGTCTTATAAATACCTCCAGGGATGGTGACTCAGCCACCCACCTGAGCAGCCTCTGCAAGTGCCCTGTCACCCTTTTCAGTAAAGAAATTTGAATTTAATAAACTCATAAATTTTTCAGAAAATGAGATGAGTATTCTTGCAACAAAGTTTGCAGACAAAACAAAGTAATGTCTAGTATTTAAAACAGTCTGGGATGAGATTCTGATGGTACAATACTGAATTACTGGGTAATAAAATGGCAAATGAAATTCAATGTCAATAAATACCAAATAGTGCATGCAGAGGAAATGGTCTCAACTACGCATACAGAGCTATGACCTGAAAATTATCGTGAAATGCTAATGATCATTTAATGTTATTAGAATCACAGTAGATATTTCATACAGAATGTCACCTCAGTGCTGAACAGCGAAATGGAGATACAGGTCTTGAAAATTTAAAGGTGAAGTTTTAAGAACAAACACTAGAACTTCATTAAACTACTACAATTACATGTTGCATGAGGTCGTTTGAATAGTACATGCAAGATTTATTCATTCATTCTGTCACAGAAAGGCATAACAAAACTAGAAAGCATGCAGGGAATTTAACCAAATACAAACCTGAGGAATGGAACAGCTGCACTATTGTGAATTAAGAGTCTTTCCTTTGGAAAACAGACAGCTGCAAAGAAATATGAAAATATATACAAAATAATAAATGATCACTCTTGCTTGTTACACTATAGCTAGGGAACACTAACTTAATTTAGCAGTTTAAGACAAAGAAATGGAAGTGCTTTATGCTACAACTAATAAGTAAATTCTAAAACTCATCACTATAAGATATTTTGAAAGGCAAACAGGGAGATGTTTTCTGAAGGAAATTACTGAAAATAGGATATTTTATTATTTTTAATGGTGTTGGTACAGCATCAGACCCAGTGAGTCCCTACAATGCTGGCTGCTATAAGACCAAAACGTTGTGTGTAACTCTGTCCGCTGCTGGTTATTTTCCACTAAAGGACAGTGGCCAGAGTGAGTGAGTAGGTCTAAAGTTGACTTGTCTCAAAGTTCACAAATGGATGTGGAGGACCTAATTCCCAACAGTTTGGCCCACCCTTCCCCATGCAGTTATCAGCACTTACACAAAGAACACCTGATATAGTATCACTCTTCTTTAGAAGTGTTCTCTTTTTGTCTGGAATAGTGTTAATTTTGTACATGGTAGCCTTCAGGTTGTGGTGGTTTGTATTTGTGATGAAAACAAGGATGTTTTAATTTGTGATGAACAGTGTTTATACAGAGTCAAGGCTTTTGGGCTTCTCAAGCTGCCCCACCAGTGAGTAGGCTGGGGCTGCACAAGAAGCTGGAAGGGGAAACAGCTAAGACAGCTGACTAAATGGATAGAATCATAGAATCACCAGGTTGGAGAGACCCACTGGATCATCGAGTCCAACAATTCCTATCAAATATCTGGATATCCCAGACCATATGACATTGTGCTCAGGAATAAATGCAAGGAGGGTACATTTCGAGTTATGGCGTTTGTCTTCCCAAGTTCAGTTACATGTGATGGAGCCCTGCTTTCCTGGAGGTGGCTGAACACTTGACTGCTGTTGAAAAGTAGCTTTGCTTGTGTGTGCAACATTTTCATTACCTTTTAAACAGCCTTATTTCAGCCCATGAGTTTTGTCCCTTTTACCCTTCTGCTTCTCTTTTCCATCCTTCTGGGGGTAAGTGGGGCTGAGTTATTGGCCAGTTTTAAGGCACCACAGGCAGTTTTACAGAGGTGACACACATGTAACCATGTTTCCAGGTGGCAGACTTGAATCCAATATCTTGTTTTCTTTGACAATTCAGCTATTGAAACACATTATTCATTGCATAGGAATACCTTCAGTAATGAATCCAGATATCATTGTGCAAATTATTTTTTAGTTGCTCATTGTACTGAAGAGCAAACAAATTAATTTTAACCAAAAAAATCTGACAGCTTATAGATTCAGATTCAGCGTGCATTTTGCAATTTTAGTCCAACTAACAAAGTGTATAGAACGCAGTGTTTTCTCGCACATTGCAGAGATATCATGTATGTATTGTTTACTTATACGGTAATATTAATACTTAATTATGTGTGAAGCAGTGACAAAGCTGGGTAATTATGCTGAAAGGACAATGTAATTATCCAGGCTCAGCCCTCTACTCCCTTTGAGGAAAGGAAGGGAATAAAAAAACTAGGAGGTTTATAGTCTGACAGCTGTATTTTGTCTGCTAGGAATTTCCTCTGTGCTTGGACTCTTTTTAAAGTTACCAAGGGACTTGTCCTTCAGACTCCTTTGTGCAATGTAGAGATACTTAATTTCCTACTAAATGAACTAACTGGAGTAGCTGAAACAGTCCAGATGCAGTGGCATGGAGCTATATTTTGACTGGCTCCATTATATACAATGTACAGGTCTGTCCCAAGCACTGGGATTGCTCATTCTTGAGAGACAAGTGAGGCTATTGGCAAGGTAATTATCCTTTTTTGAGTGCTTCTTCAGCAGAGCAAGGTTTTCACTATGTAACTTTTAAATTGTAGGAATCATTACTGAGATACATATTTGGAAATATATGATGTTTAAAAGGGAAAGATTATGTTTAGAACAAACTGTATTTAAACAGAAGTATTTCATTCTTTAGTCCTTACATGTATCCAAAGATTTTGGAGCTCTCCTGGAAGGACATCTAAATTACACATTCCAAGCAAAGAAAGGATAAGAAGCTGAAAGGAGAGGAAGATGCAAGAGGAATGCTTCAGGTCACCACCACTATGTGGGGTTTTGTCCATTAGAAATCAGAGAGTAGTTAGATTAATTTGAATAGGGATTATAAGGTACTTTTAAAGTAGATGATTTGAAAGAGATTTCCATAAATCCTATTTGCAAATGTTTTTTTCTCGTAATAGTTTTAGAATCAATATTTCCAATTCATGCTCAATGATGAAAGAAGATGCTTAACTTCACACCTGTAACCTAAGTGAAGTAAAAACTACATCTGCATCTGTTACAAATTGTGATAAAATATCCAGGAAGCAGGACTGATTTCCATTGATTCTGCTTTGCACTGCTTCTGTCTCACAGTAAGAAGGAAGGTGAATTAGTTGAGTACTGTTCTTGAAAAACAGAATTGTTTATAGTAGTAAACAAACCCCTTCAAGATAATGAAACCTACTGTATTTTTAAATAACAATATTAGCTAGCCTAAAAATATCGAATATTGTAGTGCATTTTTCTTCCTGGACTTGGTTAAGGTCTATGTTCCCGCAAGGATTGTCAGCCCTGTAGAACTTGCTGGTGATGGCAAGTCACTGCTCATAGATTTTGTCAAGCTGGAATCAGTGTTGTTTACTTATTTAGTGAATAAGATCATCCTTATCCTTACAGAATAAAAAAGTATGAGTATGCAATAGTATGTGTTTCTTCACTTGCTGTTTCTTTACTATCTTTGCAAAAGAAAAAAAATGACAACATTTAAGAAAATCGATGTATAAATTACTGAGTCTTCTCTCTAGAAGTGTCTGGTTTGTGACCCAAATGATATTTTCGTCTCCTGTAGACAAACTTCCTTGAACTGTAAACATTTGTATTGTGATCATTATTGTGGGAAATAAAAAGAAAGCATTACCTGCCAGACTGCCTGCACTGATAGCCGTGAGAAAGGAGAAGAATGCTGGCTGGTCTGTGTATTCTCTGTGTGTCCTTCAGAAGGCAGGACAGGAGACTGACTAGATCTAACTGCATTTCTAAATGAATGAATTCTGTTCCCTAAGATTTTTTGATGTAGTTTTTTTTTTGCCTTCCAGAAGACAATGATCAAGACCTAATGAAATGTTCCGATTTATTGCTCATACATACGACTAGTCCACATCCAGTGTTACGGTGGTATTGAAAGAACAGTACTGAAAATGAGAATGCAGTTTGACCTGTGAGTCCGAAATATTGCCATATGAATTCTGAAGGCTGTGAACTTAGGTTTCAACTGAAGTCTGATTGAATAGACTGTTTTCTACGTTGTGTCACACCATGGACAGCTTCCATTTCCTTGTAACTAGATGAGACCCGAATCTAGGCAGAAGACATGTTTTGGTTTCCCATTCAGGCTGTAGGGGTAAAGATTTCACATTTTGAACTGATGGTGGTATATTTTGGCCCAGTAGCCACCTGCATGTATTTCTTTGCACTTAATTATTTAGATAGTGTCTTTGATTCTTTTCCCCTCTAATTTTAATGGTGGCATTTCACCTAGATTTCACTGAGGTTGATTATTTTCTCTTTGATACTAGTTCTTTTGAATGTTTCATTCAAAAGCAAAAGCAGTGAATTCAATTACATATTAAAATCAAGGATGTTAGCTTTTTTTTAATTTAACTTTCAAAATTTTTTTTTTATGAAGCCTTTCATTTTTTATATTTTTTGTATTTTACAGATTTTTGTGCCAGCCACATGTCCAAAGAACCATTCCAGGCACTTAGGAAGCAACCAGTACAGTCCTTTCACTGATTTGCTCTTCCTGTTTTGTACTATTGACCACATTTTAGGCAGCAGCTTAACTTTATGCCCAATTAATACTTTCAGTGAAGCTGCTAGGAACCCATGGGATGGGTTTTAATGAGCATGGGCTGGAAATTCTGTGGCAGTTCTCCCCAATGTAGAAGAAATGGCCCCCTGGTATTGCTGTGCTGAAAGGCTGACAAAGCCAGTGTGTCAGAAATGGTACCATCCTCTACTGCCCAACTGAGGCAGGCACCACTTGTGCAAACATTTAATAATACCTTTTAGATGATAATGGAGTTTGACTTTGTAAATAATGGGTTTGTAGCAGATGAAAGCCCATATCACTTCACTTGAAATCCATACCTGACCATTTTGAAGACTGCAAGCATTTTTCAGGAGAATTATTTTGATATCCTATTCCCTCTGTATCTTTTTATGTAAAAATGTGTCATGGCTAAGATAGCATTGTTCACTTGACATACTGGCTGTGTCCATAATCTGGCTTTCGTCACATCTCCTGACAGGCTTGTGCACAGCCATATACATTTTCAAGACCTAATGCATTCTGAACATTTAACTGGCTGTGTGGATGATCTGTCTTTAGCATTAGTTTTTTATATAGCTTTATGTTTGACAGAATATTGCTATTGTAACTGCTACGGAAACTAACTGCTAATCACTGATGCTATTACCAGGCAGTTAATTTGCAAAAGGCCAAGAATTAACACTTTTGCTATTTATGTGGCACACTAGTTTTTCTGCAAAAGAAAATCCACATTGATGAATAATTTAAATCCCAGTCTCCCTGCAAGTCTATAATCACATGTCCTACAGAGACTGGAGTACATTCTACTGTGAGCATTGTGCAAAAGATTAGTAGCTACATGGTGGCAATGCTGCTGTAACAGTGGGAATTGCACTTTTAATTTGTCTTCCCATCTGACAAAGCATCTCATTATACTTCACAAAATCTATTTTAAATGATACTTTATAAATTCTTAGTTGAATGGTATTTACATAAAAAAGGTGAAGATTAAGTAAATTGTTTAAAGTCATATCAGCAAATCATTTTAAGAAGAATGTCCTTTCTTCTTGCACTTGGAAAAGAATGTGCATTTTATTTGCACCATGTTTAGTTCCAGTCAGTCAAAACCAGCAATGACTGGATACATTTTTTTTTACAATACAGTCTATATGTGTAATGTGTGATAAGCCGTACATTGTGTCATAAAATTATGCAGGCTCTCTAATAACTAACTTGTTAGCTATCTTGAGGCTCAAATGTGTTTTATACAAAATCTTACATAAGACAAAAACTTGTATTCTTTTCAACCACAAAAATTGCGGGTTTTTTAATTTTATGTTAATCAGATTAAGTTTGAAAGGAGTATACATACAAGATCCTTAGGCACACATTTAAATAACATTACATTTCTTTCACTCCTCCTTTTTGCCCTATTTGCTCATTATTAACAGCATTACTGAAATGTATGAAGCATAATAACTGGTCTATTTAATGGCACATCATTATCTTCCCATAGCGTAATGCATACTATTCATTCTCTCATATTGTTAATTAATCCATTATATTTATTCTTTCCTAGTCTTTGTGTAACTATGTAAAGAATCAGACTTTCACTATACAAATGAATAATATTTTGCAGTATTCAAAGATCCCATTTAATATCAGTGACCTGTTAATTTGATGGTTCAGATGTCGGTAGGATTTCATGTTACTTGCACACTCTTTGTTATAGTTCTTGCAATTTTTCTGGGCATCAGCTGTTAGTTATTACTGTGCTGTAGTTGTTACTATTACAGCGCAAAAGCCATGGGCTGACAGCCTCAAAAATACTGCAAACTCATTGAAAACAGGAGCGATTTGTTAACAACCAGTGGACATTTATACAAGGCTTCCGTGTGAATAGGGTTATATTTATGTGAAACAATTGTTTTTAATACTTTCTCTTATAAAATATATGGGCCAGGTCTTTTGAGGTAAGAGGAGGTTTAGGAGGCTGTTGACAGGCCACTTTGCTTTTAGCAATTCTTTTCCAGCAGAGTGCACCTTGTAGGCTGTAGCTGCTGAAGGCTGCCCATGCCTTGGTGGGGTGGTAGGGGCCTGGTTTGCTGGGGGAAAGAGCTGAGATCAGGTCAGGGCAGACAGGCTTCTCTAGCTCATCTTCCTAGCTGTATTATTGTGCTGTGATTGGGCTGGCAAGAGGTGGTTCAGCTGCATTTTTTTTTATTTGTACACAAGTTATTATAAAATATTACTTTGCAGTTATTAATGATTTGCAAGGCATGGTATTTGTGTTCAGATCCAGATTTGAACTTCAGAGAGTGCTGGGAGATATTTAGACGTACATTTCTGATTTATGTCATCAACCATGCTTTTCCAGCAAATAAATCCAAAATGGACACCACTGTTTATTAAGACCTCATGTCTCCCAGGAACTGAAGGTTGTAGTCCCAGTTCCAGAGACACTGGAACATGTGCTGAATTTTAGGTACAAACATTGTCCCAATGCAGAGTTCTAGGCTACAGTGCTCAGCACTTTGCATATTTGGCCTCTAACTGAATGCATGATAATAATCTGATCTTCTATGTGTATACTGAGCAGCAATTAGGCTTCATAAAGCTATGCAAGCATTTTGGAAAAGAAGTCTCACTATAGTTTTAAAAACAGCTTCTACCATCTGCTTGGGAAAAGCAGTGGGTTGGTGTTTTGTGAACTTGGCAATTAAATATGTGAAAATATAGTAGTTGCAGGCTAACATGCTTGTCATACCTATTAAGAACAAAAACTAAAATCCAACTAAACAACACCAATATCTCAGACACAGAAGTACCATCTGGTTAGTAGGTAAAATGAAAACTCTTGATACTCATAAAGCACCCTCATACAAATAGATTTTTAGTGAGGAATTTTAAAGCAATAGGAGTTAAGTTCTGATTAGAAAAGCAAATTTCTTATTTGAAGTCCTTATAGGACTGTAAAATATAGAAAGCTATATCTTATGTGCCTTTTATTTAGACTGTGCTTTTTTGGCTCTAAAGAGAGGACAGCAAAAACTGCAGAAATTCCAGCAGCGCTCCAATTTTATGCAAATTGAGATCTACACAGAGGCACAGCAGACGTTGCTCTAGCTCTTGGAGTAAAGGAATCTCAGCTTTCACTGAGTAAAATGTCATCTGCACTCCTTACAGTAATAAAGGAATTCTAGCAAACACAGAATACCTTTTAAGAATGTGTCAGGACTTCGGATATTCTGGAAAATGGTGTTGAGGAATAGACCTCCATCTAAATCTCAGTTGGGTGTTGAATTTCCAGAGTCAGTCTTCAGGTGTTCCATCAAGAATAATTTCAGCAGAGAGCTTTGTGTATGGCAGAGGAACAATACAGTGAACATAATGCTCTCAAACAAATACATCTCAGTAGCTGGCATAGATGTGCAGTTCATTACTGCTGCTCTTACCAGGAGGAGGTAGTTGTCCTAACTGTGTAAAAGGAGGACACTACAGCTGTTTAATATAGTCTTGCTGGGTAAGTAAAGAACTCCATGAGTGGGCTTCAACTCATCTAACCTGAGACTTCTAAAAGGCAGTTCTGTCTGTCTGCACTAGTTTTTTTTCTAATTCCCCATATAATGAGCTGAAAGAAACCTGCAATTGTAGAGATGATTCAGGAACCCTTAAATATCTATGTTATGCTGTTGTGAGCCAGCTCCTGAAACTGTATCTTTCCCTCTGTCAAGACACATGTAGGCATTTAGATAACAAATCTTTAAAATGCTTTCACTAGAACAGCTGAATCCCAGATGAATCTCTGCTTAAAACTGTTAACTGTCTACTAAGAGCATACTAGGGTATGGAGTGGCTGAAGTCGCAGCTACCTTTCTGACAACGTGCTTGCACTCTGTTTCCAAATGTCTTTTCCAAACTTTTCTTTCCTGGATAATGTTTAATTGCTGTGATTAACAGGGCAAATATCTCAACTTGGTGACCTGTCTAAGTGTCCTGAACCAGTTTGTCTCAAGATGTTCTTTATGATTCTAAGCTGTTGATACCTTTTGGTGGTGTGACCCTCATAGTCTTAAGTCCCCTGGGGAAGGAGGTGGAGGAAACTGTTGTTAAACTCAGCTTTTCTTCTTGTTATTCAGCCTTGAGACATACTTATTCAGTTTATGGGGTCCCGGTTGGATCTGCAGTGACACATCTGCTTTCCCTCTGACTTAAAAAATTCTGATGAGACACTGAGATCAAATCTCTGACCTTGATTTGGCTAGGACACAGTGCCAATCTTTGCAGTCAAAATGTTGTTGCACATCATAGTCAAGCATGCCAGTTACAGAACTGAAAAAGTCCCCTGATAATATCTCTTGTGTTTTAAAGTTTATCTGAATTTTCTCATTGAATTCAGAAATTATTTGGTTGCCCACAATCAGCAACAGATCTCATTTCTTTACTTAAAGATTATTTCTTAAGTGTTTTGGGGATTATTCTGAGCACCCCAGCAGGTGGGTTTATCTGGGAAGGGATGATTACACGGGAGCAAATCCCTTGTGTGACCTGGTGTGATTTTTCCCATTAACTGTACCCCAGCAGAGTGTGCTGTTTGCAAGAGGTGCAGCTTTCTTGGGCTGCATATCTGAATCCAGAAGTCTGAGGAGTGGTTATGTATGTCCTTCCCTAAGAGTGATTATGACCAGTTGCTGCTGGGCTGCTCCATCAGCTCCTGCTAGTTGGGGTGCACAGTGCTTGCAGGAGGGTTAGTATGTTACAAGCCTGTTGGAGAGCAAGGTGGGTGCTCGTGGCTGATTCCTTATCTTTTTGTGTCTGCTGAAGATGAAGCACTGGAAAGTGCCCAGAGATAGGCCAGACTTGAACCCTGTGTTCAGTTCTGGGTCCCTCCCCACAAGAAGGATGCTGAGGCTCTGGAGCGAGTCCAGAGAAGAGCAACAAAGCTGGTGAAGGGGCTGGAGAACAGGCCTTATGAGGAGCAGCAGAGAGAGCTGGGGTTGTTTATCCTGGAGAAGAGGAGGCTGACGGGAGACCTCATTGCTCTCTACAACTACCTGAGGGGAGGTTGTGGAGAGGAGGGAGCTGGGCTCTTCTCCCAAAGGACAGAGGACAGGACGAGAGGGAATGGCCTCAAGCTCTGCCAGGGGAGATTTAGGCTGGACATTAGGAAAAATCTTTTCACAGAAGGGGTCATTGGGCACTGGCAGAGGCTGCCCAGGGAGGTGGTTGCTTCGCCTTCCCTGGAGGTGTTTAAGGGACAGGTGGACGAAGTGCTGAGGGACATGGTTTAGTGTTTGATAGGAATGGTTGGACTTGATGATCCGGTGGGTCTCTTCCAACCTGGTGATTCTATGATTCTGTGATTCTGTGGCTAGCTCTTCAGTGTGGCTGAGCCAAATGTCTTAGAAGTACATTACGTTGCATATTTACAAACACATCAGTCTACTTTAGTGAAGGCATACTGAAAATGTTGATATTTTAAAGTGACTATTTCAATGTTTGATACCATGCAAAGGAGGTCATAGCCATGAAGCTCAGCCAGATCTTTAGTAATCTTTACTAAAAGAGCTGTTTGCAGGGGAATACGCTTGCAAGTAATGTCTGGGTGTTTATTTGAAACTTCCAGTGTGTGATCAACATATGCATCAACCATTATGGAACATCAAAATATTTGCTGTAAATACCTTTTCCTTTCTTAATGGATGTTCAGAACACAATTTAAGAGTAAAATCAGGTCAGGGTTTTTGCAGAAAAGTTGAAAAGGTCAGATTTATTTAAAGCATATTGACAGCAGTTATAAGAAATAAGTGGTCATAGGACTGACTTTTCGTAAAGTTGTGAAAATCCAGTATTTTGTCTCAAAATTAAATTTTGCGTGCCAGACAAAGGTTATGTATGCAATTAAAACTTTAACAGGGCAGATACCATAATTCTTCATGCACACTCATCAGAGGTTTACATTACAAATTGTCAACTAATATGAACAAAATATCTGGTTATTTAGGACACTTTAACACCATAAAGCAAGTCTCATTTGCTCCATTCCCTGTACACCCTGTTGGTTATTATAGTGGAAGCAGGATCAGTGTTCTACTCTTCCTGATTATGATGTTCATGAATTCTGAGCATTCTGCATTGTGTTGAAGTAGTGAGGTCATTTAATAGGGTAAGTAGATATATGTAGCTTAGATTTCTTTTTAGTAAGTCTAGACACTTGGCTCATCTTTGATTGCTTCTGGAAAACCTTTATTTAAAAAAAAAAATCACAAAAACCATAGATCTTTCCTCACACACTACTGGAAAAAATACTAGAGGGATAAGAAATGTGATGAGTTCTAAAGTTGGTTCTCTCACTTTTTTAATATCATGACCATCATAAACTTAAATACTTTTTGTAATCACATTGAATATTTTTCAAGAATCAGAGTTTGAAGAGACATTAAGTAGATTGTAATTCAACATTGCACAGCATATCAGCTACATCATAGGCTCATAAATAGATGAATAATTTCCTTGGGTTTTGGATTATAATGACATATACATTTTTCATCAAAAAAAGGATGACATACCAAAATGTATCACCTAGGTGATTCTTTTTCTGATGAACTGTGAGATAAGCAGTTGCTTTCTACTGATTCTTCCATTGATAGAAAAACAGTATTTCTGGGAATGTCAATTTGAATAATTTCTAATCATTCTGATACTTTGATTTCATGGTATGCAGTATTGAACATGTAGTTAAGGGATATTTTTCACACTTTTTTTTAAAATTTTTTTTTATTTTACTGTGTAGCTGTAACACCTTTTTATTAGTACTTGTGCACTGATTTTAAATTATATCTGCAAAATTTACTCTAGCTGTAGCCTGCTAATTCATAGTTTTACAGGTAATTCAAAATTCTGCAAAAATAGGGGAAACTGCCTATGGGATGTTACAGGAACTAGACTCACATCTACAGAGTATTGTCCACTGTTTGGAGTACATTGGTCAAAAATTACAAGCTGCATTCTAGTCTTTGGCTGTTCTTACAGCAGTTCGCATTCATGCAGTGACTTCTTTCAGCACAATCTAATGCTTGCATGGAATGATTACGACGCACGTTCTTCCTTCACACGTGCTTAAATACAAAGCTGTGGTTATCTGTAGACAGTTGGTTGGTCCCCAGAAATACTGAGAAAATGAAGTAGGATGAATAAAAGTAGGATAGATAAAGAATCGTACAAGACAGATTCATTATAAGGTTCCCTGGTTGGACCATGAGGACTAGAGTTTTTCTCCAACTATACTGGACCACTTTCCTCCTTTACTTGAAGGAATTTGAGTTCACTTTTGTGTGATTACGTCATTATCCTAATGACTGCAGCATATAGTTTTGCTTCTGTCTTGCACAACACGGGTTTGAGCAGAGTCTTTTACCTGAAGTGAGTGTTGTAACAACCAGAGCAGAGGGTCTTCTCAGATAAGTCTTCTGCAGTATGTCCTCCTGCAGCTGGCACGTTTCATATAGATTAAACAGACTTTGAATCAAGAAATGACTCCTTAGTGCAAGAGCTGCTTCACTCAAATCATTCAGCTTTCAGTGGAATACGGGTCTTTTCTGTCTATTCTGATGAATAGTTAATCATCTTCTCAAATTGGAACACCTTCAACCATGGGACTTAAAAAACTGCTATAATTCATGAACAGATTGTGACCAAAAGCTGAACATGAAGTAAAACCATGTTTTATCTCTAAAACTCACGTCCTCCCATAGGTAGTAACCATTCTGCTGTATGTCAGGACTTTCACATATGACTCCAAGCTAATGAGATTAAGGCACAGCTCTTGTAAAAATATGTTATAATCACTTTGTGTGGATTTTGAATAATGTGGTTTTCATAATGGCCTTAAAGATTTATTTCACCTGCACTGAAAAATACTACTTTGGTGTTATAAGAGCTTAATGAGTTTTACTTAGATAATTTTCTCAATCAAGGATTTAGATGCTATAGGAGTAAAATAAAATATTTCAGATGTTGATGGCACAATAAAATCATGTACCTAAGGACAAATTATTTGGATTTTTGTGAAGGATACATTAGATAACAGACAAAGCAAGTTAGCTCTTATAAAGAATGGTGCAATATGAAAAATAAGACTGAGTGTGTGACATTCACATGCTACTGTAAAGAAATAGTTAAGATTTTTATGACTGATGTACTACTAGACTGTTGAAAATTAGGGTAGCATAACTGGAACATAGAATTGGCTAACAAGAAAACAAAAGAGTTGCAAGCTTCATACACTAAATTATTAGACTCTAGTTAGACAATGTAGATTTTTTTCTTGTGGGCACTTCTTGTATGTTCATTCTTCCTGTTACTGCAGTTGCAGGTAAACAATTAAAGTATCCTGAATCTCAACTGTAAAAATATATTTAAATGTAGAAATAATGAAACTTGTTCCCCCTGTGTACAAACCCTGGAACTAGAGGAGCAAAATGAGGCTCCCATGGTCCAAGAGGAGGTGGTCAGAGCCTTGCTTGCCCATCTAGACACCCACAAGTCTATCGGGCCAGGCGGGATTCACCCAAGGGTATTGAGGGAGCTGGTGGATGTGCTGGTCAAACCCCTTTCCATCATCTTTCAACAGTCCTGGAAGACTGGGGAGGTTCCACTGGACTGGAGGCTGATGTTGTGCCCATCTACAAGAAGGGTTGCAGGGAGGATCCGGGGAACTACAGGCCTGTCAGTCTGACCTCAGTGCCAGGGAAAGTGGTAAATGGTGTTAAATCCAGCTGGAGGCCAGTTACAAGTGGAGTTCCCCAGGGCTCAGTGCTGGGTCCAGCCCTGTTCAATGTCTTCATCAATGACCTGGATGAAGGCATTGAGTGCTCCCTTAGCAAGTTTGCAGACGACACGAAGCTGGGTGGAAGTGTGGATCTACTGGAGGGTAGGGAGGCTCTGCAAAGGGATCTGAACAGGCTGGACCACTGGGCTGAGTCCAGTGGGATGAGGTTTAACGAGGCCAAATGCCGGGTCCTGCACTTGTGGCAAACAACTCTATGCAGAGCTACAGACTAGGAGAAGTCTGTCTAGAAAGCTGCCTGGAGGAGAGGGACCCTGGGGGTGTTGGTTGACAGCAACTGAACATGAGCCAGCAGTGTGCCCAGGTGGCCAAGAAGGCCAATGGCATCTTGGTTTGTATCAGAAATGGTGTGACCAGCAGATCCAGGGAGGTGATTCTCCCTCTGTACTCAGCACTGATGAGACTGCTCCTTGAATCCTGTGTTCAGTTCTGGGCCCCTCACCACAAGAAAGACGTTGAGGCTTTGGAGCAAGTCCAGAGATGAGCAATGAGGCTGGTGAAGGGGCTGGAGAACAGGCCTTATGAGGAACGGCTGAGAGAGCTGGGGTTGTTCAGCCTGGAGAAGAGGAGGCTGAGGGGAGACCTCATTGCACTCTACAACTCCTTGAAAGGAGGTTGTAGAGAGGAGGGAGCTGGCCTCTTCTCCCAGGTGACAGGACAAGAGGGAATGGCCTCCAGCTCCGCCAGGGGAGCTTTAGGCTAGAGATGAGGAAGTTTTTCACATAAAGGGTCATTGGGCATTGGAACAGGCTGTCCAGGGAGGTGGTTGATTCACCTTCCCTGGAGGGTGTTTAAGGTACAGGTGGACAAGGTCCTGAGGGACATGGTTTAGTGTTTGATAGGAATGGTTGGACTCGATGATCCGGTCGGTCTCTTCCAACCTGGTGATTCTATGATTCTATGATTCTATGAAGGAGATTTGGTTCTTGGTAGCCTATGTACTTGCCCCACCAGTCGTATTGCTTCCATGCACTTCCATTCCACCCTGTGATTTGCACTTTTTCTCCTATCAGTTATTCTCTTTCTGTGGGATTGAGCAATCATTATGTCTTGGGGCAATAGTCTGCCTCTGACTGCCAGCTCCAAAGGATAACATGCTCGTGTAGGCAATTACTGCTACTCCTCCTGACCCTGTAGTGATGTAGATACATACACAGCAAAGTGGAAAAAATTAAGGTTCTGGAGAAGCTCAAGATCTCAAGATGTCATTTGATTTTCATCAGATTTTTCTTGATAAAGCTTAAATGGAAGTATTTTTCTGTTGTGCTGTTGCTGAAATTTTTGTTTTTCTTTCAATGCATTTTGTATTTGCATTGTACAAAATATTTGACCATAAGTAAACTCTTATTTCTTTTGCAAACAGTATCAAATAGCAAAACAAAGAACTAGTCTTACTCCTCAAAAATGAGAAGGATAGCTGCTGCTATACAAAATTCCTTTAAGACATAGGTCACTCGTGTTTAGATCTGTCTTCTTCCTTGAGAAATTTGATTATGCAAGGAAGTTGTGATTGACTTCCTTCAAAGATTATCCTTCAATGCTTTTTCTGTTTTTTTTCTGCTTTTTTGAGTCAAATATAATTATTCAGGGAAAGAACAACTGCAGTCTGCTGGGTGAGACATTCACGTAGGGGGTGAAATATATGATGTTGTGATGAAAAATACAGGATTCCAGCATACTCATGATATTTTTCTAGAGGGTTTTGTATTCCTTCAGGTACCTTCAAAGACCTGAACTGGGATTTTCCATATTCTGGATGAGTGACATATGCAGTATTGTTAAATTAAAAGTTCTGTTGCCCTGTCTTTAACTTTGCATATTTAGTTTGATTTATGTTTTTTCCCCGCATAGCTGCCTAGATGACCTCAGTGCAAATTTCTGCATGATTTTCAATCAATGAAACTGTATTTTCTCAACAATTAAGCTAGAGGACTATTATAAAAAAACCCAAAAGAACATATACAAAACTTTTATTTTCTTTTATCCTGATTATTCTATTTGCCTTAATAGATTTTTGAAAAGATATGTGTTTCTGTGGCAAGTAACCTTCATACTTCAGGTAGCATTTTTTAATTCACTTGTGCAATAACCCATCTTGATCTTGAAATTTAAATTTTTCTCTATGAAATTCCCAAAATTGCATAGGGAGATGAGAAAATTACATTTTCCAAAAATTGTGCCTTGCTTTATGCAAATTTTTCTAATCCTACTTAGGAATTAATTAGACATGAATGACAATGATGAAAGTGAATTTACCATAGCTAATGTAGCTATTCAGAAAAAAAAAATCATATAGCATCTGTAGTTAATTTAAAAATAAAATAAATATGCAACCTACACTAGTTATTCCCAAACCAGAAGTTTGGCAATACAGACCAAATCTGAGTGTCCCAAAATTTAAGTTAATTTTTCTTAAGTTCTCAAGGCTTTAATACATGAAAATGGATCCTTTTGTTTTGTTGCCTTTAGAAATCACATTTTCTATATAACTACAAAGGATAATTAAAATTGCAGGTCTTACCTAATTACTGGACTCTGGAACTTTCAGAGTCCAAGATACACTAAGCATCAAAGGACTCAATACTGGGGGAGCTCTGCTTTCTTCAGTGTGCAAAAATGTACAGAGATGGAGGCGCATTGTTAACAATTACAACTGGAAATTATTCAAGGAAGAATATAAAACCAGAAAATGTTCTTGCTTGCATCAGTGCTTTAAGGACAATTTTCACTTTTTTACTGGAAAGGACTGTGGAAAATGCAAGACAGATAGCTGTTAAAATGAGATAGAATTAACTGATGCTGAAGGAAATACATGTTGCCTTAGACTCTGCTTAATTTTTTTTTCAAGTTATGAAAGCTGCAGTGATTTTCCAAAATTGCAACAACTTATAATGAACTGTAGATCTTAGGATCATATTTAGACTTCCCTGCAAGTCTGGCAAACATGTAATCATTTCCTTTGATAATGGTGGCAGACTGTATCTATAATTGTGAATGAAAATATGGAAATATATTATAGCAGTTTTTTCTTAGCAAGTAATATATATACATTATTATACATGAGCTCTAGTAAATTAAAATCCTCTCTTAATAAAATTAAATTACAATTTCATAGAAGCAGCATTCTAAACCTTTATATCTCACCATTTGTCTTAAGAATCATAGAATCATAGAACAACCAGGTTGGAAGAGACCCATCGGATCATTGAGTCCAACCATTCCTATCAAACATTAAACCATGTCCCTCAGGACCTCACCTACGCGTGCCTTAAACACCTCCAGGGAAGGTGAATCAACCACCTCCCTGGGCAGCCTATTCCAATGCCCAATGACCCTTTCCGTGAAAAACTTCCTCCTAATCTCTAGCCTAAACCTTAGAAGTTTAGGTAATTTTCTGTTCTTTTTCCTTTATGGATCTTCCTATGTTGAATTAGGTGTTTCTCATTCTTATCTAGAGACTCCTTTTGTCTTACACATTCAGAGAATAATACTCTTTTAGTATAGGAGACACATGGAAAGCCTTTGTAAGATATCAGTAAAAGAATTACAGTGGACTGTAGGGCTTTTATATGGTACCAAATTTAGATTGGTAGTCACAGCAGAATAGGCATTACTTGGCTTAGTTCCTAGACAGTTCCAATTAATTATTATAAAATGAAGAATGGAAAAAAAAATCCCACAGCTCTTTTTAAACATAAATACTACAAACACTGGCTGTAACCCCTTCTTTTGAAACAAAATGCATGGAATCCTGAACATCCTTGTGTCTAATACTGATGCTGTTAATGTGATTGTTATGAAACTGTACTGACATAAACCTCTGTAATAATGAAATACAAATGAAAGTAAATAATATTTTTGTTCCATTGAGTTTGCATAAGAATGCAAATGCAGAATTTTTAAGAAACAGTTAATCCTGTTGTAAATATAGTAACATCTGAGGATTTTCTCAGCCAAATCTGTACTAGGGAACAAAACCACCTCTTGAATCAAATTGAATTTACTCTAATGAACTCCTAACACATTACATTACTAGGCTGGAATAAAAGAATTATTTCAATCTGATTATGAATATGCCCTTTTTATTTTTGATGAGTCAACTGAAATGTACTTGGGCATAGTCTTTAACCCAAATCCTGTTCCACCACAGCAGAATGAAGTCAGTGCCTTCCCTGTGGGCCAGGAGACAATGTAGATCCCTTTGGGGTGGCTCCCACCTCCAGTCAGTATTTTCTCAAAGTTTCTCTTTTGACCTGTTGTTTTCTGTTGTTCACCTAAAAGGTTTAATCTACACATCTTAGGAGTGTGGTTATTGGTAGCCTGGCTACCAGCCTCAGTGAAAAACTGTCAATAATGCAATGCCTGAGAATGGCAGATATGGAGTCATTAAGGTATCCAGTTTGGTAGTTTTAAAATGAGTTGTGCTTTCACTTCAACAGCAGAGTTGCTTGTAGATTAGGTAGTACTCAGTGTGAAAAAAGCTCCTCAGTTCTCTGCATTGAAAGACAAGACATTTGCTGTTTCTCAAAAAGGAACAATTCGCTGAGTAATTTGAAGTAGTTTCTCTGTACTCCATGCTCTAAATTAAGGAGATGTACTGCAGGCAGCTGTTTCGTGAATTTGGTGTACAAGCTGTCCTTTCTTTTGCTGTGGTGTCACAGAAGGAATAATTGTTCTAAAATGCAGATCAGAACTTGTCTGAAGGCCTCCTGAGTGACAGGTCTCTTTCAACATGCTGTGGAAGTTTACTGAGGAACAGAAAATGCTGTTCAGATTACAAGCAACCAAAAGGGCGTCTTATCCAGGTATAAAATAATGTTGATAATTATCTCCTTCCTCACAAGATTACAGAACTGTGTCTACATTAGCAAACAGTTTATCCCTATATGTGTGATTCTGTAGACCCAAGCTGTATGAACTGAATGATGTTCACGTTATATTTATTTAGTAGAGAAGGCTCTCTTCCTGAACTGGGAAGGTGGTTCATCTATTTTCGTCCTAAAGCTATTTACTTTATGTCCCTCAGAATTATGACATGATGTGATCCAGATCATACTAAATGGGGGCAACTCAAAAATTAATTTGAAAAGTGAAGTCCATTTCCAAACTGGAATGCTAACAAAAATGCTCCTTGTGAGCATCTCTGACCAAGGCACTAGACGAACAGAACACTGTATATTGATTTGTTGTGTCATTCACACTTCTGTTGTGCTCTACCTGCAAATTCTGAGCTATATATTATGCAGCAGGAAGCTGTGTGTAGACTTTTAGGAAATGTCAGTTATCACTGGTTATTTAATGAGTCTCTGGCTATATTAAAATGCTATTGCCAGACTGACATAGTACAATTGAAAGTGAGTGCATAGTTTCCTGAGTTAGACTCATTTGGATGAAACTCAGGTTTGTATGGTCAATATGGTTCTCATATAGCTGCTCATACCCTTTGAAATAGGATGTTTGAAAAGGGCCTGGGAAATTGATTTGATTTTTCAAGGAAGACTAGGTGCCATTTAGATACTTCAACCATTATTAAGCAATCCTGACTTGACTTGAATCCATTCCTAGCAGGCACCACAGGAGTAGTCTGAATTTCTTTTCAGTATGAACTGGTTATAAATAATTTCCACCGTTTCAGAACATGGATAAAGAAATAGAGACTGAGAGGAGATTTTGAAATTATGTGGTGTATAACATGATTCTCAAGACATCATTACTTATTGCATCCTCACCATCCTGGGTGGCCTTGGACAAGGTCCTCTACTACGTCATTCCCCAGGAAAGCAGTCATGGATATCAGGAAAAAATTGTTCACAGAAAGGGTCATTGGGCACTGGCAGAGTCTGCCCGGGGCAGTGGTTGAGTCAACTTCCCTGGAGGGATTTAAGGTGCAGGTGGATGAGATGCTGAGGGACGTGGTTTAGTGATTGATGGGAATGGTTGGACTTGATGATCTGGTGGGTCTCTTCCAACCTGTGATTCTATGATTCTATGATTCTATATTCCATTTGATAGATTACATAGCATGCCGAGGCAAACAAAATACCAATATTCTATGAAATCCTGTGCATAGATAGCAAAACCACTATAATATAAGTCAGTGAGAATTCTACAAAGAAGTTAAAAATTCAGATTTTCCTTGTATACCTACATAGTTGTACCTCTGCAGAATACAAGGCTCTGTTTCTGGATTAACTACTTGACTCTGTGTTCTAGTTCCCAGCTGGTAGGTTAAGGTTTTTTGTGCAGCCTGTCCTCCTTTAGCATCTCTCAGAATGAAAGAAGCCTTTACAGATGCTATAGCTCAGGAATGCAGATTTGCATTATGTACCACATCCATATTTTGGAGGAATGTGGTCTAACTTTGGTCTTATTCTTTTTTTTCCATGGAAGTGGTGCCTATGGTGGATGTGACAAATGAGCATGCTTTAGGATTTACATTGAAAGAGCAGGAGAACGTGTTCCAACTGTTTCAACTATGTTTACTCCCAGCAGACAACTCTCCTGTCTTTCTAGGGTCAGCTCTTAGAGCTATTTTGTTTATTGTACATGCAAGCTTCATATATTTCTGTGATTTCAGCAACCTGTTATTTTTTTATTTACAGTTGAACTCTTGTCTTCAAGCATGGCCCAAAATGTGTAGGAGTTAGGTATAAAATACAGATTGGACTCAGACTTACCTATTATTTGTCAGAAGTACCACTATGCCTATTGACAGATATAATTGTCATGAAAATAGCAGGGTGGAATTTAGTCTGAGTCTTGCTTCTTTCTTCATCTGCAGAGGTCTGTCGCAGTGTTACTTGCCAGAAGAATTCTCTGGAAAGACAAAATTTAACCTTCATTGGGGAACCATGCAGTAGAATCTGAACGGTTCCTGTGAATTTTCTAAATTTCAGATTGGCAAATCCTGTAATATAACTACAGCATTTCATTCTTACATTCATGTAACAATCCCAGAATTAGTCTTCCAGTATTGCTTGAAAGATGTTATGTTTAAGATGGTAGTCACTTTAAATGGATTTAATAATAACAGAATCTTTTAATTAATGTATTTGCACTCTTAAAGAACTTCTAATGGTATTGTTCCTTCTATTTTTTTATCTTAAAATGCTTAATTAATTTTTAAAAGTACCTATTTTTATTCTACATTTGCATTGCAGAAAACAAGAATATTTCATATCTTCTCAACTGTGATTCTTGCCAGTTTTATGTTTCTGTGATGTCACTGGTAAAAAAAGAAGACAATAGGAATATTTTTTTCAATTTAAAGCAAGAGTGATCAAAGAGACAGTGAGTTCTTAAAATTTTAAGTGAGGGAGTCTTAATCATGGAATAGTCACCCATACTCAATAATATGACATTAATTCACTAAAGTTAGTAAAAAAGCAATTCTAGTACTGAATGGTTTAACAATACAGTACTGTGACTGAGTTGTCTTAAATTTTATGACACAGAGATGGTAGTTGTGCCTTGAAGACGTTGAAATCTTATCAAGTGTTCATCAGCATGGCAAATTTTTGGCTGAAACACAGTGTGGGTTCAAGTCATGAGTCTCACATTTTTTAAACAGACAGAAATGCTGTGATTTTTTTTTTTTTTTTTTTTTTAAGGAATATGAAATTCCTAGCAACAATCCCACTACTCTAATGCACTTGGAAAAAAACTCGTTTATAGTTTTCTTCGTGAAAAACTTAGCACTTGGCTTTTTGTACTAATGTACAAATAATGAATCCTGATACTGATGTAGAGACTGGAAGAGACTTCTTTAATCACAACTCTGAGCATCCTGATCCCGTCTGCCTGCAAGCTATGATTTAATTCATTCCTTATGGATATGTTTCTTGCCCTCACTGTATTTATTTCCTTTCCTTGATTTCTGTGTTTCCTTTCAGCCTTTGTTTTGCTCTTCCAAACTCCACCTGTGTCTTCATTCCTGTGACCATCATAGAAGACTTCCCTATGTTTTGTGGGTTCAGTTTTTATTTTGTGAAGATGGTTGACCAGAACTGGATATATTCTGATAGTTTAAGAAAAGTCATACTTGTACTTATTTATGTGTATTTATTAGAAATACATCTTCCAGTAATTAATAGGATTTGCCTTTTTCAGCATCTCATGACACATTGATATTGATGTGATCTGAGTGGTCAACTAAAAAAAGGTAGTTATCTGTTTTTTGCATATGTTGCTTCAAATTATGAATTCCCAGTTTGTAGCAGAGATGCTATTAATCCCAGATACTCCCTTTCAGTACTACTTGCTGTTATCGCACCTGGATTCACTTTGTAGTAATCCACAGAGTCTCTGGCTTAACGTGTAAGTTCTGGAGTGAAACTATAGTAAAAGCTTTATCTAAATCCAGACAAATTATATCTACTTCATTTCTTTGTCTGGAAAATCAGTTATCTTATCAAAAAAGCTGTCAAGTTAGTCTGGCACAATCTATCCCTCCTAACACTGCTACATTTTATCCTGTGTTCTATTTATTTCTCTGTCTCTAATTTATCATCTTCTTCAAAGTCTGTTCTAAGCTCTTGCAAACTGAAGAGGTCAGACTAATAGGCTTATGCTTGTTCAGATCATTTTCGTCTTTGCTTTTAAATGTGAGCACTTCAGTTGCCATTCTCCACTAATATTTGATGCTTTCTCTGCCTTGATAGATTTGGAGGCTTATCTCTGCCTCTGCAATGGCCTTTATGAAATCGCAGTATACCTAGTGATTCAGGTCTCAGTGAGACATTTTGTTCAAAGCTCACTGAAGTGCTATCCTGTTTTTTTTTCAGTTAAACTTTTGATTGGATAGGGAGATATGAATAAAGAAAATTTAAATAACTATCTGCAAGAGGATCACATTTAAGATATAAGCAAATACTATTCCTATGATGATCAAGTGAATAGATAATACCCCTGACAACTTAAAGCTCCCTTAAGCACAGAACTGGAAGGAAAAGAGTTTAAAGCGGCATAATAATGTTAGAGAAAATAATGTGAATTGGAGACTACCCACCTTTTAATACTGAACACTTAACTGTCAGAGCTTTTTGTACAAGAGTGTGGGACATCCTTGGGCAGATTGCAGATATTAGAATATCTCGGATATTTAAATTTTGTGATGTTTTATGTTAGCACTCAAAACCGCTATGAATGGGATGTGTAGGTCTAATGCTAGAATATTCCTATACATAGAAGTACAGAATCTAACCCCATAAAATTTCATGACATTTTCTTTCTGTGTACTTAGTAATGTATAAGCATTCATGCTCATCGCTTTTTTACTGGTGCAATGAAATGACCAAGAAAGAAATTTAATATGTACACAGTTAAACACATCTGTACTGTTTGAATTGAAGTTGGTAGGAGGACAGTGCATTTCTTGTTTACTCTTTCTTTGCTTTCTTTATTGCTTTCAGTTAAATATAGCATCTGAAAATTAATGAAGGTGAAAATTACAGTCAATTGTGTCTACAAAGAACTGGTGTTAATCTGGAAGCAGGGGAGATTAACATTGATAACCGTTTAGGGAGAAGGCCATTCATCAGTATCATCTCAGTTTTCGAGGCAATACAATCACAACCAAACATATCTTTTTGGAAGAAAAACGTTTTCCCCTAATATCTCAGGGTTCCTACCTGCGAGGTGGCATGCAGCTAGGTGACTGAAGTATTTTATAGCTCTGGTGATTTAAGCATCCATGCTTATCAGATTTTGGAAACAATAATATATATGTAAATTTTACATCCAAGTGCTATGAGATACTGTTAGCAAATGTAATTACCTATATGTGCACCTGTCTCCAGTTTCCTGCTACTGGGAAACTAATTGCAGTATGTAAAGGAAAATGCTTTTTTGTTTATTGTGTGTTTTGCATAACCTTTTATTTTTCTGATATTTGAGATATTTTCCTTTCTTGAAACTATCTTTTCATATAACAGCTCATTTGCAAACCATTTTCCAAGAAAATGCATGCATACATTTCTGTTTTAAATAAAAGACAAGTATGGTCATGCATGTCAATCATATGAATAAGTACTTTTGGGAAGAATAATTAATTTTCCTCAGTGTCTTAAGTCTTTGCATAGTAGCCTTTCAAACCCCTTCCTTATGGCATTAAGCCTGAAATTCTTCAATCTGCTCCCTATGCTGTACTTCATCTGAAAGCAACAGTGACAACCTTACTGCATTGATCTGCCAACAATGCTTTAACTATTTGTGAATAGTTTTCAATAGCAGGGCTAAGCTCTCTAGGGCAATTTATTCTGCTCTTAAAAGATCTACACTGCTAAATGACAACTTTTGTAAAAAAACCCCAACTTTTTCCTATGAATACAGAGATTTCCTTTATGACTCCATGTCAGAAATGTGCTTTTCTAGGCTAAATTCCTATTCTTTTTATTTCCTTACCCACCTAGATCAAAGAAAATAGCTTATGAGAACAGGCCCGTGTTTTCCCCCAAGCTTTGTTTCAGAATCAGAATGCGCTTTGTGTCTGTTACAGGCTGTGATGTATGAAGCAGAAAGAAGATTGATTTTCGCAAGCTAACTTGTACCTGAAATAATGAGAGTGGCAAATTACTTGTTCACTGAGCAAATATGACAGGAGTGTCATAGAGGGAATTTATATATATGCAAACACACGGGGGTCACATCAGTGTTACTTTTACAAAGTGACCTTTTCCACTAGAGGAGCATTTTTAAATCTGCATTAGCTTACCCAGGAAAGGCTAAATAAAGCTGCAAATACCTGCATTGCGTGGGATGTAAAAAGTAACACAACTAATAAATAATGTAAGAATCAACACAGTACAGAAAATGATTTAAATGGCTGCATTATTTCTGTACAAGAGATGGGTTCAGAAGTGATTTCTGCTACTCATTTAGGGGTTCTCAAGTAGCAAATAAAATATTTGTCATAAAACTAGAAGTGAACATGGGGCTAATTTTCTATAAGGTTTTTGTCTTTTAAATGTTTCATCAGGATTCAGTAGAGAAATAGGCTTATGCTTCCCTTCATGAACACTTATATTCACAGGATGTGTGTTTGCAGAAGACAAATGCATGTTACCGACACTGTAACTTTCTACATATGTAAAAAGGTAAAGCAGGAATGAATGAATTTGAACAGCTTCACAGAAGCTGATGTTTGTAAAGAAAAGAAAGAAAAAAGGAGCAACAGAGAAAAAAGTGTCACTCCTAGGAAACAGATGAGAAATTTTTTTGTTTGAGCTCTTAAGGGAGGAATTAAAGCTATTATTTCCTTACATTTTTTTCTGCTCAACAATAAAGATTACATGAGGTTACACTTCACTAAAAATAGGAAAGCAAGCCAATTTATCACTGGCTGTACAATGTAAGGTAATTCCCATGTGATTTCTCCTCTATTTCTTAACTGTTGGAAAGGTGGCTGAACACAAGCCCAGAAGCAAGTGAGGCAGAAAGCAGAAACTCAGAAGCTTATGGATGCTACTTTGCTGCAGTGAAAATGAAAATAAACATCTGCACATGGCAGGTTCAGTACAGTCAAATAGTTGAGACACATCTGCTTCCGGGAGGGGCTGAGAATGAGATTGAACGGCGATGAGGAAAGCCTGTGCAACCAGTTAGTGTGTTCACAGTCTACTGTGACCACAGAGGCCAGAGGAGGATTTCTGTTTAGTCTGTGAAGATTCTCTGTGGCATCAAATATGGTTTCACCCTGAGAAAAAAACCCTACAACTTTTAAACTATTTTTCTCACTAATCACCAAAACAGGCTAGTCTTGAGTCATTGATACCAGATCTATGATGGTCTCATGGAGCAGGCAACAAGGGAAAGGAATCTTATGAAGCAAATGTAATAAGTCCTATTATATTATTTATTGTGTTATAGTATTACTGAAGAGCTGGTCGTGGCAGAATCGTCTCACACTCAACCACTGTCCATTTGAATTTATTTTCAGTGTGTTCCTTGAACTACAAAAGAAGCTATCTTTCTTTTAACTTGCTTCTAAACATATTGAAAAATGAACTAAAACACAGCAGACTTTCATGTCCTCTTTTGAGTGTAAGTGCTGAGAGTTCACCGGGTTTATTTCCACTATGTTTGGGTTAGAAACTGAAGGAAATTTTTGTTACAAATAAGTTTATAGGTCCATGTAAAATTTATTTTCAAATGTAGACATCTCCCATAGCATGTCTATTCTTAGTTTTGATCACCTTTGAATATGTGGCATTCTGGAAGGCTGCAAAGTCACTGTGAGGGAGAGGAAAATGACTCACAGAGAAACCCGTTCAGATTAATAGCTATAGTTTGTCTATGGAGCTCTGCATCGCATCTAGTAAAAGAAGATCTCATTCAGAGCTCATTTGTTCAGTTAACACAGCCTGTAATGTTAGTGTAATAACAGTATGGTAATGGATTGAATTTTATTTCCTGGATGCACTTTCTTGACATGGATTGAAGTTGCAGGAAGGTAATAGTAATGCTTCTGAGCTGAGGTCAAATGTCTTTCTAATGTCTTCTCAGTGCTATATCGTAGGCTGCTTTGCTAATCCACAAAAAATACCTGGCACCACCCTTTCTAAGTCTAGGTGGCAATGCACTAAGGTGCTGAGTGTATCTTGTGGTGTCTCCATGTTATCTAGCTGTTTGCCTGTTTTGCTGATGAGATGGTTCAGTTCTAATCTCCTGAGTTTCTTGGACTATAAACCTTTTAATTTTTATTTCTGGGGTTGTATTCCTACAGTGTGATTGAGTGTGTATCAGCAATGCTGCGAGCAGGATGCTCTGTACCTTGTTTGTGCTTATGCAGCCACTTGCCTGCCCTTGGACTGATCGTTGTGAGGGGCCAACATACAAAATTGCAGGTCTAGCGTTATACTGCATAATTAGCTTAAAACTTAACATAGACATCCAACTTTTTATTTGAACTGCTGTACGCTTTAACTGTGGAGATTTTTTTTTTTATTCTTCTGCTGATGGCCGCTGAACTATTAATCTCAAGCTAGAACTGCTATCTGCACTGACTTTTCTGTGAATTGTGCCTATTATGGGACTGCTACAAGATAAAGTTATGATTTTTGCCCTTCTAAAGGTGAACATCACAAATATGTAATGCAGAATAATGTAATAGGCTTGTGGCACAGAACTGGTGTATTGTTTTTCTCATGACCGGAAAATCTGGTAATGGCATTGAGCCCAGATTTTCTGTGTCAAAGCCGAAATCTTTCCATTACCTTACAAAACAGTCTTTTCTATATTCAGTGCTGGCTTACTTTTCTTTGGTGTACTGGGCTGTGGGCAGGGGTTTATCTTCACTCTGCCACCTACCCTGAGGGGCTGCTGTTCACAGGCAGATAGGTTTTTTCTCTCTCTCCCCCCCCGCCCCGTTGCTACTGTTTTTCCTTATGTATTTGCATTTTCTGCTGTGCATTTGCAGCCAGCCTTGCAGCACAGAGAGTGAATCTGGCATCAGCATGGTACAGGAAGCAACTGTATTAGATTCAACTTTGCTTAATGGTGCAAGTCCCACTGGGTTTTAAGCAGTGTTGGGTAAGTGAATAAGGAAGATTTGATTTTAATGAGAGGTGACTTGGCACTAGCATCGAAATGGGTGCATTAAGAGAATCCAGGAGAGAAAGAGTTAATTCATATTCTCTTCACAGAAATAACTGTGAAAGAGCATATGCTGAATGTGCATTTTCATTTTTTTTGTTCTTATTTACAGTGACAAATAATGTGTTCCCCTTTAGTTTTGAGTGCGTCATAAAACTAGAGCTGATGATGAATATGCAGTTTACACTCCAAAGGTACTGGAATCAGTACAAGAAGCCAGAGCTTGGTGTGGTTCACAGCACACTGTGTCTTCCATTGTGATTATTAATCAAATCAGGCTTTCAGGTCACATCTCCCATTCTAGGTATAACACTTGCTTACTCCTCTCTTTTTTCTCTAATAAATGTGACATCTGAACCTCTGGGAAACACACTATAGATGCGTGACTTCTGTCTAAGGATGCTGAGTTCTTTTTGCTCTGAGTTCAGATTTAAAATGGTTTGGTACACTCCCTAGTGGGTTTTTAACTTGAGTTGTAGCGTTTCATTACATCCAGCGTGGTGTGGAAACTTACTGGTGCCTAACAAGATCTCATCAATCTAGAGAACAAGATTGTCAGTTTTGCAGGGCGTAGTCTGGTTACAAGTCTGGAAATCTTAAGTGGAGTTGTGGGATGTGTGTAAGGTTGCCTAATTAGTGTGTGGTGTTCTGTTAGAAAACAATTTGCTCAGAGGAAAGGAATTGCTTTGAAAGAATGTAAAGAGATTTGAGACTTTGAACAGGCTACTGGTTAGTTCTATATTAGAGCAGTATGTCTTTCACAGAGTCGTGGTTGCCCAAGATAGTGTTGTACATAAACAAAGCCAAAGAGATGCTTTCAAGTGCCTTTGGGCTTCTTGTGAACATAATAGGAGACAAACGTGCAACCATACTGAAACAATGCTTTTTTTCTTTCATTCAGAAAGGCACCCTAGTTCCAGGCATTACAAAGCAGCAATAATTTTGTTCACGGAATCAATTTTACAGATTTTGTAGTACGGTGATTTGAAACAAAAATAATTACCCTATTGACCTATCAGAAGAAATGTGACCATCGTGCCCAGCTGTTTCTTATCCAGCTTTCTGTGGCCCTTCTACAGAGAATGAGAAGTGAGCCTAAATTCCTGAGCTTATCCTTTTGGCAGATGGAGGAGTATTTTATCTTTGGAAGAGGTTACTGAGAAATAAGTCATATGTTACATTGTACTTGAGCCACCACAGTGGCTAAGCTGTCACAGTGAAAACATCACTGAGCAAGATGAGGAGGTTGTTGTGTGCCATTTCTCTTGGTGTAACAAATCATCTTTTCATTATCTAAAGATAGACACGAGAGAAACTAGTGCATCTCCTCTACTTCAGTCCATGCTTCCAAACAAATTGTGTCTTCCAAATCGGATTTCGCTGTGGGAGGGTTGGTATATGAGATGTAGGTCTACTCAAATCTGTTACGTCCTAATGACTTGTGGACAGAATCAGGAAGAGTTACATTCCCAAAAGCTAAACACCACAGAGTCAGGCGGAATACATTGACCCTGGACACACTAGTGGAACTGCTGTGTTCATCAAAACCTGCAGCATAGCTGCTTGGATTCATCATTCTTTCCGGTTTTGGAATGGAGATTTTGAATTCTCCTGATATTGACTAGGTTGGAGGAATGCTGGTGGACCAGGGAAGAGGTAATACTGATGCTCTATAGGACGTGCCTTATTTAGAGCTAAGTAGAATTTAAGACTTAAGGGTTACCAACCAGATACTTAGAAAAACTTATTGAAATCTCCTTAAATCAAGACCAAAAATGTTTTTTGAAGAAGTCTCAAGATAAATACTTATTTTTGTGTATTTTGTTTTCAGGATGAGTAAGAGGTACTTACCGAAAGCAACAAAAGGAAAACTGCTAATAATAATATTTGTTGTAACGCTGTGGGGGAAATTAGCATCTGGGGCAAATCACCATAAAGGTAAGAAATTATCTTCTGTTATACTTTTGTGTCTGAGGCCTTTGTCAGCAAATTGAAAGTGTCCGGTCTATGTAACCTTATTCCACATGTGTATTATTTGCTTCTGGTATTGGTCTGATAATCAGAACTAAAGGAGGATTGTTTTCAGTGGATAGCCTTTTATTACTTTCTGGAGAATTTAAGTATTTCTGTCCCATTTTCTGCATTCTCAGATTTTAGTATCTTGTTGGTATTTTGTAGCGATAATACAATTGAAATGATGGTAAAAGAATATGGTAAAGTAAAAAATCAAAAAATGCTTGTTTCATAAAAAGTAGGTATATATCAGGTAGCACAGATGTGTGCCATAAATGAATTTCCGGAATGAACCTTAAGAAAGAAATGATTTTTAATACCATGTATTCTGCTACTGTGTGAAGTTGTCTGTCAAGGCTAGCTTCATGGATAACATGTGCTGAATGTGTTTGTTTTATCACCAAAAAAAAGAATGTTGTTTTGCAGTCATATTTATTCCTATCAGTCACTGAACCAGTAACTTTAGTAACTTGTGGCAATGTGAGATTTGTTTCCTCTTGGCCATTCCAGCTCTTTAAAATGTATATACACAAGGAGAAGGTGTAACCATTTATTGAAACTTGTAAGAAGTGAGCTTGAGTGCACATTTACTCTCTCTGTGTCTGTGCACTTGCACGTATAAACCCCTAATACAAGGAACAAGCTGTCTGGATTCACATACTAATATCTTCTTATAAGCTGATATAACCTGAAATGTGATCTGCAGTATAATACGATTTTGACATCCATTTCTCATCTTCATATAGCGTACCTTGGCTGTTTGTCTTCTTATTCAAGATCAAAATAAACTCTATCAACTTGAGTACAGTTAAGTGTGTGACATGGACACTACTGAGAGCTAAGGAGTTAAATAGAATCATAGAATCACCAGGTTAGAAGAGACCCACCGGATCATCAAGTCCAACCATTCCTATCAAACACAAAACCATGTCCCTCAGCACCTCATACACCCGTGCCTTCTAAACACCTCCAGGGAAGGTGAATCAACCACCTCCCTGGGCAGCCTGTTCCAATGCCCAATGACCCTTTCTGTGAAAATGTCTTTCCTAATGTTCAACCTAAACCTCCCCTGTCAGAGCTTGAGGCCATTGCCTCTTGTCCTGTCACCTGTCACTTGGGAGACGAGCCCAGCTCCATCCTCTCCACAAACTCCTTTTAGGTAGTTATAGAGAGCAATAAGGTCTCCCCTCAGCCTCCTCCAGGCTAAACAACCCCAGCTCTCTCTGCTGCTCCTCATAAGGCCTGTTCTCCAGCCCCTTCACTAGCTTTGTTGCTCTTCTCTGGGCTCGCTCCAGAGCCTCAACATCCTTCTTGTGGTGAGGGGCCCAGAACTGAACACAGGGAAGGATTCTAGTAACACCACTCAGTTTATTTCTCTATGCTCATGTGCATTTTATTATGTTCCCTCTGATGATAGGATTTCATGATCAGGTATTTTTTTATACCCAACTGCTAGATGTTTTTCTGCTGTGTGAAGATATCTTTCTTCAAAATTTGTCACTGATTGAGGACCTCAGGACACAGAGGCACTTTCTGCAAACTCTTTTGTGAGTTGCAATTTGACTACAGACAAAACAGACTCCAGAGTGGTCCTGCAGGCCAGCAAGGATGGGTATGATGCCAAACAGGAACCATACTGACATCCTTTGCTCATTATTTGTTACCCTTCTGAACCAGAATATGGATTTGTGCTGCAGCTTGCCAGTTCAGTTGCCTGTTGAAAAAGAGCCATGCTATCCCATCCTGGTTTCAAAATTCTCTTGTCTATAATTGTCTTTCTTTAAAAATCAAGAGGCCCATCTCTAGACCATTTTGATTCCATCCACAAAAGCTAGTCAAGCTGGTTTTGCCTTAATCCAATTCAATCTTTGCCAAAGTATGCTTGTGACTCTTTTTGAAAATCTGATAATTAAAACCTGTCACCAGGTATTTCATGGAAACAAATTATAATCTTAAGGACTGTTTGGGGAATTAGTGCTTTTTAGTTGAGAATGAAATGATCCCCCGCCAATTTCAGCTTTCCAGGGGTATTCATGAATGGGAGATCCCAACAGAGCTATCCCATTAATTATCTGGACAGTCCTTAGTGTTTGACCCCCCTTGCCTTAGAGCAGAAATAATGAGAAATATTGAATTTAATGACTGTAGATGAAAATAGATGCATAATAACCCCCTGCAAAATCAGGTTATTAGCTGTAGGGACTTCTTTACAGTCCGGTAAATTAGCAAAAAGCTTTGGTTCTTCTTTTTCTTTAAGTTGCAACTTTTCATATGTTTGGCAAAATATATGAAGAAGCCTTGCAGGGAACAATAGTAAGAAGCATCATGACTTGAGTGTTTAATTTGGAAAAGGAGCTATTATACGTGTTCAGATACTTTTGGAAAGAAAAAATATTCAGAAGGATTTGGACATGTGGATTTAGTAGATCTGCAAACCAGCAGCATTCACTGTATACAGGAGATTATTTTTAAAAGCACAAATCAGAGTTACACAGCTCAATTACCATAAATTTCCACAGAAACTGAGAGCTTAACTTCCTGTTGTGTCAAAGAAAATCTTCTCCCTACTCTATTAGTAGAGACAGAACAAAGGTGCATTCAAGGAAAACTTAATACTGTTCATCTTTGTGTAGTTTCCAAATACTGAGCAATGTGTGAGTTTCTCCTGTGATAATTATCTCTAGCATCATTAATCTTCATTTATAGAAGTCTTAACGTATTGACATGACAAACCCTAATGACTTTGAAGGAGCCCTACAATTTCAAAAATCAATAGTCTACATTTTAAAAAAATCTTTAATTTCCTATTGAATTTAATTTAATTGAATTTAATTTCCATTTGTTCTACCAACTCTTAAATCCATCTCTTTTTCTGAAGGCTATTGTAAAAGGAAAGAAAAAGAAGGAAGGATCATCAATGTATGAAAAATTGTTTAGTGAGCATTCTGCTTTCCAGACAGACTTCAGCATGTATATAAACAGCTGACTCTGACAGGCTGTCTTTAGGCTTGTTGCGCTTATTTCAGGGATATGATGTAAATGAGAAATCCTAAGTCAACAGCAAGAAAAGCAGAGGCTGAGACAAGGACTGGGGAACACCAATCTCTGAGATCCAGTTGGGCATCTGAAATCCACTGGGATTTCAGACTACAGCTTTTCAGCGTCAGGAGTGGGTGCTAATCCATCCTTTATTCTCTTGAGAAGACTGTTTGGAAGACACTTCTGCTCCCTTTATCTTGTCTGACTGTTAAAATTTCATCAGCCTGGACAGAAAGTCCAAGAACTAAAAGACATAAGCACTCATAATGTTTAAAACAAACACAAAGCTGACTTTTTTTTGCTGCCAATAGGATTATGAATTCTCCTATGTAGTTCCTGTATGTGCCTATACTTATGTTCCATTTATCCTGTATTCTGCAAGGAAACAGGAAAAATACTCTTTCTTTTTCATTTTGCTGGGGACCCTGATAATATGTTGATGTGCATCTTACCTGACAACATGCACCTATGAATGAGCCTGCAGTATCAGATCCATTTGTGCTGCAATAGCTCTGTATGAGAAGACAGGCAAGAGTGGCATATCAGTCTCCAAAAGGATGTTGTCAAGGTTATGAGTCTAAAAACTGATATGCCTTGAGGGTGGCTGAAAGATTTTTACCTCAAGAAATCCATAAGGGTATTTCATTGTAAGACTGATCCTAATCCTCCTATTCATCGATAGCTCTTGGAAAACAAATAAACCTGTGTAAACATATAATGCTCACTGACAGATTTGGCAGGCAGGCATCAGTTCAACATCACTGTTTGTTTGCTGTTACTGTCATAGGAAACAGGAATTGATTTGGTGACCATTGTATCACAACCTGTTTTTAAGTTTTCAAGTGTTGAAGTGGTCCTTTTGAGAAAGAAATGTACTGATACCCCCTTAAAATCACTCCTTTGAGGACAAGAAGCTGCTTCAAGATACAGTTTCTACCCTAGAGCTAAAAACTCTCAAAGTTTGGATTTCTTTGATCTTTTTGTGATTACTATATTTTTTTTTACATTGATAATGTAAAAGCTGAATTTAGTAATCTGTTGCCTATCATACACTTAAACTAAACTCTATTATTTGTGGTGCAGAATTGCTGCTTCTAATTGTATGTGGATTTGTGCTAAATTAGAAGTCTGAAGCGATGTCTTGCTGTTCTTGAGGAGAAAAATCAGTCCTGGTTTCTTGTTGCAAAGGCATAGCTGTCCTGAAGCCCAGCTGAATAAGGGAGCCAGTCAGCCTTCAAAGCTGCTAGTTAGATTACCCTTCTGGGATGATTCTGCTTTTCTCAGCTGTCTTGCCAGGGCAGAAGCTCTGCTGACACTGCCATTGGGATGTAGGACATAACCTGTGCCTAGAGTTTGAGAAGGGGTATGACTATGAGGAGCAAGAAACCTGGATATAACTGTGGTGTGCTTTTAGGTGGTGCTGATGTGTTTATTGACATGGCTGGGCTTCATTATCAATCATCCTCTTCCCTGGTCACCAGATCTCTTTCCTTGTGTTTTATGAAAAGAAGTACAAATAAAATGTGCAGAGCTTTCCTGGAAAGCCTAAGGAATTGGCTGAAAATTTCAGGTCTTAGTGGAACTGAGTTAGAAATGCCGCTTAACTATAATCATTGCCTCCAGGTATCTTATTTTCTTTAGGTAACTTATAATTTCTCTTTGCTCTGTAAGAGCTTTAAAGTCTTATGTCTAGATTTGTCTTGAACCAAACAGAAAGTCAGCAGGGCTCCCTGAAGTCCAACATAAGTACCCCACATGTGTTTTTGAGAATGGAAATTTTTTGTCAGGGGATGAAATCTCATCATAGTGAACAAACCCAGTCAAAGATGATGCTGTAGGCCAGCATGGGCAGAAGACTGCCTGATTCTAGAGAGTGAGCGGAAGGACTCATAGCCCTTGCAGACAGATGGAGTGGTGCAAGTTCATTCTTTCAGCTTCTAGCATGCAGTGGAACTCTGCTAGCAAGTGCAGTAATGCTAAAGCTGCACTGAATCAGCACATGACAGGCTGCTGGCTCTGCTTGACCTTGGGCTATAGAAAGGATTGTTCAGAGGAGAGATAACATAGCACTTTGTTAAAAGGCATGTAATGGTATGTGTGCATTGCTGCAGCACTATCGTGCCTGTTTCATGCACAAGCGATAAATTCACTAGTGGATTAGGACAGCTGTTTAGATGGCTTAATGCGGAATTTATGTTATATTTATGGTTCTTCTGTAAAATTCTATGGAATTCTAGGGCAGCGTGTGGGACTTGCGGTGTGCTGATGAATCTTGTGCAATTCTTCCCAAATTCTTAGTGTTGTGAATTATGCCTTGAAGATAGTTTTGATCCCATGATCTTTGCAATAGATTTTCTCCTAGCTAAACTTTCTCCTTACAGTTATCCAGTGACTGATATTCATCTAGCTGCCTATGTGTGGCTCTTACTATATATGCAACTCCATATTTGGATGTTTATTTAAAGTCTAGCACTGTCTTGTACTCCTTAGATTCCCAGGAAAAATCTTTTTCGTCAGAAGTGTCATATGTTATAGACATAGGTAAATGTACCTTGAAGTTTACTAAAGGCAGTGCTTAAGTGGAGGTGCTTCTCAGCACTGCTGATTAATTCTCTTTGTCTTCCTGATTTCCTGAAACAGCAGAGCAGAAGATATTGCTTTTCTTCTGCTGACTGCTTGCTATAGACCAAATAAAACTGTCTTGAGTGGGCTGAGGACCCGTGTCCAAAGGACACGGTGGTCAAGTAGAACAGGACTAGCTTGTAGGAAGCCTACATCAGATGTAAAGACTGAGGAAAAGTGGAGAAGACTAAGAAAGAGACAAAAAGCTAGCCTTTTGAGGTGATGGAAAGAAAGGGACTTACGAAGCCAGATGTAACTGTTGAAGGTCTCTGGTCTAAGTGCAGACTTGGAAAGAGAAATCCATTGCACCAAGTGCAAATTTTTTTATAAGCCCTTTTATTTCTGTTCAGCTTTACTCCATGCCACTGAGTTTTCTCTGTTTTAAAATATGTTTGTGTCTAGTTTATAAGTAGGGCTTTGAATTATTAGTCCTGCCGAAATTTTAGGATACTCTGTAAGAAAAACGCCACTGCAGATTTCTTACTGACTTGTGTCTCATTACATTTTGTATGAAATATATTATCAAAAATTCTTGAATGTTGCATCAACTGAAACATCACAGAATATATGTAGCCAGTTCTACTGCTGGGAAAAACAGTGGAGGCTACAATAATTCAGAAGGACTGTCTCAACCTCTTATTCAGATATCTTGCCATTGGTGCAGGTTACCGAGAACAATATTCAGAAGCTTAGGTAAATACCTACAACACATTGCAGGTAAATAACGTTGTCTGGTTTACATTACTCAGGAAAATGAGGGGGTTGCCTATTATTTTGGTGTTTGACATCTACATTCCTAGTATTTAGAGTCACAATTTCTAGATCAGAATAACCCTAACTGATACATGTGAGACCTCTGCAGTATTTAAAGCTTTGTCTTTCTGTAGAAATGCCTTCATCATGAAGTTACAGTGTTTTAGTATGAATGTACCTGTGTAACCTTTCTGTTGAGGTTTTTACGTGGTATAGAAGACAGCGTTGATATTGCAGGAATAGAGGATGTTTGTATTCAATTTTAAAAGCAGAGCCCTTAGACCAGAGGACCAAAACCATATAAAAAACATCCCTCCATCCAGCTAGGTAACCACTAGACAGCCACATGCACTCCCTTGTTCTTCATTCCTGAAGGAGTCCCACTGAAGGTAATGGCATTCTTTGACAACAGAAGGTATGTGGTTTGAACCTCTTTGAGCTGAAGAAGGCTTTGAGTAGATTGCCCAGTTCCGTTACATGGGCTTTAATACAAAGAGTAATCTGCAGTAGTACTGCTTTTTTCCTCTTTTTGCAGTTTTTTGTAGTGCCTGTACCATAACATTTCGTGAAGGATCTGGCCCCATGGGTAAATTTTATGTGTCCAACCCGCACCTTCTGGATGTCAAAAGAAGCAAGAGTTATTCTGCATATTTACAGGTTTAACTGGAATTTGATAGGAGAAAATGGCCTAATATTTAGATAAGAGAATTTGCAAGCATGTGGACGTGTGTGTATGAATGCCTTAGGAGCTACTGGATGAGGCTGGAAGATGCCTGATGGGTCAAAATATTAGATGGAGAAAATGGCCTAATATTTAGATAAGAGAATTTGCAAGCATGTGGACGTGTGTGTATGAATGCCTTAGGAGCTACTGGATGAGGCTGGAAGATGCCTGATGGGTCAAAATATTAGATGGAGAAAATGGCCTAATATTTAGATAAGAGAATTTGCAAGCATGTGGACGTGTGTGTATGAATGCCTTAGGAGCTACTGGATGAGGCTGGAAGATGCCTGATGGGTCAAAATATTAGATGGAGGCATCCACTCATCCACTGTCAATTTGTTGGTCCTGCTTCATCAAACTCTTTTGTTATATTTAGCAAATGTCTCAAACATGGATAATCTTATCTTTTGTGAAAGTTTGTCTCAGAGATAGATTCTCTTTAATGCTTTGTGTGCAGCTTTCACTAACTTAATTCTGAGTGTAATTAATGTTTAAATATAGAAACAAAGGAAGATGATAGTTATTTTAGCAGACATGGAGAAGAAAGATATTAGATGTCCTTATCTAGCTTGAGCATTAATTGAAAATTTTACTTATATCAGGATTGGAACCTGATACCAAAATTGCCATTTTCTTGAAGATAAAATAGAACAGTCAGTCAAACACTTTCATATCAGTATCTGTCGCTGTAATCTAAAATGCTAATGCAGTATCTGCTGGAATTCAGTAGATAACGTTCGTTGGCCTTCTGCCAGGGTATTAAGGAAAATAATTTCTCTGATCGCCAAGATGCCAATAGTTCTGATGGTTCTCTGGGACATGGGTGCAGAAATCACAGCAATAGCAGTTATGCTTATTTCTTTGTGCCTCCAACTGCTTCACAGCAGATATCTGCCTTCCCACAATTTTTCCCCCATTGCCACCACCACTTTATTGTTGAAAGCTGGCTGTCCTTGAGGCAGCCATGGAGAGAGAAGTGGGAGAGCTGCAATGAGTTATTAGGCATTTTCCCTTATACTGACCACTTGCTTATTTCTGTTCATATTTGGCAAGTTTAATGGTTTCTTGATGTTTTTCAACAAGACAAGTAAAAGGGGAGTACGTAGCAGTTCTTTATTTTGGACCTGGTCTTATAATTGTAATGTAAAATTTTTATTAACTTTCCATGAGTGAATACCCAGGATCTTTTCCTTTTATATAGTCAGATTTTGTGTTGTGGTAGAAGGGAGATGATTGTGCTAAAGATTTTATATATATATATATATATATATATATATATAATTTTTTTTAAAAAACATACTTAGTTGATTTTACGTTTAGAAATACCGGACTTTTTAATACTTTCAACCCTTTCATTTATTAGTAATGTTATCTTCCTTTGGACAGTTGACCCACCAATCAGTTGGATTTTTTGCTGATTTCCAGTTTGGAAAATTAAGCTTTCCCTTTCTTTCTTCCTTTTTTTGTTTGTTTGGAAAATATTGTAAATGTTAAGACTGAAAAAATACTGATACCATGTTTACTCTGTTACTTTTTCCTGACATAAGTAGATGTTGGCATCTCCCTAATACTGAACTAAGACTTACTTTTACAGTTTCATATTCTTTCAGATATGTCTTGTTGATTTGTTATGTATACTATGTAATGCATTCTGCTATATTCCTTTATCCTTATACCTAGAAAAACAGTGCTTAAATTTGCATGCTACAGTTTTGACTAAACCCACAAAAATAGCATGAAAGAAAGTGTTATTCCCCTAGTTAGCTGTCGTTATTCAATTAGTCTTAGTTTAGTAGCACCACTCTCTTGGATCTGTTGATTGGAATTTTCTTCTTGTTTCATTAACTTGTTAAGTGCATAGTTACTGTAACATACGATACTATATTATTGTTAGCATTTCCAGATTTAAAATATTGCTTTCTGGGCTTATAGATGTATTCTGAATTTTTCATTTTCCTAAATGTATATAATGTCATCAATAATATCTTATATAAACTTTCCTTAGACTGGAAAAGGAAAGTAATGGATTTTAGATGAAGTTGTTATGTCCCTTTCTGGAAACATTTTTCTCATTGACTATATTGGCTACAGTGTGAATAAGGAGGATCCTTCCAGAACAGACAGATAGTAAAAAAAAGCTGTAAGTGAGAAATTTATTACAAAATTTTAATGGGAAATACCAGAGTGAGTTTATACAAATATAACCTTTTGAGGAAATGCCATTCTCTATTTATTTAAGTGCTTAATGCAGATAATGGGAGTCTGCTGGGTTACTCCAAAAATGTGAGTTCTTAATGCAGTAGAGCTCTGAACATACTTTCTGGTTGAAGTTTCCAGCCTTAGAATTTGACATGCATTGTAGAAGAGCTGTTTCTGAATCTTGAGGTGGCTTTGGAGTTCAGGTGGTGGAATCATCTTTAGGTATACTGGAAGGTCATGACGAGAACAAAATTTATGCTAATAGCCTGAAACCAACTTTGTTGGACTTTTCTTTCCACTGGTATGACAGCTTTGATTTTTTTTCCCTGTCTTTTTCCTCACAGAAGAATTCGTAAAATTTTATTAGTGTCTGGGACTATCAAACAAGAATATATCTGAAAAAATATCTGAATACTTTACAGTTTCCTTTATGTTATGTTTTCTCTAAATTCAGCGTATTAAGATTGTGTCATTTTGACAGGTCAAATATAATGGGTTGATATCACATTATAATTAAAGGCTGATCCTTAACTATCCAGATATGTAAAATTACCGTTAGGGCAGACTTAGGGCCAACTCTGTCTTCAAAGTCTTGACCTGGCTTCAGGTATAGAGACCATATAGCCCAGTGCTGGTCTTAAGGTTGACTGCATTGTTCCGTAGGCTTTCCAACGGGCAATCCATACACGCAATGATGACTGTCCCATACGTATGCTGGTGTCTACCCCTGTTGTCCTACTCAGGGGATTTCATATGTTCAAGTTGGGAGGTCTGTGCCTGCAAAATTCCATCCCATATGGAGGTTATTTTTATAGCATTCAGGGGATATGTTAATGTAACTTTCACCTGCATTCATTTTCTGCTGATGATGTCTAAAGACTATGCCCTTCTCTCTTGACACTCTTCACTGAATTTACTCTATAGCAGTGTTAAGTGATTGCTTGTACAATGTCATATTTTAGAACAGCTGTTCTTTAGTCATACAACTGTGAAGAAAATGTTCAGAAACAGTTCCCTATTTGAGGGACTAGCAGGAGAAAAGTACAGTATCTGTTTTTGTATTGTAATATATGAAGTTCCTTACTGAACCAAAGGTTTTTTTTTGTTTTTTTTTTGTTTGTTTTTTTTTTTTTCTTTGGGGGACTAAGGAGAATTTACCCTTCTAGGGCTCACTGGGGCGGTTTTCCACTGTAGTAGAGATTTGTTGAAGAGTCTCATCTTTTTGGAAGATCAAGGAATTGATCTAAACCCAAGCTACGTAAATCAACAGCTCCAAAGCAGCAAAGCTTTTGTCTATGTGTATGCAGATGTGCATGCATATGCATGCAGAGGTGTGAGAGACTTTGAAGAAAGAGAAATATGCAAGGTCATTGCCAATGAAGCAGTTTGTGTACCATTTTGATGATTTTAAAATGCTTATAGCTTATTTATAGAAGTTTCACAAAATAGTAGATGCTTTTTAAACTTCACTGAAAACTCAGGGAATTTTCCACAGCGTCCACTTTTAGTCGTCTCTCTTAGGTGATCTGAAACACCTTCAGAGCTCATTCCTTTCACAAGGTGGGAATTCAAGCTTTTAGTGTAGGTGTGGCTACTCTCCTAAATTCATGTACCAGAAAGTTTGCAGCCTATTGTACACCTTTTCAAACTTTTGGAAAGTCTCTTAGTATGAGGGCTCAGTTTGGATATTGTTCATTTGTCTGCCTAATAATTCTTCCCTTATATCACAGTCATAATGTCCAAATAAAATTGTAAAGGTCTTATTTTATTTCTACTGTTCAAATGGAGTCTGATATTGCTGTTCAGAAACCAGTGAAATTTGGTCTGTGATAGATTCATTTATATCTGCTTATCATTCTGCAAATGTTATTCTGTTGTCTTAAAAAAGATTTGGTTGCAAAACCAGGATTTGACTTTTGCTCCATTTCTCCTTGTTGAGCTAAAATACACAGAAGGTCTGGAAGAATTCTTTAAATTTGCAGAGGTATAATAGTGAAATTGTGACCTTCCTATTAAAGTATGAAGATACCATTTAACAGTGACCAAAAAAACCCACTTCCCCACATAGACGGAAGCAAAGCCATGGCATACATACTGAAGAATGGAGGCTGGCTTGGGGGTTTAGATGACAGAGATGAGGAAAATCATAAAAGACCAGTCTGCTTTGTGCAGCGCTCTTTTACCAGGCTGAGCAAGAATTCTGTCTGTAGCGATGAGGAGGCTGAGGCAGGAGCTGCCAAGTCTGTCTTGTTCTTTTTTCCCCTGTAGATTTGTATAACTCTTGTACTCAAATTGTTCTCAAGTAAAGGCCGTAGACTTGGAATTCTTTTTGCAAAATACTTCTGGCTTCAATATCAAGTGTCCTTGAATGACAGAAGTAGAAAGTGAAATGCATGGGTTATTCTAGGTGAACACAGAACTGCAGAAAGGATATGCCTGAGAAAGGTATTCTGTTAAGACCAACACAAATCGTGGGTGCTTTGTGGCATTTGTTTTTAAGTGTACGTCACTAGAATTGCTTCAGCTGAGTCTGAGCTTCAGCACCTTCTGTGTTGGGAAAGCTAGGTTTCTGGGCGATGTGGCTGAGTTGCTGGGAACATCAGAATTGTTCTGGATCCAGAATTTGAACCCATGACTCTGAATGTGTCTGATGAGAGGGGAGCAAGGATGAAGCAGTTAAGCCTGGAATTCAATCTCAGTGAAAAGAATAAATCATACAGAAGACCTGAAGTCATCAGATTCCTTCAGTGAGCTGGAAGACTAAGGGAAACCAAAGTTAAATTTTAAAAGATGACAGCAGAAAGTGTTGTACCTAGGAGCAACAAAATTAAAAGATTTTTTTTAAAGTAAAACACTTAAAACTTTACTCAGTTTTGTTATGTTATGTAAATTTAATACCGATAGAAAAAAAGATTACTGGTGTTAAACTTTCATCTAAGATGCATTGGCATGTGTCAGATTAACTATTGAAATTTTGTGAAATGGAGCCTAGAAGGTGTGCTAACTGCTAGATACTGCAGAGTGGAAAGAAAATATATTTCCAGTGAGTGAATATTGAGAAAATAAGCATCTGGAAGAAATGGGAATTTTGGATTCTTAATTGCATCATTCACCCCAGAACATCTGCCATAGATATTAAGAGCAAATATAACTCTATCTGAGAGAGGATATAAGTTTAAATAAGGAAGGGGGAAGAGTAATATTGTACCATCTTGTTACATTGCTGCACACTGTGAATGTGAAGGCTGCGTAAATCTCTCTTCTCCTAGTTTTGGTTCAAAAACACCTTAGGAGAATAAAAATGCAGTTTCCATGCCTATGTTTACATTTTCAGAACATGGTAAAATCCAGAAAATCTCCTTTATGATAAATAAAGTTTTTCCATATTTTGTCACTCATCGTAACAATACATAATGTACTGGAAAGCTGGGTTGGAGAAGACAAAGGGCATCCTGCAGAAGTTATGCCCTGGAAATATCTGAGAAAAGAATTAACCTTTCATACTATTACATCACTCCTGTTCTTAGTATAGTTTAGATGGTCACAAAGGCTTCTTTTCTCTTTGTTGTCACACCAGCCTTGGAAACTGCTCTTTGGGTACTGTGACAAAGAAGAGCACTCAGCAACCCCTGCCTGATGTTAGAAAAGACGATGGAGTGAGATATAAATAGCTAAGAATTAGGTAATTAGGAGGATACCCATTACACCAATGCAAGGACAGTGCTCACCAGCCTTATCTCATGCGTTTCTTTTCAGCTTTCGCCTTGCATGATTATATGTGCTTTCTGCAATGGGATTTAAGGGCAATACTTATTTCCTGCCCTCATGCTGTCACAACATTACTGTCATTACATTTGCATCGGTTTACTTGCAAAACCAGCTTGTGTAGAGGAAAAGGACTGAATTAAAAATCTTAGCTACTAGAACAGGGTTAGGTATATTGTACTTCATAAAACAGAAGTAAAATGTAAATGTCAGAGGAAAAGGAAGAAATTTTAAACTAGTGTAATTTTAAACTTTTTTTAAAAAAGAAAGTGCCAGAAGGATCACTGCATGGTATTGCCTGTAAAAATGCCATATCCTTGAACAGCTGTTCTTTAGTTGCAGAAATACCCAAAAATATTCAGAATCAATCAGTTATTTTTAGAAGTAATGAAACAAAAATTGATTTTAATTAGTTTGGACTAAGATCTGAATTAATAAACTGCTATCATTTTATGTTCACATTATAGGCATTGAAAACTTCAGGGTTTTTTTGTAAAAGTTGGAGTAAAACCAAATTAGAGCAGCCTGAATGGCACATGGAAATCATACTTTTATTTTTTTGCAGTTCATGTGTTTTATTTCATCGCAAGTGATATTTTACCCTCATTCTTTTTGTCATATTTTTGAAAGAAACACTGCTAATAAGTACTGAACTACTGCTAAAAATCAGGAATTTGTTGAAGCAAATATTTTTCTTGAGTCTAATTATTGCTTCTATTTACCTATATAACTTAGTTGAATAAGTATTTTTAACCTGTGTGTGCAGTAAATCCTGTGAAGAATTCACATTTAAAACTATCACAAACTGATCTTGACTTCCAGAAAAGTTCTCCTAAAAATCTCTTCTATTGCCTAGCAGATGTGTAGGAGTCATTGCAAACTAATTTACTCTTCTGCTGGGTACTAGGTATACAAGAATCTATATTGAAGCAGCATTATGACCCATACTAAAAAGATGAGAAAATGCCAAATTATGGCTTATCCTATTTGAGTCATTGTAGAAAAATAAGTGTTAAGCTACAAAATATCACTCCATTTTTCATAACAATGATCATCAGGGGGTAACAATTTCAATAGTTTTAATGAAGATTTTGTGTCTGGCAATTATTTTGTACTTTTTTTAATTTTATGGGAAAATATGCATGTATAGCAAAAATGAATAATTAAGAAGGAGATAGGTGGGACACATGAGATTTCTGTCTTACAGACAACCTGCAGAAAAATGTGGAAGTGTTATTTTACAGTTACAGAATGGAATTTGTAAACTTCAGACTATTTCTATGTCCCTTTATTAAAGTGAATTGTCTACAGCAAAGAAATATATCAGTAATGTATTTTAAATGCAGGAAGTCTATCTGATTCCTCTAAGTGCCTTTTCTTTTGTCTTTGAAGAAGAAAATTCAATATTTAGAGAGCTGTGAAAACCAGTTGAGATATTCTAGTACCATAACTTGTAGCATTTTAAAAGCTCCTGAAACAACAGCTAAGGGGATATATTCCTCAAATGTTCTTTTTGACTTTAGCATTATATTTAGACCTGAAAGTCACTCCTCTGCTGAGTCCTGGCAAATGTCTGAGATCTTAGATGTCAGCTTTACAGTGTAGAATAAATAAGTGTATATATTTTTTAGTTTACTTAAGTTATATACATATATTATCAGTCCTAGTGCAGACATGGTTGTAGAGAACTGACCTTCTGTTAGGCTTGTTTCCGTATTGTGCTAATGTCAGATTCTCTTGAGGGCAATCTCCCTAAACAAACGAGTAGCCAGGGACCAAACCTTGTCTCTGCTGATGTAGCTCCTTCCCTTGGAGAGAGATGTAATCTCACATGCTTAAAATTTGGATATTACCTCCTGGGAATGCTTCATTTTCTGCCTCTGCATTGATTATACAGGAATGTCCAGCTTCAACTAGATACCAGAGCTGTAGATATCCAAAATACGGTGACACACTTGGCTTGTTTAGGAGAGAGATTTGCTTCAGAGGCAGTCCTGAAGAGCAGAGGAGTCTAGGAAGACTGGACATTCTTCAAAAAGGAAGACTTAAAGGCTGGAACAGGCTGTCCCGATGTGCTGAAACATGAGACGGCAGGGAAGAAAACTGACCTGGCTGAACAGTGAGCTTTGGCTGGAGCTCAGGGAAAAAAAAAAAAGAGTTTATTACCTTTGGAATAAGGGGCAAACAACTCAGAAAGACTACAAAGACATTGTGAGGTTATGCAGAGAAAACTTATAAGAGCCAAAGCCCAACTAGCCCAACTGGCTACTGCAGTAAAAGGAAATGAAAATAAAATGTTTCTATGAATGTATTAGCACCAAAAGTAGGATTAAGGAGAATTTCCAGCTTTTATTAGATGTGGGGAGAAACATAGTGACAAAGAGTGAAGAAAAGGCTGAGAAACTTAATGTCTTCTTCTCCTTGGTGTTTAAAAGTAAGACTAGTTCTTCTCTGGGTACCCTGCCCTATGAGCTGGAAGATAAGGAGCAGAGTGGAGCCCCCATAATCCAAGAGGAAATTCTTAGCAGCCTGCTACACTGCTTAGACACATATATAAGTCTATGAGGCCAGATAAGATCAACACGAGAGTACTGGAGGAACTAGCATAAGTGCTCAGTAAGACACTTTTCCATCATTCGTCAGCTGTCCTGGCTAACTGGAGAGGTCCCAGTAGACCGGGTTAGCAAATGTGATACCCGTCTACAATAGAGAAGGAAGGATCAAAAGGATGATCTGGGGAACTACAGGCCTGTCATTCTGACCTTGTTGCTGGGCAAAGGTCATAGAGCAGATCATCTTAAGTGCCATCATAGAGCACTTACAGGATAACGAGGTGATCAGGGCCAGTGAGCATGAGTTTAGGGAACACAGGTTCTACCTGACTAACCTGATCTCTTTCTATGACAAGGTTACCCACTTAGCAGATGAGGGAAAGCCTGTAGTTGTTGTCTACCTAGATTTCAGTGAAGCCTTTTACACCATTTTCCATAGCATTCTCCTGGAGAAACTGGCTGCTCATGACTTGGACAGGTGTATTCTTTGCTGGGTAAAAAACTGCCTAGATGACTGGGCCCGAGTAGTTCTGATGAATAGAGTTAAATCTATTTGGTGGCTGATCACAAATGTTGTTCCCCAGGGCTTGATATTGGGGCCAGTTATGTTTAATACCTTTATTAATAGTCTGGTCAAAGGGTTGAGAGCACCCTCAGTAAGTTTGCAGATGACAACAAGTTGTGCAAGAGTATTGAAATGACTGAGGTTAGAAAGGCTCTACAAAAGGATCTGGAGAGGTGGAACAACAGACCAAGGCCAATTATATGAGGTTTAACAAGGCCAGGTGTGCTGCATTTGGGTCACAACAACCACATGCAACACTACAGTCTTGGGGATGAATGGATTGAAAACTGTGGGTTTTGGTCAACAGGCAGCTGAATATGAGCCAGCAGTGCCCCTAGGTGGCAGTAGGCCAATAGCATCTTTGCTTGTGTCAGAAATAGTGTGGTCAGCAGGGTTAGGGAAGCGATTATCTCCCTGCACTGACCGCTTTTGTGAGGCTGCATGTTGAACACTGTGTTCAGTTTTGGGTCCCTTACTGCAAGAAACACATTGAGCTGCCAGAGTGTATGCAAAGAAGGGCATCAAAGCTGATGAAGGTTCTAGAGCACAACTACGATGATGAGCTGCTGAGCGAACTGGGGTTTTTCAGTCTGGAGGAAAGGAGGCTGAGGGAAGACCTTATCCCTCTCTAAAACTAACTATAAGGAGATGTTAGTGGGGTGAGTAGTGGTCTCTTCCCCCAAGTAACAAGTGATAGGATCAGAGGAAACAGCTTCAAGTTGCATCAGGGAACATTTAGACTGGGTATTAGGAAAAAAATTATTCACCAAAAAGGTTGTAAAGAATTGAAACAGGCTGCCCAGGGAAGTGATTGTCACCATCCCTGAAAGTATTTAAAAGATATTTAAATGTGGTGCTTAGGGACATGGTTTAATTGAGAACTTGGCAGTGCTGAGTTTGTGGTTGGACTTGAGGATCCTAAAGCTCTTTTCCAACCTAAACAATTTTATGACATATGTCTCTGCTTTTGTAGAGAACAGTGGAAACACCACTTATTATTGCTATAATAATATAATAAATGGTGGTATAAATATTCAGGAAGTAAATAAAAATTTCAAGATGAACTGCTGTGCTAAAGTTTTGGATCCTTCTACTTGGAGATGATTTCTTATATGTCTGTGGCTTTGTATGTATATATGTATATATGCATGTATACATATGTATAATACTTGAAAAAAATAAGCAAGGATAAAATTCCAGCAAGTATCTCCTGTCTGCAAACCAGACACTGCTGTTGCTTTTGATGCACTGAGCCATGCACACACTGCTGAAATTTGGTTTCTGTTCATTCATCTGACAACATATTGATGTAATATATGCAGTGCTATATTCTAGAAATGACTGTATGGGAAAAGGAAGGTGGATGAATGTGCCACTCCCTTTAAGAGATGAAACAGAGGTTTGAAAATAACGAGATAGCATATGTATTATGCAGCATAATTGCTACAGTAAAAATCCAGGCAAACAACAGTCACTAACCACAAATACTAGAGCGCTTGTGTGTGATAGAAAAGGAAATTCAGTGTCCATTTTTACTTTTATATTGTGGATCTCATTCCTTAGACATAGACCCCCAGCCATAATATAACTCTGAAGGAATGTGTACTTTCACATTATGAATTAGCTGTTAAAACATAGCTCTACCACTGAAATCAGGAAAGCTTGTCTCACTGCTGCATCTTTGGTTTCTGATTTACATATCTTTTTATTTTGTTTTACAATGTTCTGCTAACTACAGCTGCACCTGGAGGATATGTGCTAGGTTTATTCTCAACATTTCTCTGACTTGTGAGGCCTATGAAGATAAAACACCCCCTAGATTTGCGCATGTGATCAGACAAGGTATTTCATGAATGGTGTTTTGTCAAATCCTACAGTGTATCCCCTTGCTGTTGAGCTTTTAAGGTGGTGAATCGAAGGGGAAGGCAATTCTTGTTTTGTGACAGTCTCCCACGCACTAAAGAAGATTATGCTTGGCTCCCTTCAGAACATATCACTGCTCCAGATCTGAACAGTTATTTAATGCTTATCTATTTTTTCTGGAGTGCATTTTAGAACTAAAGCAGTAAAAACATTCGTTGTGAGTCAGTGTAGATACTCCTAAGGAACTGTGGGTAGTTGGTTATTTCTCCATAACACTTTCATCTAACCTTGAAAAGAGGCATGGCCCTACAGATGTTTATAAAATGTTGCTCCTCTGTTGTCATTTTTGACATGTGGTTAGACACTGGAAAACAAATACACTGTACCACTTTGTATTGTATGTGTTATTCAGCTTCAGCGGGAGTCATGGCTGCTTGGCTGTTCCATGAGTTTCATGTCCAATGCAGGAGCCTGGGGCAGTCTGGCGTAATGGAAAAATAGTTTACTCATAATTTACTCACAGTCTGCTCCATGTGTACTTTTTATGGCCCTGGAAAACTCATGCCCAAGAACTTCTAGCAAACTGTACCACACTCAGTGCTTGCATCTTATCTGTGATCTAGATACACAAGGCTCCTGGCTTATTTTGTGCATGGACAGTAATGAAAAGGGAGCCTAGCACATCCCTGGATGCAGTATATGAGCTTCCACAGACAGAGAGGGTAAAATTCCAAGCACGAAGCCATGCCATTCTCTGAAAAAGTCACTGAGTAATTATGATTTTTTTTCCTATCTCTTGTCTCCTAATACGTTTCTCTTGAAGGTGTGAATTACTTTAGAGGTTTTCATTACCAAACAGATTTTACAAAGCATGCTTCTGGAGTTCTAATACTTTAGATGTTTTTGCAGCTTTTGACTTTGGATAGCAAGATGAGTGGTGTATATATTTCCTATCAACAGCTTCTATTAACCAGAGTTCCGTCAGAAACAAGTGGCAAACAATCTGCTAGGAGCATCTTAAAAGATACCTCTGCAGCAAGGAGAGATATCTGAAAGCATTATCTCCTGGGAATCCTTGAGCAAAAATATTCTTGATTGCACTGCTCTGAATGGTTCTCCTGGCATTTTCTCCTCTTTCATTTTGCTTGTTGAAACGTGCTTTCTTTTCCTCTGTCTTGAAGAAAAGCCAGCCTCTTCCCAGGCCACACAGTTGCAATTCATAGACTCTGTCTTGATACTTATTGATTCATCATGCCCGTGGCTTAGAGACTTTCTATTTATGTGGAATCAATAATGTAGTGGGAAGGTTGTAGCAGGGGAGATCAGTCTAAAAGAGGGTATTTCACAGGACTAGACATGTGCCTTGTTAGCAGTTTTTTTCTAAAGGCCTGAGTTAAGTTCGTCCCCTGACTATGTACTTCAAAGAGCTTGCCCAGGGCTCTACAGAAGCAAGCTGGAACTTAAAATTAAGATCTTTCTTTCAGATGGTGAACTGTATGCTGGGACATCCTACAGAGTTTCTCTGAACATGTGTGTGGGAGTCTGAAGCACTGTGAAGAAGTCACAGAAGGCAAGGGGTGGAAAAGGAAAATTAATAAACCTAGTTTTTAGGAAAGCAAGTATGCACACATATACCTGCAGTTTGTGGAAGGAATATTTTGAGGTATATTTGATAAGCTGGTTTAATTGGCAGATTACACAGAGCTATGGAGTAGAATGTTATGTATCATAAAAATATATATTACAGAATTAAAGACATTTTGAATTACTACAGAGAGTATTCTATCCAATCTTGAAAATAGGTAAGGCAAAGCAAAAAAACAAGCCAAAACAAACCCCAAAAGAAAAAAAATTGACCCAGCAACTAAAACTCTGTTTGTAAAAACAGATAGCCAACCAAGCAACCAACAAAAATCTTGGAGAAATTCTAAAATGTGAAATTAATTTTTTTTTGCTATAGATAAGTAATGTTAAATTGTATCACATATTTATGTGATGAAAGTACACACTCAAAAATATTTTCATAATCTTACACTGTATTTATATTTAAATATCCTCTTAAGATGAATGGGTGAGTATGCGGGTGTTTGTAGCTACCTTTCTGCATAGAAGAGGGATATAAAGTGACTCAGTACGATGGGTATTCTGTTTGGAAAAATTCTACACAATGAAAATCTTGGCAGAATTTTTGGAAGTCCATCTTAACCTTACTGAGTAGTTTCTGTCAATTCATCACTAAAATCCCAGAGTGCTTCTGCTAAAGTGTGCATTTTAAACTTGATCAGCTTAATAGCTCTTCAATACAGATGTTAAATGTGCAATGTTCATATTCATCCTTAGAAAAATCTCTTTGTGTTTCTTACTTTGGAAGTCATTACTTTCTCTTTCCTTTACTTTTTTTTTTGTTGTAATTTAGTAAAGATTTTCCACATAAATTTGAAATGTGGGGTGCTGTTGCTTGTTTAACCTTAAAGAATCATACCATGGGGTGAATGAGAGGCACTAAGCATAAAGGAAAGTAGAATAAACAGAATAAAATGCTAAGACTTTGATAATGGAATTCATGGTGACATTTGGGTGCTTAAAAATGAGTTTGCCTTGTTATGAGATCTACTGCCTGAACAAGTTTCTGCACCTTAAAAATAAATAAATAATATCTTAACTATGGAAGCAATGTCACACATAAGGAGCTAAATATGTGTTGAGATGCAAATAGAGCACAGAGACCCAGCTGCATCCTTCTTTGGCTTCACTTAAGCTGCTGTCTCCACAGAGGCACCAAAAGTCCACTGGGGTGCTTGAGCTGTTTTCTAACAAGTATGAGAAGCCCAAAAGCAGGCTGTTCAAAAGGACTATTGAACTTACCTTTTCGCCTTGTTATGCTAATCCTATTTAATAGAGACTCCTATACACAGCACTTTGCTTTAGACATTTCTTCAGGTGAGGGTTGTGTGCCAGATATGTAGGGGTAGAAAAAGCCTTATTTGTTTTTTTTTTTTCCTGAGGTGTCCCTGCGAACATGTTAATTTGTCATCTAGTACAATGTGCCCTGAGACCATTTGGGTCAATTTGAAAGAAAATAAGATTAATAATGAGAGTTACCTAAGGAAACAGGGGGAAACAAATTCCCCATAAACTGTGTGAAAAATAGGCTTCTAAAGCCTTGAGACAGAGGAAAAAATGAGGGGGTTTTTTTGTATTCTGTCAGATGCTGAAGGCTGCTCTGAGACATGTGGTATTGCTTCTTGCTGAGTTGAGATATTTGGCAGAAGGCCCACGGAGAGAGTAGGAGAGAATAAAAAGTCTTTGTGCCAAATGTTCTTTTGAGTGCCTGAGAGCTGGATTGGTCTTTTATTTTTCTCTGTGAAATCATATAATTAGTAATCTCAAACCTCAGCCTCTTAATTTACAAAATGTCTGCACACTTTAATATGTCGTTTGCTTAATATGTTTGATAACAACCTCAGAGATAGTAGAGCTTTTGACTTCTTGCAGTATTTATAAACTGCTCCTTGGCCTGGGTGTTTCTCCGCCAGCTCTACATAGGCTTGTCTTGTGGATGGTGTCAGCCTGCAGCCACTATAGAAGAAACATGGGAAGTATCTTGCTTGCAAAAAGCAAGACAGCTCCATTCCTGGCTCATAGTGAAACATGCATCCTTTACTGCTGTCAGCACCCTCCCCTGTCTGCTCTGCAGCCCAGCAAACAGGGTGGTTATGGTGCAGTGGTTCTGCCCTTGGCACCTGCTACAGGAGGTAGTGGGAGATCTATTCATCTGGCTGCAGCTGGGGAGCCGAACTTGTGAGGACTGGGAGAGTATTCAGAGCCATTCTCTTCTCCTCTTCTTCCAGAGGGTGAATGCATAAAGAGCTGCATGATCCCAAACAACCACTGTGTGTGATTCTGTCTCTGAACACTCTGTGGTTTCATAATCTGATTTCAAAAGTAAAGGCAGGACCTAGACAGGGTGACACTCTAGGCTGAGAGAGGGTCACAGGAAGAAGAAGAAATTATCCTTCAGGTTGTCTGAAAATTTGTTTTGTTTTGAGTTCCCATGCCTTGGCTCAAAGTTGGACACGAAGGTGTGATTTGTGGCCATTGCCATAAGAAAGTTCTGACTTTTGTGAGAGAGGAGGTAAGCTTATTCGAGTAACACTGGATCACTCTTGCTGAAGAACTGATTGAATGAAGTCAGTGTCAGTGAGACCAGAAGGATAAAGTCAGATGGCTTTGAGCTCTCCATGTCCAAATATCCTACATGAAGTGCTTCATCTGTGGTTTTGTGCTTTGAAAGATGGTATGAATAGCTGGGAATATGCCAGCTTGCTATGTTAGTCCAGTAAGCCTTTTTCTTTCCTGGTGGAAGCAAATAAATTCTTCAATCCTTTTCAGAGCAGAAGTTTGGTATGGGACTATGTGAGGCCTGATCTCATAGGTTCCTTAGTGAACTCTTCCCAGGGGAATGCTTACATTGTAGTTTTCCCTGATGTTTTTCCAAAAGCGAAAAAGTCTTCCCACACAGATGACTATAACTGGTGGCTGGCAAACAAGTTGATGGATGAGATTTTTATTTGGCACGGTGCAGAAAAGCATGCTTGGCAATGTGACTGTGGCAGACCATTCATTAGCTTGGCTTTTAAAGGCTACCAGAGATGCTCTCTGCATAGTGGTGTTGTATGAACTCTGCTTACTATCCTTCACCCAAGTGGACTGACCAGTTTAATTGCATGGTAGAGGCAGCCCGATGAGAGGAGCTGGGCTATCATCTCCAGCACAAACACATATCAAGAATTACTCTTGTTATTTTAAAATGATTTTCTCAGGAGAGAAAATGTATTGAATCCAAGAAGTCTGTGAGGGGCTGCAGTTATCAGGATCTTTTGTATACGTGTTGCCTGCAGGTGGCCTTGCAAAAGTTATCAGTCCAAGCAATCAATCAGCTCAGTTTTTAAACAATTCTCCAGAGAGCCTATCCCAAGATACAAGAGACATCATAACAAAAGAAAAATGAAAGGCAATGTTGTAGTTTTAAGTTAAACAGATTCTCCACTGGTGTAAGCCCAGTATATTTGGGCTTTTTCAGTGCCCAAGGTGACCAAATGACTTTTAACAGTTTTAGCTGAGGTGCAAGATGTGGAGATGTGAATGCAGGAAATGAGACCTCAAAGTCCTGTCAATAAGGTGTTCTTGTGGGATTTTAGGAGATACTTGGGTGGGAAGGAGTTGCCCACATCACAGCATTACTCAAATGAAGCACAAAATAGGTCCACATGACATCTGACTGGGATGGACTGTTGTCATCAAGCAGGGCAGCTCTTCTGCTTAACTCACTGCAGTGTCTGGGCAGGTGCTTCTTGACAGCTATTGATCTGCGGATCTAGCAGGTAACCTGTCAAATATGAGAGAATGATCTTGACAGTCTGTGTACATTTCTTAGCAGCAAAGGTTGAGGGTTAAATGTGCTTTTGCCAAGTTTTGCTTACTTCCTTGCTTACTTTTTCTTTCCAAGAGATTTCTAATACTTGGATCTGTTAGTTTGGTGACTACAGAAAGTGAGTAGGTGTGAAGCTACTGCAGCTCCTTATCCCCAGGTTCTACCAATGGTGAGACTGAGCCAGTGTACTCCTTAGACTCATATGGATGAACAGATAGATATGTATATTTCCACACACAGAGTACTCGTAGAGCCAGCCACACAGATCAAGGCAGACAAAACAAAATGTTTTTCCTGACACCCATGTTAATGCATACAGCAATCACACAATGGATGGCCTAGTCCTCTTCCCTGGCTGATTAGGACTGAAGTCTGTTAGTAGAAGGGAATACATATGTATACAAATGCACAAAATGCATCACTGCAGTAACTGGTCTTAGACACTCCACTGGCAACTGGTCCAAGGTCCACCTATTCACAGTTCTTTTCACTTGTATTCATGAGCCCATGAGTTTGTCATCTCATGCCAGCTGCAGGTAACCAGATCTTGTAATCAATCGCCAGCTAGTCTGGCTTAAATTTCCCTAGCATTCACACATACCCTCTCAGAGAAGAGTGTTCACCCACTAAAAAGATAGAAAAGTGATTTAATGAGAATGCAGGGCAACTTGCAGTGTTTGAGCACAAGGCTCAGCTAGGCAAGTGTACTGATCAGGTGCTGTTTGTACTTCAGTGGCTCCTCTTGTCCTGTCCCCTTTATTACTCTCTCCTCTCCAGTCCACCTTGACCCCCTCTCATTTCCTGCCCGTGGTCTTTCCACTAATTATACCATGGTGAGTCTCACACATTTCCACACAATGTCTGATGGTAAATTTTACAAAATCCACAAATTCTGTTTCTACCACCTCATAACAGACCCTATGCCCTTGTAGTCATTAACTGCCTTTAGTCTGCAAATCTTCCTGGGGAGGCATTTTTTTGTGCTGACTCATCTCAGTGAGTTTCCTAAAAGGCTCAGGGCACGATGAATGGTGCTTGGAGGAGCAGGTCAGTGTGCCTCACTGGTGCTCATTAGCATCCTGGGGATCCTCTGGGCCCCCAGATTCTCCACATTTAACCAATTGCTGTGCTAATATGAGGGCTACTTGGCATATCCTCAGTTCTGGGTATCTGGAAAGGGCTTTCTCAGGATGCTTAGAGAGTAGCTTCTTCCTACAGAAGATTTTCTATGTCAAAGTAAAATTTGGTACTTATTCTTAGCTGTGCACAACTTTTGTATTATGTGAATGTTTCAAATACACATGGCGTAAATGGAGTACATAACTAAACAAGTTTTTAAGTAGCCATGTAAAATGTAATGATAGTGTAGAATAAGTTAGCACAAAATTATCATTTTTTTCCTGCTGATTCTATGACACTCTACCATGTGTTATCTGGAAAATAAAGCAGCATGAATGCCTTTACTGAGATGTACCACGACTGTAGCATGCCTCATTGTCACCACTGAGGACACAGTAGTTGCTGCTGTGTCTGTAATTGATTTTTCAGTTCACTGGCCAAACAAAAAGAAAACCAAACAAGTAAGATTTTTTTTCAAACCAAATAAAATATTATGCTTACTTTTGAGAATTTTTATTATTTTTAAAATCCCTTAAGTCTGTCATAGCAATAAAAACTACTGTTAGAAAAAATAAAAAATTGCGGAAATAATTTTTTTTGTCCCACTCTGAGGATACCTGCTTTTAGGTTCAAAGTGTAAAGAAATTTGACTAGATTTTAGAAATAGTTACCCTACTTGGATACTGTGCTTTTAGTAAATGAACTGTTCAATGAAAAGCACATCACAACTCTAATGATGGCTTCAAACATGATTTAATAAACTTAATTAATCATATTTTTCAGTTACAATGTCTAGACTGTGTCATCATTTGCTCAGTCACTTTAATATGTCCTGCATATGAAATCACAAGAAAAAATATCTCATTTGCAAATCCATTTGTCACCTTTATTCTGATCTTTAAAGGTCATGTACAGTAGGGTTCCTGTCAATGTGGATCTACCATTGCTTCTTTGGGAGTCAATGGCTTGCTGCTGGCCAGAGGTAATGAGATTATGACTAATACTGGAGATACCTCTGCTTTCCCTGGTCTCTGTGTTGCCAGTTGTCACTCTGACCCATGGTGCTGACAGGAAGATGTGCTTTTTTCATGTTCACACAAGTAAAATGAGGTTTGTCGTCTTTTTTCCTCAGTTACACTAATGGCTGGTCAAATAGAAGATTTTACGTGTACAAATAGCTTCATATTTCTTATGTTCTTAGGTCCGATATCTGCAGCAATATCTCCACCAAAGTTGATAGAGCGTGAATAGACCAAGTTCAGATTTTTTAACTGAATATAACAGTAAATATTAAAAGATACTGAAAATAATTGGACAGTATATTTCCTTTCATGTATCTTTTTTTTTTTTTTTGATGTTTAAACAGATAAAGGCTGGTGGTGTTTAAACAGATTTAGGCTGGTGAAGGGGCTGGAGAACAGACCCTATGAGGAGCGGCTGAGAGAGCTGGGGTTGTTTAGCCTGGAGAAGAGGAGGCTGAGAGGAGACCTCATTACTCTCTACAACTACCTGAAAGGAGGTTGTAGAGAGGAGGGAGCTGGCCTCTTCTCCCAAGTGACAGGGGACAGGACAAGAGGAAATGACCTCAAACTCCGTGAGGGGAGATTTAGGCTGGAGGTTAGAAGGAAGTTCTTCACATAGAGGCTCATTGGGCATTGGAATAGGCTGCCCAGGTTGGTGATTGAGTCACCTTCCCTGGAGGTGTTTAAGGCACGGGTGGATGAGGTCTTGAGGGACTTGGTTTAGTGTTTGATAGGAATGGTTGGACTAGAAGATCCGATGGGTCCCTTCCAACCTGGTTGTTCTATGATTCTATGAAAGTTTAGTTGGAAGTCCTGGTTTAGCTATGGTTGCACAACATTTTGATTGCTTAGATGTGGCAGTTACTAACACATTGAATTATTTGAAAATACAACAATACTCTGTATGCATGTGTCTGTGCATGCATTTTGTGTTTGTGAGATTTTGCAGGTTTATTTGTATCCTTCCTTTCTACAGCGACACTGAGACTGATATGACATATTGAATTTGCTGAAGTGTAGCGGAAAGATAACCTACATTTGTTTTCCGTGTCAATCAGTATGAACAAAGCAAATAGACTATGTGAACAAGAAAATCCACTTTTTCTTGGTCACTTAAGAGTAGGATGGTGATTTAGAGCCTAACCTAGGAATGGTACATTATAACTACAAATTTTACCTATTTTTCTGGTATCAATACCTGCTCCCCCCCCTACTTGTTTGAAAATTGTTGTATATAATAGTGACTAATTGCTCAGGGAAAACGATGAAGCAGGTTGATAATCTGCTGAAATGCTTGTTTTCCTTTGCAGATGGTTACTAACAAAAACCCCACCAAGTTCCATTATAGTGCCTAATGGAATTATTCATGTGAATATGGTTTACATAAATAAAGACTACTTGTGTGCCTTTTTTTAAAGACTGAATCTGTTTCATATGTGACACCTTTCTGATTATATCCAAGATGACAAAAAGTCTAAATTATGAATAACATTAGATGCAATATGGATTGAAACTCATGGCTAAGAGTAGCTTCCATTCCTGCCCTATTGCTGATCTGTTACTTCTTGTTTCAACTAAAGCTTTGTTTTTGTAAGAGCTTTAAGACACACACAAACATAAGCAAACAAACCTTTGTACACTTTACGTAGTCTCTCTGATCTCAGAGGAATTATCTGGAATGGAATAAAACAAGATACATTTAATTATTGTAAGAATGTAGAGCTGCAGTTCTTATAAGCTACTGTAGGAACTAGGTTCTGCAGAAGGTGGTAACCACACATCTATGGCTGCCTCCTCCTGCTGCTTCCCTCCTTCCTGAAACTGCTTCTCCCTAGCCTCTGCACCCAGTTGGAGGATCTAAACCAGTAGAGAACTAACCCTACAGAAAAGGAATATTTTTCTGCCAGTCTAAATCCCTGGCTTACTGTCATCACCATCAAATGACAGCAAGGGATGAAAGAGTGCTGTGAAGAGACAAACGTTCTTCTTATTCTTCTAGTAGCTGTTAGATGGGTTTAGCTGTATCACCCAATTGTGCCAGTGTCTTTGCAGAGAGCCTTTTTGATGCTTTTTTTTTATAGTGTTTGTACTGTGGCTCCTGCAATGGTGGGGAATCTGAGGACAGAAACAGCCTGTAATTTTATTTCATCTCATCCATAGCAAGAGGATTTCTTCCTCTTTGTTAAGGGGAAGGATGTATGTGTTAGTGCATGACTTTTAGGGAGAAAAGACTCAAATGGCCAAGCAGATAGGTGTCAGATTTGGATGTGGATGTTGAAGTAGCAAAGTTAGGAAATGGTGATCATAATGAACAATGAAATTCAAAAGACTTCCCTTGATTTAGCACTAGGTTTGTCTATAACCCTGCACTAAATATCTTATATGCAGATTTGTGAGTTGCAAAATAATAATCTTGAACAGTAACTTGCCTTTTTTTGCCTGGGACAAACTTCTCACAGAAGTAAAAGAGCATGGGTCATAACTTGCTGCCAGGTACTCTGTGCAAGCATGACTGAAATTTCATTCACCTGAAGGAAAGAAATTTAAAGTTGCCATGAAGGAACAAGAGCCTTGTCCTCGGCTGCTGGACGAGGGAAGGGCTGTGGATGTGGTCTTCCTGGACTTCAGAAAAGCCTTTAACACAGTTTCTCACAGCATTCTGCTTCAGAAACTGTCAGCCTCTGGCCTGGAAAGGCACACACTTTCCTGGGTGGAAAACCGGTTGGATGGCCAGGCCCAGAGAGTGGTAGTAAATGGTGTTAAATCCAGCTGGAGGCCAGTTACAAGTGGAGTTCCCCAGGGCTCAGTGCTGGGTCCAGCCCTGTTCAGTGTCTTTATCAATGACCTGGATGAAGGCATCAAGTGCACCCTTAGCAAGTTTGCAGATGACACTAAGCTGAGTGGAAGTGTGGATTTGCTGGAGGGTAGGGAGGCTCTGCAAAGGGATCTGAACAGGCTGGACCACTGGGCAGAGTCCAGTGGCATGAGGTTTAACACAGCCAAATGCCGGGTTCTGCACTTGGGGCACAACAACCCTATGCAGAGCTACAGACTAGGAGAAGTCTGTCTAGAAAGCTGCGAGGAGGAGAAGGACCTGGGGGTGTTGGTTGACAGCCGACTGAACGTGAGCCAGCAGTGTGCCCAGGTGGCCAAGAAGACCAGTAGCATCCTGGCTTGTATCAGAAATGGTGTGACTAGCAGGTCCAGGGAGGTGATTCTCCCTCTGTACTCAGCACTGGTGAGACCGCTCCTTGAATACTGTGTTCAGTATTCAGTCCTGGGCCCCTCACGACAGGAAGGATGTTGAGGCTCTGGAGTGAGTCCAGAGAAGAGCAACAAAGCTAGTGTAGGGTCTGGAGAACAGGCCTTATGAGGAACAGCTGAGAGAGCTGGGGTTGTTTAGCCTGGAGAAGAGGAGGCTGAGAGGAGACCTCATTGCACTCTACAACTACCTGAAAGGAGGTTGTAGAGAGGAGGGAGCTGGTCTCTTCTCCCAAGTGACAGGAGACAGGACAAGAGGGAACGATCTTAAGCTCTGCCAGGGGAGATTTAGGCTGGAGATTAGGAGGAAGTTTGTCACGGAAAGGGTCCTTGGGTACTGGAACAGGCTGCCCAGGGAGGTGGTTGATTCACCTTCCCTGGAGGTGTTTAAGGCATGGGTGGATGAGGTCTTGAGGGACTTGGTTTAGTGTTTGGTAGGAATGGTTGGACTCGATGATCTGATGGGTCTCTTCCAACCTGGTGATTCTGTGAATCTATGATTCTTAGAATAGGTGGAATTTATATATATTGAACAGTCTTTGCTGTGTATGTTTAAACATAGTCTTTAAGCGCATTCAGTTTTGTGTAAAATGAGAAATAATAATTACTTAGCTTTCTTTTTTCCCAGGAACACGATGGTGACACTGAAGTTTTTCATTTATCAATATCGTACTGATTTATGAGATTTTGGTTATGATTTCACTACATGAAAAGTGCTATAAAAGTAACAGGTTAATTACAGGTTATACTGTTAATAGGTGATATGGTTATGTCTGTTTTCCAGATTACACTCTCATAATACAGTGTCACTTCTTCTGGAACATGATATATACATATATTATGTGAAGTATAATCATCAGGAAAATTTCCCATTCTATACACATAGATATCTCAAAGTCTTTTCAGTCCTTCTTCACATTGATTTCAGGGAGGATTACTTGCATTAGTAGAGAAGGCAGAACTCAGTGTTTGCAGTTTGAATAATGAATTTTTATAGGTTTCCAGAAATAACGTTGAGTTCCTCAAACATTTTCTGCAAACCAAGCAGCATACTTTGAAATCTGTGCTAGGAGAAAAAGAAACAAAACCAAAATGTGAATCTCTTGAAGTGCTATCCTCCTTTCCTGGAATACTTCAGTGGCTTAATGAGGTTAATTTGTATTAGGTTTTGGGAAATCCTTTATCTGCTTTATAGAGGCTTTCATTTCACATCAGTGTGACAGATACTGTACTTACCGCACTGGAACTTAATTATTTGATAGCATAAAGAGCTGAAATCCCTACATTTCCTCTCAAGAAGTATTCATTGCATACTCTAGATGGTAAATATAAAGTAGAGGATGGTTGGCCTAGATTTTCAATGTTTGAAGTATCTTTGTATACTTTTCTAGGTTGTTTTGACTTTATACCTAGAAAATTTTAAAGCAGCTTTGGTGAAGATTCCCACAATGCTATTAATAGTATGAGATTAGTTTTTATACTCTCATTTTTCCTGTATCTCTTCACCCTTCAAAATGTTTTTCTGTATTGTACATGAGTTTGAGACTACTTCATTTAACTACATTTTTTTCCCATAGAGATCTTAAAATGCCTGATTTTCTTTCCCTAATTACTACAAACTAAGACTTCCAAAAGACTTGTTTCAGTATGAGCATTTCCTCCACAGCATTTTACATCAGCTTTTTGAACTGATTTCCATTCCAGATGGCTATTGGTACACATAGTACTTTATTTTCTCTTAGCAGGCATATTATGGCATTTCTGTAGTCCTGGTAGAGCTATGTCAAACTATTTAATAAAAGCATGAGCAGGCAAAATTTCAGGATCAATGATACACATCAGAATACAGATGAGGACTGGAAACTAATGCAGTGAAAAGTTAAGTGGGGTGAAGTTCACCTCCTGCCACTAAATTTACTTGTTCTTTTTGTTGATTCAATGTCTGGTTTTGTATGTACCTTTCATAAAATACAAATCAGTGAATTAGTGTTAGTGTGTGTGAGTATAATATAAGTGACTAATGTGAATTTGCAAAAGGAGTATGTACTTTATACATTTGAAATATAACCCGGAATATTTTATTTACCATATTTACAAAAAAAAAAGCTTGTTAGACTTTAATGAGAAGCATTAATATATTTATTCAAATTGGTTTATTGGTGACATACCAATGACATAGTTTGGAAAATAATTAAAAGTAATTGTTACAGCACACTGCATGCTGCTATTTGTAAAGCTATTTTCTCATCATCAAAAATATGAAAACATCTGAGACTGCAAAGTTCAAGTGAATGCTATGAATTGCTTTCCTCATCCTCTATTGAATTAAAGTAACAAATAGTTGAAAAATCAAAGAAAAACAATTTATGCTAAAAAAGACCTTTCCTTTCCTAGATTTCAATGTACCACAATATGATGGATCATGGGTTAATTGCTCACATTGTGTTATATCAGCTCTAGTATGTCATGATGTGATAAACCTTAATCTAGTCTGACATACTATGATGTAGTGAGTGATGACAAAGATCATAAACTGTTCAGTGGATTGTGTTCTACTGAAAAATGCATAATTCCATTAATGAAATATTTATTACTTTATGTTTTGTTGACGATGACTCAGAGTCTAATTGCTGCCTGTGGCTTTGCCTCTAGGCACATTCTTCGGGTCCATAACCTTTATTAAGTTTTCCTTCCTCAACCCTTTTGGGAGCTGATACTGCGGAATAACTAGTGAGTTGGTCGAGGGATCAATTTGGGGCTTCTGAAAGCTTCTTAGTAGGGCCTTCTCCTTGTGGAAGCTCTGGTTTATTATTTGGCACTAGGAATATGAAAGGTGGCTGAAATGTTCAATACATAGGCTTTGATTAAAGTATACAAAAAATTAAACAGCAAAAGAAACCCTATATAAGGTTGTAGGTTAATACAAGTTCAGATTTCTTTCTGTCTTCCTTCTGATGGAGATTAGGTATCTCCAGAAATATCTAATCTTGTATTACTAACCACCAAATGCTTTATTAAAACAATTTTTTTTTCCTGAAGTCTCGATCCCTTGGTAACTGGTTACTGAATCAGAAAGGGCAGTTTGGTAGTTTCTCTTTTACCAAATTTATCCTCTCATAGGACTCCAGTAGCATGGTTGTGGTGATCAGTCAGAGTACTGTGGGTGGGGTTGATGGGCACTGTATATAGGATAATGAAGATAGTCCTGTTACCTTCCATCTTTGAAAAGTTGTGATCACCGTTTCTAGACTTTCTTTGCAGTGCCAGGTAGAAAGAGTTAAAATGTGATTCCTTAGTAGATTATATTTGTGATTTTATTTCTGTTTTTAGTTTGAGGGTTGTCCCTTTATCCTGCTACCTCTTCTTAGTCCACCTGTAGGGAGATATTGGGATATCATACTAAAAATTGCATCTGTACTGGACGTAAAGTCTGGAGACACAGATTCTGAAAACACAGGCATGTATGGGTATTTTAACATAGTTTCACTTCCATTTCAAGGTTTCTGATTTAGACAATTTGGTATAGGTGCACAGAGATTTTCATGGGAGTCCAAAAATTGGTACTATTCCTAGGCTTGTTTTATAACGTTTCTACTTCTCTCTTCACTGGAACAGTCCCATATGCAGCGTTCTCCAGCCGTTCTTCTTTAGCCCATATTTTCTGCCTGAGATAGTTACACTACATTTGGAAAAGAAATCAACTTTACATTCTAGTATTAGTACTATTGTAATTCTAGTTTCATGCATGGCAGATTGCCTTACAGAGCCAAGTTTAATACATTTCTAATTAAAATAACCCCTCTCAAACAGTATGACGTTACCTCACAATGTTATCAAATTGCTCATCTTTTTATTTTCACAGCTCACCATGTTAAAACTGGGACCTGTGAAGTGGTGGCACTCCACAGATGTTGCAATAAGAACAAGATAGAAGAAAGATCACAAACAGTGAAGTGCTCCTGCTTCCCTGGGCAGGTAGCAGGTACCACACGAGCAGCTCCTTCTTGTGTTGATGGTACTACTACTCTATTGCTTCCTTTTGTTGCATGTTCCTAGGGGATTTTGCTGAATTAATGTCCTCAATGAGAACCACTCCATTACAGTTAACTATTTAAAGTAAGAGTAGGAAAACTTCTGCGTTTTGAAAAGCATGCCCAAGGTGAGTGGGAGGAAGATGAGAAAAATGAATTATTTGTTATTACTCCATGGAAATGCTAAGCAAAATTATTAGATGCCAGTGAAAAGAAGCTTCTTGAGAAGCTAAATTTGATCTAAGTTACATAGTGCCCTTGGAGCTGTATGAAATTAATATAATTAAAATAGTTTATTCAAAATCTACATAAGCATCTGATTTTGATGTGCCGCAGTCTTAACAGTTACTGTGGATTTAATTTTATCATACAGGAACAAACAAGCAAAAAAGCCCAAACATAGTTCTAGTTAGCTTTTAGTCTTTTTAGGACAATACAATTTTTCTTACTTACAGTGTAATATTAATGTTTTACTTAACAAATGTAGCATAGGCTCATATGTTTTATTTGGGAAAATACTAGCTGATTTTTCAAATTTCTGTCTCTGAAAGAAGAGTGGGATGGATTCACCCTTTACATGACCTCTTTACTGTTGATATGTTTTTGTCTGTCAGAGATGCTATAAATATGTCATCACTGGGGAATAAATTTAATCAGGCTGTGCTAGAACATATAGTAGATCAGACAGAATATACTAACTAAAAAGAAGTGTCTCTACTTAAAACTTTGAAATCTGGCTGAGCAAGAAAAAAAATGGTGGTTGAAGAGAAATGCTGTGAAACTTCTTCCTGAACTGTAGTAAATTAGAAAGAAAAACAGGAAAGAAATTGACTTTGAAGCAAATAGCACTTTGTGCAAATTGAGACCTAATTTCTTGTGAAGGTGTGTGAAGCACCTAACCTCTTGTGAGGTTCTGTGCTGACTGATAATCAGAGACTAGTTGTCATTCCATGTATTTGCAACATTTTCCTGGAAGGTAAAAGAAATATTGCAACATAATATTCTATTAAAGTGTCGATTTCAACAACATGTTGAATGTGTTTGTTTTCCTCATTTGTAGCTTCAATAGTGGAGCAGAAATGGTGGTGCCATATGCAACCATGTCTTGAAGGGGAAGAATGTAAAGTTCTTCCAGATCGCAAAGGATGGAGCTGTTCCTCTGGGAATAAAGTGAAAACAACTAGGGTAGGTATGATTCCAACCTGACATGTTATCAACAGGTAAAAAAACCCAAACCCATGCACAGGAAATTGGGTGCACATAGAAGATATGACTTGAGAAGATAAAAAAGTGTGGCAAGAGAGTCATACTGGGATTGGACTTCCTGGTCCTGCACACTTTTCTCTGCATACTTTGCAATTTCTTGAACGTGGTAAGCAGTGTGCCAGACCTTCTCAGGTAAGCAACAGAGATAGTAGAGATGATCCTTTTGGTAGCTGATTGACCCAGTCATAGCTGAATACCATTAATGATCAAATGTATTCTAATATACTTGTCTCTGAAAACAGTTGCACACAGTCTACACAGCCTGCTAAGCTCTTCATTCATGGGGTAGCAAACAAGTGGATTTTTATCAATAACATGAAATTACCATGTTTCTGTATAGAAACTACTGAATATGGTAAGCATTTGATATGTCATTACAGTATGATATTCTGATCCTTTCCAACTTGTATGACCAGGATATACTAAAAAATTTTGACAGAATTTCAGTGGATTCCTTCTCTCTGTATAACACTTTTTATGTTATTGCTTCAAAATTACATTAACAGAAATAAATCTAGGATTCATCATGCACAATGCCTGAAAAACAAAGTAATCGTGTTATCAGTTCTACATTTTAGTATCTAAGTAAAAGAGAAGAATAACAAATTCTTCAGATAAGCATTGGTGGAGTTCAAGGTCTTGAGAAATATGGGACAGGTGAGGAGTATAGTCAGGACCATAAATTCTAGGAAAAATTTAGACTCTTCAAGGAGTTAGTTGGTAAAGAAGGGAAGAGACCAGTGTGGCTGAGTTGAGACCTGCTGGTCAAACTAAAGACCAAGAGGGAAATGGACAGGCAGTGGAAGCAGGGACTAGTGATCTAGGAAGAGTACATGGACACTGCCGGGTTGTGTAGGGATGGGTCAGGAAGGCAAAGCTGTGGCTGGAGCTGAACTTGACAAGGGAAGCAAAGAAGAACAAGAAGGGCTTCTACAGCTACGTCAACAAGAAAAAGAAGATTAAAGAAAGTGTACCTGATCAACTGAAATGGTGACCTTATATCAACAGATGAGGAGAAGGCTGATGTACTCAAATTTTTGTCTTAGTCTTCACTGAAGCTGCTCTCCTCACCCCTCCTGGATCAATGGACAACAAGGTGAGGACCAGAGGGATAAAATCACTCTCACTATACAGGAAGATCAGTTTCATGACCATCTGAGGAACCTGAATGTGTATGAGTCTATGGGACCTGATGTGTTGCTTCCCAGAGTCCTGAGGGAATTGGCTGATATGATTACCAAGACACTCTGTGTGATATTTGAAGAGTCTTGGGAGTCCAGGGAAGTTCCTGGTGACTGGAAGAAGGACGACTTGGTGCCCATTTTTAAATGGGAAGAAAGGATGACCCTAGGAACTACTGACCTGCCAACCCCACCTCTGTGCCTGAGAAGATCATGAGAGATTCTCCCAGAAGCTATGCTAAAGCACATGGAGGATGGGGAGGTGATTTCAGAAAATCAGCAAGACTTCACCAAGTGCAAGACCTGCCTGACCAACCTAGTGGCTTTCTATGATGCAATGACCACATCAGTGGACACAGGAGCAACGCATGTAATCTATCTGGATTTCTTTAAAGCCTTGGACATGGTTCCCTACCACATCCTTCTCTTTAAATTGGAGAGATATGGCTTTGATGGGTGGATTATTCAGAGGGTAAAGAATTGGTTGGATGTCTGTATTCAGAGAGTAGTAGTCAGCAGCTTGATGACCAGATGGAGATCTGTGACAAGTGGTGTCCAGGGACCTGTACTGGGACCAGTGCTGTTTAATATTTTCTTCAGTGATACAGAAAGCAAGACCAAATGCACCCTCAGCAAGTTTGCAGTTGACACCAAGCTGAGTGGTGCAGTTGTTACATCAGAAGGATAGGATGTCATCCACAGAGACTGGGACAAGCTGGAGAAGTGGGGCTGTGTGAACCTCATGAGGTTCAAAAGATCCTGTGCTTGGGTCAGGGCAATTCATGGTTTCAATACAGGCTGCGTAATGACATCATGGAGAGCAGCCCTGCAGAGAAGGACTAGGGGGTGCTAGTTGATGAGAAGCTTGACATGAGCTGACAATGTGCACTTACAGCCCAGAAGGTCAACCGTATCCTGGGCTGCATCAAAAGAGGCATTGCTGACTGGTGGATGGTAGAGATTCTGCCCCTCTAATCCACTCCTGTGATACCCCACCTGGAGTATTGTGTCCAGTTCTGGAATCCCCAACATAAGACTGATATGGAACTGTTGGAATGAGTCCAGAGGAGGGCTACAAAGATTATCAGAGGACTGGAACACCTCTGCTATGAGGACAGACTGAGAGAGTTGGGGTTGTTCAGCCTGGGGACAAGTACCGGTACCTGAAGGGGCCTACAAGAAAGGTGGGAAGGGACATTTTACAAGGGTGTGTAGTGAAAGGATGAGGGAGATCGGCTGTAATTAGAAGGGGGAAGATAGAGTTTATGTATTTAGGAAAAAATTCTCCACAATGAGGGTGGTGGGGCACTGACACAGCTTGCCCAGGTAAGTTGTGGATGCCCCCTCCCTGGAAATGTTCCCCAAGTGTCTGCTGTGGCAGGAGGATTGGAACTGAAAGATCTTTAATTAGGTCTCTTCCTACCCAAACCATTTTATGATACTATTAGGCACTCAAACTTCCCAAACCTACAGCCAACACAATTTCTCATCAATTTCAAACAAATTAAAATGCATTCTGAAGACATGCAGGTGTATGTGTAAGCATAAGCACATCACCCATACATCTCACCACGTGCAACGATGACTAGTTTTGCTTCTAAGAAGTTATTGTTTGTAGTGTGGACCATAATTTACTACTGTGGTGTTTACTCCATGCAAGTATTTGAGTGTTCGTGTCATTTGATTTAAATCTTCCCTGCATAAGCACTAAATATCTGGTGCATCTTGGTTGTAAAGAAATGTGGTATGCACTCACTGAATTATATTCCTGCTATTCAACGGAGAGCTCTACATGTCTCAGTTTTGTATGTATAAGTCTTTAAAACATTTTGTCACTTTTTGAAGGAAGGATACTTCCTGAATGTTTGATACACAATTCCACTCCTGAATCGCCTTTCAGTGTGTTTCTTCTGAGGCTAACTTTGCTCGGATGCTGCCCACGTGTACCTTTGTACATGTCAATGCAAATCTGATTATATGTATGTAAAATGTGTGTGCATGTATAATACCATCAAAAGGAACTAGTTTTGTAGAGGCTATTGCTACATGACACTATTCATGTTGAAGAATTCATGCTATCTTTTTTTTTATTTGTGTGCATGTTTAACAAGCAGTAAATAAAAATGTGGGTCTGGATTAAGTTTCTATGGGAAAGAAACGATATCAGAAACTGGGGAGATTTCTATTAAAATCACCTTGAGGAGATTTCTTCCTTACATTTTGCCAGAAGACATTTTTTTCTGTTTTGGTTAAGATTATGAAATTCTGTCCATAGTTAGGAATCTACAGAACCTCAAGGCTCTTGTCCTGCAGGGCTTATGCCTCTGTTACACATTCATAGATTGAGCTCTTTGCAGGATTTGGATTTGTCTTCTGTGGATGGTGGCAATCTTCAGGACTTCTTTCATACCTCTTCAGAAGTGACACAATGAAAAAGACCATCCTTTTCTCTATTTGCCTTCATATACACTTATTCAGTACAATGGGTACTGTAATCTGCTTGCAAACATGCAACCACTAAAAGAAAAATACTAATCCCTTTAAATCTCCCACGATTTGTTCTGCCTTCTAGCTTGTCCAGATACTAAATGTTTACTTCCTTCTTCATTTCCCACAGAGCTGTGAAACTGTTTTGAGACAACAGAAAACTTGAATTTAAATTTAAATTTCTGACAGAGAATTAGTCTCAGTTATTGAAACCATGTGGCAGGTGAATGAAGTTCTCTGTATTTCCAGATGCAGGGGGATGAGATTTTAACAGATATCATTTAGATGCCCAGAAAAATATATTTGTTGTGTTAACAGTAGCTTATATATTCTTTGTGATTCTTTGTGTTATGACAGTAGCTTATTGTCAAAAAGCAAGTACTTTTCCCTAATATGCAGTGACTACAATATTTTTGTGGCTCCTCTTTCTGCTCCCCAAATGCTATATAAACAATAGGGAAAATTCTAAAGTGCTCTGTGGTCTCAAAACTCCCTTTTATAGAAAAGTAAGAGGAACTGTACTGAGAGACAGTACTAAGAAGTCACAAGTAATAAGTTTCTGCTTGTTGAATGAAACAACCTGTACGAGATTATCATGTATAAAGTAAAATGATAAAGAAATAAAGGGAACTGAACAGCTTGGGCGATTTTAAGTGTATTGCAGAAAAGCCTTGTGAAGGCTTTCCTGTAAAGGCTAAGTAAGTCTATATTCACTTCCAAATATTTTCTGTTTGCCTGCTTCATGTGCAGAAAAGTTAACCCAATTAACTACTTCTGCAGGATATCAAGTTCCAAGGCAGCACCTATGTTTCTACATCTCAAGCTGTTAACAAATAAGCATTATGTTAGATGTAAAGCTAGTGGAGAAAGGAGGTATTTTGCTAGTCCAACTCTGACAGTGCATTTAATCACCTTGTTGTGAAAAACAACGATACCAACTTCTTAATACTTATGGCGTCACTAAATAAAAAGGACAAATGAATAATGGGGGAAAACTAATTGATTTTTAAAAGTGTGGTTTACTTGAGGTTTTATATTTTGTTCAAGTATGGGGATCTAATAAGGTATTACATTCCTAATGAATTAGGAATAATGTGAAAGTTATGGTGCTCAGAATTCAAATGTTAAGAAAAGTCAGGTTGAGAGTATTTATCTTCTGAATGCAAACCCAGATGTTATGGAAAGATTAGACTAGTTTTGCTAATTTAACTGCATATTAGTAAGAGAGGGCTGACATTAGGAGTTAACCATGGAAATAGGATTAATCTGGGGGGAAAGTGTGTATGAATAAGCTGAATACTGAGTTATCTTGTACTGGTTTAGAATTGACTATTTTGGATCTATGTATCATGCAGGAGAGGAGGGAAGAAATGGGAATGAGAATTTATCTATTATACCACAACAAAAGAGTATGTTTAGAAACACGTTGGGAAAATTATGAAATAATTGTGTGCATAGCTGAGGTTTACCAGGCACGTTGTGGCATTCCTCTCCAGACTGAGTGACTTTTGTGAAAGAAAGCAATGAAATTTTTTCTGTATGACTAGCCTCAGATTTGTGATAAATAAACACAAAAATTTTGTTACATTACCCTCTTTAAATGATAACAGAAGAGGGAAAAAAGGGGAAAATCCAAAGAATTATTTTTACCTTTGAATTACATTTTCTTCTTACAGCCCTTTTCTAATATAATTATTTTCACTCAGAAAGCTTTTCTGGTTGTGTTTCTTTTTCTTTTTGCAAAATAAGAAAGATGTCATTTTAAAGCAGGAGAATTTTCCCATCAATTGAAGACAGCAAAATATATCAGTATTATGTATAAAATTGACAATGACATAAAAAAAAATGCTATGAGTGTTTTCTTAAACAAAGTAACCCTTCACAAAGACTGCAAAGCAACATTTTGCAGTCAGATAAGAGCTAAAGAGAGAGAATTTTGTATTTCTGTTGGTTATTCTGTTGGTTGAGGCTGAGAGGAGACCTCATTACTCTCCACAACTACCTGAAAGGAAGTTGTAGAGAGGAGGGAGCTGGTCTCTTCTACCAAGTGACAGGGGACAGGACAAGAGGGAATGGCCTCAAGCTCTGCGAGGGGAGATTTAGGCTAGAGATTAGGAGGTTTTTCACGGAAAGGGTCATTGGGCATTGGAATAGGCTGCCCAGGGAGGTGTTTGATTCACCTTCCCTGGAGGTGTTTAAGGCACGGGTGGATGAGGTGCTGAGGGACATGGTTTAGTGTTTGATAGGAATGGTTGGACTTGATGATCCGATGGGTCTCTTCCAACCTGGTTGTTCTATGATTCTATGACATATTCCATACCAGTGGTTTCTGGGTAGGGGCTTTTCAAGCTCAGATCCAGATGCCAGACTTTACTTGTATTTTTTATAATAACACATTGTCTGTTTTGTATAACAGAGGCTGACTTTAAATAAGAGAACCAGAAGCTGCATATAACATGTGAAAATGCATGTTGCAGTGCCTCCTGGGGTGCTGGTTGCCCAGGCATCCACTCTGGGACTAGGTTAGAGCATGTTGTGCCTCCTGGGCAGCCCATAAACCCATGTGTCTCCTACATAAGCCAGAGCACAGGTACACAGGTAATGTGATATATTGTAGGTCTTATTCTGAGAAAGTGAACAATGCTTTCCTGTAGATAAGTGAAAGTAATATTTTCAAGCAGATCACAAAGGGCCATCTTTTGAAAATGAGCACCCAGCTTCTGGAATAGCTGAGCAACCGCTGGTTTATGAGGTGAAGAAGGAGCTGGAATTGTCACGGAATACTGGCTATTATTTTTAATATGTGGGGAAAAGCACATTGCAGAACAGAAAGAAATCGATATCTAATATATTACTATGTAACTATATGCCAAACCAATATTAGGAATAGAGTAGTGTAAAAAAATAAAATAAATATTACAAAGACAGAGAGAAATAAAAAAGAAATATTACAGGGCCAAAAATAAATCCATATTGAGTATATTTATCTACATTCCAAATCCAAATCTGCTTTCCAAATCAATACCAGAGACAGATGACTAGTGTGAAAAGAACAGAAATATTACCAGGATGGAAAGAAATCCATACTGAGAGTGTTTATCTACATTCCAAAATGACATTGGAGAGAGCCTGAAATGAGATATTTGTAATATTCCATTTAATCTAATTGTACATTATGACATCCAGAGTTTAAAAGAAACTAAAAATTGAATAACATTCTTGGAAGAGGAGAAAGTGTACCATCCAAACACACCAACTGGCTGCACATGAAGCCAAATGGTGTTCAGAAAGTGCATTGAACTACTCTGAATCAATGTGTTTCCTTTGCTATCTATGAACACTGCTTACATTTTTACCATATCTAGTCTTTCTCATTTGCAGATGCTGGATTGTTTTTAAGTGAATTACAGCTGCTGAAAGGAGAGGCAGTAATTTTATTTATATTTCAATTTATAAAATATGCTGTTCATAACCCTTTCAGCACAAGGAATGACAGGACCTCTGATAGGTATCTTCACATCGTAATGTGTTACTGTGAGCTACTGAGATTCCCAGCATCAGGAGACAGCGTAAGTGGTGACTAACCTACTACCAGTGCTGTCATAGCCACTGCTTGAGTAAGACAACATAATGCAGTAGAGCTAAAATGTGTCCCTGGGTATGAGAAGAAAGTAGCATTTTTCTTCTAACTGAGCCTGACATCAGCGTTAGCAATGCAGCTAACGTTAGTTGTTGATCTGTGTTTCTCTGCATGAGCAACAGATGCACAGGCTCCTTAAGCAGGAACAAAGCAGAAGAAAATGGGACAAGTGTTACCGCTTTTTCTGCCAAAGCTGAAAAAGAATATTACCATTGTGATAACCTCTTTCATCACTACTTTAGTGCTTTTTCTCCTCTAGGCTTTTCAAAACCAGCCGTAGCAATGAAAAGTAATTAGAAAAAGCAGAAATTCATCACATAAACATTGTGTGTAGGTTATTTTAGGGTGTTTCTGATGGGCTGAGTGTATGGTGTTTGTGGTCAGTCAGTGCTAATAAGGCAATTTATTTCTCACATGACATTTTTGCAGTGTAAAACCCCTACTAACTTCCATCGCATGAAACAATTTGCTTTTTGCTTTGACCAGTATAAAATGCAAAATGCTTACAGAATAGATCAATGATCTGCCACGTGTCAGTAGCAAATCATGACAGGAAATGTTTTTCCTAATATTATTAAAGGGCTTTATGAATAAATTAAGAAGCAACCTCACTGTAAAACTGCTCTATCTTCCTGCCTCAATTCAGAGCTTTTGTCTATAGACTGCTCACCTTCTGCCTTAAATTCAGGTGAAGATTTATAGGAATAATATATCTATATACAGTGAATAGTAAGACCTTGTGGTTCATAAAGGGATGTGATTACAATATAAGTAAGTGCACATACTGTAGCAAAATATTACCCGTAGATAAGAGTGATTGCATTTGTGACAGCCTCTTTGTTGCTATGGTATCTCTTTCGATGCCTTTGGCTAATCTGTCACTAGGAGAAATTTGCAGCTGTTTCAGCATGTTTCTCTTTGCCAACTCAGAGATCCACTGTCATTAAAATAGCAATAAGTGATATGTACACATTTTCCTAAAAATACATACAAGTTTCAAGGGGCAAATGAGCTGCTAATGGAAATATGATAACATTTTCTGGGGTCAAGCTAGCTTTTTGGAGCGGTCAGTAATTATTGTTTTGATATAGCATCACAGTTCCTTCATATTGAAGCTCTATTGTTTTTTTTGTTAAACACTAATCTTTTGGGATATGTGGACATTCTGATGAAAATAGTTAGCATTCCAGCCAACACATATTGCAAGGAATCATCAGTATTCAGAGCTATGGAATTTTCTGATTTTCTTAAAAACAGCTGCTATATACCGAATATATGTCTTTAATGTGAAGAAGGCATGTCTAGTTCTACCCTATGAAAAGATTCCTGTTGCAAGTTGACGTTTGACATGGGTTTAGACCTACAGCCTGATGGTGCTCATTTGTAGGTTGCAGAAATCTTGACAAGTCATAGTCCTGACCCCAAAGGCAAATGTACTTAAAAATACCCATGAAGCACAAGTTATGAATAAAAGGATTAAAGGAAGAACTGTTGTGGTGTGAAATGTTATAAACAAAGTCATATAGACTGTTGTTAGTAGAACTTGTTGGGTTGTGAAGATAATCCAAGCATCCATCACAAATTTTGTTTAGTTCTGTTCTGAGTTTGAGTCTGATGGTTACTCATACTGAGAACTGAAAATAAGGAATATAAAAAAGAGAAGGGGTTAAAGACAAAGAGGGAGCCTGTTAATGCATTACTTAAAAGAAAGCAATTTCTAAAATCAGAGTAGTGTTTTAATTTTTTTTATTAGCAGCTTTTGCCTAGAAGTTTTGTAATTTTTCCATATTTTTTCAAATCCTTGCTGTATCTCTGTGTGAAAACCCTGAGTCTTGTCTCTAGTTATTCAGAAGGGTTACTCTAATTTTTTTGTGAGTAGACACACTGTACAAACCATGAGAAATGAAATCTTTTGTAATCTCTTCATCATACTTGTGGAGTGTTGGTAATTTATGTTGTGGTTTATACATTTTTGTGAGGGAATGTTATTTTCTAAGGTAAGACTGCATCTAACATATATTGTAAATAGTCATTTTAGCTTCTGCAGAACATGACAATTGATGGTATTACTCTGAAATTAAAGGAAAATATTTCTGCAATATTTAAACAAAAATGTAAATGAGTTTTAGTTGTGTGTCATTAATTACCTAATCAGTGATTTTTGCAAGTACTGCTCTTTTCGACATGGAAATACTCTGCTCCATCAGTTCAACCAAGAGGTTTTCTGCCTTTGTCCCAAAAGATCCAGTTTGTGATTTATTTTTCTTTCCTTTCTTTTTCCCCAATTTGTCCTTTGCTGGCATGTTTGAGATACTGACCACATATCTGAAGAATAATTTTCTACCTCTGTGATGAAACATAAGAATGAGTTCAGAAAGGCTGTATGTAGACTGTCGGGTTTCATCACTTCTCCACAAAGTGGAAAAGTCCCGACACAGAAATCAAAGATGTTTCCACTCTCATTTGCAGCTCCATTTTTTTCTTTCTGGAGGATTTTCATCAACTTCTACTACTTTATAGGTTATTATATAGAATACTCAAATGCCAGTATGCTGTGAGTCATGCTGGTGTGCTCTAAATCTAGTGCTTCTTCCTTGTCTCACCCTCCTTTGCAGTCAGTAAGGGATTTTTGGATCATTTCAGCTAGTCAGGAATGATACATTTCAGCTCAGAGGGACTGAAACCTCACATTACCTGTTACATAGATAGCTGCAGGCAGAACTCTTGCCCCTTTCCATTTGTATTTGGCACAGGCTTCAAAAACTGTACATCAGTGCTTAGGTACAGAACTGATATGAGGCAATGGAAAAGTGGCCCCCAACTGTCCCAGAAGTATTACTTTGAATTATCCAAAATACTGTTGTTTTCTTGATGTATTTCCTTGTTCATTAGGACCGTTTATAGAAAACCTCGCAAGTACTGCCTTGTTGCAGCTCTGCTTTTCTGCTTTCTAGTAAGGCTGGAAGGAAATGGATAATAATCAATATCTAGTGAATAAGGTCAGTCATACAAAGCAGTATGCACAGTCACCATTGGAGGAATGAACAACTCTCAAAACTGCTGAAATAAGATTTCTCAGATATTATTCCCTTGCAGAGAAAAGAGAGCATGGTTGTAAATCTTACGTATTCTTCATAACAATAGTGAAGATCATCCTGTCCTAGCAGAACTGTTCAAAATGAAGAAAAAAATATATTTCAGGCAAGAATAAATGGAAGATGGACTAAAATAAAAAAGAAGAGAACTGACATAGAATTAATTTACATAAGAAAGTCAAAATTATTCATTCTTTTTCATAATTTGTAGTTTACTCCTTCTCCTACCTTACTGAACACCAGGTTCATCTTAGGAGACACTAATTCTATGGTATGGAGAAGAGACACCAAAAGACTTTTTATTTGTTCTGTAAAATGGACTTTGATCTTTCCTTACTGCATTATTGTCATACGTATTATCATTCATTTCCTCCTGCATCTGCAGCGAGAAATGTCACAGTGCTCTGAAGTGGAGATTCTGGCTGAAGCTACAAATGACCCAGATCAGTATAACTTATTTGCATGATGTGATCTGCAGAATGATACTGGCGAGATAGAATCAGAAGTGAACATAAGTGTGTCTCCAGTTTATGAAGATTGACTTGATCTCCAAGGAAGCAATGATTTGTGTCTAACCAACATTTATCTACAAGCTCATTAATAGTACAAGTTTTGATAATTTTAATGGAGCTGAATGTTTTAAGAGATCCAAACAAATTTGCCTTGTCAAGATCAAGAATACCATAAAATATCTTGCTGATACCAGCCATCAAAACAAGAATTTGTTCCTTCATTTTGAATTCAAGCTGTGTGGTTCAGGAACACGTCCCTTCTAAAAGAAGACCACAAAATTTTAGCTCTGCTTGTGCTGTTACCAATTCAGGCAAATACACTGAAAAGTCAGAGTAATTGTTCTTTTAAAAATATGAGAGGCCTCTGTCTGACTTCCTTGTCACCATTTCAGAGTTACCTGGAAAAACAAGGGCATAGCAAATCTGTTATCTTCAAGGCGTCATTATAATTCCAGTTATTAATAATTACTGTTCAACATTTTCAAAGCACAAAAAAAAGAAGTGGAGATTTTCTCCTAGAATGTATCTTGGTCAATTTGAGTCTGGTTACTTAAAAACCAATCTCTTGTTGGAGAGTCGTTCAAGAAATTACCTGAGTCCATTTTCTTTCTTTTGACCTTAAGTGATGTCATTGATACTTAATTCCTGAAATTTAAAGATAACAACCTCTTCAGAACCTTTTGCTCTTTCCTTCATTACTTGAGACTTTAGAATATCAGTATCTAATTGTTATTAGCTATTACAATACATTCATACTTACTTTGTCTGAGGTCATATACTTGTCAGAAGGTAGTGGGAAGATGCAGATATGAAGACACCTAGCAAGTTCTTAGTTAAATTTGTAGAATTTGTTTTTCCTTTTGACAGAATACATCTTTTCAGTGCACTGTGAGGTTCAAAACCAATATCAAGATAATCCTCAGTACAGAGAAGTTACAGGGAGTTACAACTTTCACCTGTAAATCTCCATTATTCTCAAGCAAGAAGACTTTTTTAATCTGTTCAGGAAAGATGCTAATAGCATGCATCAGTTTATCATGAGTTCAGGGCAAGTACCAAGGAAAAGCATCAAAGCCATCATTTGTTGCAATTAATACCAGCACTATGCTATCTTCTTAGGAGAATGCCACAGGAACTTTTGACCATTCCATGTGAAAAATGCAAGAGAAAGACAGTGAAATTTTGTCATCTACATGGAACTTCAAGCATAGATGGCGGCTATGCTCTCTGTTTTGTGTTTATTATTTACTTATTAAATTGACAGTCCTAGTTTCTCATTTCTTTTTCTCTGATGACCAAGATGACTACAGCTTTTAGTTGGGAATCAACAATAACCTCGTCTGCTTCTTAGTGAACCAGGTCTTATGCATTTTTCCCTGGCCAGTAAGAAATCCTTCTGATTGTTCATCTATGACAGCTCTTAGATGAAAAGCCCTTGAACCTTCCTTTCCCATGGTTCTATTAAGACTTGAGGCAGAATGACAGGGATTTTTCTGAAATTCTCCAGATCTGCCACCTTTCTTCTTTTTCTTATCTGTATTTGAGTGACGGTGTGATGGGTGCTCTTACTGGAGAGAGTTAAAATTAGATTCCTTTAAAATAATTTTATATTCTCTGAATGGATACCCACCACACTGTCAGCACCCACTGTTTTCACTAAAATTGTTCTAAGCATGGGAAAGTCTTTTCTTCGCATGGAGATTTTAAATAGATGGAAAGAGAGAGGAAAATTATCCAAGTGTATCAAGTTGATGACTGATTCATTGCTTTTAAACATATTTTTTTCCTGCCTGGATATTGCTCTGCTGTTTTCTAACTTGTTTTTTAGTTGTCTTATATTCCCTCAGCTGTGGCAGTATTCCTGGAGCCAAATGTGAGTGCACTACCTCAAAATGCCAGCAGTGGAAGCTGGTAAGCAAGTGGGGAAAAATCACCAGAGGAATCTCTGAAGCTTGGGACAAAGGCAGAAAACACATCAGTACTGCACTAACAGAGCAGCAGGTACCCTCATAGTGAAGATAAAATGACAGGTAAGGAAATAATTTACATTTCTATTTTGATCCCGTCCAAGTGGCTTGTTAGTCGCCATTCAAAATCCCTGAACACACCATAAGCACCCAAAGAAGAGCAAGGTATCAAATGCGATGAATTTAGACTACCTGATATTTCAGTGAAGATAATTTGATGTTCAATCTTATATTAAAAGATGAATATCCACTATACCTAGTAGGCAATTTAAAACCTCAACCTACTTTTAAAACAAGACTGTTTGGGGTTTGTTTTTTTTTTTTGGTTTTGTTTTCAATATTTAGAATGTTAAATACAGGAAGTTGTTTGTAAAAAAATTTCCTTTCTGATCATGAACAATAGTAAATTTTTCTTTAGGTAAGTGAGTTCAGATAAAGCCAAAGACAGAATGACTATGTTTCCATCCCTGCTTCTCCTTTTACTTTCTCACAGTTGGAAGGGTAGCATAACTCTATTATGCTTCAGTTTCCTCATTAGTAAAAAGGAAAGAGGCTGTTTTTATCTCCCACTTGAGATGACTAGATGTAATAAGTGATGTAAAGAAGAAAATTACATTTATTTAATTAATTGTCTTGCAGTCTTTTATGCCACCACTATGGAGTTTATGTCCCACTATGGAGTTGTGATCACCACAAAAACCTCAAGAGGATATATCCTTGTCTGAATTGCTACAGTTATTATCTGTTACAGAAAGTAAAATAAGGTTTATGTTTAAGTCTTCTTCTAATATAAAGCTGTTGCCTGTAAATGAAAAATTTTCGTAAAGTTGAACGGATTCTTTCATTATTTTAATTGCTCTGCTGGGTTACCAAAACATTGAGAAAGTTTAGATAAGTGCATTGTAGTGGCATTGCCTTTTGGAAAACAATAGTTAAAGAGCACATTTGAAAGACTTATGGATTAGATTTAGCCTTGACATAACTGCCATGTCTTCCGCAGCTAAACACTATGATAAATGTCTCAGTGAGTTGTATCATCGAGGTTTATTTTGTAAACCAGCAGATTCAAGGAAGTATGAATACTAAACCATATTAATTAGTTTCATAGTATTTAAATGTGTAGAAATTTTATTAAAGCAACAAGTTACTGAAGTTAGAAATTTATTCTTGTAATGAACTAGTAGTGATCTGCAGCATGACTTTTAAGTTAAAAGTCTTAGTATTTTTTATAAGCATTATGTAAAGCAATTAAGTGATCTTTTGAGGTGCTATGCAAACCTTTTTGGAAGCAATCATTATCAGCAGACCTTAAAACAAGCTCAGTTACCTAGATAAGTAGCTAGCTGTCTGAATTGAATATTTTTTTCTTGAAATGTTTTGTCTATTATTTTATGGTGTTTCCTGCAACTTCCTAAACATAGAAATCACTGTAAGTAGAGTGCTGCTCATAATGCTCACATTCTTCAAACTTTAAACTTTCTGGTTTGTGTTGGGGGCGTTTTGGTTATTTTTTTTTTAAACTGTAAACATACATGGGAAGAACACACTCGAATCTTTCATTTATAATAGAAGTAATTGTACTCTGACTTCATGGCTCTTTTCTGTACTACAGGTCTATCCATGGACTTATTTTCTAAGAAATTTTTGGTTACTGTTTAATTGCAGTTAAAGATTGATGATGTACTTGGAAAAATGAGTGTTATCTATCAGTTTCTATTGCTTTGGTGGGTAATCAGTGAACTTGAATTTGAATATGTTTAAACCGTTTCCTTTGGAATTATTTTTATTGCTTAGGGGTGTTTTTGAGACCATGCTCTTTTGCTAAGAGAAGTTGCTCTGATTCTGAAATATGCTTTTCCCTGTCATTTTTGTACTTTTTTCATGTAAGTTAAAAAAAAAAAAATCCAACTGTCCCAGTTTTGTTATCTGTAAGTAATTCCATAACAGTCTAGTGCTTGACATGTGTTTGTTTCTTAGGCAAACGTGTAAAACTCCTCAAGTCCGAATGGAGAAGTAGAGAAAGGAGGTTTCTGCTGTGCCTGATGACAATTTTTGATTTTTCCACACACACAAAATATTCTGGCTCCACGTTGGAGCACTAGTTGTGATGAATCCTAGTCTTGGTCGGATTCTAAGGAAGGGCCAGAACGTTCGTTGAGGAATAAAGAGGCAAACCACTCCAGAAAATGTGTTCCAGCCCTGGTTTATTACTCACAGAGCAGCAGGTGTGTACAAATACAGGTTTACACAGTATTGCCAGAAATTGTTGTATCTTAGTCCTCACTGTAGTTGCTTAGTTTGCTGTAGGTGCCCGGAATTCATGGCTTATTTGGGCAGAAACTCAGGAGGATGGTTGGAGAGACTCAGCATTGCACTCCTAAGGAGCCTAGTGTGTCGGTCAGATGCTTGTGAAAGCCTTTAAATGTCTTTTTTCACTCACTGTCTTTTCAAACGTTGACCCAGTTGATGAACTTAAGTTACTCACTGTCATGGGAAACCAACAGCTGCTCTGGAGAAGCAGTACTTAGAAAGGAAGCGTGACCGGTGCATTTAGTTAGATATTGCTTTGTAGTTGAAAGGTCAACATCCCATATTGGATTACTTGAAATTCAGAAAAAGATGGAAAAGAGGTATTTTCACTGTATGCCTAAGATGTGCTAGATATTGTTAAAACTGTAGTTAAGACAAAGAACTCTGCCATTTTCAGGATTGTATGCTATACTTTGAAGTATTTTTCCTTTACTCATCTTTCAATTAATTAAAGCTATTTGGAGTAAGTAGAAAGTTCAGTTTACAGGTGAAAGGTTTCCAAAGCTTTTTAGTTTTAATTTACAATTTTTAATATCAATTGTCTACGTTTTCACTTTAACACCAAGAATCTCCTGTTGAAATCATTAAGAGCTGGAGGAAAACATAAAATACAGAATTGTACTTGAAATGATGTTGTGTCAAATGAGTTTGAGAAAGACATGTTTATGTCTTTCTAATGAAGTTACGAAGCACAAGAATTATCACAAATGCAGTTCTTACTAGTCACAGTGCAATAAAAGTATGGAAGAATTAAAATCTTTAGGGTCTAGCGGTCATAAAAGTCATTGAAAACTTTTGAGCCATTGAAGTGTACCGGGAAATGTTCTGTTTAATTAATAAAATGAGCTAGAGATGTTTGCCAAAGGACAGTCCTGAGGATCTAGAATTCTAAATTGCTCCATTACAGGCTTAGGAAGATGTTTAGACTAACACTTTTCACACTGCAGTGCGTAAAAGAAAGTTAAGGGGAAAATTTAAAGCTCTGAAGCCTTGATATCAAAAGTTATGTAGGATCAAAGTTATATTAGCAGGAATGAAATAGTAGAAGACTTGAAAAAGTGTCTGTGTATATGTAACTGTCCCTGAAGTTAAATGAACCCACATAGCAGTCATTAAATATCTGTTTTTCAAACTGCTCAAATTTTCCAAACAAATCACTCAAATTTGCCTCTTGTCATTAGCCCAAGTCAAATAATGGTCTGTGATATTGAAATAAGAGCATCTTTCCTAACTTACAGGGTTTTTTTCTGCAGTTACTTTATCAAACATGTCCTTGAAGTATGGTTGAATCACCTTAACATTTCTCAGACATTTGAAATGGTTCCCTGTGCCCCCCAAAACTTAGTTATCTACCATTATCTCCTAAATCCATACTTATCTACTGTTAAGTGCATATGCATATGGGTGCCCTATTGCAAAAAGGAACTTAACAGATATTTTTGCCTGTCTTTCCCACTTCTTCAAAAAAAAAAGTTACAGGATTCTCAGACTGTGAGGAAATTGTGAGCCTGTCCTTTGTTAACATTTGCAAAGTACTTTCAAGTATCACTGGCACATAGTAGTAGTATTAGGTGAGAAGCACCTTCCAAACTTACAAGTTGAACTGTTTCAGTGAATAAACATGCACAAGTGGCAATGCAAACTGTAACTTGCTTTCTTAAGCTGGGTATGAATGGTGCATGGCAAACACATTGTACGGATTTTGAAGTTCCAGGAAATACTGCACTTCCATCTGTTCAAAAGATTTGTTTCCAAGCCCAACCTCATTTGCAGAGGGCATAAGAAGACCAAATGCATTGGCAGATATTTGTTTCTGATTGTACAGGCCCATCTGTTTCTGCATTGTAATATTCATATTAGGCTTTTTCTACCAAAACCAAGTTAGTTATGTCATGGAAAAATGTGAGTCATATAGCCTTCTTCAAGTCCATTCCTTATTGGGAAAGTTTTGCTAAAGAATCACTTTATTGACCCTGTTTTATTAATATTTTGGTTGTCTGTTTACATACGGTATAAGAAAGAATATAAAAATAAGAGCAATATATGGATGAAAATGTACTGCATACAATTAAGGGCCATCTTGGTATGAGATCTCTGTCATCACCATGTCTTGGAGGACAGTCCATAGCTAGTCATTTCTTGCAGACATTTTTTAGGCCACTTCTTTCAAGTACTTTTTATGTTATTCTCATGGCATTCTCTACATTTATTTTATCTCACGTTGTTCATTAAATACATTTATGACAACTTTTTTGTTTTTTAAAGAAACCCCCACACCATTTTTGTTTCCCACAGGCCTTTAAAATTTTACAGTAGAATGCTACAGGTGCCGAGATGGCTTTTCTTTGTCTCATGAAATTCCACCTAGCTCCGAGTGAGCAATTAATTGCATTAAAACACCTGAATTCCTTTTCCTGTCTTTTGTATCTCAGTCAGAAAAAAACCCTTGATGATTCTTGAGTGTGTTCAGATGGTACTCGTGCAATGACCACACACACAATCCTATATAGTTAATAGAAGAGTTCTAATTAGAAAGAATAACGCCAGTGTTATATTTTTTTTCTTTCTTGTGTTTATTTATATTCTTTGGCAAAACCCTGGAACAGACAATCCATCATATTGTTGAATCATCCATAGACGGAAGAAGCACAGGCTTAAAAATTTGCTCCTTTCTGCATTTGCATCAATACATAGTTCTGATGACATTATAATGGGCTTTCCTCCAGCACTCCTCCCCCACTAAATTCTGTCGTTTACTGAGCAAGATGGAAAAGAGATAGATTTAGAGGTGCAAGGGCAGCCATAGAATGGCAAGTTACTAGCTTTCAAGTGCTTGACTCGGTGAACTCCAATCTGTTTTTAATATAGATGTTGTGTATGGTGTGCTGGCAGTCAAAAAAATTAGTAATGTATAAGTTATGTTATGAAATGTTCCAGCAGACATTGCTTTCAATATATGGTGTATTGTTATCTGTCTTCTACTACTATTATTAAATAATAATTAATTATGTGCCTCATTTGTATCTATTAACTATTGCTTAGTTAGTTAGTGATATATTTGTTTACCCGAAGAAACAGATTTGTATTATACCTTATTGTGATCCTGTAACTTTGGTGCTTAGGTTCATGAAACTAAATTCTTTACTATTTAGAGAACACTCACGGAGCCATGTTACCTCCTCTAGTCTGAATTTTCCTGTCCTCTTCTAAGGCAGAAGGAAGTCGTGAGTGAAAGTATTAGGCTGGATTTTCATTGGGAATTTGTTTTTATGGAATGGATGATATTATCTACTGTTTTCATCACCTGTGGAGATTTCACAAGTGAGAATACTTTCACCCACTGTCAGCAGCACTGGGATGGAGGCTGTTCAGAAAACCTCTTGAGCTGGTAGCTTTTCTAATGTGCTGCCTTTGAGGTCTTTTCATCTCTGGTCCATTCTGGGTTACCCTGGCAAAAATATTCCACCCAAAGACTGAATTTATTTTGAACATTTAGTGAGCAGAAGAAATGTGGAAAACTTCGGTTGCATTTAATTGTAGATTGTTGTTTTAAAATAAAACAAGTGAGTTCACACACAATTACAGGCAATTTACAGCAGGCACTCACTAATTTAAATTAAAAAGTCTACAAATGCAGTGTAATTATACTTTTAATTGCACATTTAGTACAAGAAAGTCTAATGCATTGTATTTATGATATAACAACCATGTAAAAAAATATATTAGCATAAAGGAAGTAATTATGTTCCAAGAATGAACAAATAAATTCAAATCAACATCTTGGATACTAAAGTTTTTATGCCCTTTCCCATTCTATTGCTAAACAGCAGCAAAGCTAATTTTCCATACATATTAATTATTAACTGAAAAATTGATTAGACTTCATTTACACCTATTCATTGTGATACTGTTCTCTTAGGATTTTAAAGATCAGACACATACTACTCTCAATCCCCCTTTTCCCTATAAAGACCTTTGGCATAATACCTTACTTCCCAGTCACACAAACCAAATAGCTTTTACTGTATACAAAATAAAGCTTTTCTGATATGCCATCACTAGGTATTAGCTAAAATTTCACTGCTTCTTCATTAACTTGCCTTTAGCATCCAAGCGGTCTTTTCTCCATCTAATGTGTATGGATGTAAAACTTCCATTAAATTTAATGCCTGGTCTGCGCTTGCACGTAAGAAGTCTTAACTTTTACAAAGAGGCACATACAGACCACTATGCAAGTTATTCAGAGTAGTACTGTGTGACCTGGAAGTTAACAGGAAAAAAAAAATAAAAGAAAAAAAAAATAAACAGAGAGCAGACGGATATTAAACATTCTGCCAAGGGAAAGCAGTTAAAAACTCCAATCATGTAATTGTAAAAACTAGGAACATTCTGCTTGACTTCCTGTGCAGTCTGTGTAAACAAAATGACCTTTGTATATGATTAGCCACCTGTTACAGAGCAGAGATTTAAATGGCTACCTGTTTTTTTCCTTCTTTATATCATCTACTTAGTCTCCGTAACAGTGTCTGTTGCTTTTACAAGGATATTTTCACGACACAGTTACAGAGTTAGCTGGGGGCAGCAGGTAGGCCTGCAGATTACACTTTTACTGAGTTTCTTCACGAATGAAGAGAACACATTTACACTTCCAAACAGCCACGTAACTGAGCAGTTATGTGCGTGTGAAAACATTCTTTTTGCTCTCTGCACTTTATCACCTTAGTCAATGCATTGGCAGAGCTGGTTGTAACAGAAATAATAAATCACAGAATGGTGAAGGTTGCAAGGGACCTCTGGAAGTCCACCCCACCCGTGCTCAAGAAAAGCCACCTGGAACTGCTTGCCCAGGACGAGGTGACTTTTGAATATCTTCAAGGATGAAGGCTCCAAAACCTCCCTGGGCAACCTGTGCTGGTGCACAGTCACCCTCATAGTAAAAAAATGTTTTCTGAGAGGGGACCTCCTGTATTTCAGTCTGTGCCCATTGCCTCTTGCTTTTTCACTTGAAAAAAGCCTGGCTCCATTCATGTTTTCATCCTCTCTTCAGGTATTTGTACGCTTTGATGAGATCCTCTTGAATCTCCTTTTCTGCAGGCTGCACAATTCCAGGTCTCTCAGTCTTTTCTCATATGAAAATGCTCTAATACCTTATTTGCCTTAGTGGCCCTTTACTAAACTCTCTCTTTGTCTTGTACTGGGGAACTCCAAACTGTACATACTCCTACAAGTGTGTCCTCACCAGTACTGAGTGGAGCTGAAGCATCACCTCCCTCGATCTCCTGACAATACTTTGCCTCATGTGGCCAGGGTACCATTGGTCTTCTTCGTGGCAAGGGCTCGTTGCTTGGTCATGGTGAACTTTGTCTCTCAAAAGTCAACTAGCACTCTTTCTGCTCTGTGGTTATCTAGGCAGAGGAGAGAATTCAGCTGAGTTCCAATTACTGTGGATGACCAGTTTTTCTGCTGAGGAAAGTGTCTTCTAATTTGGCTTTGGTTTTGGTCTAGTCTGTTATTCAGAAAAGTAAGATTTGACACTGCACCTACATGACCACTTAGGGAGTCAACACCTCCTTTGATCTGTCTTCATCGTGCTTTGAATCAGTTGATTCACCACAGGGTGATTTTGGTGATGTTTTTCAATTTTTATGCTTATATCTATTCTTCTCTATCTCAAATGAAGCTTAGAAAAATCCACCTGCAGACTCGATAAGATGTATATTTTACATTATGTAGCTCAATGGCACATGGGTCCATGACTGGAATTCCAGCTTGTTACAATAAAACAACAATGAATGAAAATAAGATGCTTTATCAGCCTTTTGAGCTTTGGTGCAGGACACAGAAATTTGTTGCCTGACTTTTAAATTAATTCTTCATTAGTCTTTCAGGCAACATTCCATTATAGAAGGGGCCACATGAGGCTTTTTCCAACAGCAAGAACAAAACAAAATAAGATCAGTATAATAAATAAACTTATGTATCATAAAAATCACAAAGCACAATCTTATTATTGCCTTCTTAAGTGCAGTTCCTCGAAGCAACTTGGTGGAGTAGGCAAACTGAAGGAATGGACTCCTTGAATAGTCCTTTTAATATTCTGCTTTACGTTCATGCTCTGCAAAGCTGACAAGAGCTGTATGCAAACAGTTTTGCTGAGGGCGAAAGAATGTTTCATCATTAAGGAGCATGACCCTTCTCTGTGTGATCAAAATGAAAAGTAAATGCCCATTGTTATGATAATGTGTCATTGTGACTGTTCCAATGGGTTGTCCTCAAGAGTTGGGACGTTGTCCCTTGCCACAATTTGATGTTAAAATGTTATATGATCATTAATTGTATCCACTGACACAGCAGAAATATTCCTCAAAGTTAAGTTTCTTTGATGATATATATTCTTTTTCTTTCAGTGTTTAAAACCCAAATCAGACAGAGGGAAAGTCCAATTACTGTGAAATGCTTGTCTCCTACTCTTTCTCTGTGATCATTTTGTTCCACTCTTGTTTCATGTTAGGTTGGGAGAAGCCACTCTAAGTGAACTCTTTGGTAGTTATTTTATACTTCGTGGATAACAGGATCCATCTATCTAACAGAATACATGTCCTGTATCAGTCACCGTTACACTCAGTGGCTAACACTGTAAAAGCACAGTTGTTTCTATGCAGAAGTTCTAACATTGAAAAGGATGAACAAAATATAGAATTTCTCCTTGCAACAAATGCTTTTGACACTTGTGGGTTGGTAATTTGTGACCTTCAGATTTTTTTATTATAGTTTTAAGCATGGTCACTTTTAAATTTCTCCTTGTCCGGCCCAATTCCAGAAATGAACACACAATTTAAGTTGGGGAGAAATCCCACATACTACCATTGAGAATTATTTACTTATTTAAAAACAATAGAAAGAGCTTTTCCGGACAGAGATCTTATACTTCAGTCTCAGTCTCTACTTCGGAAGTATATTCTCTATGTACAGTTTTGATTTTCTGATTTTCTTTTCCTTTACAGGTAACCCGATAGCTAAAGATAAATCAAGTCAGTCTTGAGGCTGATAACATTAAATACAACCCATAGGAATTTCATTCCTCCAGGCAATCCTTGAAGTGAAATTTTATATTGCTGGGGTGTATCCTTCAGAACCAATTGTTCCGATGAGAACCTGACTTGTAATCAGCAACAGCCTTGAGATCAAAACTGGAAAGTTATTTTGAACTTCTCTGTCGCAAAGATTTCAACTGATTGAACTGTGTACACTTGTAAAATTGCACTTGCTGAGGAATTTGCAGCTGTAATCACAAGAATTGATATTCAAACGGTGCAGACAAGCAGCAATCTTTCGGATTCTCCATTCCAGAGCGGTGGCTTTTCATCTTGATGAAGTCAACCTCCAAAATGTATTGGTTTCTTCTCTCTGAAATAACCCTTAGTCCACCATTCAGATTGCTGGTGGGACTGCATACTGCTTTAATTATTTTTTTGTTGCAGGAATTGTCCTCTGGCATGGCGCAGTTTCAGACATTTTCATTTGTATTCTAATCTTGGAACTCTCAAAGGTACATATTTCAACATCTTGAAGTTGCTTTTGTTATAGGAATGGAAATATATATCCATTGTTAATAATTATTGTTGACAAGTAATAGTTATCTGAATACATCAGTCACATTAGAATGTATAGTCAGGTTGACATGTTTCCCTAAAGCTAACCAACTACTGCAGCTCAGTAGTAGTTATGGCAGTTAAAAAAGTAGTGGTCAAAACTCAAATACCACTTCCATTATAAGGCATTTTATACCTTTAAGATAAATATTTCCATTTAGTTTGAAGGAGATGGGTGTTCCCGGTGTGTATTTTACTTTCCCAACCTTTAATACATTGACGTTTATGGTAAGCACTCAATGACAGTATTTCATCCCTTTTTATAAAGGTAGGTGGGGATGTAAATGAGTTTTGCAATTATGAAATTGGATGGTAATCATTCAGAATTTTTGTCTTTTTATTAAAAAATAAAATCTCTTGCTTGAACCTAAGTACTGTTGTATGCTTATGTAGATGTCTGCTCAGTCTGTTTGCTGTAAAGGAAAAAAGTCCTAGTGCCCTCTCAGATTTACAGTTTGTGGGTATTTTGCTTGCTTACAGTCATCCAATTCAGATATAATCCTTGCCAAAATCATGTTCACTTTTTTTACTTTTTTGTTTCAGTATCAATTTTTGAACTTTATGATGTGCTGTTACACAAAAAAAAAATCCTCACTATTTAAAGGCCTTAAGCATCTATGAGCTTTTTTCTAAGTTATTACAGAATGTATAATTTTATACTCCATTTAATGTATATTGTACCATCTGTAATATTGATGCAACAGAAATTTGGCAATTCCTTTTAGTAACACTGCTAAGCATGCTGACTGGAGAGGGTGAGGGAGTTCTGTCTGTATGCTTTGGTACACAGAAAGGAAAACCACACACACCTAATTGTAGTCAAAATCAGATAGGGGCAAGCTTATTTAAAAGTCCTGTGAGGTTACCAAACTCCCAGAAAAAGAGAGAAATGATTTTATCATTACAAGCCATTGACATGGCTAGGTAGTTATATATTAAGTTCTGTGATGGATGAACACCCTGGAGTGCTCTGCCTGTCAGAGTAGCCCCTGCTGTTCCAAAATCATTTCATTACCTCTGCTATGTTATTGCACAGGAGAGCTTAAATAAAACAGATGACTGTTGGGAATAAAATTCAGAAGTATGTTCTATCATTCTGCTGAGAAATAATAAAAAATGTTGGCAGGGAAAGATATTATTTTCTGATTAAAATTTAATTAGGATAAACTTTTTGTAGCAGCCACTAGGTATGTCAGTATTTTAGGATGGATTAATATTGTATGGATTTGTGCTAACAGGTGCAGACAGAAGGTAACATCTTAAAGAGATTGTCAGGGACAGTGCAAAATGTAGATGTGCTGGTTTGTAAGATCTGAATATGGTCTCTCTTTGGTCTAAAATCTACATCATGCTTCTCAGTATTTATTTTCTCTGTTCTTAAACCAATATTGAAGATACTGTATTATATTACAAGTGTAACACATGCATATCAATAAGTGAAAATGAATGGATTTTCAAATATACTGAATAGATTATCTGCAGTAGATTAATGTTGTCAATATTCATAACAAGTGAATAAAATTGTAATATAAAATAGAGTTCCCTGTGTGGGTGTGCACTTTGGAGATATATTCTGTTTACCCATGGAACAAAGTATTTTTTCAGTGAATAAGAATCTCAAGAGTTATATTAATATTGCATTTCTTCAGTGGAGCTGGGAATGGCTCCTACCACTTTGAACAGTCCTTCACAAAACGCAGATGATAAGTTGATATCTAGCACAACTGTTCTAGCCTTGTCATGGGAAATTCTGGTGGGTATACTGATGTTTTCAGGCCAGATTGAACAAAAATGTTACTTGGCTGTTTTTTATTATACAATAGGAATCCTGAAAAATTCTGATTTAGACCTTTTCAGTAGCAACAGAACACAGCAGAAATTCCTGAAAATATGACATCTGAAGTTAATTTGTTGAAATGTTTAAAGTAAAAAAAAAAACAAACCCCAAACCCAAAATTGCCAGTACAACCGTGAGCTCTGCTTGTGCATTTCAAAGCAAGCTGGGAACCATAGTTCAGCTCTCTGTAGTGCCTGTTCTTTGAAAACAAAGTACAGGTGACTAGGTAAGCTATAGGCATTCATGTTTTTGGCATGCAAAGATGAATCCTGCTTCAGTTACTCTGTATTTCTTCTGTAGCATTTCCCAGTGATGATCAAGCACTGTGATCAGAGGGAAATACATGTTACCTTTTGGATTCAGTAATCATCAAGAACTCTGAGCTGCAGAAGTATATGAGGTCTTAGTCTGCAGTTCCATGTGTCAGTGCATCATGAGGGAAAGAAAGATCACTGTTATGCTCAAACTTTTCAGAATTAAATGTATTTGATCAGTTAAGCAAAACAAAAAGGAAATCCTGATATGAGTCTTAAGGAAAAAACACTTCCAAATCAGATCTAAAATATCTAACATAAAATTTAAACCCCTTATTATAAGTTAAATATCTTGTTTGTATCTTGCTTATTGGTCCATCTAGTATCCTGTATCCTATAAATCTTTCTATCTATCCTTTGTCTTTTTAAACTTGGCTGCTCCAGCTCTGCTAAAAACCATAACTGATGTCATGTTTCAGTATTTCACCAAGCCAATGCAACTCCATTTAATGTACAATCTATATGCTTCAAAACTGGAGACAATGCATCAGATAGATTAGTTTTGAAACTAAAATTGCTATAAAACATATTATTTTGTTATATTTCATAAAAACATAGGCAGAGGGGTTTTTTTTTCCCTGTTAGGATTACGCAATGTTGGTTTGTATAGCTATCCAGGTAATGCATGGATGTCTGCTACAACACAACAAAAAGATGTGATTGGCATCCTTTTCTGTTGATTTACTGCCTCCTCCTTCGTGCCTTGAAGTTTACACATCTGTCATTAACCAAGACATTGGCAAGGAAAAGGAGAACAGTTTTGGTTTGTAATAGAAGTGTTGCCTTAATCTCTAGTTTCCTTTTGCCAACAGTTACTGTGTTAAATATGTTGCATCTGAAACAGTCTGATGTCATTAAATGATTTCTCAAAGCTTCAGTGGTATTAAATCGAATATTAAGAATTACGTAGTCATGTGTTAGTGTTTATATTGCAATTTGTATCCTGAGAATGCTTTCTCTTTATTCTTTTACAGAATGAGAGAACATTTCCAAATTACATCTTTGATCTTCTTTCTGTAAGGGGTTATGCAACTTTCTGATATCACTTTGCAGTCAGTCATTGTAAATAGTTTAGCATAAATGTCTTCCATGGCTGTTTGGTTTGCATCTGCTGTATTCATCTGCACTGCTTATGCAATGACTACAAGAGGTGGTATAGGAAAAGGCTGAATTTTCCACAACTTTGTTTTGACAGGTGATGACAACTATTGCCAGCATCTCTTAATCCAAAACTAGCTTAAGACCATCTGGCAGGAGAACCACTGACAATGACAGCTGGAAACTGTTGCATAATGGAATTACTGTTCTTCTTCCTTAGACTACTGTTATTGGGATGCCAGGCTAGGCAAAACTGTTGTAATATGAGTTACTCACCAGAGATGTAGATTCCGAGGATGTACATCCTGCATGGGAGCACTGGAATACAGTCAGCATCTTGAAGCTGGGGTGTCATGGTGATAGCAGCTTCTTGAGCCTGATCTGTGCAGTAGTGAAAGGCCTGTCTCGTGTCACTGGCATTTGCTCCAAAGTCAGACTGCAGAACTGGCAAAGAGCCTTGGTGATGTCATTGGAATTTGGATAAGGTCTTCTGCTGCAGTTGAGGCTGTTCAGATTTTTGCTCAGAAAATTCTGAATGAGGAAGTTCATTACAGCTCACATGCCTGTCCTTATTCAGGTTGATGGTTAAAGAACCTTTGCTCTATTTTCCATCCCTCCCTGCTACTACACAGCTAATTCTATGTGACAATGGGAAGAAAAAAATCCTTGAAAATAGATTTTTTTTGTTAAATATCACTAATCACATCAATATTAGCCATGACTGGAACACTTGAACTATATCTCATTTTCAGTCCTGAAAATAAGTCTATTTCCCAACTAAGTTCAAGAAATAGTTCATGTAATAAAAATATTATTGCCCGTATTTAACCCTAAATGTAAAAGTTCTACATCAGCTTTTTAAACTATGTTTATATTAATAACTATAAAAGTTTGCTTAGATCCTCTATGACAGCAAGACCATTCTTTTTTTTTTATCTATAATGCTGAGGTAACCTAAAGACCCTGTATTTTGGTATTTTATGGTTTTGCCTTCACTGCTTCAACTGCACAGCTGGGAAAACAGCATGTAAAAATACTGATGTTACTTGCATTGCTGAGACATTTTTCTTGAATACGATTAATAAGTGGAGTTGCAAGTTTACCCCATAGTAGCACATTGGTTGAATCGCTTGATTTCTTTTCTCCTTATTGTCATTAAAAACATGACCAAAACTCTACTTGAATTCTCCAGTCTTATATCTTAGTATTTAGATCTGATATCCAGAACTTGCAAAATGTACACTAGTTGTTTTATTCTCTACATATCCATATAAAGGAGCATTTTTTAGTGTATTTCCCTATTTTTTTATTAATTCTGGATGCCTTGCCAATATTTGGATGTAGAGAATGTAATCCTTCCTATTACTGATTTAGAGTTTGGGTTTTTTTTGTTGTTACTCATTTTACTTTCCTTAGATAATTTTCTTTTTACCTGGGATCTAGTCAGTTCTTATGACACTTCAGTAGCGGTGAGAAAAGTCTTTCAATAAATAGTGGCCTGAAACCGAACACAGACTCCTTGTAGTCCTTCTTGAAGAGAAGAGAAAGAGAGATATGATGTATCTCTATAATTTTCTCTCAAAATGGTTTCCAGCTTAAACTATTCTGTCTGAATAGAAGCATTTTATCCGAACTATAAATGGTCTGTGTTTCAATATGCTCTCTGATCATAAAGCTGATGAAATGGTCCTCTCTGTATGGCAGATTACCTCAGCAGAATTTACAAATGGAAGATGATGATTTTGCTAATGTCCATGGGCAGGTAGACAGAATTTGGTCCCAGATGCTCTGCCTAATGTTCATGGCAAAAGCGACTCAAAAACAAAGCCTCCATATGCCGCAATTGCTGGAATTATTTCTCAGGCATATTCCCTTGTCATCCCTCATATGTAGATCTCATTAGATTCCTAGTGGGAGAGCATATGGAGAGGGGAGATGATGGAAAACATTGTAAAACAGATTGTGTATTTAAATTTATATTATAAAAGACCTTTGTGCACAGGCAAACTTAGTGGAGTAAGTTCAAACTCTTTCTTCCCACTTGATAAGTAAATTGACGTTTATCGACCTGTTATCTCAACACATTCGAAGACACTTATAGATGATGGAATAAAGCCTGGCTTTAGGGATACCAGTGGGAGTTTTGCTGCCAATTTGAGGTCAACTCTGTATTTCTTATATTATTTTTTACCAAATTTTTAGTTAAACTGTAGTTGTGTAAGTTCTTCTCAGTAATAGGAATTGCAAGAAGTTGAAGTTTCACAAATATGTTGGCAGGATTAAACCTTTGAATGGGGGTTTGTGACATCAGTGTCAACACAATGACTTTGTGTTTCACAGAAAAATATGATAAAGTTGCTTTCATTCAGCTCAGCTGACTTATGGAGTTCAAATCCAATGCAGAGCATTTTTAATGACTACTGAATATTAATGATTTTGTATTTTTTATTAAATAAAGCAAAAGCTGATCATCTATTAATTAAAAATATATTATTATGTTTTTTTAAAATTACTCTTATGACTCTTTCTTGTTTTATGGCAATAAAGAGTGCCAGTGGTGGAAGTAGAGTCCAGCAGAAGTTACCCAGTGGACAGGTGGGGAAGGCAGATAGACTCATGTCTAGGAACACTACAACTTTACTGCAGTGACTGGCAAAATGTGGCCTATGACCTAGAGAAGCACTTCCGTAGGCATCATTGTTGCTCAGCTCCTAAAGAAACAAGATATCTGACAAGATATCTCTTACTGCATGGATGTGAATTAAATGTCATACCTAAAGGAAGGACAGAGATCAACAGTGTGGGCATTTCTTACAGTGTAGCTCTGTAGGCCTTAAAAATGTCAGGTATGTCTACAGGATCTTTCTGTCTAGATTATTGCCTTTCTAAAAGGAGATATGTAATGCATGTTGAGGTAGCATTCAAGGCAGCTCTGTGTTTATTTGCTGGCAAATGCCCTGTGTAAAGCCAAGATTTGGTGTTTTGTCTTGAGAGAGGGTCTCCGGCAATTCAGAGACAACCCTCCTCCATTACTACTGAAACTGGACTGTATTACTATAATGTTTTAAGTCAGAGTTGCACAGTATGCTACTGGCAAGCTGCACCTTTCAGAGCAGAACAGTCACTCTGATAAGCCTCAGCAGGAGGTAAACATGGATTACCATACATACTTTTGTCTTATACTGACAACTCTGATTATTCTGTCTTTTTTTTCTGACAGATATGGGATAAATATTTAGTATTATGTGAAATGTTAAAATTTATTGCTTTTCAACAGTTTGAACAACGCACTTGAAAGATGTATTTTGCAGCTTCTTATTTGTTCATCCTATCACAATTTCTTCATTTGTGCTATATATACATTAGCCTCTCTGTCAGCTACCGGTGACACCTTTTAAAATAGTGTCATCAGTTAGTGACTTTTTAGTCACTGCAGGCAAATGCTTTTTTTTCATTAGCATGTTGTGGATTTTCCATTCTGTCAGTACCAGCAATAGAAACTAAATGACAAAGTACTAAAAAAGCCTGGAAGATGTACTGATTTAATTTCTGTGAGGCAAACCGCTAGACCGTACTCAGTAAGGAAGTAATAGCTCCTGTGTGTAGGATTGTGTTCCCGCATTCAGAATATGCAGCCCTCTACTTTGATTCAAATTTGATTATACAGAAATTTGTGCAGTAGTAATATTAGTATTAAAGATTAATAGCTACTTGCAAGATGGATCCTTAAGTAGTGATGTGTGCAATGAAGTATCTAGGACATCTCAGATTCAGGGCTTTACCTAGTATTCCTAATGGAAGAGGACAGTAGCAAGTATTTTCCCCATTTTTATGTCTTTAGAAGGAAATATGCCAGAAGACTGGGAGCTGAAATACTGGCTGGACTTCAGTTAATGATGTGTTTATTGCCCGAGTCCTATAGCTTGGATCTTACCTCTCATTTTGTTGAAGCATGACACAAAGGACCTTAAACTAATCAATTTCTGCAATTAGCAGTTCTGAAAGGAATCACAAAAGGCAGTTTGTGCCTTGGTTAGGTCCATTGTCTTTAATGAAGTTATCCTCACTGTAAATCTGGTCTTAAGCAGTCTAGCTAAATAATGTAGAAAATTAAGCTGCAGTTAATTTGTACACCTAGATGAAAGGGCATCTGAAGCATCAGACTCTTGGGTAAGAACAAAAGGCAGGTGACAAAGAATTTATCTCTCTTTTACAGTTTCACCAGGTATCATATTGCTGTGTAATTGTGGGAATTATGTGGTCCTGGTACCCCCTCCAACAAAGAAATAGATGAAATTCAGTCCTACTCTTAGTCCTGGTATGAACCAAAAGCAATTTTTGAAAAGCATTAGCATAAGACTTTTCCTCTTGAAGTCTTGGTTCAAGGTCTCTACTCCATGTCTGTGCTTTTAAATTCTGAAAATAGAGCTTTTTGACAACATTGCTTCTTATGGACTTCTGCTCAGGTTTAAATATCATAGTAACTACCTGTGCCAGCTGTTCAAAAAACTTTACCTCATTATTTTTGGTCAATATAGTAAAAAAACATACTCTGTAAATACTACCCTTGCATTTGCTGTGTTTGATCATCTGCAGCAATTCCAAAATAGCATTTCTCACTTTGTGTCACACTTGGAAATTATTAAAATATCTTGAATAGTCATAAACTCAGTTGACTCATTCACAATAAAGAACTGTGATGCCTTAAGCTACTTTTTACGAGTCAGAGTATCGTCAAGGTGACCTTTCATGCTGTTTCAGTTGCATAGCCTTGCCATTATTTAACTGTTAGAATGATGGAAAGCTTGCACTTTGCTATTTGAGTGGCAACATTTCTAGACACAGGGACCTGAAAGAATGCGACATAAGAAGGGCTATAATTAATGTGCCACATTAAGGAGTTAAGGATAAGCAACCAAAGAAAGACTAAACCTGGTGGTGCAAAGCAGCTACAGTCTAGCCTTGAAAACTAAAAATCCATTTGCAATGCTTTTTAGAATCCTAATATCTCCTGCTGGTGACGTGTCATTAGCAGTAGCTCATTTTTCCTGAACTATGTCTTGATCATCCATCATTATTGAAATGTACAGGAAAATGCAGCCTCTGATATGCTATTAAAATTACTCTCAGATTTAAATACTATTGAGATTAATGCCTTGTTATGATTTTACCTTCTTAAAAAAGATGGCATTTATTTATCTTAAAATTTTAAAATACGTATTTATGGAAATAAAGTTACAAATTACTGAACATCTGAAAGGTGTTTTTTTTTTTGTGTCTGTGTATGTATAAATGATGTGTTAGGAAAGTGCTAAACTAAACAATAATCTACTAGGGATTAATATACTAGGCCAGAATTAGTCATACACCATGTGGTACAATATTGCCTACCCAGAACATATCTACTGTGTAAAGAGGAAAGGCAAACTAAATCATATGCCTTTTCAAAATTTTTAAGTAATTTTAAGTCTGCTCATTACCATTTTAAAACATATTTTTTTATGACTGTATTATTAAACATATTCTGTCTACATGAAGCTTGACTCATGTTGATAGAAAGTAAAATCACTGGAAAGATGATGTAGAAAAACCTTTTGTCTTTGCAGTGCTTTTGGAGGAGGATGTGGAAGCTGTGTAAAAAGCAGAACCAAGAAAGGTTTCTTTTTCCATCAGTGGTTAGGTGATTTATATACGTGATTCTCATTAACATTAATGGGAATTATCTGCCTCATTTTTTATGAGCTTGATGTGAAGTTAATGGTAGTCTTCCCACTGTCTCTAGTGGGCTGTGGATCAGCCACTAAGTGCACAAATGAGTTTGGGTGAAATATTGGTGCTTGTAGGCTTAGAATTTCAACATGCTTCATTCACAGTTACAACAAAAAATGCTGTGTGAATGCGTAAGAGTGTGAGCTGAGGATTTTAATACTGCAGAGTCTGCTGATCTGTGTGCACTTTGGGGCATCCACACAGCAGACTGCAGAAACGCCTGAGCCAGCTTGCAATCAGCTAGTCAGACCAGGCGCAGTAGTCTGCCCAGCAGCATGAGGTGATTTACTTTTCAGAGATCTGAGCAGGCGTACGTGTAATGGGGTCTGTTGTCTGGATTGTGTGACAGGGGAGTTGCGTGCACACTATGCTGTACTCCCATCAATACTGTGGTAATGGGAAAACCTGATTTTTTGTTATCTACCCTGGGATCTGTCTAAGTGTTGTTCTCTTCTCTGCTCTTTTTTTTTTTTTTTTTTTTTTTTTAATAGAGGAATTGTATTTTCTCTGCAATAAACCTTTCATTGACAACACATGCTTTGCAGTTGTAACAAAATGAGTCTACTGTTTTTTCTTCTGTGAGAAGGGGAAGAAATCTTCATATTTCCAGCAAAACTGGAAGGACTTCTGGTTGCATCCACATTCCTTACTATGAGCTGACCACTACAGGGACTGGTGAGCAACCTAGCCATTAGTGGAGAATATTTCTGGACACACAACAGACTAGCTGCTACAAGATAGCTTGCCTGTGGACTGAGAACTGTTATGGTAACTCATGTTCATGCTGAACTGTTTTCAGCAGTGTCAAGTTTCTCCTAATCACAAAATCGCATTGGTGTATGCATGAAAAACTGGCCTCCAGAAGAACCCGTATTTGACTGAGCTTCCAGTAATACTAGGAGGTATTATCATGAGGACTTCAAGACACAGAGGATTTCTCCTCCCCCATGCAAGGTTCTGCATGTACTTTGCAGATACAAATACACACACAATACCACACAGATCAACACAAGCAAGAAAACAGTGCCTTTTTCAGCACCTGCTTACACAAAGGAAGCACATAGCCATGTGCAACACAGACCAACCCTTCCTTCCCTCTGGCTGATCAGGATTCATTCTTGGTAGTGGGACCTATGCCAACCCCTAGATCTCAGATCCCAGGGCCATTGGGTCTTCATAAGCTGTTGAACAAGCATGTGACTGTCCCGTCTGACCTTGCGGTGGACTGGGAGTCCTTCACCTTGACAGTGCAAAATTAAACCTTTCAATTTAATCCATCTGGCCCAAATGTACCTATACACCTTGCTGCAGCTGGAAAATGCTGTTAATTTTCACTTCAGGCTGAGATTTTGCTATGGTCATTCTATCTGTACAACATCATGAAACACTGGCTATTGCAGATGGATTGGATTTTCACTGGCTCTTAGTTCCTCAAAATATGAACAGAGAGAGTTAGGGAAGGTATCTCGCAATATTGGTGATCCATCAGGTAGGGAATTAGTAAGTACCAAGCATGGGATTTACTAGCTACATCCACATATTTTTAGGGCATGCACAGCTCCAGTAACTGTAGGAGGAAGAGGGCAAATACTCCCCATTTGTTCAGCTCTGGTACAGCTCCACACTCTGCATAAGAGAAAAGGTAGGCTTAGTAAAGAAAACAGAGATTACTACCATTCATTTTGCTTGTAGGAAGCTTAAAAATGTTATTTAAAAGCTATGCTTCAATTTAATCATCTTCTTTTCCCTTTTTTAAAAAATTATTTTTAGATTAAGCATTATTTGATAACTTAAAAAAGCACTTTTATACCTTGTTAGCAATCATCAGTTTGGGCCACACTGCTCTGAAATATTTTTTTATTGCATATATTTGTAAGTTTAATGAAGTTCTGCATTTGTATTAGGAACTTTTTTTCTGCTTAATTGTAAGGAAATGGGCAACCACATCAATACCATAGGGTTTTATTAAAGTATCAAAATTCAACAAGCAATCTACACAAGACAATTAAATAGAGCTCTATGTCCCTGAAGTAGAGAGCATAGAGGCTTGCACTTAAGTAGATACTTAAGTGCAATTAACTTAGTACTTTGACATACTTAATACTTTTTATTAACTTAATACTTTGACAATCAACCCTTATACTGGCAAACCCATAAAATTTATCAGATCGAATATACTAAGCACAGATTAGCAGTCCTTTCATGTAGCGATTAAGGCAAAGACCCCGTTGATGAATCAACAGGTGAGATCAACTTTATTGAGAGGATTCAAACGTTATATAGTGTTTCTGTATCCAGTAACAGCTATCCCAGTGAATTTCTACCTGTGAGAATCCCACAGTACAACAATGGACCGCAACCCCCTGTTTTCCACAGGTGTGTCCCTTATCTTCATGCTTTCCGTCTAGTGCATTTTTCTGTTACTAACTCATGAGTCTTAATAAAAATTCCAAGGTCTTAACAAGCTAGCAAGCACAAGAAGATTGACTCTTTGTTCTGTGCTTGCTGCTAATATTGCAGGTACACCAAGGCATTGGCTGCTTGCCCCAGCATACATGCAATACTGTAATCTTTCATGCCCTCACCTTCATCGTAGAAATGAAAAGAAATTAAACAAACAGTCCTTTAGAAAGCGTCAATCAATGCAGCAGGTTTTAAGGTAGTTCTATTAAAATAGATGCATTTGCAATCAATGACTAATCTAAATGGCTACATGCACCATAGATATAAGCATTCACAGGGGTGCCAGAGTTTTCTTACGTACATTCACCCTGGAACTATACTGCTTCTAGGGTGCTTTCTAGGTGCTCTGATAGAGCTGTGGAGTACACTGCAGTACGTGGAGGCCACTCTACAAGAAAAATTGCTAACCTCAGTGGTGCAGATGCTTTGCTGCCTGAGAGCTGGTGCAGCCCTTCAGAAAGATGGTTCTGTATGATTATTATTGGACAGTACTTACAGAAAGTTCTTCCTTTGGATTCTGCTTTTGACTTCACAGCAGAGATACGGAACTGATGAGTATGCTTAGCCAACAAAAATCCCTGTCACACAAAGACAAGTCCTTCTCAACTGTGCATAATGTAGCTTTTCTTCGTACAGTTCCATACGTTACTAGTAAACCTGCAATTCATACGAAAGCATTCTTGTGCCAGAGATGAGAATCAGTGGGATATTTGAATGTGGGGACTCAGTGTTACCTGATTTTTAGAGAAATTTATGTAGATGGGGCAGAATTATTTTGATCCTCGTCTGTGTGGTGGATGAAATTCCAGTGTATAGAGCTAATAAACATTACAAAAGAGACTAATTCCTTGCAGTCTGGCTCTGAATCAGAAAGTGGTTTCCATTTCACAGGGATTGTTTTTTCCGTATTGGATCTTGCAAATATGTTCACTCTTTCCCTCATTTCTATTGGATGAGTATTTGTATTTCAAAATCATCATAGCTAACATATTTTGCTGGTAGCTTTATCATAAGGAGTAAGCGTAGAATGTTCATGAAGTCTTCAGTTTCCACTTTCAAGGTGACCCTTTATTGTAGAACAGAAATGCACAGTGTCATCTATGGATACTATCATTCTAGCACTAAATATCACTTAGTTTTTTAGTGGATTGGCAGAGTTTTTTAGGTTCCAGGACCATTAATAATCAGTTGTATAAGCAAAAACACTAAAGCAGATTTAGCTTAAAATGCTCAGCAAACAAATGGGGATTTTTAAGGTCGCATCACCACTACAATTTACCTTTCATGAAACTATAAGAAACAAGGATCAAAGAGGGTCCATTTACTTCCTCAATATTTAATCTCCTCAGTCCACAAGATGAGGTGAACTCACGCGTTCTAATATCTGTTAATGAAAAATACTAGCTAAAGATATTGATATTTAACACATCTGAACAACAAAAAAATGCCATTATTTGATCTACTTGTATGAAACATAAATTTTACATTAACTAAGGATTATCCTCCAGAAAAGTGTGAAATTGTTTAATTTGACAGGATTTGAAACACATGAAGCATATTCTGAATTAAGCTAATATGGAAAGTCTGGAAAGCAGTGCAGAAAATAGAATCATTATCAACATCCAGCTGTATTTAGTGTTCTGTGTGTATGACTCCTGGTATTTTTAACTCCATATGCTGTATTTGTCTTTGCAAAACGAATCACATTAATGTATAATATGTAGTCATAGATAATGTACTTTCTTTGAAGAAGAGAAATAAGAATAGACAAACATAAAGGCATTCCATACTATTGTATGAAAGTTCTGTACAGTTATAATCGTCTTATTGAGATGACAACTAATAAGACAAGAAAGAGTCTCTAAACAACTTTTATATGACATTCCAGGTAAGGTAGTATATTCAGTCTTCCTTGGTTCATGTATGTCCATCAGTAACAAATGCTCCGTTAACTGCTTTGTAGATCTTAATTGCCATGCACGTAATTTAGACGGAAAGAACATCCTTGTTCTCATGACAGCAGTAAGAAGTGTAAATCTCCCATGCCACAAAAACTTCTTTAACTCTACTTTACTTTTAACATATTTACTTCTCAATATTTTCATGCTCTCACTGAGAAATCATGACATTTGAGCATTCCACCAGCTGCTGCAATTTCAGCATAGTGAGAATTTCCCCCAGAGTTATGAATGATTGCTTTTAAAGGGCATCAACTTCTCTCCTGAATGGAAATCAGAATCTTGTACATAGTAAACTTTCTTGTTGTTCTAGTCAATACTCATAATGCTGTATTTATGGAAGGGACGTTGTTTTGTGAGTAATTCTTCTGAGTGCTCCAAATTCTTGCATTATTGTTTGTCTTCCACATTCTTTTCCACATTTACAGGAATTTTTAAGGTAGAGGTGAAGCAACTCACAATAAAAAAAATACACCATTCACAAGCAGTGTGAAATGAGGTAATCAAACTAATTAAAGACAGCAGGAGCAGAGTTTTAGCTACATCTGAGCTTTACTCAGGTGCAGTGAGATGTTTATAGCTTTTCATTTTCACTTCTTATTGCTGGTTAAACAGTTCCCAAGCAGCATCTGCAGTTTCTATTTATCAGCCGATTTTATGCACTGTTTCAACACCATTACTGTGAACTTAGTTATGGTTTACCCTTCCTCCTGGCATGTTCAGCAGTAGTTGTTTCAATTTTCCTCACAGAGGAAAGGGAAAGGGAAATGATAAAAAGAGACTTGTGGGTTGGAAATTAAAACACCTTTAACAATAGAGCAATAATAATAGGAAAATAAGTAGTAAAATATATGAAAATATACAAAACTGAGCTCACACTAGTGGCTCTACATCACCACTGATGTTGTAAGGCAGGCACAGACAAAGGTCTCAGACTGGACTCAGCAGTAGATGGGAACTGGATTCAGGAACTGGGTTCAGGATTCAGCATCAGGGAGCAAAAAGACAGATGAGGCCCATTCTAGATGCCAGCCGTTGAAGGAGAGGGCTTGACCCTCATGATTCCTCACTTTTTAACTGAGTATGATGTATACGGAATGGAGTCCTATCTTTGTTAGTTTTGGGTTACCTGTCTTGTCTGCTCCTTCCTACAGGTGTAACACCTTTGACTTATGACATTCCTCCAAGGAAGGCCTTGATCTCTGTGGGGATAAATATAAGCAATGGCCTTTCTGCATACCAGTGCCCTGCTACTTTGGTGATAAACATAAACTGGAAATAATGTCACTTCTAGAGACAGACACTATCTGAAAAATGTGTAGTTCACTTTCAGAAAATGAAATTACTTAGACAAGGCTCAGCTAAAATCTTAGAAAATTGGTTTCAAACTAGAACAGCTTTTCCTTCCTATCAATTATGGTAAACTAGGGTGCCACCTTCACCATCTTTCTGCCAATGGAAAGCTTTTCGGCATAGGAACATTTTTTTTTTGCTGGTTATCAGTGACACCCTTTATGCTGCCTGAACAGCAGAAAGCAGGTTCAACTGACAGAAAAGCTGATCCCAGACGGCCACAACAAATTGAAGAAAATAATGCAAACATGAAATTTTCAGCAGCATTGTTGTGGCAACCCAGAAAAGCAAGTACTGCAAGAGTGTGTTCATTGACAATTGTCAAAAGAGGAGCTGTTGATCTAGTTCCAAGATCTGTTGCCTCATCCCTGCAGGCTAAAGACAGGCTAAAGACACCCTCTTCTTGTGTCAGTGTTTGATGACATTCATACTGACACATGTCACAAAAATGACATTTGAAGACAATTTGAGTTCAAGTTCAATGGACTCTCTGGTTCTAACTCAAAAGTTCTTGAGACAAAAAACACCTCAAATTTCTGTTCCTTACATCTGTCCACATTTGTAACTGGTAACCTGCAGAATTAATATTGGTAGACATGGCATGTTTACAAACCTTCCAGAACCTGCCTGCTGCCTTGGCTACTTTCAGATATGCAAATAAACTTTCTGATGTACAAAGTTTTTTTAGGATCACAGAATCACAGGACAACATAGGCTGGAAGAAACTTCAGGAGGCCTCTAGGGTAACTTCTGACACAAATGCAACATTTTGTTTGAGATTAGACCAGCTCATTCAGGGCTTCATCCAGACTAGTCTTAAAAATCTCCAAGGATGGAGACTGCATAGCTTTTTAAATAAGCCTTTCATTACTATTTTCATAAGAAGTCTAATTAGAAAAAGGCTTGTTATTGTGCTTTCATGCAGGGAATACTCGTATAAAGAAAGTTTCTGACAAAATGGACTTGACATCTTTTCCCTCTCCTATTGCTCAAAATGTCCATTTCTATTACTCTTTCCTTTTGTTTGCCTTCCTTTTGCACAGGATTCTCTTCCATTACATACAAAATACTGCACAGGGCCATGGCATGAGGCACACATAAATAGGCAAACATCTGGCAGGCTTTCTTTGTTGTGAACTATAGGGCAACTCCCATGTTGTATAAATATCACTGGTTTTTTTTTCAAGTCGTGGTTGATAATTTTGTTTTTTCTTGTGTTGTTTTGCCAATCCCAATAAAATACTTGGGTAAGTAGCTGGGATGAGTAAGTAATGTTCCCAAACACTGGTCTGAGCTTCTGCCCAGAGTGTTCTGTCCACCTTTTATTAAAAATTAATGTGTCTAAATCATTGCACATTTTTGGATTTGCAGTTTGACAGCCTTGTGATACAGCAGTAGCAAGGAAGTATGTACTCAATTTCTAACTGTTCTCAGTGGGATACTCATTTTCTTTTTTTCCAAACCAAAACAAGTCCACAAATCTTTACCTGTTTTCTTCTGCATTTATTGAAGAACAGAATTTGCCTCAAATTTCTGCAGATTTCCCTTCCTCCTTTTATAATCCTGAATGGGCTTCTTTTCCCGCTAACTCTCTACCTTCTTCCCATTTCTGAACATGATTCCCAGTCAATGACTGCTTTCTTCTTGCTAGGTAATGCAGAAAAAGCTGTTCTACACACCAAAAAAAAAAAAAAAAAAAAAAAGAGCACAAGGAGTGAAACTGTAGCAGGGTTGGCATGTATGTGTGTGTACATGTGTGTGTGTCTGTGAGAGTGGGTATGTTTCAGCAGATGGAGTGGGTCTGTGGCCTCAGTTGCCAGCAGCCAGGAGAATTGGAGATCCAGGGGCCAGTTGGTGGTCAGAATGTGTATCTGAGCCCACATAGAGGGGTCCAATGTGCACATGCATATATTTCTCTCTTTCTTTCCTTCCCTTTCTCTTTTTTTTCTCTCTCTCTGCAAAAGCTGGCCACATGTATATATACACCTATGCATATATAGAGATACATAAACATTCTCACTAGTTGTCTTCCATTCTGCTCAGCCAGTGAGGGGAGAAGGATGAGGCCACTGGTGCTGCCTGTGTTTGTGTGAATGCTGTGCATGTTGTCTGCATGACCAGCTGAAAAATATTTGTATATATGCAGCGCACTCACGTGTTCTATGTGTCTACTGGGAGTCCATGCTAAGCCTCATGACCAACTGGCTGTGGAGCTGCAGCAGCCTCACCTCTCTCAGGCTGCTGGATACAACTTGATTTCTCCTAGTATTCTCTTTTATACTCTGGGCTTCAAGACTAGGAGCTAGTAACACTGTAACAGAGCTTTCTGAGTCCTTCATTGTGTTGACATGTTTTGGATTCTCATAAAATGTGGAGTTTGCTGCCCTGGCAACTATGAATAAGAGAATCTGATATAAGAAAAGAAACAGGCTGATTTAGGAGCATTTATAATCCTACCTTCTTTACCATCACTTGTCCTCCCCACTCCCCATTAGAATCAATTACTTTACTGCTTTCCTCTTTCTAATTATCAATCCATCTATCTGTGATTCCTTAGTGAATAATTAAGACCTTGTGCTGCCGGGTTAGATTGCAACCCAAAGAGGAAAAAACAAATTCACTGCTAAAATGCCTAAATAACTTTTTGGATCTTATAAATATGTTTTGGTGGATCCTCACTCTGTCCTAGTCAGATGTCAGGAAAGTGAAGACTTGTTTGCAAGAAAAATATACTGTGAAACCTAAAGACTCTCCAGCAATGGAAAACCAAAACTGAAGAGGAAATACAAGCTTAGCCTAGCGTCCCTGAAGAAAAACACCATTATCAGACTGAACAGTCCGTTTTGTGGATTGTCCATGTGTTTGTTCTGCAAATTTTCTAACATTATTTGGTTCTCACCTAAACAAGAAACTGAAGGTTTCTTTTGACATTCTGCCTACTTAAATTGAGGTTCAATGCTACGTCAAGGTCATGGCACAGGACAATGCGACATGGTATGGTTTCTCTAGCCTCATCTTCTGCTGTAAACAACGGACAATGCTCTTCTGGTTGAAATTTCTGACTCATTTAGCCAGCTGATAAGAAGGGGTTTTACCTTATTTCTTGAATCTTGTAAGAAACTTTGCTTGTAAGAAACAAGAGCTACAAATCAGCTAAGTTACTTCTGTGAAAATGTGTAATTTGTCTATGCTACTACAAGAGGAAGGTAGTATCAAGGAAGCAGAAATCAGCTGAGAAGTATAATTTCAATTAATATGATTTGGGAGCTGATTTGGAATGGCTTCCTTACAGCAGGCTGCATTTTATCTTCATCTTGCATATTTTATGGATTATACATATTATTAGGTAGTATAAAATATTATTATCAAGTATACCCTCAAACTGTTCCAATTAATAAATCATGCACTGAACTGAATCTAGTTGGCAATGTCTACTTATACTTTTTTCCAATGGTAGATTTATTTACATACTAGAGGCACAGTAGTATTATGAAAGAAATCCAGGTTTAGTTGGAGAAGTCTAAAGATGGGACAATCAGGTTGTCAGAGTAAATAAGCTGTTTCAGTTTTAAATCACCCAGCTATTGGTTTGCTGCTAATATGGAAATAGTTAGTCTAGATGATTATTAATTTTTTCCTAACTGACAAGGTAAAGAAACATACTGACACGTGGAATCAAGACTCCATAACTTATAAAGTTATAAAGTAGGTATGTTTATTCAGCGCTGAGACGCACGGGAGAATCGTTTCTCCAAAACAACGTGCGTACCCATCATGACAACTCCTCTTAGCTTTATACAGTAAACTGTTACATATTCCTAAAATGCTTATACATATTAATGAGTTTAAGAAGAAACCTCTTCTTGGTTTTTTCCAGGAATAGGGGCAGTTATCTTCCTTCTGCATCTGTGCTCTCAGGCCACTTTTATCACAGGTCCAGATGACTTGTCCTGCTTCTCAGAAGTCTTTTAACAATAGGCCCTCTTCCTACATAAGGCTTATAGAGATATGTTGTTTTAGCTAAACAACTGTCATCTATCCTTCAAGTGTCAGTTGCTTTGCTAAAATAAAAATAAAATAAAATAAAACGCTCTGCAGCGTTAGGTCCTTTCTTTGTTTTCTTCTGGGGCTGCTAAACAGTGGGCATCCTGTTACTACTTCCCCTAGGCCCCAAATCAATACTCAGGAGAAGTCAGTTGAGTCATCAAGGTCATGACAAGTCATGAAGTGGCAATGATGCACTGGATCTTGCCTTCCTTTTGACTTATGCAGCTTAAAAATACTCTGTCCTTTCAACTCTTTCAACCTCTTGTTATAGTTTGTGTTCTCTAAACCATTTAATCATTCTTATCTCCTGTGTTTTCTTTGACTTATTTGAAAGTGTGCTGCTAGCAACAGGATGGATGCCACTCTAATGTGTTGTGCAGCAGGATTGTTGCCTTCTGTTTCTTACATGCCATACTCCTAATACATGCCAAAATATTTAACTTCTTTGCACCAACAACACACTGTTGACTTGTATCCAGTTTTCAGTCCTTATATAGACCAGATCCTCTTTTTTTGCAGTATAGCTACTTAGTCACTGTTTCCCATGATGTTATATGTGTGCAATTGAATTACCTGTAGTAATTCACACGTGGTGTTACTGAATTCTGCCGTATAGATCTCAGCCCATTTCACAAATGTATCAAGATGTTTTTGAATTCTAAACTTAGGCAAAGTTCTTGCAGCCCCTCCCAGCTCAATTATGCACAAATCCTCTAAGGAGCTTTTCCAAATTGTGCATTGTTCACAAAGACACTGCCTAGAATGATATATAATGCAGCCTTAAGTATCATCTCCACCTAGTAAGATCTTCAGTGTGGTGCAATCCTAGTGATAATTACCTTAAAGATAGTTCTTTTATCTCTTATACATATGTCTTCAGGCAGAACCCAAAACACCAGATACTGATCACTCTCATTAACCCTTTCAGTGGCTAAGGTGATGACATGGCAGACCATTCCCACTTCCTTTTCTTCCAAAGGAATGCCAAAAACATTCCCCAGTTCCATATACAGCTCATCTTGTGCTTCTTCTCTGTTTACTGAGGGAGAGACAGCCAGAAAAAGCAAAGAGATTTATTATTATTAAATTATCTTTGAAACCGACCGAGAGTTCAGCTCCTCCTTCTGAAAATGGATATTATTTATTGGTAAATCATATTAGAAAGTAAGTTTTGTGTTCAAACATACTGTAATAATTAGAAGTTGAAAGCAGTGTAATTTCTTCTAAATGCACAAGAATTCATAACTGAGTCTGTAAATAGGGGTATTATTGCTGGCCAGACTTATATATGATTGGAAAGGTTTTGTCTCAAGAAATGGATAGTGGATGCTTAATGTTATTTGATTGCTTATAGGAGCTTATACACTGATTATTCATTTGACTCAGTATTATTCTGCATTACAAAGTTGTATTTACTGATCTTTAATTCCCCAGGTGATTATTTTTCCTTTCCTTAAAGTTAAGATAATTATTTTTCATTCTCCATCCCTTTCAGGTTTCATCTGTTCTCTGTGAAGCACGGAGGATAATAATTAACAATTGAATGATTTCTTTACTTTACAATAAGTTTTCTCAAGCCTTGTGACTTGAATATGCATAACTTTCCTGAATACCTAAATATTCTCTCATGAATTCTTATTCTAGTCTGGCCTGTATTCACATCCCTTCATTGTTAACAGCAATCTTGCAAACCATCTGATCACTATTAATCTTTTTTTGTGAAAGCAGTGAAAAACCTTGGGACATTTTTGCCTTTACTATGTCATCATAGAATTCTATGATTCTATGACTCTATCTGTTAATAGCTCCCCTTCAACATAAAGCTCAAGACATTCTACTTTGCTTTGACATGCACTCTAATGTTTTCATGTATTGTCTTTTGCTGGATTTTATACATTTAAATTAATCCACTCCTGATGCCATGTATTTGTGCTTCTGTAGAGCTCTTATAATCACTCTAAGCATTTTCCCCATGTTTATAATTTGTAGACATTCCTTTTTTGTAATTCCAAAATACTCAAAGAGCTCTCTTTGAGAGCAAAGTAGTTTTACTGCACTTCATTTTGAGAACTGGTTTGGTTGCAATCCCCAAAATAATTTCCCTCCTTTTTCCCTTGCCCAGGACTTTAGTTACCAAACACTGAGTTTGTTTGAGGTTCTTTGTGAATAATTTCTTACTGCAAAATCATGGATTCTAAAGAAATGAAAACTACAGTTGCAGGAACTATGGCTTTGAAAAACATTGGGCATTTTTTTTCAGTGTTCCTGCTGGGACATCATACTACTGAGCAGGATTAATCTACCGTGGTTGGTACTTTGTAATACCAAACATAAAAGAGAGAGGATATTCTACAGTGTGAGAGTCAGCTGAAAAGTGCTAACTCGGCATTATGAAAAAAAATCATCTCAACAAAGACTAATAATAAAAATGACCTTCCATTTAAATAGCAGGTTTTTGCAGATGTTTTAGGAAGAATATTATTTCTCCTGTTATTGAAATGCAACCATTCCAGAGTAGGTAGACTGCAACAATAGCATGTATTCTAAGACTGAAAACAATAGGGACATTATCAGGAAAGATGAAGCCTGTTTTGTGAAAGAGTGCTGCTTGGAAATCAAAGATTATTATCTTTGAAACTGGCCAAGAGTTCAGCCCCTCCTTCTGAAAATGGATATTATGTATTGATACTTCATACTAGAAAGTGAATTTTGCATTCAAATTTATCATAGTAATTAGAAGTTGAAAGCAGTGTAATTTCTTCTAAATGCGGAGCAAGAATTTGTAAATGAGTCTGTAAATAGGGGTATTACTGAATCACAGAATCACAGAATTACCAGGTTGGAAAAGACCACCGGATCATTGAGTCCAACCATTCCTATCAAACACTAAACCATGTCCCTCAGCACCTCGTCTACCTGTGCCTTAAACACCTCGAGGGATGGTGAATCAACCACCTTCCTGGGCAGCCTGTTCCAATGTCCTATGACCCTTTCTGTGAAAAACTTCCTCCTAATGTCCAGCCTAAACCTCCCTTGGCGGAGCTTGAGGCCATTCCCTCTTGTCCTGTCCCCTGTCACTTGGTAGAAGAGCCCAGCTCCCTCCTCTCCACAACCTCCTTTCAGGTAGTTGTAGAGAGGAATGAGGTTTCCCCTCAGCTTCCTCTTCTCTAGGCTAAAAAACCCCAGCTCTCTCAGCCGCTCCTCATAAAGCCTGTTCTCCAGCCCCCTCACCAGCCCTGTTGCTCTTCTCTGGACTCTCTCCAGAGCCTCAACATCCTTCTTGTGGTGAGGGGCCCAGAACTGAAAACAGCATTCACGGAGTGGTCCCACCAGTGCTGAGCACAGAGGGAGAACAAGCTCCCTGAATCTGCTGGTCACACCATTTCTGATCCAAGCCAGGATGCCATTGGCCTTCTTGGCCACCTGGGCACACTGCTGGCTCATGTTCAGTTGCTGTCAACCAACACTCCCAGGTCCCTTTCCTCCTGGCAGCTTTCTAGTCAGACTTCTCCCAGTCTGTAGCTCTGCTTAGGGTTGTTGTGCCCCAAGTGCAGAACCCAGCATATGGCCGTGTTAAACCTCATGCCGCTGGACTAAGCCCAGCGGTCCAACCTGTTCAGATCCCTCTGCAGAGCCTCCCTACCCTTTGCAGAGCAAGGGGATCCAAACTACCACAGAGAATCTTCAACAACATTATTCTTAAAATTATTATACTAAGCTTCTATCTCCCCCTTGTTCATTGGGGGTATTCTGATCCTTTCAATGTCCCTCTAGCTCCAAGGTTGACATTTCGGTTTTTCTGAAGAAAAATAGAGAATGGAGGCCTATAATGAGACATCAGACTCCTGAGGTCCTTGTTAGATGTTCATAATATGGGGGTTCTTCCTCGATTTTGCATCTGCTTGGATTTATTTTTATATGTTTTCTTCACACAGATTTGTTATATGTTGCTTATTTTAATGCTTTCCAGACTATTCAGTTTTTCTGTTTGCTTATTTTTTTTACAATTTGTGTCGCTTTATTAGTGAGGTTGCATTTGTATAATGATTGCTTGTTGACAATTGCCATTGATAGCTGGTAACTACTAGTGGAAGCTCAGACTATCCTTCCAGCTTTTGCTCTAGCCCTACATTTTTCTGTTTTATATGTGGTTCACCTTCTATTTTTAGTTTAATAGCATTGATATTCCTCAATTTCCTCAGTGTAAATCACAAATAGTGCTATTTTGTGGGCTGTCATTTATGCAGTAATTTTATAGCTCTTGAGGATGTGTCTTATTAAGTACTAATATTACCAAACTATTAGCATAGGGAGGTTATAAAATAAGTTTGTTACCTCTGTTTTAGACAATTTAATTATTTGCCATAATATTTAGAAGTGTTAATATAACTTTTCCCTTTCTAGCAATTTTTCATGTTTAAGGTACCAAGAGGATTGATGAAGCTCTGGGAGACACAGCATACATTGCAGCTGACTGATTTTATTTGGGAGTTCTGAAACAGATAATAATAACAGAGCAAGACTGTTGAATCACTTTGTCATACTGTATTAATATATCTTGGGCAATGGAATTGCAAATTGTGGTATGTGCTATAATTTTTTGGCAGCTATAAAATGCGTTTTATCTAAATATTCAGCAAAGAAAAGATGAGAAACCTTAAATCCTCATCTACTGTAAAATTAGTTATTACTTCTCATCTTGCCTTTGGCAATGAAAATCAGCCAAGAGTCAGATGGGCACTATTATATTGCTACAGCAAATGTTTCTACTGAAATGTTTCTCATACCTCTCAATGGTGCCATGTGAACTATTAGGCAACATGCTACTTGTAAATACAGGGTTACTGAGCTGTGGTGAGTTCAAGCAGTTCTACCTCAACATCCTAGTGAGAAAATCAGATTTAAGGGAAGGAAAAGGAAAATAGAAACCATGAGCAAGTAAAACAGAGAAAGGCACAGGCTCATGGAGATATGCCTGTGCACAGGGAGGACTGTATAAAGTAATTGTTGCTGCACTTCTTTGTATTTTTGTGTGTTTTTGTAGATGGTGGAGGGGCCCTGTGGCTTGATCCATGTTTTGTGTGGAGAGTTCCACCCGGGAATATAACTAAGGGGCAGGTGTTTCACCCTGTGTTTATCTCTGCATCTGTCTTACTTCTGGTCATTGATAAACCTGGAAAGGAAGGACTTCCATGTTGCTACCTAAAGGACTAAGTTTCCTGTAGTAAGTGTAGAGGACCTGCCAGATAATTCAGGCTCAATTCTAGGTGAGGATAAAGACGTTTTGGCCTCTTAAAACTTCACAAGAGTTAAGCCTTTAAAGCCCTGAAACAATTTACAGTTAGTATGCAATTAGACTACGAGAAAATAAATGACTTATTTTATTCATTAAGACAACCACAAGGAATACTATTGTGTTCTCTGTAGAAACAAATGTCTTTCTGACTTCTAAAGGTTCTAAATTAGAGTCTGACTTAAAAGATATATGGTTGTAAATACGCATAATATTATTTAGTATATACACGTTTACCAGTTATACCAGTTTGCTGTTATATCTACAGTACTATACAGATTCTAAATGACTTTATTGAGTAATTATGTCCAATGTGTCACATACACAGGTACAGCAACCTTTCTGGTAATGAGCATCAGTTTTTGTAATAAAAGAAAAAACTAGACCAGGGCACAAGAGGGCATTTAAAGAAATGCTTCAAATCAGAAAACACCACCTCTGTAGCTATAAATGCTGGTTTAAAAACTGTGTGCTCTCCTTCCATCTCTTCCCAGCCTTGTCTGATTATGAAGGCAGTACTACTGAATCATTAAAAGAGAAGAGCTTAGCCTTTAGTTTCACACTGGTATTCGGTTAAAAGGAAAGGCTCAGCTAGTGTTCTTCCACTGGTGTTTAATGAGCTGATATGTCTATAATCAGAGGAGAGAAAGGTACCAAATGTACCTGTAATGTTACATGAGTGAGTTATTAACCATTTTAAACTACTATGTTCAGTACATTGGAGTAGAATCAATGAGATGACATACACTTAGCAAGAGGGTACTTGTATGGAAAGCAATCCTGAAATACAATTGGTAATAAAAGATCTATTAATGTTTTATAATATGTTAACTATATTAACAGGGTCTGAACACTGAATTGGTGAATGATGTAATTAAGAAGTCAGAGGTTAGAATGTTATTCACAGCCGTATGTGTGGATATGGAATCCTTTCCAAAAGTCTGACTGCTTGCAGTGGACCTACACACACACAGTGACAAGGAGACACTGCGTTATGTCATAGGCAATTTTTTAAGGTTATTTTCTGTTTTAGTCTCTATTTCCTGCAGCAATACAGCTGGAATTTTTAGTACACTGCAGTTTTTGGCAACAGCAAAACACATTTCTAAATATTCACTAAGAAGAATGAGAAACCCTGAATCCTCATTTACTGTGGGGTTTGTTATCACATCTCATCTTGCCTTTGACCATGAAAATCATCCAAGAATATGATGGCTACTGTTCTGTTTACTACTTCATATATTTCTTCCATATTTCTTATAAAAATTAATTGTATCCTGTGATGGGTTGTGCAAAGCTCATATCAATCAACACTGAGTTAATAAGAAATACTAACTCACTGTAACAGTGAGTGGCATCAAACTGAGAGGGAGACTTTAAAACAGGAAGACATCACACAGCTGGAAAAAGACTCGATAACAGTCCCTAAATCTTGGGGAGGTTATCTGCCTAAGAGAAGTCTCTCTTGGAGACTGGTTTTTGATGTTTCTTCACTGTCTGGTTGATGGATCAGTTCCCTCAACTATTAGCCCAACTGGAGACTCAGACAGTTTTGCTTTTGGTTCTAACAATTTATTGTGTGATTTCAAAATTTCTGCTACCGATTCCCAAGGTAGTTGATAGAAGCAAATAAGTTGTTATGGGAGAAGCTAAACTGATGTCACTCTTGTAGGTCAGCCCGCACCTGGGGCTGTGATATCCTGGCAAGCTCTGTGGTATCTGTAAGGGTGATTAAAAAGTACCTAGGTACCTAGCAAACCTCAGTACTACAGCTGTCTTCATCCATAATGCCCTGAAGCATAGAGCTGAGGTCCACTGGTGATACATTCACTCTTCAAACACAGCTGCTTATCCCTCAGACTTCCTCTGAAGCTAGGATCACTGATAACCCTTGATTAAAATCAGAGCACAGAGGAAAGTTTACTGCTGCTTGTTGAACTCAGCATACGGATTTTAAGTGAGGAAAGAATACGCTGTTTTCTCAATTTCTTTTGTCCTTCTTACATTCTGTCTGGGCAACATTTAAGACAGAGCTATAGAAAACTTCATAGATATCAGGCTGAATTTCCCCTTTTAGCACCAGGGGAATCCTTCTGTTTTAACGGGTCAAAAATTAATGCTTTAGATGAGAAACATTTGCCACAGAATAAGAGCCAAGAACAGAAAACAAGTTCCTTGTTAATGTTGCTAGCTGGTGAAGATGGCTAATAAAAACAAGCACAGCAGCATTAGTGTTTTCCCCAAACTACTGTTTAGAGTGCACTCTTCCAGGGCAGACTTGGTTCTTGTCGGGCTGGGAAGAAGGCTTAATAGGAGGGAACATATTGCAAAAGTAATTCACTTGACTTTCATTAAGCCACTAAAGCAGTCAAACATAAATGAGTGTTTTTGAAATGCTGTCATATTTATAATAACACACCATAGCAGAGGAGTCATAAAGCAAGCTCGGACACTTGAAGTCATAAAGCAAGCCCAAATATTTGAAGCAGAAACAAAATTAGGCTTAACTAAATTATTTCCTCCTATGATTTTTACATGACTCCCTGCGTCTACTTCTTTTGTCCAAGGAATATGTATCAATTTCAGAGTTGCATGGACTTATCTAAACAAAACCTTCCAAAGACAATTCAGGAACAATACAACATCACCTCATTAACAATTAATTTTAGTGCATTTCCTAGACATGTGGACATAGAAAAATTTTAAGCATGAAAGATCTGTAAGTCCTTCATCCATGTAATCTATCTGGTGTAGATTTACAGATTCCTTTTGACTACCAGGTGAATATCACCTTTAGAAAAATTGAGACAAAGATTTATCTCTGGATGCAGGTAAATTAATTCGAGTTCCTGCTATTGCAGTCTACCATGTGATAGATTTAATTAACTCTACAATTTTCTGCTATAGCACTCTACAGGATAGTCTTTCTTGTTTGTTTGTTTACTTTCCAACCTAAATTTAGTCATGATCACTTTATACTCATTTCTTATCCCTTTGTTCTTCTAATGCATATCATTATAGTCTCTGTTAAGCTAAGCTAAACATATCTTTTCCCTCATCATCCTAGTGACAGTGCTTTCCAACAATTCTAGTTTGAATGTATCTTTCTTAAGCATGGATGATTACAGCTATACTGAGAATCCAGATCTCTCATTTTAATTTAGTTTCTCTAATTAAAATTTAACTGGCTCAATAGACCTAATCTTCTGCAGGGTAATAATTTGGAGTCCTCCAAAATCTGGATAACCCAATCTGAGAAACAGGTCTTAAAGATCTTGTCACTCTAAAAATTTGTTCTCTGGTCTCTCTAAATGGTATCTGTTTGAGTACTCAAGGGTCCTCAGTTCCTGATACTCTGAGACGACCTGTCGATTGAAATAATTACATAACTGATACATGTGTGGTGAACTGGTAAATTATTTAATTTTTATATATAGTCTTCTGGATAAACAATGGAATTCTTCATTCATCAATAACACTATATACTAGATTTTGGAAAAGGCAAATATAAAAAAAAAAAATAGAGAAATGCCGTGTTTTGGACTGGTATTAACTAGTTGATTTACTAGCTTACGGTCAAAAGAGTGCATTCTAGCGCAACACACTGGCACTGAAATCAGAGCATTTGACTTTTTCTGACCTGAAACAGGATGACGTCTCTTGGTCAATTTGGCTTTCTTTTTATTGCAGCATGGGGTGATAGCTGAATGGCAGGATGAAGATTTAACTCCTCCTGTTCTGCAGAGACATATATTTAAAACCTTGTCTGGGACTGACAAGGACTGTGTAAGAATTAAGAAAAAGAGAGCTGGACCACTGTGTTACAGAGAAGAGAGTGTTTTGGCCCAGAAGGGTGCTTGCTCTCTGATGATTGATCCACTTGATAGATGTTGCAGATGTTGCTATTCACCACTCCTCCTCGCTCCTTTGCATGTCTGGGTTCAATATCTATTTTCTGAGTGTGCACATTCCCCAGGTAGCACTTGGACCGTCTTCTTAAAGGCTAAGACAAGGATCAACTGTGCTTGCACTGAAACAGGCAGCTTGGCATGTTCCCCACTGGACAAGGGTGCAAGAAGGTAGAGAGGCTCATGTATTGCTGGCCAAGTTACATGAGAATTAGTTACATGCAAGGAGTGGATTTTAGAGTCTCAAGTCTGAACTGAGGAAAGGAAAGTGACATTTCCTAGGGGTATGGTGTGGTTGTGTACAGTTTCTAGACATAGGTGTAGAAATGAACTCTGAACTGTCCCAGTTTTATTGGCAGACTATAGAATTATAATAATTCTTTTTAATGTTTAATGTATGGTAAAATGAACAGAGAACAGATTATTATTTAAATGTTTCTTATTAATAATTAAGTCTTCTGTGGTTACTTCCTGAGGATTGGTAACCCCAACTACTAGACCATGACAGATTACAGCATAAGATTTATTATTACATCCTACACTTCATACTTTTTCCTCGTGTCCTCTGTGAATTCTACCTTAGTATCTTGGGTAGAATACAGGTAGGATAGAGCATACGAGATTGTCTTTCATTATCTATATCCAGAGTAAATGGAAGAAAGTAATGAAAAACTCTAGATGTGGAATTTTTAGTAAAATGAGTTCCATGGAATAAGAAGTAATCCCAGATTTCTTTATTTGTGGGGGGGGGGGGGGGGGGAAGATAAATAAGGATAAAAAATGTTGCTTCCCCTCTGTATCGAATTAGCCTAATACTATGTCCCTTATGAGCAGATGAAACTACAGAACACAACAACTGTGATGATAATATCCACTCTGAGCCATCCAAGGGGGAAAGGGAAGGGGAAGGGAAAGGAAGTAAAAAGGGAAAGGAGAAGGGAAGGGAAGACGGGAAGGAAAAAGGGAAGGAAAGAAAAAGGGAAGGAAAAAGGGAAGGAAAAAGAGAAGGGAAGGGAAGGGAGGGGAAGAGGGAAGGGAAGGGAAAAGGAAGAAAAGAAAAAGTATCTTTTTCCTTTTCCTCTTATACATGGCCTCAGAATTTTCAGTGCTCAGGTTGGGGTTTGCTGGAGTGTTATTAATTCATAAAACTGAAGTTCACTGGATGATTTCCACTGAGATGTGTCTGTTGTAGTTTGTGGTCTGTGCTGAATTCAGTTGTGTACTTAGTAAGTGCCTGATGGTGAGCAAGCTGGTGGGAAATGATAAATACAGCACTTGAGTTGATATTGACAAAGTCAATCTGAGACAGTAACTGTTAGCATCTTTTCTGAAACATACACCTCCACTGGCCTGAGCACAGTAGTGCCAGTGCCTGTGGTTTTAGAAGAAAACATGAACCACTCTGTTGTCTTCCTCCCTGTGCTTAATGACTGAGTGCTCTGTATTTCATCATTGAGCAATGCATGTGTCTTTTTACTTCCCAGTGCAGAGGCCTGATTACAGTGGCAGGGCGACAAGGCAGTTTCCTTTGTACCACAGAGGTCTGAGAAAGAGCCTCATCCCTTGCAGAATTGAGAATCATGTTTCTGAAAATTGATAATTGCTAGATAACAGCTGGGGAAAGAAGCCACCTTATTATGTTGCTTGATAAACTGTGCATGTATTAACTGCTTTCTTTCGTGTTTCATTAATGTCACAAGCCTTTGTACCCAAATGGATGTCTTTTTCACTACACTTCAGGTAAAGTAATTTCTGCTGATTCCTTGTCTGGATTAATTTTTCAGAAATAGTCTTTTTTCCTCGAGATAATTTTTTCCTTTTTTTACCCTATCTTTAGAAGATTGTAGTTTTGGATGATCCTTACTTTGTGTCTCCTCAGATTGGTTTTAGGAGTAACAGGGCAAAACTGCCCAAATAGACTGGATGGGCCATGTTCTCCCTCTTGAATTTGAAAGAATTTCCGTTTCACTCTCCTTTTCCCTTCAGTTTTGTAAAACTGGAGAAAAATAGAGAAGGGAAATTTAGGTCATGTAGTTGCAGGTAAAGTCATATGCTGCTGCTTTCTACAAAGGGAAGTATTAACAACTCGTGTGGGTATGGGGACTTAAGAAAGGAAATCTTTCTGAAATGCTTTAGAAATTATTCCTTGAACTTGATCTCCCTGTTTCTTTCACTAAAGATGTAACCACAATTATACAGAGATAAGGACTAAAAGCTTAAGACAAACTTAAATGGCCAGTTTAACTGCCACTGAGAGTGCGACTTGAAGTGCCTGCCCTGACTTGGTCTAAACTCAAAGCAGGTTTACCCAAGTTGATAATGAATGGGGTGATGTGGAACTGAAAAGGACTTTTCTGTCCTCTGGTGGAAACAAAGCCACATAGCTGGTTAAAAAGCTAAAATGGTGTCAGATCAGCAGAGGGTTTTCCAAGTGGCAATACAACAGTCCTGTCAGAAAACCAAAACTCATAGTGCATGGGGAAGAGCATCTGTATTCAATGGGTCCACATTTGCAGAAAAATGGTATTTTTCACATGGTGGAGGCTACCGTGCTCTGACCTTGCTATTTGTATAATGTTTTTAAAAATTACTAAGCATGTTTTCTAAGACAAAAAAAGAAAATATCAGAGATTGAAAGCTTATATTTCTGAAGTGGTGCTGTGAATGATGCGACCATCTATCAAGAGTTGGGGTCCACCTGGAAGACCTTCAGCTGTGGCAGTGGAACAGTCACAACCACGGGAAGAATACTCACATAGGGAAGCTGGAGTGCACCATGGCAAGAGGACTTCTGCTATGGCAGCTTAACTGTGTGACTACCACATGTTCCCAGGGAGAATTAGCACATGCAGCATTACAGCCTGAGCATTAGAACCATGTAGATCCATCTGCACAGGGGGTAAGACTCTGCGTGATTGTAAATTTATATACTTAAGGTCTGCTTGCTGTAACACTACTAAAAAAATGGTTTAGAAACTGCCTTTTAATTTTCCCAATGAAACTTCAAGTACTGCATCCTCTTTCAAGAAATGGCAGTAAACCTGAACTCCCTCTTCTGCCTGATTGTAGTAATCTGTTGATTTCCAATGACTGACATATTAATAAACTATTAATGCAGCTCTCCAAAGGACAGAAATAGAATGTTTGTTTGGTATATGCCTATCATTTGTTTGAGTATATTCTGCTATACATGCCAAAGTTTTATTTTATCACTTAATTACAAAATCAAGTAGTAGTTTTTTGCTACTTTAATCTACATCAGATACAGTTACACTTTTACTGCATTCTTGTTTGAATGAAGCTTAAGCTTTGTCAGTCTGTGTAAGTGAGCAGTCCATGTTATACTTTGCAGTCTTCAAAAATGTAATGGAAAGATACTGTGCTGTCACTCTTCTGTCTTGTTTTATTAGTACAAATAGATGAATTTAAATAAATTGCAAGAAAGAATAAAATTCTGTAACTATTAATGTTAACACAATAGAGAGAAACTAAAATTCTATTTGAAATGGAAAATACTAATTATTAATGGCAAGCAATTTTCTTTTACGATACATTACTAGGCAATTTTCTATTCTTGTATTTTTCTTTGATTTTACTAAAAGCAAATAAAATATTACAACTTTCCTTGCATGCACCTGTATAAATATTGATATCAGGGAGTTGGACTACAAATAAAAATCTCTTCTAGAAGGAAACAAAACCTAATGTTTAAAGTCAATCGTAACATCACTGTTTTCCAGATTGCTGATTTTTTCAGTTGCATACATAATGGCCTAGTAATTATATGTTACTATGCACTGAATTATAATCTTCATATGAAGTTTAATGAAAATGTGATGACTTTAATTAGAAAGTACTTTGTGATGCATGTAAGTTTGTTATATCTTTTAGTCACTTCCGTAGCAGAATGCTGTGAGAAACTGTGTCAAAGGCTTTGCTGAAGTCCAGGAAGACCACATCCACAGCCTTTCCCTCATCCAGCAGTCGAGTCACTTTGTCATAGAAGGCGATCAGGTTAGTTTGGCAAGACCTGACTTTTGTAAACCCATGTTGACTGGGCCTGATCACCTGGTTCTCTTGCATGTGCTTCATGGTAGCACTCAAGATCACCTGTTCCATGATTTCCCTGGTACTGAGGTCAGACTGACAGGCCTGTACTTCCTCGGATCCACCTTGTGCCCCTTCTTATGGATAGGCATGATGTCAGCCAGCCTCCAGTCCAGTGGTACCTCCCTAGTCATCCAGGAGTGTTGGAAGATGATGGAAAGGGGTTTGGCAAGCACATCTGCCAGTTCCCTCAAAACTCTTGGGTGAATCCCATCTGGCCTCATAGACTTGTGGACGTCTAGCCGGGCAAGCAAGTCTCTAACCACCTCCTCTTGGATTGTGGGAAGCTCATTCTGCTCCTCTAGCCCCTGGGGTTGTGCGCAGAGGGAACAACTTTCCTTACTAAAGACTGAAGCTAATTAGACATTGAGTGCTTCAGCCTTGTCTTCATCCCCTCTTACTGTTGTTCTCTGTGCATCTAGTAGGGACTGGAGATTCTCCCTAGTCCTCCTTCTACTGTTGATATATTTGTAGAAAGATTTTTTATTGTCTTTCACAGACTTGGCCAATCTGACTTCTAGTTGGGCCTTAGTCCTCCTGATTTTTTTCCTGCACATTCTCACTTCCTCCCTATAGTCCACCCAGGATGCCTGCCCCTTCCTCCAAACCTCCTAGAGCTTCCTCTTCTTATTGATGTCTCTCTCTCAGGACATCCCTACTCAAGCACGCTGGTTTCTTGCCCTGTCGGTTACTTTTCCAGAACACGGGGACGGCTTTCTCCTGGGCTGCTAGAATTTCCTTTTTGAAGAGTGCCCAGCCCTCATGGACTCCCTTGCCCTTAAGGAGCACCTCCCATGGGACTTTTGCGACCAGCCTTCTAAACAGTCCAAAGTCTGCTCTCTGAAAGTTGAATGCGACTGTTCTGCTAACCTCCTTCTTCGTCTCACCCTGCACTGAGAACTCTATCATCTCATGATCGCTTTGCTTCAGGCGCCCTCCAACCCTCACATCCCCCACAAGACCTTCTCTGTTCACAGGAATGGAAGGCAGTTCCCTTGGTTATCTGTTAAATATCATGACCAGAAACAATGTCGAGCTCATGAAATCTCTAAGCACTCACTGTTGAAAACTGTGAGGCTATGCTTGGATCATACTCTTCCCACTCTTCCTATTACAATATTTCCCAAAGCGTCTAATAGCAGACCACTATTGGAAGCAGGAATGACCTAGTTTGGCACTTTTTATGCGCTTATATTACTAAGGCCTGAGCAAGCTGACAGTTCTGAATTAATCTTGACTCACGCTGAGTATTGCTGTAAAAGCTTCAAATATAATCCTCCAGTACTAAGAACAGATGTGTCCTCCAGGTCTTTTGCCAGGGGATGATGTTTACTTGGTTTGTGACAGCCTGTATTTAAACTTGTTCATTCACCATGTGCTATATCTAATTGTTGAATATATTCCTTTAAAAGACTGTGATATACGAGAAGAGAGGAAGACTGCTTTTTTTTTTTTTTTTTTTTTTTTTTCCTTTGTCAGGTGGAGTTCTCTCAAGGACAGAAGATGAGAGCCCTTTTCTGAGCATCTTGATATGGAGAAAAGCAGAGGGGATCTGGCAGAGAGAAAGGTATTCTGCAGGATTCTCTGGTGTGACTCTAACTGGGAATTCACTGAGAAGCCAGACAGACCAAAATACAGCCAAAGCTATGTTGAAGAGTAGGGTTTTTTTTCCCCCATGGACAAGAGGAGAATGTATTGTAGAAAGGCACTGCAGTTTGCTGGGCTAAGAACAAAGAACAAAGCTGATCCATGAAGTACATAGGACTAGAGAATTTTTTTCTCACTCAGCAGATCACAGTGTTTCTGTTTAAAAGGTTAAGTATTTCTAGTTTGAGTTCAGGTAAAATTTAGAAATTCAAATTTAATGGGGAGCCTGAATGTGCTTTCTTTAGGAATAACATACAAGAAACTAATCTTAAAACTTTGGCTCCATTGGAGTCCTGTCACATGGTCCAATGGAATTTGAATAGTATAGAAAGAGATTTACTGAAAGAAGTGATCCTAGATTGTAGTGGAGATGGCATTTATTAAATCTGCTGTTATCTGAGCTAATTTTCCTTTCAGCTGGATTGAATTTAATCCATTACATTTCCTTTAACAGCAACTGACCATTCAAACTGTGCTACAGTTAAACTGCGAATGATGGACTTCTGGTGTTGGCACAGTATTGTTTAGTTCAGCTTTGTTGGTAAATTCCAACATGTCATGGCTATTTTCCTCTTTATAGTCTTAATTTATAGCAAGGGTGGGACTGAAAGATGACAACTATGTCTCTTCTGTAGTTAGCAGCAACTTAAAGTAGGACAATTATCTCTAGAAGGATGATTTTGGAAAAGGAAGAGAAAGCTAATATGTTAGTACATGGCTTGAACGCTACCTGCAATTACGGCAAATCATTCTCATGTTAGGTAGTCAGTTTAGTTTAGGAAACCTTTTCTTTGATTAGATTTAATGTATACATAATATAGTGACAACCGGCCAAGTTAGACTCACAGCAGGAAGGAAAGAGGTGTGAGGGAGAGCCTCAGTTACAAACAGAACAAGCCAGCATAATCGGAGGAACGATCCTTAGCAAAACACAGATTTATGGACAGAAAGATTAAGATTTAAGATTTTAAAACAGTAGAAACAAAACTGCATCAGTTTGCAGAACTGGCTATTGAAAATAAAGATATTTTTAAAAAAAGAAAAAGGGCAGGTTATCATGACCAGGAATAATACTGCTGTTGTGGAAAAGGCTGATAACAGTACGTGCGTATTAGAATGAGACTGGAGAGGGAGTTTGCTTTGATTTTAATTTATTTTAATATAAGCCCAGGAAGTAGCATAATGACTTAATGCATTAGAGAATTAGGGATTCTGGCATATATAACTACTGCTCTGAAACCTCTTGCTCGGCAATTCCCTAATTAGGAATAGGCTCAATTGTAGATAACTTGATTCCACTTATGCAGGAAACCAGAGGATGAGAGATAAACCTGGGGAACTGGCCCCAAATAAGAAAGGTTCCAAACTGCTAAAAGAAAGGATTAGGACAACAATAGCCAGGAGTGGAAACCTCTGGGTCTGTTGAAAGTAATCTTGGATTTGGAGCAGGGATAGGCTGTGATGATGTTCTTAGTACAGCTGTTCATGAAAGGGACAAAGAAGAAGGCTGAGATGACAATAATAATGCCAGGATAATATGATACAAGACCGCTTTAAAAAAAAAAAATCCCAGTATTGCAGCAACTTTATGAAGGACAGAGAAAACTCATGCAGTAACTGAGAGCAATGGCTTTTTGCACAGGGTAACCTGACAGACCCAAATCTTCTTGAAATACACATAGGGCAGAATGTTTCTGGTCTTTTTGCTGTGTTCATATGACTCTAGATTTGAATTTTATAAGGCTCTACTGTGGAGCTGAACTATATGAGTTTACTGAACATCCATTGGGTTGGGAACATGTACACAGAACTCTGCTGCGTGATGCAAACACACCAAGTACCTTTCTGGGTGTTGAAAAGGTCTTTATAGAGGAAATAATTTAAGTCTTGCAGAAAACAAGCTACTAATTAGAAGACAAAGTTAAGCAAATTCATGGAAACAGAAGCCGACTCATTTTGAATCAGTGGCAAGTATCTCTTATTCTGGAATATAATGTATTGCTCATCATGCAATATTTTCAGATCAAGATTCAACATCTTTCAAAAGGTACAGACAATATCTTGCCTGGGGTTATTGATCTGATGTAGGAAAGGGTGGGTAGAATTCAGTGGCATGTATTGTGCAGGTCAGATTACATTAGCCCATTAATGCCTGTTGGCTTTAGTACCTTGAATCTATAGAACTTTGTGCAGTGGAGTAGCTAACAATGCTGACATTTTAAATTGTCCTCTTCAGATTTCAGAGCTGGAAAAAATGAGGCAGTGCATCTGTGTGTTTGCTGTTTCTTAGCAAGCATAAAGGTCAAAAACTTTTCTTTTCAAATATAAAATCTTTTACTATATAGCAAGAGGTCCTTGTTCTGGAGAGGAAGAATTTTCATTCTGGTATTGTTAAGTCTGATATAATATAAACATCCATTCTCTCTTTTTAGGGGAGACTTTTATAAAAGTATCACGGTTTGCCAGCTGTACAAAGTCGTTATATATTATTTCAACAAACCATGTTGTGCCTCTGGTCTGTTAGGGTTTTGTAGCAGGCTAACTCCATCTTGGAATGGTACAGTTGAATGCAGCCCTGAACTGATAGAGGGCCTGCGTAAATATTGGGCTTCTACCCAAAATGCATGTGGCACTGAGTATCAGTAACAACCTGACCTTTGATGAATCCTGAGAAGGGTATGAAGAGATGAATTGAGGATAAAATCATTCCAGTCAGCATAGTTATGAATGTATGTTACACCTCCCACTAGATCAGGCTGCTCAAGACCCCATCCAACCTGGCCTTGAATATTTCCAGGGATGGGATATTCACAACTTCCCTGGGCAACATCTTCCAGTGCCTCACCACCCTCTTTGTGAAGAATTACTTCCTACTGTCTAATCTAAATATTCCCCCTCCCAATTTAAAGTAATTTTGCCTCATCCTATCACTATATACCCTTGTAAAAAGCCCCTCCCCAGGTTTCTTGTGGCCCCTTGAGGTATTGGAAGGCTGCTGTAAGGTCTCCCCAGAGCCGTCTCTTCTCCAGGCTGAACAAACCTAACTCTTTCAACCTCTCCTCACATGGGAGGTGCTCCAGACCTCTGATCATCTTCGTGGCCTTCCTCTGGACCCATTCCAACAGTTCCATATCCTTATGTATAGGGATTACAAAACTAGATACTATACTCCATGTGGGTGCTCATGAGAGTGGAGTAGAGGGGCAGAATCATCTCCATCGACCTACTGACTATACTTCTTTTAATGCAGCCCAGGATATGGTTGACCTTCTGTGCTGTGAGTCCTCATTGCTCAAGCTTCTCATCTTGCAAACACAAGAGTTACAGAGAACTCTCCCCATATCTCAGCAGTGTCATATTCTTGGTGAAGAAATTCTGCTGTTGACAGCTCACTGGAAATCCTTTCACATTCTTGAGGCAGACCTGTACTATTAGCCCCAACATCGTTAAGAAAATAGGAAAAGTTGAGCTTAAAACCAAACCAAACAAACAAAAACAAGGCTGTACCAGAAAATTTACTTACTTTATTTCAACTTGATCATCACAAGGAACAATCTGCAAAAATTCGAGCAATGTTAGTATTATTGTAAGCAGACAGATCTTTGATTAGTATTTAGATAGATGGATTAGTGATAAAATCTTGGTTCTGCATGTAAGGTGTGTTTCTTTAGCTTACTGAATTACTGTGGTGTTTAGTCTTGTTTTCAAATGTGAGACTTGATTGTAATTCATTGGCAATAAATATGATGAAATGTTAAATTTTAACACTAACTTTTCCAAGTTTTCATTCTAAATGAGGACTATTCTAAATTGAGGGAGTAGAGAAAAAGTAGAGAGAAAGTGTAGAATGAGAATAAAAAGGAACATAATCTTCAACTGGTTCTCTATTGGAAGCCTTACCCCTGTCCCTCTTTGGTTTTAAATTGGGGAGCAGAAAGAATTCTCAGACTTGCGGGGAGTTTACATTACCTTAAGAGTACTATAAGGTATTTGCTTAGTGTTCAGTGATTTGTGCCTTCTCAATGTGTGCTCTCCTGTTCCTTTTGGTACTGGTAAGAAAAAAAATTTCATTTCCTTCAGAGTTCCTGTCTACATTTCAACACAGATGACCGTGACTGAAAGTGTTTGAATTAGCATGGTTGAATGAGTTATCTGAGCCTTGGCAGCTAATGATGGGCCTGATATACCTACTATCCCTGTAAAGTAAGATCTGCTAACTGTATTTGTGGTGGATATGGTTAGGAGTACAAGATAATGGAAGGATTGAAATGTGTTAAAATTTTGAAAAAAGAGCTTGACTTTGGCATTTCATATATTTCCTTACTTCACAGAGTATCAATGTTTAGTTGCTAAACAAGTATAATGAACTCATGCTAACTGCATCATAAACTGCAATGAAAAGTCTAAGGGACTCAACCATTTGATTGAATTTGGTGAAGAAGTCTCAGCTTTATCTTAAAGATTTTCAGCAGAACAAGGTATTGCAAGTTCCTAAACATCAAACATTTTAATTTACCTTGAAATATCTAGGCAATAATTGCACAATATTGATAATTCTCTGAGAAATCATAATGAAACGCATATTTTGTAGTTTTTGTGCATGTGAGCAGTATCATCTTAAGAGAAATTCTTGCTTATTAGTATAGATATGCAATAATTTTATTATTCAATGTACCATTTCTGTGGTATCATGAGAAATGGAAATGATGTAACAAAAGCATGTTTCATAGTTTTTAAACTTATAGGAGTTCACAAAAAAAAAAAGACAAGGAAAGTTCTAGAAATCTGTCCATACACCAATTTGTGGATAATTTGAAAAAAAAAAAGTATTTCTCTGTTGACAGAGCACTTGTGGATCAGCAAGATGAGTAACAGAATGAGTTTGTGACCTTTTTGGTGGAGCAGTCTGTAGCATGAGTCTCTGCACTTAGATGTGAATTAGTGGTGGGGAAAAGTGATGGAGGAGGTTAAGTTTCATGTTTAGGAAAGACCACCGCAACATTTTAGGGTAATAATTACCACGATATATGTAAGGGGCAAAAGAAACAGACAGGCTATGTAAATGTCTTTTAGAGCATGTAAGCTGAAGCCCGCTGAGCTCAATAGGTGTTACTACACATGTGTAAATCAAGGGACTTTGCTAGACATTCAATTTCTTTCACTTCTTTTGCTGAGTGTTTTCTGCCTGACTGCCTTTCCTTGGTTTGTTATTGAAGGATAAGGGGAAACTGCTCAGTGTACAGGGATTTATCTACCAGGTAACTAGAAATCAACATCACAAAGGTAAGATGGTCTCCAACAATTTGTTTTCTAAACTTCAAAAAAGGTTTCCAAAAACCACAACCTGAAAGATTTAATGTCTTAAAAATTTACAATCCAACCTCCCATTCTGCCTAATTTGACCTTAGTATAATTTCTCTACTTATTTAACTTACTTCAGGCATTTTCTCTTAATCTTTCGTGCTCTAAGTCTTTCATGTTAAGTTATTTTCTCCACACTCTCAAACTGCCTTCATGCTTTTGGTCCTCCCAGTTTTCCACTATCTATCGGGTAATAATTCTTAGAATTGAATACATTAGTCTAAATTCTCCTAACTTTGTAGAAAATAATTATTTTCTCTTTGCTGAAAGTCAAGATACTTCTGTAGGTGTTGCTCAAAGTCATATTGTCCTATCTATGCCACATGCTATGGTATAATTCACAGTTTAGTATCCTGAAACAATATTGGTGTTTCAGTTTCTTTTCTCATGTTTTGAAAAACAACTTCAACTTGTTTCTTCATCTTCTACCTATTCAGCTGAAATTCTGCACTATGTTTCTATACTAAGGAAACCCTATACTGTCTTCCTTTGACTTTGTTGTAGAAAGGTCATTTACTGCACTTCCCAATTTATTATCATCTGTTAATTCAATTATTATGCTGTTTAACCTCTTCCTGATTGTTAATGAAGATGAATGTATTACAACTTTTCCATATTTAATTTTCATGATTAATTGTATGTTAAAAGAGAATAAATCCAACACTTACAGACCTTGGAAAACACCTCTAAGCTCATTCTATTGATATCATAGGAATCATAGGAATCATAGGACAACCAGGTTGGAAGAGACCCACAGGATCATCGAGTCCAACCATTCCCATCAAACACCAAACCATGTCCCTCATCACCTCACCCACCTGTCCCTTAAACACCTCCAGGGAAGCTGAATCAACCACCTCCCTGGGCAGCCTGTTCCAGTGCCCAATGACCTGTTCTGTGAAATGTTTTTTCCTAATGTCCAGCCTAAACCTCCCCCGGTGGAGCTCGAGGCCATTCCCTCTTGTCCTGTCCCCTTGTCACTTGGGAGAAGAGCCCAGCTCCCTCCTCTCCACAACCTCCTTTCAGGGATATTTTTCGCTATTATTATTATTACTCTTCTTATGATTTCTTTGTCTGATTTTCCTATGATCACCAGTTTATTTCCAGGCCAGACTGATTTAGCATAAAGGGATTGTGCCAAAATACTAGCAAAACTTTTGTAAAATTCAGAATTTCCTCTGCATGCTTGTATCTCGTAATTTCATCCAGCATAATATGCTTTTAATAGGACCAGGGTATTTCTTCCTTATTCTTCAGTTAATGTCTAGAATACAAGCATTTTTTAGGTTACCTACCTAATTTACTAGACCTGAAGTGAAGTTTGCTAAGTAATAACTGTCAGGCTCTTGTGTTCTTTTTTAATGCTGGTTCTGTACTGGTTGTGTCTCATATTACTCGACACCTGCTCATTTCTGCATGTGTCCTCCACGCCTTCTGGTAGGATAGAAGACTCATTTACTAACTGTGCGTTGCATGGAATTGCTAATTTGTCTGTTTCCCAAATTTCTAGTACTCCTGTTCCCACCCCTTATTTGTAGATAAGTTTATTTCCAAGCTGTCAGTTTTCTATTATTGAATAAATCAAGATGGATACTTAGAGGGCAGTTCAGCCATTCTTCTCTGAAACGTAGTTTTCAATTCCCTCACCCTAACAGTGTTCTCTAGAGTGTTATGTTGATGTCAGTACACAGCACTGTGACTTCTCTTCTAGTAATAAAGCCACTGCTTTGAGATGTTTCCTTCACAGGACTATCCTTTCCCCTGTGAACCTTTCACCTTGCAGAGTGCTTTCTCAAGGAAATTAAAATACATTAATTATACGTGCCAGGTATGTTAAAAATCAGCTAGACTGAATTCCCTGTTGGGCCTAGGAAATGAGAAATGAGAAGGCCCTTTTCCTAAGGAAAACCTACCACACACACTGAACTTGGAGGAGAAAGGACAGATGCAAGTAGTTTTCTGTCCTATCTGTAAGAATTGGAGATAGCATAAGCTATGAAGAAATACTTTGAAGCAACACTTTTCTGAATTCATCTGACCTATGCAGAGATTTGTGATGATGTCCATTCTCAGCAGACACTTAGCAACCAAGGTTTCTGGATATCTTTTGTTGTAGTTGCAGAGGCATGTGGGTCATTATATATGCTGTCTAGGATGTCTTGTCTACCTTACACAGTTTTTTAGTCTTTGAACAGAAAGATGTCGGCTCTTCCACAGTACTATTCAAAACAGGAACTTATTATAGGTGTTCTTTTTGGAAAAGCCTGTTTGGTTTTATAATGGACTTGGAGCCTAACAGCTACAGTACATGGTGTGTATATCCTTCTACATCTCTAGCAAAACTCATATTTTACAATATTCCTAGACTTACAATGAACTAATGAGATTTAAAAACACAATATAAGATAAGCTCTCAGATGCAGTGTTGCACATCATAGCTTCATCTTATGAAAAAGCATAAACATTCACCAACTGTGAAGAGGCTTTGAGTCAAAAAATAAACCAGAGACCAGAAAAAGTTAATTACATCTACAAATGGAATCTCATCAGAAACAAAGGGTTTGAGTCCTTAACAGAGAAGAATCCAGTAACTTTAAGGATAAACCCAGAAAGACTGGTTTACTGAAATATCACATTGATGCTAGCAATGAAGATTGTTGTCAAAATGCCTTAGAGAGCTTCATCTGTGAGGGAAAAAAGTTACAGAAGATCAATGGAATCAAATGTTAAAAGGTGGCATTGTCTGTGCTGCTGGTTGTTCATGAGCATCTCCACTCATATTAGTACATTTCCTCTGGTGAACTGTTTTGTATGGGCTATGGGAAATTAAACAGCGGCATGCAAAGAGATCAATAGCTGCTGATACTGAGGTCATCTGAGATTGATGACTCATTACATTTTTGCAGTGAAGATGGTCCATTAGCATCTTAGATGTGTGTAAGGGTAACTGTCCTGCAGATGTTTCTGCACATAAATTGGAAATCACCATTCTATAGTAGGAGTAGGTTGTGTCATTTTAAAGTCATGTCCTTTAATTCATTTGCAATGTTGCAGGTATTAGGGAGTCATGTTATGGCAGCTTTAATTTTCAAAATGTATGTTTTTATTTAGATGACTCAACAGAAGCATTGTCTATTTTCCATAAGCAGCCTCAACAGTAGCTTTTGCGAGATTTAGAAGCATTTAGTAGAATATGAAAAGCAGGGCTTACTCATATATTAGAGAAATGTCAATTATACTTCTGTTTGGAACAGTAGGTAAGGATTAATAGCAGATTTCTGCAAATGCTGAAGTAAGATTGAAAACACAATCTGATACTCAATTAAGAGAAATTAGGTCATTTTGAGGAACCATCAAGTACCACTGCAACTTCATGCCTGACTGTTCTGTTAAAGCTTCCTCTTCAATCGGCTCACAAGATGTGCCTTTTGAACAGATTCAGATATGCTAATAAGCATTTCAGCTTAAAAGTGCTTGTCAGCAGTTTTAAAATATTCACAATTCAACTCATTGAAATGACTTTCCTAGGGTTTAGTAGCGTGCTTGGGAGCATCTGTCACAAAGCTTTTCTGTAAAGGATCACACAGTGTGGTAATTTAGTTCCTATTTCAGGTGGTAAACAATGCAATAAATAGAATGAGGTGATTTCACATTAATTTCTGCTATTGAATGCTTCTTCCCACAGAAACAGTTACTCTGATATGCAGCAACAAAAAGCATCCTTGAAGTACTGGTCCAGCTCCTCAGCTACTGTAAAAGCAATTCACTGACTACAATTTCCTTTGAGGTCCAGTGTAGTTCATAAAATCCTAAAAGGTCTGATACAGTAAAAGAGTCCAGACAGGTAAACATATTAAGTACTGTATTTTTAAATAGTGTTTGTCCCATAACAACATCTACCATGATATCTAACCCTACATTTATTACTTTTGACAGGGAGCTAGAGCAATACCTCAGTTTTCGAAAAGTTTTGGAATTATCTGAAGATGAAAGCTCTAGCTTACTCCTGTTGGCACAGAGTTCAAATGAAGACCCAAGATGCAGTTCCCTTGCCAAATCTTATGTTTGGTAATTTCAAATTGCCAGGAAAGAATATAAAAGCTCTGAGTATAGTAAAACTAGTTATAAAAAAATAGGGAGAAAAATATTTTTCCTATTGTTCCTCTCTCTTCAGCAGGATTGTTTACAGTGACTTTTAGCCACTTCACATTAATTTATGAAGGATCTGACAATGTTTGACAATGTTAAGAGCTATAATGTGATTTAATTTTTATTTCTAGAGCCCTCCCAATAGACCATATGTACTATAAATTGAGCTGGCTGAATGGGAAATAAATATGGGAGCAAGTACATGTACTTTAATAATCAAACATAGAGGAATAAATAAAGACCAGATGTCCTCCATTGGGTTGAAACTTTGGAAAAAAGGTTACCTGTTTAATAGCAAATTACACCCTGTGTAATGTAGTCTGAAGATCAAATGTAGCTTGTGAACTCTGAAATTAATGAGAGACTGAAGCACAAATTGCTCCTATTCAGGTGTGGGATCTCGTCTCCCAACCAGGAGATTTTCTCTTCTTTGTCTCACAGACTAGATTTGGGTCTGGTTGGGATGGAGTAAATTTTCTTCCATTTGATGCTGGTTTGAATTTGTGATTGAAACAGTCTTTATAACATCTGTGTTTTGGCTATTGCTGAATAGTACTTGCATAGCTTTGAAGCTTGTTCTTTTTTTTCTCTCTGCCCCTTTGCTCCCAGAAAGTAGCTGGAGATGGGCAAGGAACTAGGAGGTTACACAGCTGTGTGAGAATACTGGTCTAGAATTCAGTTATTTTCATGGCTTTTGTGAGAGCAGACAAAATCAGGAAGGTAAATGGCCCCTACTGGGCTCAGCACTAGCAAATGTGACTTCCACTCTCATGATGTCATTACTCCGCATTGCCCAAGCACAACACACTTTCAGCCTGGATATGAAACATGGTGGTGGGTGCAGGACCAAAGAGCATATTTCTTAGCATTGTCTGAGAAACTATTATCTTGATGTGTCAGCTGGAGCTTCTGTGTTGTGTTTTTTGGAGGGAGAACAAAGGAGGAATGGAGTTGGTGACAAAAAAAATTGAGCAGAGTTGGTAATGATTGTTGGATAACAGCAATGATATAGGGGTTTCTAGCTTCAGATTCTATAATTTCAGAGACATGGAAACTGAAATATTTAAGTGGTTTCTTTCTTAGAGTATGCAGGTCATATCTTTATGAACTCAGCCAGTTCTCCAGAGAAGGCACAGGTCATGTTTGGTGTGCCATCAACAGACAAAACATGAGAATCTAATAAGTAAGAAAGGGAAAAAAAGTCTCAGCCATCTTTTATGACAGAACCTTCTATGTTTCAGAGGTAATCTAATCTGTACCAAAGCAGCAGTAGCTAAGCCTTTTTTCTAGTTAGCAATACAGTTACTTAACCCCAAGAGTCTCCTGTGGCTTCTTTAAAAAGCCCTTGTTATTCCATCCTTGCTACTTTTCTCTGCTACAGTAACCCTTGGGGAAGCTGTGTAGTGTAGGACTGTATTTTGTCTATATTACCAGCAAATCACTTTCACACTTGGTCAGGTCTCTTTGGATTGATTGTCTACATTTACACTCCTGTTTAGAGCATCCTCAATTTGGCCTAGAGGCAGAACAGCAAATCATATGCTGACAGCATCAGTCTTGAGATCTGTGATGGGCTATTCTTGCTTGTCTTCTGAAATGAGATCCTGGGTGCGTTGGGCATGCTGCAATCACATCTGCCATCGGGAGGGTCCCTGCCGCTGCTGTGCAGGCTGTGGAGGACAACACTGGTGCATCTGCCTGTATCTGCCACAGGGTGCAATGGGGCATTTGGGCTGCAGGATCTAAACTAGATTTAAACAAAGTGAAACCTCCTTGTGCTAGGGATGGGTGACTCTCAGCCTAAGAATGAGTGCAAATAAGCAATATCATTGTAACCACCTTGCAAATTCCTCTGTACTTGGAAGATTTTTTTGCATGGTCTTAAACTGATATACAACTATGCTGGAAACCCCTCAGACAGATGTCATTTTGGGCAAGCACTTGTTCCTCCAGGATGGCTTCATTTTTTCTTTGGATGGAGAGTTTAGAGAGGGACTGAGATTATTTCTTGATCAGTGGATAAATTAACCATTACTTTTTCCTCTTTGCAATCCAACACTTGTAATAGATTTACCTCTGTATTTCCCCATGTCACTATTCAAAGTAGTTTGTAAATTAGTTGCTGGGCAGTTTCCATGAGCCCCAGATAGGCAAGGATTGATTCTATGGCTGGATAAACTGCAGCAGCACTTAAAATATAGACATATCAGCAAAATTCTGGAAAGTGTAGATTAACCTTAGGTAACTCCATGATGTCTTTGCAAACTAAACAGACCAACAGCTCCAAGAGGTAAAAAATAAACAGCATAACCTGAAGGCAGCAAGTTCAGACTAGGGTAGATAATTATAATGGGTTCCACAAGTGGCTGCTGACAAAAACGAACTGGATAGCAACTTGCCCTCGTGACAGCCATGATCATGTATAGCTAGTTCACCCAAATGGAATCACATATTTTATTCCTATTAGCTTGACGAAATTGAGATACATTCATTGATGTGTACAGCACTGAAAAATATTTGAATACACGATTTTAAGTTGCTAGTGGTACAATTCCTACTCTTTATCTTTGATTCTATATGTGATGGACAAATTGATGATAATCTCTACAGAGTGGTAAAAATGCTGTTGATTAAAACTGGCAAAGACAAGGAAGATGTACTATTCTTTCAGAAGGAGATTCTGGTCATGGAATTATTTCTGCAGTAAGGCATAATCTCCTACCAAAACCAAAAAGTACTATGCTACCTAACCAATTATGTATAGTTGTGCCTTTTGTTACAGGGCCTGCAGAGGAATAAAAGATAAACCAGCTATAGATTATTCTTGTCTGCAACTTTTTTTGATCTCATCATAAAACACATGCCCAAGTGTGATATTACCTTGTACAGAGACTGTCTGATGAGTTATTTATAGACATGTTACATGAGGGCTTTGCTTGCTTATTTTGTACTCTTGGATATTCATATTTAGACTTCTGAAGATGGATTTTTCATGTCAAGAGGTGCATATGAGAAAATATTTTTTTTTTCAAATTTAGCACTAGTTTTTCATTAGCAGTCACTCACATATCCTGTTAGAATGTGTATTTATTATTCTCAGATTCTTCTTGCATGAGGACTTATTTCAGTATTTGCACGAGCTGAGAATAGCTATGCAGGTGCATTAAAATCTGCGGCAAGTAAAGTGCTTTCAAATGTGGGATTTCTGTTTCTGTGTTTCCCTCTTCCTACTTTCTTCCATCCTGTTTGGTTCAGATTCTGATTTGTCTGTTCACCTTGAATAGCACTTGGGGTATTTATTGGCCTGCTCAAGGGACAGGCCTTCTTTATAAGTTGTGGTATCAGGGTACTTCCGTCTGTATTGAAAGGTGTGATTTTGGTAGAGATTTTTTTAGATAGAGCTGTTCCAGCTGCTTCCAACCCAGCTTGCCATGCACTCCCTGTCCTCTTGTTGGGAGGCTAGTAAGAGAAACTGAAGAAAATTAACTCTATTCTAGCCAAGCCCAGGGCACTATATATTTCAATTGCCTAAATATGGGTGTCCAGTTCTGCTCAATATATTTATCAATGACCTGGGTGCAGGAGTTGAATGAACCATTAACAAGTTTGCTGATGATAGCAAACTGGGTGGTGCTATTGCCTCTCACAAGGAACAAGGTGCCTCGCAGAAAGATATTGACAGAGTGGAGTGCTGTACTATGATTAATGGGATGAAATTAAAAAAGTCAAAATGTGTGTTTCTGCACCCGAACAGACTAATGCCAGACATGGGTATGAACTGAGAGAGGAGTGGCTGCAGAACAACCTTGCAGAAAAGGATCTGGGGCTGCTGGTTGACAGCAGACTAAACGTTAATCAGCAGTGTGCCCTGGCTGCTGAGAGGGCAAACCGCATCCTGTGCTGCATTAAACATGGTATAAACCTTTGGTCAAAACAGGTGATTATCCTGCTCTATCCAGTATTGGTGGGCTTAACCTTGAATACTGTGTTCAGTTCTTGGCTCCACAATCTAAGAAGGATGTTTAGGTCCTTGCATATGACCAGAGGAGGGCAAAAAAACCTGGTGAAGGGCCTGGAAAGAATGTCCAGTGAGGAGTGGCTAAGGACTTTGGGCTTGTGTAGTTTGGAGAAAGAGAAGGTTGAGGGCTATCTTCATTGCTTTCTACAGCTTCCTAATGAGGGGAAGTGGAGAGGGAGGTGCCTGTCTCTTCTCCCTGGTATCAGGTGATAGGATACTTGGGAAAGGCTCAAAGCTGCATCAAGGGAGGTTTAGACTGGACACTAGGAAGCATTTCTTTGCTGAGAGGGTGGTCAAACACTAGAACAGGCATCCTAGAAAGATGGTTGGTGCTCCAAGCCTGTCAGTGTTGATGAGGTATTCGGACAAAGTCCTTAGCAAGATGCTTTAACACGATCAGCACTGGATTGGTCAGGCAGTTGATCTATTCTGTTCTAATCTATTCTTCTCTACTCTATTCTACTCTACTTTACCATGTGGAGGCACTGTGTTCTTCAGACTGGAGAAAATAAATCCATAAAGTGTATGAATAACAAATAAGCTGAGCATGGTTTTGAGAGTAACCCTTGATTGGGTAGTAGAACAGGATATTCTATAATAGATAAGTGTCTGGGATTGCAGTAGCAGTGGTTGCCTTACTACCTACATTAGTCTATAGCATGTTGTAGAGAGAAATAAAGGGAATTGCATGTATTACCTTTTTCTTCTGTAAGCAACAGAAATCAGAGAGAGGGGGAAGAGGTGAAAAGTTTCTCCATGCAAATTTCCCCATGTGGGCTGCCTGCTACACTACATTGTATCTCTCTTTCCCTACAGAGTGGCCTACAAGGAATATTTTCTGTTTGGCTGGTTTTATTTTTTTTTTGTTTTAAATTTACTCTGAATTAGAGCAAATAAAAAGAAATTCAAACACCTTCAAATCTTTGAAGTTCTCTGCCCCACCCCTACCTGGAAAACTGCTGGGATTTTTAACTGCCAAGTTCAAAATCACGGTGTTTTCACAGGGAGACTCCGTGGGAAGAGCTTCCTAGGCTCTTGGCACATTTTGGGGATTTTTTTAATGTTGTAGCAAAGCCAGAGCACATAGGAAATATTAGAGTCTTCTGTCTTGGGACACATTCGACAGGGCACATCTTGACTAAGCTGAAGTTTTGAAGCTATTTCTAGATTAGAAGTGTCTTCGTGGCAGACCTCAGGGTCAGAAATCCACTATTTCAGTATCACTTGGCATCGTAGCACACATAGAGTAAAAGCTCCCAGTGTTACCTTGAAACCTTACCTTGAGTGCAGTAAAAATTATTTATCACCAAGGCATTTAGAAAAAAGAATTTTGGGTTTGTTGAGCCCATTTTTTTTAAAATAAAAGTTTTTCTCCTTTAAAATTCTCAGGCACCTCTATTCCTACAACACAATTTTTCTACATTCTCATTCTTCATTTGCTCTAACTATAATAATTTGACTCTTTAATTATTACATGGAAAACAGTCATTAACTGTGGAAAGAAATTTTAATAGCAACATAATGTCACATTTGTTTTAAATGATTTTCATGTTCCTAGGCAGACCTTGCTGATGAGTGCAGATGCATCCTGTCTGCTACAAATAATAAATGTAAATAAATTTCAGACTTTTTTTCCCCCTGGCATAGTCCAAGAGAAAGATGGCAGACAGGGAAGAAAAGAGTGTGTGAGGTTTTATGTGTTCCAAAGTTTTTCTTGCCATCCCAGAATAAACATTTTTCTGTGAGCTGTTATGTTTAAAAAACTTAATAGTATTTGAAACTTCAATGCATAGTGATGTCTTACTGTTGCCATAAGCCCATCAGATATTTGAATGCCAGATGCTTTCTTCATTCAAGCAAAGTACTGTGGTAGCAGTTCACTACGTCAGTTGACTCAGCTCCTGGAATCATCAATGCCATTGATATAAAATACACTAAACACTACAGCAGATCCTCTCGTGAATAGTAACTGGAAATGGAAATTTTATTAATAGGAAAGCTTTGTGCTGTTTTCAGATTAAAATGAATATTTTTTGTTATACTTTTGCTGGTTCTATAATCTTTGATGCCTCCTAGAAGTGTAATTTAAAGGCAGTAGCCTAAATTTCAGGAAGGATTAACAACTTGGTGCCTTACTTTCAGGAGGCTCGTCTGGTGCTACCCAAACCAGGCTGAATTTCTGGCAGAGTATCTGCCTTCCCTATAATGTTCCACACTGGCTTTCACTAATGTAATTGCTTTTAAGTTTAAAACTTCTGGGAGCAAGAGAGTTAGATGCCTTTTTTTCGTTTGTCTTCTACTGAAAGATGTCTATACATTAAAACCAGACAAATGAACACACAAAATCTCTACCAGGCAGAAATAATATGACATTGATGAAGTCCTGTTATGTTTATAAACCTTGATCCTCCCTTCACCCTTGAACTATCCTATTCACCCACTTGCAAACACAAGTTGTGCCATCAATTGATTCTTTTCCATGCCAGCCTGTTATGGCACATATGGGTGTGATTTCAATGCAATTTTTGTCCCCCTTCAACCTTCATAGCTGGAATGTCCCAGCATTTGAGAAGCCCCAAAAATATGAAGTGTCACTACCTAAGGTGCACTCAATGCAGATGCCTGGCTAAGAGTATGAGAGTAATATTGACAGTGTTTATCCCAGTTATTTCTTAGGCCTAAGGCCTGTAACCAGAGCAGTCCTGATGATCCTTGCTGGTGGGATTTCTTCAGCCGGGTAGTTCCACATGTTCCCTGCTCAAAGCCTTTCTGCTCAGATAAGATTCATGAGCTGCAGGAGTATGTGGCTGCAGGTGGAGGGAATGAACAAGTGGAAGTGATAAAGGTCCCCTTAGTTTTTCTGTGGGGAGAGCTTGGCACACTGAAGAAGGATTAAAATGTATGCCTCAAGAGTAAGGTATTTTAAATGCCTGTTTTCCAATGTCTTCTACCAGATAAGCACAATGCTGTTATGCTGTTAACTACCCTTGTAGGTTGCACCACAGGATGCTCTGAGGCACTGGTTTCTGATAAGATCTGACAAAGTTCTGTATTTCTGTTACCATGCACCTTGGAGCACTCAGAGCTCTCATCCAAAATAGACCCTCTGTGACCCAAGGTGGTCCTCATGTCAGGGAAATTATAGAGAATCACAAGCAAAAACTGTAAAATAATACCTATCATTTACCCACTGCCGAAGATGGATAGTAAACAGTACAGTCCATAGAGAATATTTCTGCTGATGCTGACAGGTTAGACAAGAGGATGTTTTGCTGTAACTTCAAAGACTCTAAAGCCATTTCAGAAGGGAATCAGAAGACAGACAGGGTATGCTTAACAGACCATAAATTACCTTTTCCTTTCTTTGGCAAACATGCTGGTATACAAGTCTCACTAGGACAGATAGGTAGGAACTGCCTAAACCCTTCTAAGATGAAAGATGGTAAATATTTTATGCATAACCTAGCTAATCAATTTTCAACTTCATAATTTTTGACTTGGTTAACCACTTCCTGATCATACATATAGTTGTTATCTGAAACTGCCTCCAGTGTATCACATATGATGTGCATCCAAAATGAAAATCTGACAGTTTATCATTAATCTCCCCTCTGCCTATTCATCCTTCTGTCTCCATTTTTTGGAGCATCCCATCTTTGTTTTTTTTTTTTTTTGAATAATATCTTTCACTTTGAAGCACTTGGAGAAAAAGAAAGGGACTGCTACAGGGTAGTGACAAGAAGAGTGGAAAGGGCCATAGTTCCAGCTGATATCTGGCACTTTATTGTGTTTAGAAATATTCACTGCTCTGTGCCATTTGACTGACACCACCAAGGAAGCCATATATTTTAATTGCCAACTGCCTGTCCTAGTTTTGTGCTGATGTAAACGCCTGCCACTAATTATCTTATTACAAGAAAGGTTTATCTCTCTCACTCTCCAAATCCTTCCCTAATTAAGACCTTGTACTTGTTAAAATCCACCCTACATCATTTATTTCCCTTGTTAGTAGCTCACTGTCCGCTCTTTTCTTCTTCAGTGCTCTTGTATCTTTCGTGTTGATGTTGACAATATCTTAGGTTATAAATTGTTTGGGGGCAGAGAGGGTAATGTCTTTTTTTTTTTTTTTTAATTTTAGTTTCTAGCATGTTGAAAATGTTGTTCTTCAGGGCTCCAAAGACTTCTAAGTACAGAAGTTTTTCACAAATAGGACTCTATGAATGACAATTGTGGTTCAAATGCAAAAAAATCTTGTTCCATATTAACTGATTCTATTTCTATTCTTCTCTCCAAAACTAAAATGTAAAAGAAAGAACCATTTCAGTCAGAATGCAGAAAAATGTATTGCGTCTTTTAGTAGTTTTAAATGAAGTAAAAGCAATGGAAATGTAAGAATGAAATACATTGACATAAACAGGTATGAGATAAGACTGCTACCTGTTATAACAAGAAGGACAATAGAAACTTTTTTGGTACTGAGCAAGTACTGGTTAGTATCTAGTGGTGCTTAGACCACATAAATGTGCAGTAATGGAAACACAGCTTTGGCAGGTCCTTCTAACAGGATAAAGATGACCCAACCTATAGCACAAATTGAACACTACTCTGATAAAGGTAGTACAAGCCTAAAGTTTCTGTAACTTTGCGAAGAAAATGTTATTAAGGCTGTCTCACTCTATAGAAACGGCAAATTTTGAAAAAACGAACTTTCTACTGTTCAGTAAATTGTATATAATTTGAAATGCATCATGATTACTTCTATTTTTCACTGTGCTATACAGAAGTACATCTATGACATTCTCCTAATCCCTAGTAGTTTCTCCCCCTTGGAGTTATAGGGGGACAGATCACCATTTGATTGAAATAATTTTCAAATTTAATCACTATTAATCTGAATATATTAGGCTTATGTGGCGAGGTTTTTGTAGCAAGGAGGCTGCAGGTGTGGCTTCTATGAGAAGAAACCTGTTGGAATCCTATGGATAGAGACAGTGACAGTGCTGCAGGCCATAGCTAAACCTATCAGTGGTGCTGGTGGCACCTCTGTAATAATGCACTTAGGAAAGCATTAAAACCACTGCTCAATAATTGTGAGAAAGAAGTGAGAAAATGTGCAAGAAATAACCCTGCAGACACCAAGGTCAGACAAAAAGTATGGGGTGGAGGTGCTCCAAGCACCCCCACAGCCTGTGGAGAAGACCATGGTGGAGAGGATTGTCTCTCTGCAGCCCATGGAGGACCATTGTGGAGCAGATAATGTACCCCACGGCCCATGGGGACTCCATGCAGGAGCAGGCTCCTTGTAGGAACTGTGAACCTGTGGGGATCCCATGCTGGAGCAGTCTGTTCCTGCAGGACTGTACCTCCTGGGCCAGGGGAAGAGCATGAGGAAGAAGGTGTGGCAGAGACAAAGCATCATTAATGGACATAAGCCCAATTCCCTATCTCCCTGTGCTACTTGTGGGAGAGAGAGTAGGTAGAAGAGTTGGGAGTGAAGCTGAGCTTGGGACCTATCACGCCAGTACAGCCATGGTGCAAGCTCTTCCTACAGTGCAATGCCTGTAGTCAGTGCTTTCAAGACACAGGCAAGTTTTCTTGATGAAGCACTGTGTTTTAAAACACAATCTTTCGGTTTATTAATTTTTTACATTCAATATTTACGTGTCTGTAACTTTAACTTTCCTTTACAGGAACCCATGCACTGAGGACTTAATGATGGTAACAAAAGAAATTGTAGCCCCAGTGTTTCATAAGAGATTTTCCAGGGAAAGATGAGGACTTGTGTTGGAGACTTAAGACATCTTTCTGTTGGGAAAAAAAAGAAAATATCATTAAAACAGCACAAGTCTAGTAGAAGCATAATGTAGTATTTTTGCGTATTTTGAAGGTAAGTTCCTTTTACATACAAATGATTGACCAGCAGTAAAATTGATGTATGTAGACTTAAAGGAGTTAAAGCCACCAGAAGAAAACAAGAGAGATGCAAGACTTGACAAGGAAGTGTAATATGTATGTACATATGTACAATGACTTCTGCCTCTTGCTAATCAGTTGGGTATATGAAAAGCTTAATTAATCCTGGCATTTGTTCCCCTGTGCTCTGATCCTTCTGTTTCTCTTCTCTTGTGAAGAACAAGGATGATGACAAAAAACATTGGCTTTTTCTTTCTGCACAGTGGGATGACTCTTGAGCAGCCTTTCATGATTATGAAACATCAAGTGTGGATTTTATTTTCCTGGGGTGCCTTCCAAATTGCATTGTGCATTCATTCCCTCTCTTGTTTCTTTTTTTTTTTAACCAACATTTTGAACTTTTAAATTTGGTTAAGTTCCTCCAACAAAAAACTTAAAATAAATCTTTAAACCAATCACAAGTTAGTAGCATGTTTTTTCATGTTAGGAGCAATATTATTAAACAATCAACAATAGCACTCCTTTCTGATGGAGCTGCTGAGTTCATTGAATAAGAGGAATATTTATTGCTTCCTTAGTACAAATATTTATTTGAACCTAATATGACAAAATGCCATCTGATCGGCGTGTTCATAGCATTTTGGAACATACTAGGAAATAATCTTCCAAGAAGTGTCTATAGATATGTATTTTTCAACAGAAAGGTTAAAAACTTTTTCCTCTCATTTCTAAGCTAAGTATATGTGATGGTGGGATGAGGAGACTGGTGATGCAAATTTTTCTCGTGGAACAGGAAAAAAGGAAATTACGATCTGAAAATATGACCTTTAGCCTCTCCAGTCAGATTTTGAAGATCATTATTTTTGATGTTATTTTTTTTCAAATTAGCATTTTAATATTATATAGCTACTTTTAATTCTCTAACCATCTGTAACTAATTTCCTTTTCTCAAAAAAACCCTACTAACATCTGTTTATATGCAATTACAATTGCAGGCATGGAGAATAGTACCTCAAACTTAATATTTGGCTAAAAGCTTGGGACTCTAGAATGATAATAAAATTAACTTGCAATTTATTATGCTTAGATATGGGTTTAGAAAAATGCATTGAGTTAAACAGTAGGTTGCTTAAATATTAAGGGTGCATCACTATCTTATTTTAGTTTTAGTCTTTTAGACAATGGCATAAAGCAAATGATAGCATCCAAAATTTATCTTTGTTATTCTAATTTAAAGAATTTTCCAAAACTCAAAAGCTACTTGAACTTCTGATTAACCTGTCTAATAAATAAAGCTTATTTTGGTAATGTTTTAGTAATCTGGGGAAAAAAATTCAAAGGGAAAATACATAGTTACTGAAGAACAGAAAAAACTTTCTTGTTATTGTGAGTGAGATTCTCTTGTGAGTCATTGAACTTTGGACCAGACATGCATTCAAGCAATTCTCTTTTCTCCTGCCCTGATCAATCTCAGTCTGATCACTTTAAACAAAACTTGAACTGAGGGAGGGGGGATTGAAACCAGTTGCCCTAGTGAATGACACTTAGCATTTAATCCTTAAAATGCTGGTAAGACTTTCTTCCCTTGAGCCTTCTCCAGGATGCTTAAAATAAAGAACTTGCATGAAAAATGCTGTTAGGTTATTCTGTTTTTGTCTTAGTGTCTTTTGTGTTTTAAAACCAAAAATAAATATTTGAATTTACAAGTGCTGATCCAGGATTTCTGTGTTGTGTTTAAACTCCTAGGAAATTTGTACTGATATTTCAAAATCCTTTAGAACTCCATCTAAAGAACTGATATTTAGGAGTCTTAAAGGTTGCATGAGAATGAACCTGAAATAGTTTGAGTTCTCTGTTTTAGTACTAAATAAAATCACTGGTGATTTCCATTGATTTTTTTTTTTTTCTTCAGATGGGGGTCTTGTTCCCTGTGTGAATTCAAATCACTCCCTTCCACTTTTCCTTTTATCTCTTTCTTCCTTTCACCTTCTCTCTTTTATTTTCTTTTATTCTTTTTTTTTTATTTTTTTTTTTTTTTTATAACGGTTAATACCAAGAGTGATACAAATCCTTTTCAATAAATAACACTCAGCGATTTTTATTAAAGGACTGATTTTGTCAGGCTGATATTTATCTCTTGCCTCCAGTATTGCAGAGGACTATGTCATAACTGCTCTCTTTCACAGACAGGATTTTTTCCAAAGAGACTGCTTCCTGGTGCTAGGTTTTCTTGCTTTTGGAAGTGAAAGAATCAACTAGTCTACTGAACTTAGCAGGACTGAATGTCTGCATGTCTTAAACCATAATCTGTGCAAGACTCTGCAATGAAAGAAGGTTAAGCTGAATTACATTGCCTTTGCCATAAACTAGGAGTGTACACATGAACAGTATAATACATGATAATGTATTCAGTTACAAGACCTGAGCTCTGATATTGTGCATTCACATGAAAAAAATGATTTTCTTAGCACTGTGCATTTCCTGTGTGTATCTTTCTTGATATTTACTATATTAAATTTGTAATGAAAATATCTGAATTTTCTTGGTTTCTCAAAACCTAATATTGATGTAAATAGTTTACGCTCAGAATACACCTGATATTACAGATATAAGGAGACTTGGACAACAGTTTGCTATACCTGTAATTTAATGTAATAATATTATATTAATATATATTTATTTATTATTATAAGTATATATAAAAGGAGATTGTAATTAATCATCTAGAATCTCAGATGCACTAAAACCTAACTATTTCTACACTGAAATCAATGGGAACTTGTAGCCTTTAAAAACAGTCTGGCTACATAGTGAAAATGCATAACAGAGAACTACCATTAAGCTAATATTTGCATTCACCAAAATTGCATTCACCAATGTAATGCTGATGTGCAGGAACAAAGACCAAGAAAAAGGGCCCTGCTACAGCAGTACACATTTGAGTACATTGTTTGAGTTAAAACTCTTAACAACTCCTTATGTGCTGAGTCAGAGCCTTAGAAATCAATACGAGTGTCAACCATCTTCTATAAACCGACACGCTCGAGTTCTCCACATGGTCCTTCAGACTTAATTAGGCACAGATTGAATTGCAGTAGTGTCTTTATCCTCATTCAGTTGCACCACTTAACTCTGCATGATGCCCATTAGACTCTCTTCCTGACCATAACCTGCATGGATGTGCTTGCTTGATGTGGGGAAGATGTTTCCAAAAATTGAGAGAAGACATAAGGAAGCTGAGAAAAGTGGCCTTTAGCTGTATAAGTTTAGTAATGAGTCAAATTCCTATATTATTTCAAGAGCCTTTCTGCTACTTTTTTTGAATCAGGTAAGAAAAGATTTCAGATTGGAAAGTGTTTGTATAGCCCTATGTACTTTCAATTTGCTCATACATGTTAAAGTCTATATAATTTTTTATGTTTCTGAGCTTGTATTATGTGTGTTATCTGACACATAAAACCAGTCTTTCTGTTTTGCAATGTGAATGAATGTTTCTTCTCCTTGCTGTATATGTACTGCTTCTGATATTTGTGAACCTCTTTTCCTCTGTGTTACTTATTGTAGGAGAGATTGTCCATTAAGACTTCCTAGGCCAATTCAAAAGCTGTTATCTAGACTCCTGATTCCATTAATGCTTACATCAGTTAAAGTGCCTAGAAGATCATGATGAACAGGACTCCTCAAACCTGAAAAACTACCGTGCGTATACTCTATTTTATCCCTCTGATGATAATTTTAGGTAGAGGATAAAATGGATGAAAGAGCTGAAGCAATGGGATGAGATAACATTGGCTGAACTGTATAATGCTTTATAGGCTGGTCCAGTCAGCCACAGAAAGGCCCATATCCTCACTTGATAAAGTGCTCTGTGAGTGTACTTTCAGAAAGCTATGGTGTGTAGGCAGAATAAATGGAACTCAAATGTGGTGAAAATGATTGTGCGTGTATCTAAAAATGCAATTGCTTTCCATGAATGTTGCAAGAGAAAGTTGAGTGCATTACCTGAAGCCAAGAGAACTAGTTTCTAGTAAGCTTGTATTTTCTTTATTTTGCTTATGCTGAAAGGAGAGGTTGAATTTAGGTCTGATGTCCATATAGCTCACCAAAACATCTCTCTGAATTGTTTTTTTTTAAAAAAGGAAAGGTTGACAGCGACTAATTACATTGACTGTAATTAGGGTCATTGGGCATTGGAATAGGCTGCCCAGGGAGGTGGTTGAGTCACCTTCCCTGGAGGTGTTTAAGGCATGGGTGGATGAGGTTTTGAGGGACTTGGTTTAGTGTTAGATAGGAATGGTTGGACTAGAAGATCCGATGGGTCCCTTCCAACCTGGTTGTTCTGTGATTCTGTGATTCTGTGACTGGATCTGTTATTTTACCCGCTTACACTTCTTATTAAAAAAATGAAAAGTCCTAGTGGGTTCATGGCTTCTGATTAGAAAGCTCTAATTAAAAAGGGGGTAATAAAATGAGATTTTGGTGACCAATCATACAGTTTGAATGCTGAATTCCAGCACAGAGTTCTACTGAATACCAAGCACTATTCTCAGTCATTAATGTCTAAGTTCTATAAGCCAGTGTGCTTATTGCTTTCTGCAGTTTCCACCTTTAACCTTTTCAGTTTGGTCATTAACCCCTTGACAAAAATGCCTAACTATACTTTGAAAGTAAGGCAATTTAGGATCACTTCCTAATGTACTGACCAGTATTATCTCATTGTTTTCTGTGATATCACTTCTTGGTTACATTAATTTTTATTCTTTATATTTAGATTGATGCAAGAACAGTGACTATCTTGGTGGTCTCTATTTCACAGTGTGTAACAGGGTACAGTCCTGGTTCAAGACTAAGAGTACCCTGAATGATGGTAAAATAAATCATAACTATTAAGAATTAGGGGACAGCCTTTCAGTGGTCAGGTAGATACATGATTTATAATGGATTTTGGAATCTCTGGGTCTGACAGGTATTTTAAATTTAAAGCATCATCTATATTTTTTGATGAAGTGTATGCATGTAGTTTGGTGTTTTTTAAATTTTTTTTAATTCCAACCTTCTTGTGTCTTCCTTTAATGAAAGAATTAATTCATTAATCTAGTTTCAATCACCATCTGAACTTAACTATCTATTGCTAACATCATGCTGGAGGTCACAAAGGACTTCTGATAGCTATACTCCAGTGAGTTATTAAATTGTGAAATGTCCTCAGAATATTTTGTTCCTGCACACATCAGTGGGTTATCCTTTTACAAAGGGCTGACGAGTACTCTGTGTACTAGGGACAGATGTCAAATCACGTCTGAATTGCCATCTGAATCTTCCTTGGAATTCCTCTTGTCTAGGCTGAAAGATTTGCACTGTGAACAAATATTACATGTTAAATAATTCCTAGGACACATCCTACTTCAGATGTAGCTTCTTATTGTAAGATTACCTTATATACATGCAGGAGTAAATACTGCATTTGACATGTAACATGAAGTAGATGAAAAACTACAGGGTCCTATTGCCCTACATGTATTTGTTGCAATTACACCACAACAATCACAGGAGCAAAATGGAATTACTCCCTTTGGTCTAGTGAAGAAGCATAATTTGGTCATTCAGCTATCATGATTCCAAGAGAAAAAAAAGAAACCATGAAAGATCCATCTATCAGGTTTTTTAGAGAGAAAAGAAAATAGCACTAAAAACATCTGGAGTGAGCATCCTTAGATTCTTAATGATGTGATGTTTCCAGGACTGATACTAAATTTCAGTATTCAGGTTTCTTTCTTACAGAAATGAGTATAATTATGAACTCTCTGGTACTGGTGCTATATAGATAGATAGTACCTTGGCTACACAGTTGGCATACTTTTGCATTTGAATATTCTTTACTCAGCCTTTTTTGAAAACTAAAATATTTAACAGAATCAATTCATTTTAGTTGAGATACACCAGTTGGAAGAATGCAGATGTAATCAAAGTTTCCTGTCTCCCTCTTCCTCCCCTCCGTTTCCAAAGAGGAGCTATGTGCCGTAGTCAGCCTGAACATAGCTCACTGAGGTCTGATTGCTTAGGAGAATAAGTCTATCTTGCCTGTCAATACCTCTCTGAGCATTGAAATGAAACTGTATTGCCACTGTGCTATTATCTTCTTTGCTGATCAACCTACTGTGTGGACCCCATACTATATGTTGCTATCCTGCTGGAGTTTCAGTTGAGAAAATTAAATGGATATGGTAATTCAACAGGAAAATGAAATGTCTGAGAAATGCAGAAAAGGGTTTATTTAGACAGGCTTTACTTTACAAAGAAATAGTAGCAGGTTTCAAAAAAGGATTCTCTCTCTATTAGAATGCCAATAAACATGACTTTCCCTTAGAGTCCCTATCTAGGTATGGAATAATAACTCTAGACGAATCCGCGCATTGCCATCTTTGACATTTTACCTTTATTAAATGCTTAGTTTTTCCAGAAATTATAATATTCTTCAATTATGATTAGATAAATGCAGTGATGAATCAGGTATTATTAATCAAAATCACTTTAAACAGTCCCTTATGAGAACAGGTGTCAGTGCAATATGGAAAAGGGCATGATGAAGAGAATACCTGCTGTCTAAAAGGCACCTTTTATCAGGGTACCATTTTAAACAAGGTGTTAAGAAAGGTAAGTGGGTGTGTATATAAAGTGGTGTGGCAGAAATTGTGTTGATAATGATGCGATCTTAAATGAGCTGTCTTAAAGGTTGAAGAAGATATATTAAGCCAAACTGACAATTGAACACTTTTGTATTGCTCTTTTTAACTGTATTATGAGAGAGGAGAGGAAGGGAAGAAATAAGAGTAGAGAGTGGAGGGATGGGGAGGTAGGGGTAGGGGAGCAGAGAGAGAGAACCAATAAAAATATATCAAGTATCTGATATTCTCAAGCATGCCATTCCAGATACTCAGCTGCATTGACACAGTCTTCATCTGCTGAACGAGTAAGAAGTGAAAATGTAGCTCAATACCAGTACTAGAACTCTGTGAAGAACACTGACCTAGTGGGTGACTGCTGACTCCCAGGAGGAGACATGAATTTTTAAAGCCATCTGTTCTGACTTCAGCTTGATTTTGTTGGCTGTCATGGGCTATATAGCTGCTCAACTTCAGGCAAGTGTCTGCCTTACCAAATGCAGTGGCTGTGGTTCCAAATCTTTTCTATTTGGAGGATTCCCACAATCAAAAAGGTGTCCTCAAGTACCCAGTTTGCTTTTAGATTCTTGGCATCATCAGTTTATATGAGTGTGCACAATAGAGGTTTGAATATAAAAATGAGTGACCATAGGTAAAATTGGTTTAAAATCAAGCATTTTAATGAAAAACATTTTTCATTATCTCTATATTTTCTTCAGTGTGGTAATCATTGCACACTAAACCTAATTTATTTCTGTGAGAATTTAAATTTCTTTCTTTTTGTCTGTGATATAGTCAGATAGTAGCCATCTAGAACGCCTTTGTTATTTCTTTTGTTTCGGTCCAGATGGAAAATTTTTTTGAACCCTGTCTCTGTGGCTCTATTACATTTAACATCATGTTTATTGATACATCAGCATATCTTTTATCTTGTATATGGGGAGCAAATAAAAGGTTGCTTTGGTGACACACTGGTTAACCTGTGAGTTTGTATTCCATCATTCTTCTTTGTATGCACTTGAAAATTCTATTTATGAGATAAAGCAGACGAGGCTGGTGAAGGGGCTGGAGAACAGACCCTATGAGGAGCGGCTGAGAGAGCTGGGGTTGTTTAACCTGGAGAAGAGGAGGCTGAGAGGAGACCTCATTGCTCTCTACAACTACCTGAAAGGTGGTTGTAGAGAGGAGGGAGCTGGCCTCTTCTCCCAAGTGACAGGGGACAGGACGAGAGGGAATGGCCTCAAGCTCCGCCAGGGGAGATTTAGGCTGGAGATTAGGAGGAGGTTTTTCACGCAGAGGGTCATTGGGCATTGGAATAGGCTGCCCAGGTTGGTGGTTGAGTCACCTCCCCTGGAGGTGTTTAAGGGACGGGTAGATGAGGTATTGAGGGACTTGGTTTAGTGTTTGATAGGAATGGTTGGACTAGAAGATCCGATGGGTCCCTTCCAACCTGGTTGTTCTGTGATTCTGTGATTCTGTGAACTGACATCTTTGAAATTCTGTTTATCCATTGATGAGGATTTAGTACGCATGCTTTCCCAATGTTCTCCTAACAATATATTCCAAACTCCTGCTGCAGGGACTTGTTCTTAAGGTATGTATCTAAGTGAGATAGAGAAGTCTTTAGTAAAGATCTCCAAAAAAAATTAAAAGTTAAGAGATGAAGATAAGTTCTATACTGTGGATTTTGTTTCTTGCAGAATAATCAGATTCAAATGTCACTTAGTTACTTAAGTACCTTCAGAAGGGAGTTAAGAGCTTGAGTATCTTTTGCAGATCTGAAAGAAAATAGAGACTATAATCATAATTTTATATAGCTCAACAAACTGATATATTTTTTACAGTATTATGATATACGTATAAATATTGGATATCTTAATATATCTGGAAAAAAATTCCAATAAAACTATGTTGTGTGTTTGTGCTCTTGATTTTACTTGAATTAAGGTTTAGTACATATATATTCATGAGAACGAATAACAATTTTTTCCCAGATCAGCTACAAATTAGAAACTGGTGGTTGTCAACAGCCTCTAATAAAATTCAGTCCTGGGCTTAGAATCACTGCTGAGCCTATGTAAGCTCTCCTTCCAGCAGCTTTTGAATGAAGGATTGGAACTGTGCTCTTAACACCCTTAGCAGAATGGAGATGAGTGTCAAATCACCCTGTAGATTTGGGAGAGCTTCCTGATGAAAGGCAGAGTAGCTGATTAATGGGGGAAACAAAATATCCTTGAGTACAGAGACTGTCAGTTGCCAAGAAAACTTAATCCACTTCACTGTCAATAGTAACAGAGCTGGACTGACTCTGCTAAGGCTCTGCAAAGACCTCATGGCTTGAATACTGGTTTTCAGGCAAGCAAAGAACTTGGGCGATTTGTCCTCATTTCAGTTTTGTGCAGGTAGAGTGGGTCAGCTGTCAAATACTAAAAGGGATCTTAAATATTTGCACTTCTCTTAACTTACTAGAAAATAACTGCCATAATAAAAACTAGTTTATCTTCACTGTTATGTTTATCTTGCAGCATAACCCACTTAAAAATTTGTGCAGTAAGCTATTTGTTTTCATCTTGAACAAAATATATTCAGAGTCCTAGATTATTTTCTGTGGTTACTATACTTGTCTCAGTTCATGTAAATACCTCACACAGGTTTAGGCTGTGGTGTTTTAAGCCTTTTCACTGCAGCCTCCCTATCTTCCTGGAAGACCAGTAGACTTCTGCTGCCTGGGGTGTGAATTGAGCTATTGATTCTGAAAAGCCTCTGGGGAGCTTCCTAAATCAGGAAAACTTAAATGAATCAACAAAGTTTTTATGACTGGACAAGCTCAAAAGTGAAGTTACTCACTTTCCTGAGAAGTGTTCTAAAGAAATAAGATCAATGCCAATCTTAATAGAAAATTTAAGGATTGTGGGTGAAATTATGGCACCAGCAGAGCAAGGAATTGACCTGTAACAGGTTTGATGATAACACTCAACTGCTGAACTTTGATTTAATCTGCCCTTTGGGTTTACCCTAATAGTTTACAATTCCCAGTGACCTCCTTAGTGGTGTCTAGTATAATCATGTTTTATTTCATTGTGACCGTCACTAGCAATGACTCATTTGTGCTTCATACGAAACATTGCCTGGGTTCTGTCAAGCTGATAAGTGAGTCCCTTAGGAAGTCTGTACATAAGGTGCCTGAATATCAAAATTCAGATATATAAGGCTTGGAGTAACAAGTTTCATTAAACATATTCTTGGGTCCACACACCTTGATTATTGGGCATAGCTCTCTTACATCATTATTATAACTGTACCTTGAAACTCCAATAGCAGACTAAATATTATTTGGGAATTTGGTGTTTTCCATGCTGTCAGACAAATGAATGTTCAGGAAAAGGTAGATGCCACAAGCAACCAAAAGCTCAATTAACTGGTTATTGTTGTTCCACCCAAGTGCTATAATACCAACCTAATGAGCCAGGAAGATGATTAGGGGACTGGAGCATCTCTCTTATGAGGAGAGGCTGAGCGAGCTTGATCTCTTTAGCTTGGAGAAGATTATAGGAGACCTTATGGATACTTGCAAATTCCTAGGAGACAGGTCACAAGATGATGGGGACAGACTCTTCTCAGTGGTGCCCAGTGAGAGGACAAGGAGCAATAAGTACAAATTGGACAACAGGAAGTTCCACCTGAACATGACGAATAACTAGATGATCTCCAGAGGTCGATTCAAACCATTACCATTCTATGGCTCTGTGATTCTATGATTTACAAAGAATGCTAGCAATGAGCTTTGTTTCTTCTTACACAGTGGATAGAGTCTCTTTACAAGGCTGATACATGCTAGAGGAGCAGAAGGAATGCCACTTTTCAAGTGCAATGATACATTCTCATTGAGAAGGCATAAAAGACAGTGGAGCATATCAACTTTTGTTTTAGTTTAAGTTACACACATCTAGAAGCATGGAACACTGATACTTTTCTGATCTGGAAGTTTATTACTTTTGCTGGATAACCCTTTTCAGCAGAACATGTGCTTCAGTCATAGTTGAAGATAACAAATAACGGGTGTCTGGTTGTGTTCCTAACGAAGGCTTCATAATCATACATACTGTCCAATCAATGGTACACATTGTTACTTTTGTCACTAGCCATTGTGCCCCAATAATTGAATTTGAGAGACTGATCAAATCTTGAACCAAACTAGCAGTTTATGGTTCCTGAGGGTTAGGGGCAAAAAGTGGACTCAGTGCAGCTGACCTTAGAAAATCCATGAGAACTTTAGGACCGTTTTGAGGTAGAACAAGAGTCCAACTGTGCCAACAGGAAGGAAACTATGGATCTGGGACTGTGTTCATGAAATGTCAGTATTATTAGCGTAATTACATCTTTCTCTCTTTCTCTGTACACACACATTACCTTGTACTCTCATTCATTCTCAACATTGACCTGGATTTTAACTCTTCACTGAATTTATTCACACTCACCATTAATCTGTCAGTTGGAAAGCTAAAATAATCCAGACAGGGAAGAATAATGTACCAAGTGACTGATATATCCAATTAAGCCTTCTCTGTGGAGATATGTGAAACTCAAAGTGTAATATTGGTAATCAGTCCACAGGGCAGAGCTTAGTTATATGAAATATTATTTTAATAAATGAATTCAACTAGGGAACCCTTGATCTACAGACTTTTGTTTGTTTTTTTTGTCAACAGGATATAAGATTGAAAAACATCATTCCTTCTTAATACATTCTCATAAATTCCATACTGGGCTTAAAGTAACAGCTGTTATATTGTTTCTTTCATGAACTTAATTTTCCCATGAGTTGTTGCTTCCTTTTTCTGCTGTTCAATTTCTGTGTTGAGGAAAACTAGATTTTGAAAAAATATTTATCTCAGTTCTTAAAGAAAATCGGGTCTTTCAGCAGAAAAAAAAAAATCGAGACATTGAAAAACACTAGAAAACAAATCTACCTGGATTTTCCTTTTAAGAAATTAAACAAAAAAAGGTGGAACTCCTGTTACGTCTAAACAGCCATCAAGTCTCCGAAAACACACTAGATTTCCCCAAATTTATGTCAAATTCCCTAAGGAGCACCATGAGGAACATAGTTTTAAGACTCCAGTCTGGGATTGCTCACCCACAACTGTCTGTAGGATCCTGGGACTCTAGAGTTGTGCATGCAAGTCTCAGGTCTCTGGAGATGCGGACACAAACCTGAGGGTTACCATGTATCGTGCAGGTGTCTGGTTGCTTGGTGGACACATCTGAATGTACTGCTAGTTCCAAACTCATGAAGTGAAAATTACAGAGCTCCAATTCATGATAAGAAATCTTAAACTCATGAAATCTTTGAAGCTTTGAGGCAGCCCTCTTGTCAGGCGTGTGGACTGCAAGTGATTAGACTTCTGAGTGCCTCACCAGTTAATTGTGTTGGAGCTCATTTTTCAGCATCCAAGTGGCTAAGGGGAGCGCAGTTTGCAGGATCACACTTAAGAAAACCTGAAGCAAAGCAGCCTGAAAGGCCTTGGTGTGGACCTCTGTCCATCAGTACTAGTGATGCAGATTTAGCCACTAATACAATTTAGATTTCAGACCTAGCTGGGTTTTGCAATTACAGTCCTTTGGCATGAGGATTTCCTAGGTTAAAAGATTAGCACCATCACTCCAAACCACCTCTAGTAGGAGGTCAGAATTAAACAATATTTTCTGATAGCAGTTTTAGGGACTATTGCAGGAATGAATATTTCAAATCCAAGTGCTAATTGAATAAATGGATTACAGTGAAACCATTTGGTGGTGGAGAATTTGAGATTGCATTTTTTCCCTTGTAAGATCAGCTAGGTGTGTAACCTAAACCAGTTATCCCATCTAGTAGATAAACTAGAGATTTAACTAATTTCATCCTTATTTATAGCTTAATCATGCATTTACTGCTTAAATCAATGTAGACTTACAGCTTTTGTGGGAATAAATACAGATATTTATGCAAAAAAACCCCCAGAATGTAGAAATAGAAGTGATATTTAACATGAAGAATTACCATTTCCACAACGAATATCTTCAAATCAACAGATACATGCTGTTCTTTACCTACCCTAACAACAGATTTACCAACAAAGAGGAAAGTTAAAGAGTAGAGAACAGTTTGTTTGACAGAAAATATCTACTGAAGTAGTCTTTCTACAATTGGCTCTTCTTGGTAGGCTTCTCTTTCTGTCACAAAGGAATTCCTTTCTGTGTTATCCTTAAATTTCCCTCTTAATCCTGGGAACACATTGTGTTTACTAATAACACTTAGAAACAAATGGGGAAAACCATTAATTGTTTATTTCTCTTCTTTGTTTTCTAATATGCTTATGGAATTCCATATTAATTCAACAGTAGGTATTTTATTGTCATTCATTATGTGTCGGTACATTCTCAAGAAGAAGAATATTTCTTTATATGGATGTTTACTGTCTTTACTCTCTCCAACTGTACTGTACACGTTAATGTACTTCTCTATTTCTTCCCTATCCACGCACTTTTTCTTCCATTTAAGTGACAAAGAGAAATAGAAAGTCCATGAAGTTGACTATAGCTACCCTTGTCAGTAATTTAGAATATAAAGATTAGATAATAATTCAGAACTTCATTCAATTATCAGAGCACTCTGAAATACAGGGCATTGGGGAAAAATTCTCTGTCTTCCTCCATCACCTACCACTCTGTATTTGCTGTTAGAAATGTGATGGACCTAAGATGAAAATGCTTTTGTCAGATTTGAATCTGAGTGTACAGCACTTTGAATTCTGACTTTAAAACTGGAACTGTTATTGCTTGCCTGGGCACCTCTTGAGAGATTTTGTAAAAAAGAACTTAAAGCTTTAAAAAGCTTTTAAAAAGATCTTAAAAAAGCTTTATAATGTGCATATCTTGTTTTGGGGTTACATTTAAATATAAACTATTTCATGTAATATGGCTGTAACATTAAAAGCTGATATTCCACTACCCTAAATACTTTGTGAAATATCCATTTGTTAAATTTCTAGGGAGTCAGGAAGTGCGACCTCCATTTAGTCTGAAGAATATTTATGTGGTTGTTTCTAAACTATGTTTTCTAACTATTATTTTAATTATTTGGGTCCCATGTTAGTTGCCCTGTGAGAGTCACACTTCCTTTATTGCACTGTCAACATCTTTTTTTTTTTCAGAAACGTTCATACATCACAAGATGTTACTGGTATCACAACTTAGATGAGAAAGTTTTAAACCTATAGTATGAAATGAAGCTTCTCTTCATTGTCCCTCCTCCCTTAAGACATATACAAGTTCTGATTTCTATACTAACTGTTAACTATCAGAATGAATATCTTGATATACACTCAGAATCATTTATGCTTCTACAGTTCTCTATTCTGTTGTGTCTTCTTTATCTGCAGATATATAACTTTTTCTATTACATTGATTTGGGGTCGTGGTTTGACCTAGCTGGTCAAACATGGAATTTCATTCCATGGTATTCCATGTATTCCATGGTATTCCATGTATTTCAGGTACCTACCAAGTTGCTCTATCACTGTCCCTCCTCAGCTGAACAGGAGAGAGAAGGTATATAAAAAGGTTTACAGGTTGAGATAAGGTCAGTAGAGAATACCAGTTATGGTGATGGGCAAAAGAAACTTGATTTGGGGAAAATTAATATACTACCAATCAGATCAGGGTGCAATAATGAGAAATAACCCTGAATATTAAAACACCACCCCTTCAAGCCTCTCTTCTTCCCGGGCTTGACTTTAATCCCAAATTCTCTAACTCCTCCCCTGAGCGGTGCCAGAGGATGGGGAATGGGAGTTGGGGTCGGTTCATCATATGTTGTCTCTGCTGTTCCTCCCTCTTCAGGGGGAGAACCCCTCACATGCTTCCTCTGCTCTAGCTTGGGGTCCCTCCCACGGGAGACAGTCTTTGACAAAAATTTCTAGTCCGAGTCCTTCCATGAAAGGTAGTGCTTCACAAAGTGCTCCAGCATGGGTCTGCCATGAGTTTACAAGCCCTGCCAGCAAATCTGCTTCAGCATGAGCCCCTCTTTCCCCAGAAGTACTGCCAGGAGCCTGCTCCAGCACAGGCTTCCCATGGGGTCACAACTTCTGTTGGGAATCAACGTGCTCTGTCATGGGGTCCTCCATGGGTTGCAGGGAGACAGCCTGCCTCACCATGATCTTTAGCATGGGCTGCAGGGGAATATCTGTTCTGGCACCTGGAATACTTCCTCCCCTTCCTTTGTCTCTGACTTTAGTGTCTGCAGAGCCGATTCTCTCTCAGATCCTCGCTCTTCTGTCTGGCTGCAATTGTGGCTGAGTAGGTAGTTTTTCCTTCTTAAATATGTTATCACAGAGGCACTACCACTGTTTCTGATGACCTCAGACAGAGATGGGTCTTGAAGCTGGCTGGCATTGGCTCTATTGGACATGAGTGAAATTTCTAGCAACTTGTCACAGAAGCTACCCTCATAGCCCTCCTGCTACCAAACCCTTGTCATGCAAACAAAATACATTTGAGATTTTAGCCAATAATGTTCTCTGATGAGAAGTAATCACTATTAGTGAAAAGTGATGAGGCAAAATGACTGGCAGTTACTTTTATGAGCAGCGAAATAATTTATGAGTCATTTTATGAGCAGAAGAATTTTTCTTTCTTGAGGGAGTCCTTGCAAACTGTTCTCAGATGTTCGTAGTGAGGAGGTTTTTGGTAAAAGAATAAAATGAAAATGATGTGTGGAATAGCAGTAATTTCTCTTCTTATTTTAGAGCAAGACAAACATATAACCAAAGGTTCTAAGCATGTGAAAAAAAAAGAAGTAAAAAAACCCAACCCAGATCTATATTAGGTTTATTCTACTGGAATGTTAATATTTACCTACAGCTTTTACTCTAAGTTTTTAGTTTGGATTCTTGTCTAACCTTCTTATCTTCTTTTTTTCTTTTTTTCCCCCCATGACATTATTCCTTCAATTGTCAGATTTATATTTTTGCTTTAATTATCTCTTCTAATGACTATCACACTTCTTTCTTGGTACTTTAAATTCTGTTTTCCTATCTTTTAACCTGGTCTTTTTCTGTACATCTCTTTTTGCTTCTTACATTTTATAGCTTCCCTATTTTGTCCGTGATATTCAACATATTTTATTTTCATAATGGTCCTTTTATCTTATATGCCAATTTTGCACAAAAGGAGGTGTTCCTTCCTGATTCCCAAAGTAAATTGAACATATCAGTGCAATCATTTGGAAAAAAACCCCAGGTACTGAAAATAAAGAAGACCTTGGCTTTAATCACATCTGTGCCTAATTTACAGTCAATACACTTTGGTAAAGTGATTTCCTCTACTTTTTTTTAGAACAGTCTTTGGCTTTCCATTAGCCATGGGCAATGCCTGTCTATAAGCATAAATCGGAGATCTCAGAATACTGTGTAGATTTCTCAATGTATATCTGAAGTGGATATGAGCTGAAGACTTTTATCAGCCTCTAATGTGGTTGAGAAAATGTGCATTAGCAGTACATAAGAATTGCATTTAATAACTTTGGGCCTTTTTTGACAGTTTAAAAGCAGATCATCAAAATATTACTTTCATTGCAATGAAAGTAATATTTTGACGATCTGCTTTTAAACTGCTCAGCATGGTCTTTAAGAACTTAATTTTGGTAACCATGACTGTTTCTATGAAGTGCTATGTGCTTTCAGCTAATGCATCCAGCAGGTACAAAGGTGGCTACTGTCACATGATGTCACAAGCTGGTAAATTTGAAAATAAATAAATACGAAAGGCTACTGTAAGGCGAGTCTTGTAACAGGTCATAACTAACAAGGGTTCAGTCTTGGTTGTGAAATAAGATACTTCTTGCAAAAATACATTGACCAACACTATATATGACCCAACACCCGAACAGGTACAAGACTGCAAAAGCAATGATATATGCATGGCAGTAATATCCAGATGTAAGTAAAAACGACGTGTAGATAGATATATAGTTGAGGTTAAAGTACAGAGAGATACTAGCAGTTAACCTGATATTAATTAGTATGCTTTTAAGGTATGTATATACACATAAAAATCTTTAGTGCACATAACACAGAAGTATTACCTTGATGGGGTCTGGGATGAGGGGAAAAACACGGTGTCCATCCTGTTGGCTGATCCCAAAAGTATGAGTGATATTTTCTCCTCCCGACTCTTCCCTTTGTTTAAACTTTTTATAGCAAATTTTATCTTGGGATGGAGATTTAGGCTTCTTTTCCCTTTCCCTTTCCCTTTCCCTTTCCCTTTCCCTTTCCCTTTCCCTTTCCCTTTCCTTTTCCCTTTCCCTTCCCTTCCCTTTCCATAGTTCTTTGTATTCCTTTATTTTCTTCCCTAATGAACCCTTAAATACCACCCTTTAAATTTAGTTTTAAATGCTTCTATGGGCTTAGAAACTGCACTACTCCTTCACAGCTCCTTCCTTGACAAATCACAATTCCATAATTCCTTTCTTATACAGGCTGCTCTTTCAAAAATACACAGAACCCTCTCTAGAGTTTTACCTCTAATAATGTCAATGAGGTATCTCAGAAGAAATAAGAGCTTTCTCATGGGATAAAACAACAATCAACTAAAAGTCTCTACATCCCAAAAAATAACAAGTGTTCATGAACTAAAGCAAACAGATTCTTTTAGCTCATCTGTTAACGGTAATCATATTAATGATGTAAAATATGTGTGGCATTAGCAGTTTCCATAATTAACTTAAAATTCTACCTGATTTTGATACTTGACCAACCATTGGTCACTACAACTTACTAACCACTGGTCACTACAGAATATCTAATACTGAGAGCATTATGCCATACATGATTTTCATATTGCATATGAATAGGTAGATATGATAAACATAAAAAGAAAATTGCACTCCAAGTAGAAATGAGACAATTAACTATTATAAATATTTCCAGGGAATAACACTCTGACCAAAAGCAAGATTTCTCTGAATTATGGGTGAAAATCCAAAGAAATTGGGTCAAGTGTGAAAATGAAATTTTGATAAAATTTTAGATATGTTCTTTCATTTTCACTGAAAAGCACCAGTAAGGAAACCCTCAAATGTATGATTTTTCTGTCCACGCCTTGTAATTTCCTCTAGAAATTCCTTGAAATAACTATTTCTACAACTTGTGGAGAGCAAAGGATGGCCTTCTTTGCTGTAGCCATCAGGATATTTACTTAAATAAAACTTTGATGACACAGAGCTATTCCACAAGCTATGGAGAACCCAGTGTTATCAGCCTTACATGAAAGAGGTATAACTGGACTACTGGGAACCATTTCAGAGGTTTGTGTAGGCAAATTTCACCCTTCACGTTCTTCCTTTTAGCTTCAGGAAGCATTTTGTCTAAATCTTCAACTAGACTTACATCCATAATGCTCATTATAGCCTAGATCCCCTGTAGAGCTCTGTCATGCAGAGCTACACAGCTAATTTACAGCCTAATGTAATTGTAATGAACAATTTCTTTCTCACACAATAAATGACATTGTATGTTACTCTTATATGCTGCTACTGTAACTGGAAAGCCAGCAGAACACCAGATGAAAGGGAGGAAGAAATCTTTTGAGTCTGTTTTATTGATGTAAAACTGTGTATGAGGCAGTTAAATACAACTCTTTTTATATGCTTGACTGACATATTTAGAGAAAATAGTATAACTCATTCAAAGGAAACATGAGGGATTTCTTATGAGGTAGTTTCTATTGTTCACTGTATTAATTATACATTAAGTGGAAAAGATCCTTATTATTCTGTTACATCTCTAGGAATCCTGATTCAAGATATGAGGTCTAGATTTGTGCCATCTATGTTTTTTTAAGAATTGTGTTTCCCAATGGGATATTGAATTACTCATAATGACAGCTTTCAGAGAAAGAGCTAAAAACTATTATAAAGAAATTCCTTCTGATGGTGGTGAAATATAAAGCTTTTCTCCTTTGATTCTACAGAAACATGGCAACAATTAGTTCAAGTACAGTCAAACTAAACTCCTGATCCTAAACAGTTCATATCATGTTTTAACAAAAGATAGCGCTGAGGCTCAAGTCACTTATTTGTATCAGAATTTCTCAATCTCCATGGACACATGCAATTTTTACATCCTGAAAAATACATACTGATATTGCTACTTCCACCAATCTCATTCCAGGACTGAGATACCAAATGTGTGTCTATGTCTATACCTCAGTTTTCACAATTCAGTTTAGAATAGTTGTTTTGATCCACAGTTATCTTTGCTCTAATTTACTGTGAAGCTCAACTTGCTTCCCTGTTCTAGTCTGTCATATATAGTGTTGCCAGGATTACCTCTACTTCTGTTATACTGACCATATCTCTTCCTGTTATTTTAATCCCTTCATTGGCTTTCACTTTCCTTTACATGAAGTTCAATATCATGCTTTGCCCTAATCTTTAATATTTCACCTGGTTTTGCTTTGTTTGGTGCTTTTTTGTTTTTTGATTTTTTTTACCCCTCATCTTATTTACCTATCTCTTAGCTATAGCTCCTTGCACTGAAGTGTTTAAATGAAAAGCAAGCAAGACCTGTGTCCTGTGTGACCTGGGAATTATTAAATCTTCTCGCCCAATTTCAGTTCATGTTTGCATTATAATGCTGGTAGTAATGATACTCAGATTCAAAAATGCATTGAAATCTAAATATGGAAAAGACTGTAACAACTATTAATTAACAGATAATTTCAGTTGCACATTGTTTGTCAGAGTGGTAGTTATAAGATATAGTATTAGGTTTATTCTATTCAGGATTTTATACAAAGAGACATAGATGAGTGCAGGATCCTTAATTAATTTCAGACTTTTTTTTTCAAATTGTTTTGTTCTTTCTTGATATCAGCAGTTGTCATAGCAAATGATCAGTGAACACTAAGAATCCTGAGATTTCCCGAAATGAAGGCTTTGAAGGCCAAAAAGTGAAAAATACAAAATCCACTATTTTTGACTGAGGAACTCAGTCTTTAATATCTTAGTCTGAAAGGAAACTGATTGCATGGAGTTTGTCCTCCTTGAAGAAACAATCAGGAACTACATCCAGGTTATTTTTAGGTCACAAGTCTTGAGTCGCATCTGTTTCACTCAAAAGGCCTGGCATTCTGGTACTTTCATCTGGAAAACAGCACTCTAAGAAGACAAGCTACTGCCTCCCCTCCTTTGGAAGATACAAAATATTATTTCAGGTATTTACTTTCTTTTCAGATCTCAGAGGAATATGCATATTTTGTGTAAAACAGTGTTGGTGGACAATAAAGTGCAAAAAATGCAAAGTACATTCCTCCTAAAACCCAGTGCTGTTTTGTGAAGAGTTTTAAATGCAAAAAAACATCACCCAGCAAGCACCTATGCTTGTCATTTTTTCTAGACTATGAAGTCTATTGTATAGTAAGATAATACCTATTCAGGTACAGCTCTGCTGCTAAAGACATTGTACTAGGGCTACCTAATAACAACAATAAAGGGCCCTAAATAATAACAATGATGATAATAAGAGAGGGATCAAGAGGAAGAAGAGAACCTAGATGTAAATAGTGGAAAATATTTCATTTTCTTTCTGTAACTATTTGTTTAAGGAAATTTATTAGTTCTAGAGACACAGTCACATATTCTATAGTTTTTACAAGAGTACTCATGGAATATATAGGACAATGTTCATAGACTTTCACAGAGCTCACAATATCAACAGTGTTCGCCTTCAATAAATCCAGCTTTGACAAAAATATCATGATGGTGTTCTATTTATTGGAGAACGATAGATAAACCAGATTATTACATGAACTGTTTCCAAAAATTTTTGTAAGAAACTGGTTTCTTCCTTATACGGTAAAATTATGAATTATAAGCTTTGAAAAGAAGATGACTTGACAGTTTAGTCACACATAAAATCTTAGTTTTGGTCAATAGGTCACAAATGAAAGTTCCCAAACAGACATTATGGAAACTGGGAAATCATAGAGGTTTACTTTTGCAGTTCTAAAATTTGATGTGAGACATATATATATATATATTTTTATATATATATACACACACACACACACATATATGTGTGTGTGAATGTGTGTGTGTGTCAGTTCTCAAATTATATGTGTAGTATAATATAGAAATTATTAATTTCTACTAGCATATAGTGATTTTGTGAATTTACTTGTAAATAAGGGAACATAATCCTGAATTTTTAACTCAGTCTCACAAAGTAAAAGAGACTGAAAGGAAATAAGGCATAAATATAGCATATCTATATAGCAGTATAACAGTACTGAGGACTCAGTTTAAGTAATTAAGTTCAAGCAGTGGACATCATCTCTGGGTCTGGATAAGGAACTGATTTTTATAACTTCTTTTTTTTTTTCAAATCAAAACACAAAAATATATGAGGGGAGATATCAGTTGAAAGTCAACCAAAAGCGTAAAAGTAATCCCAACTGAGTTAAGAAGTGATTTGTGTATCAGTTACTTTTCTCTTCCTTTCCAATTGCACTTAATGTAAATGTTCCTTTATTAAATTCACAATTTTTGTCTGCTTTTATTTTAAAATACAACCCCCTTTCCTTCCTTTTAGCGTAGGGAGTTTTTAGCTTTTAATTTTGATGTAGCATTCTTTATTTCAAACTTAAACTGTGATAATGAACAGATAAAGAAATCCAGTGGTTTCTAAAGCTGTTATTTTGCATAAGAAATATCAAGAAAAATTGGGTTTTAACCCTTTGTGTCTGTACACCTATGTGTAGGTGATATTGACAATAACTTCATTTAAAAAAATAAATATGTAATTACGCCAGGTCTAATAGGAAATAAAGGAAAAATTATGTGTTGCTCTTGTATGTCCATGCACAGATGAGAGTTCTTGCTTTTTATTACAGCTGGTGCTATGATAGCTGAAATGATTGCATGAATAGGACTTTGTACAGAGATAAATTAGTTGCATAAAATACTGAAGATGAATCACCTATTTACTTAAAAAATATAGACCGTGAGCAGAGCTTACAAATATCTGAACAAAACAAAAATGCCCAGAATTGAAATATGGAGCACTGTACTGTCTGATTGTTGAAGAAAATAAACAAGTCATTCTACAAACTGATCTATTTCTGAAAAGTCATTTTATCAGACAAGGCTGTGTTAGTAGTCATGGGATCTTTGTGTTACTAAGAACTACTGGACTGTACTCAAAGGTAAGGTCAAGAAACATCTCCTTCATCCATACTGTGCTTTAGAAGGTTGTAAAAAGATTGCTCTCCTGTGTAGATTTGGTATTTGCAGTATTATCTAATTATTTTAGCAAAATCTATATTCCCTTGGTGGCAGAATTATACTGCATATTGAATGTCAATAACATATTGAAATGTTTTAAAAACAGAAACACTCCTATTTGGATCATGTTGAAGAGATCTTGTTGCGCTAAGTGGCTGTGTCGAGTTTCTCCCTGGAACCAGTGTATGGTTTATAAATTAAAATCTACTACTCATATTTCTTTTATTTCATATTGATTTTTAATACCACCGAGGTTTCACATAATTCTACCAGTGCATTTCTCTAAAGAAAAAGATCTTTTGCATAACAAATACTAACACATCAACCAAAATAGGATTATGCAGTCGTGAAGAATGTCTTCTAAATCTCCCATTTGTATATGTGTCACTTCTTAATATATATTCACTTTTTACGGTGGCTTCAAAATCATGCCTTGGAGCACAACTACCACCTCAGTTCTTTTTATTTTGTATCCTCAAAACTGCAGTTGATTTGTATCGTTTACTTCTGTAACATAACAATAGAGCTGAAATGCAAGTTTTTAAGAATTTTTCCTCAAATAAATCACATCATAGTTCAAGAAAAGAGCAAGAACTGTATTAGCTTATATGTATATTTAGTTTAACTCAGTTTACCTGCTTGTTATTATTCCACCTGAATTCAGAGAACTACATTAAAAATGGAAGTTTTATTTCATTGAGCATTAACAAATCTGTGAACCTAAGTTCACAAGTAGAGAAAGCTTTTGTTAACAATGAATCTCTGATACACTGTATCTGACAGAGAAGCAAACAGTGACTTAGGAAGTTAGAAAGACTCAATATTTATTTTTCAAAAGAGACTGCATTTTTAAGAACAAATTTTGAGGATAGTAAGTGGAAAATATGAAAGAGAAAAGAAAGTACAGTAAAATTTGGTATAGTTCATCAAAGACAACTCATGTCTGAGTAATAGAATATCATTCTTTGATTAAAATGAATTTTCTATAGATAAAGTGAAGCAGTAAACCTGATCTATCTGCTTGTCACTAAAATGCTTAATCTGTGTCTTCACTAGAAAGTGTTAGTCCGATTACAATAGGAACTCAGTATACAATTATGTAGTGGAAAACAAAATACAACACATGCTGTGGTGAAACGTGGAAAGTCAGGCTCAAGAGAAGTTACCAGTGGACTATTTTAGGATTAGTCTTGGGATCAATCTTGATCAATATTTTCACAACAGTACTAAAATTAAAAGTGTCAGTAATTGCTTAGTTTAAAAACATTTGGCTCATTGTTGATAGAAATTATATCCTAATTAGATACAAAATGAATAATGCTAAGAAATGATAAAAAAAAAAAAAAACAACAAAATCTACCAAGGACTCTTATGCTTTTACAGTTGTTTAGGCCAGCACTGTAAACCAGGAAAATGGCAGGGAAGAAGATCTGGATATTATTAATCAGTACATATATTATGCAGCCACTAATTTGACATAAAAATATAAATGAAATTGCAATGATATATTACATAGTATTTCCAGCAGTGAGAGTTGTAAAAGAACATTCATGTTTTTATATGTTGCACTGATAATATTGCAGTCAATGCTGGCTCCAGTTTTCATGTTTCAAAAAGCTTTAACATTCGTCATGAAATGAAAATCTTTCTGTGCATGCTTGTCTCTTATCCCAAAGACAGAACAGATAACGTATTTTCTACCACTTCTTAAAGTATTTTTAAAACAGGTAGTCAGAAGCTTTTGTCACTCTCATTTGGAGAGTCCAGTGATGTGCTTCTTCCTGTTAAAGTAGTTTCAGTGTTCAGTATAAACTTGAGAATTATTCAGTATGTATGTACGTATGTGAAAAAAAGAGTTAGCAAACGACAACAAAAAGACCCCAGAGAGAAACAGAGAGAATAAAGTTCAACAGCACCTACCATGATGAAACTTAAACTAAACCAAGCCTTTCATAATTTCAGTCTTCAGAGTAAAAGAATATTTTTCTAGTATCAACCTAAGTTTTTGAGTATTTTTTTAAAAAAGAATCATTGTAGACATGTTAGTGCAACTGATAGAATGAAAATAATGGAGAATTACTAAATTAGAGAAAAGTGGATGGAATTTGCTTAATAAATCTACAAAGTTTTAATTAACCTCTCCAGTGGCCCAATTAAGGTTCAGGAGATATATCAGAAGATATCCTTAAAATAAAACCAGAAATTACTTGAAATTGCACATCAGTTGATTCCACCAACTAATTAGTTTCATTCTTGGTTTAACAAGCTAAATTAGAAGCATCAAATATGTGGGGAAAGAAAGAATAATCAAAATATTGTGAAAGCACCTTTGACTAGAAGAAAATATGCAGAAGTTGCTCCAACTGAATAGAGGTGCATTGAAAACAAAGAGAAAGAGAAGGTTATTTTTGGATGTACTTAATGAGTATAACAGTTAAGTCCACTAAATTTGGAAATTAATCTTCCTGTGCTGGATAACTGATGTTAATATTTTGTAGATACTAGACATTTTAAAACTTTGATTTCTCAAAGAATGAGACTGTGTTCCAATGTTTCTGAACTCTGGTCTTGTGACCAAACTCTCTTCAGTTCACTGCTGCAAACTGAAATAGCTCCAGTAGATTTATTTTGTATGTACTCTTCGGAAGGTGAGTGTTTCTAACCCTGTGTGCCATATAGCCTGATAGGATTGCTTCTTAAAGTCTTCCATCTGATTAGTTCTTTCCTGTTGGATGTTATGATTGCCAGTTTAATCATAAAATTTGTTACTAATTTATTATGTGAGTTTTGGAAAATGTCCTTTGGTATGAGGTCAGCTGAAGGTCAGAGGGTAGAGGTCAGGAAAACCTTCTGCATTATGTATTTATTTCAAAATGGTCTTCATCTATGGGGAACTGGACTTACAGTCCTAGCAGTCTATGCAGTTGCTATGCAAAATCTACCATGTAAATAATGTAGCCAAGCTACAGTGAAATAGTTACCTAAACTGGAGTAAAAGAAAACAGAATTATTTGGGACTGGATGCAAGATGTTTCCAGTTCTTCTGGTTACTCAAAACCATCAGATGTGATATTGCTATTATGTGCCTTATTTGGAACTAGGAGACTGACCTAAAGTATTTTTTATAATTCATTTGTAGTCTGGATTTATTAATGCTAGAAAAGGGGCGAAAAATAGTAAATTTTCAGAAACTACAGGCCAAGGAAAGCAGGTATGAAGATAAACGTAGGAAGAGGACCTATTCTGATTTAATAATATTACATTATGTTTTTATGTTTGAAAGTTTTTTAATGCTGTTAAAAGGACTGAGAAAATCAAATTCACTGGAAATTAAATATTTTATGAGGTCAGCGATATTTTAAGAACATTTGTAACTAAGCAAAATAAATTTCTGCTTTCTCCTTTAGAAAATATCAAGATATCTGATAACATTTAAATAATTTGCATGGAAGTGATCAGATATAACTATAGCTATCTAAAACTCATTTATCTGTCTTCCTAGTTCCCTAAGATCACTTAATGGACAGTGAAGATACGGATGCAGATCATGAATAATCTCACTTCTCTGAGATACATTTTTCAGAGTGGCATACGTGATTCCCAGCCAATCGCCTTTCAGTTCATGTAAAGGGAGTCTATGTAAATGGGCTTGATTATTTTGCCACTTTTCTTTCTATAGTAATAAAATGTTTTCTGAGTTTAGTTCTGACAAACTCAGTCCTGACTAACTTTTAAAAATTTTGAGGTTTTTTTACGAAACGTAGCGTGAGTCTGTGAATACCTGTTTGAGAAAGGTCCTGGTGAAAATCTTATCTGTCCAGGCAGCAAATGTACAGTCTTAAACCTTCTAACTTTTAGTTGTTTTTCTAGCTCATTCATTAGAAAATTAGAATTAAATCACATGTATCTCTCTTGTCTAATGTAGAAAGAAAGAATAAAGGCAGTATTAAAAAAATGCTTTTGGAGAATCACTTACTCATCTTTTTTGTAAGCTGATCTAACAGAACTTGAAAGTTGTTAGTTTTTGAAATAACTTATATAAGTTTAGTTTTTGTGTATTCAGAATTTCATAATCTCTTATACTAAACTAATATGTAAGTAGATGGTTTCTATAGTGTAATAACTATGTTTATTGCATAAAAAACCCCAATTGCATGGATTTTAACTGAATTTATTATATAGCTATATTGTTAGATTAATGGGATGGCCCTGAGTATCATTTCTGATACATCATTAGTCAATGTCTTGTTCATCAAGATGCAGCAAGTGAATATCAAGTGCACAAAATATTGGCAAATGGAGTTGAGTGAAGGAGGCAGTTGTGCTGTAACTGAGCGCATTTCTCTCTCTGCTTCATGATACCTGGGTTTAAAGTCTGGACTCTGTCAAGAGATGCAGAGAAATTCTTTATTTGTCAAAGACCTATCTAAAGGCTCCTTCAAACTTTGTATGACCAGGGAACAGGCAGTCGGCATTTATCTGTGAATTATACAATCTTCTTTTTACAATGTATAAAAAAATAATTACAATACTAATTATACAGTACAGTCATAAAGCAGTAAACAAAGAACTAATTTGTGTTCCTTCTGCACTAATCATTCGTTGACTAATTAGTTTCTCTCTCAGGTTCTGAGTGAGTCTTACAGAGAAAAATCTCCTGAGGATGCAAAGGTTAATTTTGAAGCGATTACAAATATTCAACTAACATTATAATTAATAGGAATACTTTAAGCACAGTAGTCATCTCCCATCCCAATAAGGAACATTTGTTAATTAGCTAGGCTATTGGCACTATTCAGGATATTTAACACTATTCAATCAACTGAGCTCATGAAGCTTCTTCAAACTGTGAAGATAATAAAAAGGTTAAACCCTTTCAAATGCTTAAGCATCTAAACAAATAAATCTTATACTTACGTACTTAACTTCATGCTGACAGATCCTCAAACACATCATAAAGCACTAGCTAGATCATAATGTTACAGGGATATAAATCTTCCATAGACTCATAAATATTTTTATGCTCTTAGCAAGTAAAAATAAAATTAATTCCAGGCCTACAAATTACACAGAGTAATTTATCCACCATAGAAATTTAATTTTTGAGTAGCAACAGAAATTATAGCAAAGTGAAAGGAATTGTATGATACTAGATATAGCTTAATATAAAGTGAAAACCAGTGTTTTAAGATGTAAAATACTACATCTAGTTAAAATGAGAAATAAAAATAAAGAAATTTGCTTACTTAATTTAACATACAAGCATTTTATTGTAGCTTATGATGAGTGCTATGGGAATTTTTTACCATACACAGTGTAGCCTTTTCAGATCTGGATTAATTCTATTTACCATAGAACGGACATAAAACAGAAAAAGTGTTTGGCTCATTATGAAGTTCAAAAGTGTTGTGCGTGAAAGCAGGTAACCCTAAATGCCTCTGGTGCTTAAGTCTTTGGCAAACAAAAGCATTGCAAATTCTCATTCCAAATTTGGACTCTCAAAAAAGAAAAAACTGTGCTATTTGTTGCTGACCCTTATTTGCCCATGTTCCTTTTTGCAGGACTTAAAATGAACCTTCTGGGCTTTACAGACACATCAAAGTAAAGCAGAAAACAGTTGCAGCCATAATTTGTAGACTCTTTCTTAACAATCCATTCAATATGTGTTTTTGAAGAGAACTTTCTTTGTTTCCCACCACTATCTTCATTAAAAATACTCAGTTATTTGTATTTACTTGTCATAATCTCAGTTAATATTTCAAACTGGAATGTTTTTATTTTCTCTTTTATTATTTACTTTTTATTGTTAGGAAAAATTCACAAAAGGAATGAATGTCAAAGGTTGCATACAATGGACTTTTTATCCTTTTTTATGTCCTTGGCAGAAGAAGAACTGGGCATGAAATGTGCACACGCTTGACTAATATGAGTCTTATTGTAACCTTTGTGTGGAAAGGTCTTTTCCTGATTAAAAGCAAATCAATTTGAAAAGGTAATCATCTTTTTTAATGTCAAATAAAAAGATGAAACTTGGAATACATATTTTTTGGTAAGATTTTAAAGTTCAACTAGAAACTGCAGTGAAAAGGTCTGCACAAAGCATAATTTCTTAAATTATTTTTTATGTTTTTTTCTGAACTGATACAGTGTATCTATTTAGCTCTTGTTTTTAATAAGTGTTTTTTTTTAAACAGTCATAAATTCCCAAGAATTGAGCAAAAATTTACATAATATGAAAGCAGAAGTAGAAAAAGCTACTTAGAGAAATAGTAGAGTATGTATGTTAATTACTTTCAATACTGCATACATGGGGAAAGCATCTGCTAGAAGCTGACCTTTTCTATAAAACTTGTTTTATATTATACCTTTAAAGCATATAGAAATTTTTGTTAATAGTAAAAGAGATTATTATTTCCACTGGAAAATTAATAGTTTGTCTCAGGACTGAGATACATTATTTCTACCAAAATAACTGTTTTGTATGTTTAGAATTGCCATGAGTGACTTTTTTTTCTTAAGTGTAGGAGCTGCGGTGGAGTGTGAGAAATGAATATTTGCTGATTGGTGTCTAGCTTTGAAATAATACAAGAAAGAAATTGCTGCTCAGTAGCAGACAAAATATCAGATTCTGTGATGCACTCCTGCTATGGGATAGAAAAATGGTAATTTCTGTGGAGTAAGCCTTACGAGGTCATAGAATCATAGAATCACCAGGTTGGAAAAGACCCTCCGGATCATTGAGTCCAACCATTCCTATCAAACACTAAACCATGTCCCTCAGCACCTTGTACACCCGTCCCTTAAACACCTCCAGGGAAGGTGAATTAACCACCTCCCTGGGCAGCCTGTTCTAATGCCCAATGACCCTTTCTGTGAAAAACTTCCTCCTAATCTCCAACCTAAATCTCCCCTGGTAGAGTTTGAGACCATTCCCTCTTGTACTGTCCCCTGGCACCTGGGAGAAGAGGCCAGCTCCCTCCTCTCCACAACCACCTTTCAGGTAGTTGTAGAGAGTAATGAGGTCTCCTCTCAGCCTCCTCTTCTCCAGGCTAAACAACCCCAGCTCTCTCAGCCGTTCCTCATAGGGCCTGTTCTCCAGCCCCTTCATCAGCTTTGTTGCTCTTCTTTGAACTCACTCCACAGCCTCAACATCCTTCTTGTGGTGAGGGGCCCAGAACTGAACACAGTATTCAAGGAGCGGTCTCACCAGTGCTGAGTACAGAGGGAGTACAGCAGTCCAACCTGTTCAGATCCCTTTGCAGAGCCTCCCTACCCTCCAGCAGATTCACACTTCCACCCAGTTTAGTGTCATCCGCAAACTTGCTAAGGGTACACTCAATGCCTTCATCATTGATGAAGACATTGAACAGGGCTGGACCCAGCACTGAGTCCTGGTGAACCCCACTTGTAACTGGCCTCCAGCTGGATTTAACACCATTTACCACCACTCTCTGGGCCCGGCCATCCAAACAGTTTTCCACCCAGGAGAGTGTGTGCCTGTCCAGGCCAGAGGCTGACAGTTTCCGTAGCAGAAGGCTGTGAGAAACTGTGTCAAAGGCTTTACTGAAGTCCAGGAAGACCACATCCACAGCCTTTCCCTCATCCAGCAAGATCACCTGTTCCATGACTTTCCCTGGCACTGAGGTCAGACTGACTGGCCTGTAGTTCCCTGGATCCTTGGTGTCATCGGTTAATCTAAATATTTCCCTTTATATGAACTGAAAGGTTTAGTCTAGAGCAACTTCTTAAATATCACAGCTACAGGCATTAAGATATTTGTACTAACTTTTAAGGAAAAACTAGAAAGTTACCTTACCCCCCCTGTGGGCCTGGGTGGGGAAGAAAAGGATCTAGGAGTTGGGAGACTTTAAGTATTAAAATCCAAAATTGTAATTAGAAAGTCCTAATTTAGTTGCCTCTTACATTTCTACAGCACAAAACTACTTAGGTAAACCAAATGTCCAGCAATTACCTAATGCTTGGCTGTATCCACAAAATGAACAAAACAGTAACTAGCACCACAGAGATCTGTACGTGAGAGGTATCTCTGTCTGTGGATGATGTTAATAAGATTGACTCTTCACACATAACAGTTGCGATTTGTTCTCCTCTGTCCCCAGCATAAGCACTAGTAGTGATGACTCTACAGAAACCAGGAGACAGCTATTCAATTTTCTTCAGGTTGAGTGTGACCAAGCAATTTTTTTTCTAATTACTTTACATTCCAGGTTTTTGTCTTTACTTTATAATTACTTTAAATCTGTGTACATGATTTTATCCAGTCAGCTATTGCCCTGTAAATCCAGTCTTATTTTGCTTTTAATAGTTTGTAGGAATGATTCACTGGGAATTACAGAAAAAAAGTAGGACAGGTTGGTAATATTTTCCTGATGATACAGGATTCAGAAATCTAAGGTTATGTTAGAAGATTAGAGACAAATTCAGAGTGGCTAGGAGGAGGGGTGCAAATTGTTTACAGTGGAGTTTGAAGCAATAAGAGGCTAAAGCACTCCACTGCAGAAGTTGATGCCTTTGTTTGACCAGTCTCCTGCATACATTTATGGAGTCCACAAGCAAGATTAAAACATGTTCTAGTGAAGTATTTGGAGCAACTAGACTAATTAAGTAATATAGAAAGTGAAAAATAAGTAAGGTAAGTTTTTCAAAATTCAACACAACCTTAGTGGCTTGAAATGCTGTACAAAAATATTAAGAGTATAGTATCAGGCTGTATTAGGCTGGTAATAACAGTAACCATGACAAGCTAAGGGAGGTTTAGAGAGCAGTTAAGTCAGAAAATTAATTGTACAAGAGAATTTGATTATTCCTATGCTGACTCTGTAGCAAAAATATATGACGCAGACTGTACATTTTAGATCCCCTCAATGCTTACTTATTGGAAAAACGGGTCAGTTAGCAAGCAAGAAGAGACATGAGTCTTTATTTACTCTTTTGTTGTGCACAGGACCTGCTACTAGAATTGCTTCAAACAGCTATTGGGGAATCACGGTTGTAACACATCCAATTTAACATTTGTATAGTAATGGAAAAACACATAAACCAAAGGCAGAAAATATGACATGAAAAAGTAGTATTCCAGGAAAATGTTTGTATGAATTACATAAAAATGTAAGTGAACAAGATAAAGCAGGAGCTAAGAGAGTAAAACCCTGAGAGGTAGCACAATGTTTGTTTAAAAATTTGACTTTGTAGACATGGTGAAAATATAAAATAATAAATAGACTCTCTAAGGAACAAAATTATTTACTGGCGTTAACAGAAGAGCAAAAGAAACAAAGCAAAATATTTTTTCCTATTTTTAAAAAGTTGAAGTGTTGTCTAAATGACAAAGAATTTAAAAGGGCTCATATTTTGACAAGTTAAATACAAATCCTATTTTGCTAAGTCAAGGCTTATTATAAGCTGCACCTTAAAAAGCAAAAAAAAGTTAGCTTGAAAATAATTGTAAATAATTGTAAATTATTGGGAACATTATGGCTATATATTAAGATGCTACTGCACTAGAGCCATTTTTTTACAGGGAATAGGTATGAAGAAGAATACTAAATTAATCTCATAAAAGAGATTTTAGAAAAAATCAATACAATGATGGGTAGAAAATCACTAACAGTCAATGACATGCTTCTAGAAAGCTAAACAGAACCAATTATGAAAGTGCTGAACCACTAATGTTATGTACATCTTACTGTTTAAATCAACTTTAACAGAATTATTGTAAATTCTTCTCTGAAAACATGAGGTCAAGACTCAGTTGTGTCCCAAAAATCTAATACAATGTCAGGAATCATTAAGAAATGAATTAAGGAGAAAGTATAGTTCTGAAAATAGGTTTATAAGACAGTGATGCGCTCAAATGTAGAATATTGAGTGATGTGTTGGTCAATCCATCTCAAAATTGATCCAGCAGATGTAGAAAAGTTAGAGAGAAAAGCTCTTATGTGAAGAGAGATCATGTAAAGTAGAACTGGGAAAACAGTGAAAAGAGCTATGACTGAAATTATAAATAAATAAATGGTATGTAGGAAGTGAATAGGGAATGTTGACAGAAAGGAAGAGGTGCCTGCTGGTGACTAAACTATCAGTTATCCATTTTAATATAAGAACGGGAAATACTTTTCATTGGCATTATGGAACTGCTATTCACGGAATAATCCAAAGGCCAAAGCTACAAAGGTACCAGAATGACAAAATTAATGAAGGGTGGCTCAGTCAGTGTCTCCTAAGTCTAATAGTCTAAACTGAACCTCTAGTTCAGAACCCCAAACTGCTAATTGCTAGGAGACGTAGAGGAAGTGTTACTCTACTACTGCCCATAGATTTAATAATCTTCCTTCATGGTACAGTATTGCCCATGGATACAAACATGATGAACTAGAGGGAATTTTGATCTGACAGCATCAATGTTGTTCTTATATTCATATGAAAATACACCAAGAAATTTGTATAAAATAAAAAAGGGAAAATAGCTGGAGAAATCAAAACGTTTCACTTAAAAATTTTCTGAATACAAGTTTCTATTTTTTTATTGTACTCATTAAAATGATTAAAATTTTTAAAGTCATACCTCAACAAATACTGAATAATTTAATTTGTATCAAGAGCATTTTTATTTGACCATATAGTTATGCCAATAACTCTAAGTATAAATAACTTACAATTTAATTTTTTAAAAAATATATTGTGAAGAAGTTTTGGTTTGGTTTTGCTATTTTTTTAATTCTATGTATGTCCAGTTTTCTAGGAAAACAAGAACTACTATTGTTAATTTTTTTCCAGTGATATTTTATCAAATACTGTGAGTGCCTGAGGAATGAAAAAGCCTGATGTATTGTTAAAATCTGTATTCTGCAGATGTGCTATCCTCCTGAATTTGGCTCACTCTTGGATTTGGAAAGTTTTCCATCTGCCTGGTTTGGATTGTGAGCTGTACATTTATAAATTGTTTATGTTCATGTAAATGAAAAGCTCTCTGTTTGCACAAGTACAGTTTCTATATTTGCTGTTACCTTTTGACTTCCACCAGTGCAACCTGAGAATTACTTCAATGTAATAGAAAGCAGGTGAATGCAGTCATTATTTCTCCTTATCAAAGTGTGGGAAATTTGGTCATTTGTGAAAGAAGACTGAAAGGGTCATTTAAATAAAACTCACTGGCAAGGTTTCTTGGTTTTCATGCCAGGCCCAGATTGTCCTCTGCATCTCTTTTACTCCTCATTTTCATATTTCTTATCTGGTGGTGTAATTGAATTGATCCAGTAAGAGAAATGAAAACAGGAAACAATTATTTGTTGTAAGGTGCTTATTCCTAATATTATAGCACCTTCCTGACAGTCGGTGGGGGAGTGGGAACAGTAGGCTGCTAATGTATTATTTGTATGGCTTTTATAATCTCCATTTCACGTTATTGTCTGAGAGTACAACAGGTTTCAGACAGCAGTGAAAAAAGACCTTTTTTCTCTTGCAAAAACAGGATACACTTACATAATGCCAGGTATTAAATTGCAATAATAACTTGTTATTGGAGACATATGGGAAAAGTATTTGTAAGCCTTTTTACAGAAATAATACGGTGTAAAAACAGTCTGTTGGTATGGGGAAATTTTGCTCTTAGCGGGAAAAGAAATCTCTAAAACCCGGAGATTCTCATCTTAAGCTAAATAGAAAATAAAATAAGACAGTCTTCAAAGGAATTATAGAAAATAATAAATGCTATAGGCAACTAGTCTGCCAGAGGTGACCATAGTGTTTATTTTGCCATGATTTTTTTGGTGTTGTTGACCAAAGGGATCAGTTTAAATGCAGCTTGCCTGTCTGAGAAATCATCCCTGAAAATGGCTTCTGCAGAAGTGGGTTGATCATATAGATTACACTCAGCCAATTAGGAATGTGAGAAATCATTTGTAACTTGGCCCATTTCATGCTTACTAATGCACCAGGTTCAGAGGTGAAATGTAGAAGAACATCAGCCTGAAAAAGTTGTTTTGTAATGCATGTACAAAGAAAGAGTGAAGGAAAGACAGAGAGAGAGAAAGGGAAGGAGAGCCCTTGTTGTTGTGAAGGCTGAGAAGTAAAAAGCTAAGGGAATTTTTGTAGAAAAAAGAAAATCAGAGAGAAACACTTACAGTACATCTTGAATAAAATCCGAGCTTGAACCATGACTAGCTATGAATATACCCAGCTTATACATAAAGCTACGTACACCTTAGTTGTAATCTTCTACTGCTATAGAATATGCTAATGCAGCATGCAATGTTTGCATTTTGTTGTTTATCAGAATGCCCAAGACTATGGCCAAAAAGTTACTCATTCTGAAAATGACAGTGGACACAAATACTTGATTTTTGTGGGTCTTGCCACCAAAATAATATTGGTTGCTTGTTTATATACATTTGTAAATCCAATCTAGTATTCCAAGCACTTACTATCTGCTCCTCCACCTGTCTTTAATTTGATCTCTTCAGTCTTGCATATTGTCTTATTTTGTACTCTTAGTTTCCCATTTACAACACTGCCTCTAGTTAAAAATATTTAATGCTGTTGTGAGGAAGACAGGTAATGTACTTTGTTTTTACAATGCTGGCTGGTTTTGATAGTAGACTTTCTTACACATTTCCTTCAATGTTTTGGGGATTTTTTTAAAATAATTTAAGTCTTCTTTAAAATAATATAAGTAATATTTAAATAATTGCTATGACCTCACCTCTGTATATATCTGTACTCTATCCCATTTTTAAAGATGGAATATAAGTAGAAGGGGTGGAATGCACAATATTTTAAATATATACATTAAAATATACTGCAAAATAAATTTCGGGTTTGTTCTTTGTGGGAAGCCTCAGCTGGTCTGAGGAGTTAGAGTGTATGAACTTAAACATTGGCCTTGAATAGATGCCTGTGTATCTTTGGAGAAGCTGGAAGATGCCAAGAAGAGCCAAATAAACAAGATTAGGAAGCTGCCAGGCCACAGGTGGAATCGCCCAATTATGAAGCTACAACTGAGAAGGAGTTGTCCAGTTAGGAACTCTTAGTCTTTAGCTCAACCAATCATTCATGGATGTGCAGCTTGGGAAGGGGTATAAAAAGTCTTGTAAAATCAATAAAGATGGTCTTTTGACCCACAACTTCTACGTGTTGTCAATTGCCCCAGCCATGACAGTTCTTTAGTACAATCTCAAATTTACATATTCTAACGTAGAAAGAGAATGAACTTAAAGGGAAAAAAGTTAGAAAAATAAGTACAGGAAAGTCACCCAGTTCATAGTAGTTTGCATTTCCCCTGTTCTTGTTTCGCATTCAAAAACAAAAAAAAGTTTTTCCAAAGTAAGAAGAAAACACATCCACTTTGATGATGTCTCAATAGTCTCCCTTGAATACTGTGCTCAGTTCTGGGTCCCTCTCCACAAGAAGGATGTTGAGGCTCTGGAGCGAGTCCAGACAACACTGGACTGATGAAGCTAGTGAAGTGGCTGGAGAACAGGTCCTGTGAGGAATGTCTGAGAGCGCTGAGATTGTTTAGCCTGGAGAAGAGGAGGCTGAGAGACCTCATTGCTTTCTATAACTACCTGAAAGGAGGTTGTGGAGAGGAGAGTGCTGACTTCCTCTCCCAAGTGACAAGGGACAGGACAAGAGGGAATGGCCTCAAGCTCTGGAGAGGTTTAGGCTGAACATTACTTAAAAAAATCCACAGAAAGGGTCATTGGGCATTGGAACAGGCTGCCCAAGGAGGTGGTTGATTCACCTTCCCTGGAGGTGTTTAGGGCACAGGTAGATGAGGTCCTGAGGGACATGGTTTAGTGTTTGATAGGAGTGGTTGGACTCGATGATCCAGTGGGTCTCTTCCAGCTTGGTGATTCTATGATTCTATGATACTAGAATTTCTTCTCAGATTAAGAATGAATGTAGTCAAGATACAGCATTTTGCACTTCACGAACTATTTGAAATCTTTCTGCAGAAAGAAATCTGCTGCAGAATATTACAACCTGTTTAATTTTAGATCCCCAAGTTTGGAAAAAAGCAGTTTCAAATTTGAAATTTAATACTGGCTCAACGCTTAAGTAGCCTTTTCTGGGTTCTTGTTGTCAGGGTGAAAATGTTGCTCTATGCATTATGTTACCTTTGTTGCTGTGGTCAGGACTGTGAAATCACCTCATATGACCAAGGAAGGTCAGATACTAGCTCAAACCATTGGTATTGGACTATACTTGGTCCCCACAAGCAAGTAAGTATTTACACTTCCTGTTAATTACATTAAGGCTTTAATATTTTACCTGACTTGGAATCACATATAACTTCCAAGATGTAGTGATCCTAAGCAATGCATTAAGTGCAGAATGAAACCATGGAAATGATTAAAAGTCAACAGCAATTTATTTAATGCCATTCTTTAAAATGATTGGAACTAGGCCATTTCTTTGCCCTTGTTGTTGTATCAATCAGTAGAATACCTAAATGGTTTGCAACTAAAATACACAAAAGCCTCCAAGAATGTTGCACCTACCATCTTGCTCCTGAGAAGAATCTTTACATGTTTCGTTACTAACTACTAAAAGTTATTTGTACCTGAGCCATGATTGATACTATCTGTTCTGGATAAAACAGAAATAAGAGTATACTCATTCCTTGGTTCATATTTTTTTGCTATGGTAATATTTAGAGTCAAAGTTTTACTGGAAAGGTCCAATTTTGCTCATACTACAAAGGATGGTGTGAATCTGAGGCTCCCTGTGAATAAATAGAGCAAAAACTTGCCAGTCTTACTGGCAAGCCATGTCTGGTTTGGTTCAATAGATATTTTAAGCATCTATAGTAGACATTTCATGCATAATGTGGAAGTAAGTACTATCTTAATTTAATTAGATTTGAAATTACAAATTTCAGAATAAATTCTGAGAATAAATTTAAGTTACGTGAAAAAGTTACTTCATCTCAGTTTATAGGCTTTTTCTTAACGTGTTTGTAAGACACAATTTGGTAAAAAAGGGAGCACTTGTTAAGGCTTGTCAACATTAGCACCTGTTCTCATCTTTTGCAAACAAATTAGATATAATTATAAAAGCATATGCTACCAATGGTTGAGAAAATGTGATTAATACACAATACTAGCGTCAATCTTCTCATGTCACTTAAATGCAGGACTTTGTAACATTTCTCTAAACACTGAGAAAGGGGGTTTTATGGATTCTGTGGGATATAAAAGCTGTAAAATTGGAAGATTGTTTATTTAAACAGACATTTAAATTAGCTCTTTTTAAAAATTATTTTGCTTTTTACGTAGCTAGGAGTGAGTATGTTCCCATTACTAAATTTCTCAATACTTGTATAGCATATATGCATGTTTCTACACTGTCCTGTAGTAGCAACAGAAACAGGTTATAGGTACTGGAAGTTGTCTACCGTGCAATGTATTTTCTTTTATTTTTCCCACCCAGCTGTTTTTATGTTTGTTTACCTGTGGAGTTTTACAGTCTTCTACTGCAGTAATGGCATAGTCCTATTTAACTATAAACATAGGGTCTTGTTCATGCAGGAGTCTTTGGTACCATACATTAAAAAAGTGCTTCAATGTCTGTGAAATTAAAGTTGAGAAGTCTTGGCAGGAAACTCCTCCTGCAACCCATTAACTGTTGTTTCCTCAGGACAAAAAGTGAACACATATACCTGATGTGCTTGAAGGATTACCAGGAAAGCATAGTGGTCCATTTTTGCTTAAATTGTAAAGTATGGAACATATCTGAGGCTGCGTGTGAATAAATAGAATAAAAAGTGTAGGAATATAAGGAAAAAATTTGTGGAAAATGAAGGTATGCCAGTTCCCGGAATGAACTTCTGAAAATGGGATACGTACTTGATCAAAATGTGATTTAGAACAGATGTTTTGGACAAGCTGGATTTGTGAAAGCATTTACTGATTAAAGAAAGGGAGACATAGTGTACAGAGTTAAGGTTTAGGGCTTTTTTAAATAGCTGAAATGTTGGACATGCTTGTTATGTATTAGATAGAGAACTTTCTAAAAATATTACTTAAAAAAATTCATTAGACTTAACTGTATGGTGTTCTATAACATTAAGAATATCTTCAAGGATATGTATAATTTAGAGTTATGTTGAGGTATGAAAAGCAGCAATTATTTCAGTCCTTCAGTATTTCTAATCTTATGTCCAGCTTATTACGAATGCCCTGAATAAGGACATGGAACTGTAAATAAAATAAAAAACTCACTAGCTTTGAGCTTTACATAAAATACAAGATTTACTTGGAAGCCTTTAATCTGATTGTCATTTCTTTTCATTCACAGCAGTGAACCTGTAAAGGGCTCTGCCTCTGCAGTGAAATACTACTGTATAGAAAGTGTTATCAAAAAGCAGTGCTTGTTTGTTTATTGAAATCCCTATCAACAGACTGTCAGTGCTTTTGAGAATCAAACTGAATTCTGTGTCTGAGCAAACGGTTTCTATTAGATTTGGAAATGATAATGTCTGCTGTAATAAGTTCTTTCCTGTGCGTGTTTTTACCCCTAAGCATGAAGAGCTGTAGAAAAAGGAAAAAAAAGCCTGTCTAACTACTGCTACCAAGTCTGCTTTCAAAAATTTCTTTCTTGTAGTGTTCTCAAATCTCCCCATTGCAACCAAGTGAGACCATTTTTTGTCTATTAAAATATGCATTATTTATGCTAAGAGTCATCTATTAGAACATGCTTTACATATTAAAAAACACAAGAGCATAAAGCCCAGCTTCTGACCGTAGTCATCTCATTCAAGCTATCAATAAGCAGCCAAAATAGCTTGCTGTTTTTCAGCTTTCTTTGTAAATTCCATTTGAACATCAACCCGTGGGTAGGGGAATAGATGTTAAGAACAGTTTAAACTGACGCAAAATGCTTATGGTGCAGAACACTGGAGTGAGATTTGTAAGCCTGAAAAAAAATAAAATAAAATGCAAACAACCAGAAAGCTTGTTGTTATATGAAAAGCATTTGATGAAACACATTAATTCATTTTTGTATATCTCTTAGGTAATGGGAACAATATTGCCCTATTAGTGAAAACATGTTGAAGAGAATGTTGCCTTAAAAACAGTGTTTCCTTTATTATTCTATCTAATTAAGCACCAGTTGGTTTCCTAGGTTGCTCAAGAGAATGATCTTATTGCTTTCTATTGGAGTTGCTCATGTGAGAAAGGTTTCAAGACAAGGTTCTCTGTTAATTCCTCAGCATTTTAAGGAGAGTTTCTTAGAAATTCTTAAACAACTAAAGGGACAGTTTATTTGTTCTTACTCCAAAGGCAACACTGTGAATCTTTGAAATTTGCAGCCTCTGTAACTTCAGAACAATTAAAATAGAGAGATATTTGAGATCTCATGTACCTGATGTAGATATCAGTGGGTCTGTATGTTGGTCATCCCACTCTTAAAGGGAAGGAAAGATGACCTTGTTGTCCTTAGATCAAATATCTATGTTTCCAGTAGTCAGTTGAACAGGATAGGTGCCTGTGAAAATTCCAGTTTGTCTGTCTGAGGTATCAATTTAGTGAGCAGGAAACAGACGCTGTTTGAAGACCACATATTCTGCATAAGTCATTCTATTATAAGGAAAAAAGATATATGAAGTAATACACTATGGATTTAGTCTTGAAGAAAGGGAGATGATAAATAATAAATATGTGGTTACAGTTTCTATCTCTTGACTCCTTTCCACTAGAAAGGATCCTGAATCTTGTTGGGACACTTTGAATTTGGTCTATGGCTTTGATATTGGAGTAGAATCCCTTTATCTTTTTTTTTTTTTTTTTTTTTGTGATGGATGCACAGTCTTTCATCAAATCAAGATCTGACATATAACCTCTGGACTTTTGTGTTGTTTAGAGGAGATACCTTGAGTGTTTACAAGCGTTTCACCAGCTGAAAAAAGAGTTGCTTTCTATTACTAAATAATTTGTTCCACCAAAAAATGAAGGGTTGTTATCTTCTACTCTGTTAATACACAGGTGATAGGCTCAGTCATATATAGCCATGTGGCTCATAGATCTGACCAAAGCAATGAATGTAAAGTCATCAACCTCCACAACCAATCTCACAAAATTCTTCTATATTTAGATTTATATATTATTAGGGAAAGAGTGTTTTAGTAATTCCAGTCATGTGGATAATCCTCTCTGCTTATAAGTAGGAGATGTATTTGGCAGGAAATTTTAGTAATACTTTCACTTATTTAAAATCTGATGAATCTTTTTGAGTATGTTATACAGCCTGCACTAAAACATCAAGTTATTATCGCACTCCTTGGTAATTAAAATTGACTGTAAGTTTCTTTGGTATCGATATTTTTGTTTATGACATTCATCTTTCTCTTGTTTTTAAATATCTTTTTTGTGTTGCAAGTATAAATCCTACTCATTAAATCCATAGACAATCTATTTACACTTAGGATAAGAAAGGAGTACAAGATTCAGATGAGAGCGTTTACTGTTTATGCAAGTATTTGTCTTGGGAACCTCTGCATGCAAGTAGGCAATAAAGATTTGAAAACTTATCTGGCAAAGACAAGGAGGAGCAATGTGAAGAGTAGAACTGAATGAAGTAATTGAAATAAGAGACTTTGGATCATTTCCAGACCAAATCTGACTCTTAAATGACTACTCTGGAAGTTCACCAGGGTTTGACTGTCTTTTTGAAGCTTCCAGCTTCCATCTTCTCTGCTGGCACTTGAGACTGAGGTTGAAGGTGGTGTTAGCAGACAGAACAGCGTTCAGTCTTGGAAGAGTCACTCTCTTGTTCTCTGTCTGAGAATGTGAGCAAATTTCTGACTCTTCTACCTTTTCTTCTCCTTTAGAAAGAAGAATGTGAGGTAGGGCAAAGTTTCTTTACTCTCTCAGAAAGGTGATAGAGTTAATCTGCCTCACACAGTAACTGAAGAGCGTAGCTGAATCATAAAAGAAAGAAGTGTTCTGGTAGTCCTGTAATTACAGCTTTTGGTGCTTATTTTATAAAACTTAAACTAAATTCTAGTTGGAAAATGGTAAAAGCCACTAGTTCACATGTATCAGGAAGATACTCTTGTGCACTATAATCTTCTTGGTTACTATGCTAGCCAAGACAGAATTCTGAATGAAAGGTAAGGAACCTTAGTGCCAGATGACTGTAAAACATTATTCTAAAAACTGTATAATTTAAGACCTAATAAAATAAATACTTTCACAGATTTGTTATGGTAAATACTGGTAAATACTGAGGAGATAAAATGCAACACTTTGTATTCTACTGCCTGTGTACAGGGTAGGGATGAAAATCAAAGTTTTATTTAATTTTCATGAATTGCAACATTTTCTTGACAAGAGATTTCTTTGTCACTCTGCTCCCAGTTCAAGGATAAGATCTGGTAAAGAAGAAAGGCAAATATGTCCTTATTTTCATTTCACTTTGTTTGTAAATAGGTTGCCATTTTCTTTGAGTGAACAGAAATTTCCACAAATAGAAACCAGACCAGTGTGTCAAGAAAATATTGCAACATTTTTACTCTAGAATCATAGAATTATTAAGGTTGGAAAAGACCTTTCAGGTCACCCTTTCCAATCATCAGCCCACAAGCACTGTATCTACTTAACCATGTCTTGAAATGCCTAGTCTATGCATTTTCTTTAACACCTCCAGGGTTGGTGACTTCACTACTTCCCTGGGTAGCATCTTCCAATCATTCACCACTCTTTCAGTAAAGAAATATTTCCTAATATCCAACTAATATCCTCTTGTATTATCACTTGTTACTTGGGAGAAGAGACCAGCACTCACCTTGATATAACCTCCTTTAAGGTCATTGTAGAGAGAAAAATGTCTCCCCTCAGCCTCCTTCAGTTACATTTTAATTCTTCTTCTCTATTTCATAGTCATGTTACTCTCTTCTCTTTTTCTTTGCATATGGCATGAATGATTCATTTACAAAAATGTCAAAGATAGGAAAACATACTACTTTTAGTTGCTTCTAAATAGAACACATTTTGAAGGCAGACTTAGAAGCAACAAAAAATAGTGTTGAATATTGTTTACTTTATTTCTGCTTTGGTACATTTATTATTATTTTGTCATAAGGATAAAAAGATATTTGGCAAAATTAGATTTTGAGGGGGAGGAGAATCGCATAGTATGGCATTCTTTTGATTAAAGAAGTTGTCTATGTGAAATTTTGGAGAAAAATGAAAATTCTGTCAAATGTGACCCTGTTCTAGTAATATTTGCTGCCAGTGTAATTTTATAAGCTAGACTGATAGTATTATCTCCTCATCAGGATAGCACTATGATAGTGTTACCTTCCAGTTTGTTTGCCTATCTTTCTAATAATCTGTAGGTTCACTTGAAATTATGCTAATAATATTGAAAAGTAGGCTTTATTTTTTTAGTCTGATAAGGAATATAAAGCTGAGAGTTTAGACAATTTCTTATATTACATGCCCTGTTATTTCAACTGACTGGATCTCCAACCTTGTGTGTTTCTGATTTTTTTTTCCCTTGGGAATATTAGAAGAATTCAGATCAACTTCATTTTGATGTAAGACAATTTGCCTTTGAAGGTAATGTCCAATATGTTTTGCAAGGCTTATTCCCATAAAACAAGAACTTTCAAAATGGCTGGCTTTTTACATTTATGTTTATGCTTGAGAATTTCTGCAGAATTCCACATCTTCCACAACTATTAAAGCTTCACCCAAATTAGTTCTTTAAGAGACTGGAGGCCAGGGGATAGGATGAAACAAAATTAAGCTCAGGAAATACAGAGCAGTGCATTTTCCTCCCTCTCAAATTGGCAAGAAAAATAATTTTGTATTTCTTTCCTGTATGTGAATGCATTTATAGCTTCATGTTTAGTTGGCAGCTTTCATTGTGCAGCAGTTTGTTTTTGTCTTTGAAGTGGTGGAGTTCCTTGATATCTTGAATAATGAATCTACCGTCTGTCAAAATAAGCAGAGTCATTTTTTCATTTGTCACATCATGCAACTGTAGGTCCACTTGCTGACATACTGTGGGAATTTCTGTTCTCTTCAGATTTTCATTGCCAGTTGATATCAGAACTGCTGTGTAGCTTCCCATTTATTTCTCCAGTTTATCCAGATAATGATTTTTCTACTTTCAAAATAGGAAATCGTCCAGTTGCAAGTTTTGTCTTTATGAAAAATGTTGTATTTTTTTTTTTTCCTAATAAAGATCACAGTGGTTTATAATTGTAAATCCTCTGTAGCTCTTGGAGCACTGATTTTTAATTTTCTGTAAAGCAAACTGAGGATAAATGTTGGCATAAAACCATCATAATCAACAAGAGATAAACTTAAAATCTGTCCATTTAATGGTTATAAAGAAAATGTTTTACTTTTTTTTTGTGCAGTTATGAACAGAAATTGGAAAATACTAGGAGAGGAAGTTCTTGTACTGCTTCTAGCTACCTGTACATCCATTCCCTCATTAACACCTTCAGCTGTTCATTATAATCTTCCCAAAGTCCTAGTGTGGTCCTGCAGCTATTTCTACTTGTCTTTTCAAAAGATTTTGGAATCAGTTTCTCTCCCCATCAGCCAGTGCCAATTCTGCTCCTGGGACTAATGTGCAAGTCTAAGGTCTCTGCTGTGATCAGATGCCACAACCCATGCTCTACTCCTAAAAGGTGCTCAGTACAAGCTCCCTTGCTCTGCTGCAGAATGCCTTCTGGTACTCTTCTTCATTGGAAACTTGCAGTCCCTCCCGCCTTCTCACCTTCAGGCCCTTTCATACAAACATGAGGCCTTGATATGTCTCTAACTTGCTCCTGTCCTCTTTCTGCCACTCTTTCAAGCTCCTTTCCTGACCTTTTCATCCTTTCTTTCCTTGTTCAATAGGTATATTCAAGCTCAGTCTATTCAAGGATGTGCATCAATAGATTCATTTACATATTCTGGAAAGAATGAATGAACAGTGCCTGGAAAAACAGTCTGAGTTGGAAGGGAACCACAAGGATAAAGTCAAACTCTTATATGGGTTTATGTGATAAATTTACTTTTTATCTTCTTCAGGATTCTGAACACTCTCATCAAAACGTCTCTGATCTATGTTCTCTGCCTTCCTGTCTTTTTGCATTTTTCCTTTACTTTTCCCCAGCAGTAGGCTTTTCACTCTTTTTATCTTAATGCCAGTTTTGCTAATCTTCCTCTTCTCTAGTCTGCAAAAGTCAGTGGCTAGGCTCAGCTCACTACTATTACATTGTATTACATGCATCTTGACATTTTATGTAAATAATATAAGCAATGTGATGTCCAAGAGCACAGGATTCTTTTAAAAAGTCTTTTAAAACCTTAATTGTGAAATTATAATTTAAACTGATTCTTCTGTCTCTTACATACAATCTCAATTCTACTAGAAACTACTTTCAAACAATGCCACAAGGAGGGAGAAGAACACATTATCTAGATAACACTCTAAAATGGTATTATTATACCTAACTAAAGCACACTTCAAAATGAGATTATGAAAAAGTAAGGTGGGTATAAATACATTATATTATTTTGCAACTCTGGGATCAGTATCCAGAGTTTCAATCTTAAGGTACTCTCATTTAAATGATTTAATCCAGACCTTATGTCTTGTCTCTTTTGATCCCAGATCTGAAAATCCGCTGCTTGCTAAGACTGTGGTTCACTTAGAAATTCCATTGAATCGCAATGGACAACTCTGTCTCAGAAAGCTGGCATCATTTTTTTACGTCACTATTTTCTGTCGTTGCTTTAGAAGAGTAGCAGTATACAATGGAAAACATATTGTAATAATTCAATTATACCTATGTGCAACAAAAGGTCTGTAGTGTTTAGTTAGAACCATAAAAATCTAGGTACTATTGCTTGATACTGTTCAATGGTACTGCAATAGTTACTTTTTCAGGATTCAGGCTGTGTCTTTACTGGGGTGAGGAACAGACATATTAGAGACTAAAATATGAAAAACAATTACTGAAGAATAAAGTCGTAATGGAAGTTGAAACAGTTTTTAAATGGAAATTGAATTCTTAGGTACATCTTTGTACCTCTTCGTTACTTTTTTTACTAGTTTAACAGGTATTCACTTAGTGAGGTACTTGTCTTTTTCTGAAAAAAACATTAAAATGTTTGATTTTTATCTCTTCTATCTGTTGAAATCTAGACAAATATTTTTAAAGCCAAATGTGTTAATATAAAAAAACTGTGAAAAAAATAGAATCACAGTATGCAGACATTCAAATTCCAGTAGAAAATGAACATGATGGAGTACTTCATAGTTCTACTACATAAATGTCATTTGAGGATAACACACAACCCAAATGGTCTTAGCATAGTTGGAGAGTAAAGGGATCTGCCATTAAAAAAAAACAAAAACAAAGGAGCCAAACAAAAAACATCCAGCAACAACCACTCCAAAATATTTAGGTTTGAAAGGTTAAGATTTTAATAACTTTGTGCTGCAGTTTGAGAAATAGAGAAGTTACTTGAAGGACGGAATGTAATTGCGATAAATCTTTTTATCTCTTCTTTGAGGCTAGAGGTTACATTTCTGAAGAAGACTCCCAGACTGATAATTCTGCAGAAAATAAATACTTACAGTCAGACTTGTAGGAAATAATACTGATATTTGTTGGAAGTCTTCCTGTCAGGTTACAGTGACAAACCAGAAAGCTGATCTTCTGAATTGTACTTTGCAGTAATATTTAAGTCTACCTACAGTATTATAGCACTCAATGGGCAGTTGGTTCAACCTTTTCCACTGTCAAAGCCACCACTCACTTGATATTTGATTAGTAATTACTTATTCTTCTCCCTCTCAGTTTTGAAATTCTGAAAAGCAATTTCAATTTCAATTAAATAAATTCATTCTGGTTTCTTTCAGAAGGAGCTGGATTCGTGCACATTTTACTTTAAAGACCTGAGGGGAAATGATTTATTGTCATATATTGTGAAAATATGAATGCTGACTTTGAGCTGCTCTTAGGAGGTTTATGTGAAGTCTGTCACAGCCCAGTGTTAAATACTAGCTGACTTCAACTTTATGAATTTTTTAACTCACGTAAGGAGTTCTAAAGTTTTATTACTCAGTATTTTGCTTTTGATCAAAACCAAAGAGAACAGTTTGACTTTTGATAGACTGAAGATTAAAACTATTTTTAAATTCTGCCTTTTTCTCTTGAAAGTTATTGATTGATTGATAATGGGATCATATGGGGGAAAAAGGGGGGTTAGTCTTTTACTGATGTGCAGAATAACAATTGACTTAATATGTTAAATAAAATTAAGTTTTACTGGGGTGGCATCATAAATTGAATCTAATCGATGGAACTAGCAATTCCATTCAAGTGTTTCTGTTAACTTCTTTAATCAGAGAGTAATTTAGATTATATTCTTTATTGCTAAACAATGAAAAAAGTCTGGAACTCTTTTAAGAGATTTTAGTTGTTTATTCATTTGTTTTAAATTGTCTTTGTTCTTTGTGATATAAAATGGGGAGATCTGAACAATCTCTTCTTAGGGATATTCTTTAGGTAATGTTAGTATGAGGGATACAACTTCATTAACTTTTGTATTATATTAGAAATATGAGCCAGAAGAACAAATATGAATTATGCAGAAAAATTGTATGTAAAAAGATTGAACACAGTGATCAGAAAGGATATTAAATGCGTGTCTACAACTTACAGGCCAGGACACAAATAAATTTCTGACTAATGCTCCCTGACTCAGCCTGTCAAAATATACAAGGCAGTTACATTTTATCATCTGCTAGTTGGCTTTATCATATTGATGAGCAAGTGCTCATTCTCTTCAGTTTATATGTCAGTAAATTTCCTAGTGTGATATGACCTTATAAAACATGTATCTGTAGGGAAAGAGTGCTTTGAGTACTGCCATAATACTCCGTTGTCTCACAGAATTGGTACAGCTATTTAATGGGCTGCTATGCTCAAGATATTGTGTCTTGTTTGTCTCACCTGGGAAAATCATGTTATGCACAGGCATGGGGATGCATGGTCTAGGTATCTCTGTGGATAACACTCTGCACTGGGGAGACTAACCTAGAAAGGTGTTTCAACTTGCTTTCTGAGAAAATAAACCCAAACCAATGTTTCTCATTCTATCCGGCACCTGGAATCTATTAAGGTGTTGTGTATCCAAACAAAAATCTGTAGAATTGTGTTCTTTACCAGGGAATAATTTAGATATAATCACAGCAGTTTGCTTGAAAGTAAATTGCCAGGGAGTTACCATAGTGAATTTAGCAATTCAACATAGCTAGCAACATGAAGATCCTATATATTAATACAAATACATTTATATAAAATAGAATTCGCATCTAGAGTGTTTGCTACCTGTAGGTTGTACTGAAATGGAAATAAAATATTTGAGGTAGGAATTCTTACTACTTGACAGCTGGAATTAAGGCGATGCTCCTAATGTTGAGTCTGGTCATTATCAGACCCTACATCAATGGTAGTGTTTCAGCATAGAAATCTATCATGAGCTGTGCTCCACCACTTAAGAATTATTTTCCTGCTAGAAAGTGAAGCAGCAGGATGAATTAGGCCATGTTACTGACTAGATCATTATTAACAGAAATATTCCTTAGTTAAGCATGTGATCTTTATTATTGATAAAACATGCAAGAGAACAGATCAACTCAAAAATGAAGTGCACTATGCCATTTTCCTGGGACTAGCACTTATTTAGCAAAGTGCAACACTGAGAATTACCTCTAATAAACCCAGTTTTTTCCTCACACTGAAATTTCCTTTTAACTAAGGATATATTTTAAATCTCTCTTCCCCAAGTCCCACTCACAGAATAATTTAGCTCTGGCTGATCTTGTCTGCTTCTGGTATATGAGCCAACTTGTTGAGTGTGTGCAGTATCTTTATACTACATTTCATCCTACTCTTACATGAATCATGAAAAGCTCTTTAGACTTTTCCCTGCAGAATAAGCTCCTGCAAAAATTGCTAGTGTTTCAGGCACTTATGTTCTTTATCTCAAATAGCCATGGTCCCCATCCCATCGGTTGATGAATGAGCAGTTGGAAAAGCTCATTATGGAATAAAGGAATGAACCAAAATAAAATGGTAATGCTTAGTCACATTTTCACTACTTTCTACTGGACATGACCAATACTAGAGATCACCTCCTAGATGTTCCTGAAGTTTCTCAAATTCCAGCTACTTGTATTGCTCCCTCTCTTTGTTAACTGTGATATTCCTTGTTCCCAAAGCTTACATTTACCTTTCTGCACTCCCCACCCAAATTCTAACTTTTGCCTCTCCTCCTTTCATCCTCTTACTAATGCCTGCCAAATACCATTCCTCTGTTTGTAGAACATAGGCTAGTCAATTGTCTCCATTTCACTCTCCCTCCAGTAATGCTTTTCCAACCCTTCCACTGACTCTTCCATCTCTCACAAAATCCATATCATCTGGTTTATAATCTTTAGTACTCTTTCTCTATGAGAGACTTGCTTGTATTTCTGCTACACCTCAAGCAATTTCCTATAACCTATTCCAGAAGCAGCTTTTGGTGTTCCTTTTCCTCTTAATTTTTCCTAAATGCTTTCCATTTCATTACTTGTTAGCAGCAATCCTTCAGCAGTTGCTGGCATTTCACAGACAATGCTTGTTCTGAGAACTAGTAGAGTATGTCCTTCCAAAGCATGTAAAAGATCACACGTGCTTTGGTTCACATCCATCTTGCCTATCATAGGCACAGGACTGAGACACCTAAACCCTGAAAGGAGCTGACCTATGGGCTCTCTGTTAGACAACTGTGAGAAAAAAGAAGCACCTTCTTTAGGATCTGAATTATCATATGAAGATGTCTGTTTCTTTGCACTGTTAGCAACCATAAGTTGATTAGTCACTTTGTGTAGTGCTTAAAGTGAGATAGAGTGAGTCTAGGTCTGACCTTGACATATTAAGGTACAATAAATAATTATTGTACTATGCTAATAAATTCATTCTGTAAAAACAGTATAAATACAGAATCACAGAATCACAGAACAACCAGGTTGGAAGGGACCCATCGGATCTTCTAGTCCAACCATTCCTATCTAACACTAAACCAAGTCCCTCAATACCTCATCCACCCATGCCTTAAACACCTCCAGGGAAGGTGAATCAACCACGTCCCTGGGCAGCCTATTCCAATGCCCAATGACCCTCTGCGTGAAAAACCTCCTCCTAATCTCTACAGTTCGATGTGAACTTCATTACAAGGAAAAAGGAAGAGGAATATTTTTCTAAACAAAGATTAAACACAGAAATATTCTATTGTAATATTAGCCAGCTAGTATTTTGGAGTAGGTATTTTCCCAATTGTTCAAAGTAACATGTGAAGTTAGAGTTTCCCACAGTGAAGTAAATGCTATCTGAATTACCCACATGTTGTGCTTGATTTTTTTCCCATTAAAATAAGTGTGGAAATTTAGCTTACAGACATTCTAAATGTCACCTGGAAACAACAGTGCTGTGAGTAAGACAGTGGCAGAAAAGGCAGGTTAAGTACTTGGAGGGGATAGCTAGAGGGTGAAGTCCTATCAATGAAAGAAAACATTTGAATAAATTAATTTGAAAGTTTTCTTTCAGTTTTTGAACTCATTCAAAAACTTCACCTAAGTCTGGCTTTAATATTGCTTCTAGGTTAGTCCAACAATCTGAAAATATCACACTTTACCAGTTACCAGCATTTTCTTCTGCTGCAAATGCTATTCATATAATTAAGCAACGTTTCCCAGAGATATCTGAGGGAATGACTTCTGATTCAAGTGAACCACGAGACCATGGGAGAGAGAGGGGAGAGTGAGAATATATTTGTGTATAGCATTGTTTATTGATTGCAGCACACTGTTTATGTTAAAGGTTCTGCACCATGCCTCCAACATTATTTTGCCTCTCAGTTGCTTTTTTCTGACTTTGGTGTTTCCTAAGGAATATCATGGAGAACAAATGACTTTGTTTTTCATATATACTAGGTAGAGACTCTCATTTTCAACTTTCATTTTGAACTGTCTTCTCTGGTGAAAGACACCAATAGTCTTTACAAGACTTACAGTGTAAGTTCCGCTATGTCCACAGAATATTTAGGGACTTGAGCGATCTTTAAAGCTCTGGAAAAAACCTTTCATTTTTCACCTGCAAGCATGATGATCTAATTCAGGTCAATTTAGCTGTTGCCATTTCAGAGAAGAAAAATGGATGTTTAGAGAGAACTTGCCTTGTGCTTTTTAGTTACACTCAATGCTATAGTCTTTTGAATGATGCAGCTTAAAACACAGTCACATTGGTTGTATTTCAGGATTGATACTATATTGGCCTTGAAATGTATTTGCCAAAATTGATGAAAAGTGAATATCAGAATCGTGTGTCAGTCACAGCTAGAGATGTCATACCAAGTTTTTAAAACATTTAAGGTTAATAAAGAGTTTACATTTCTCTCTCACAAATTGACCTGTTACATGGGTCTTTCTGATATCATAGTTGAATTGCTGCGGTGATCTTGGTTGTGTGCTGTCAAAAGGTTGATCAATCACCTGCAGCTAGAGCAGGTTGCAGCACAGTGAGTGTTTGCAGATGAGGAGTTGGAGATTCTGCTTCTCTTCAGCTTTGCTGTGTGAACTACCATGAGTTTAGTTTCTTTTGGTTTTTACACAATGTTTACCTTTAAAATCCTCTCTGCAAAAAGACTAAGGCTTCACAAGTTTTCCCCACTAAGGGATGTTCTGCTGGCAAATCCACAGAAGTCATAGCTCTCTGTGGGAGTTTTGTGACTCCCTTAGCCTAGTCTATCTGCAAACACTGCATGAACACCTAGTATGAATCTTCCTAAGCCTCCCTCCAGCAGGAACTGAATCAAATTGGCCCCTCTACTGACCTTTCTGCAGGTTTTTGTTTGCATTATGTCTTGTCTTCTTATCTCTTATTATCACAGTGATTACTTCTTTTAATAGGTTTGAGAAATCTTTTTTTGAGGGTTGTTACAGGCAAGAAACCTGTTCAGTTCAGGTAGTTTAAAATGCATGAGGAGAGAAATCGTGTACTGATTTGTTAATGACACATAATCGATATAAGCAATACTACAGAAAAACACTATACTAGACATTTAGAAAATGTTAATAAGAAAATGTTAATGTTGTCCACTGAGTATTAATAGTTAACTGCTGCCCCTTCACAGGCCATGTGGGTTAACAACACCATTCCCCTGTCAAGGAGAACAGGCCCTTGGGGGAGATGTGGTTGCCCCAGATTTCATAGAATTACAGAATCACCAGATTGAAAAAGACCCACTGGATCATCGAGTCCAACCATTCCTATGAATCACTAAACCATGCCCCTCAGCACCTCATCCACCAGTCCTTTAAACACCTCCAGGGAAGGTGAATCAACCACCTCCCTAGGTAGCCTCTGACAGTGCCCAATGATCCTTTCTGTGAAAATTTTTATCTGATGTCAAGCCTGAACCTCCCCTGGTGAAGCATGAGGCCATTCCCCCTTGTCCTGTCCCCTGTCACTTGGGAGAAGAGGTCAGCTCCCTCCTCTCCACAACCTCCTTTCAGATAGTGGTAGAGAGCAATGAGGTCTCCCCTCAGCCTCCTCTTCTCCAGGCTAAACAACCCCAGCTCTCTCAGCCTTTCCTCATAAGGCCTGTTCTCAACCCCTTCACCAGGTTCTCTGGTCTGTCGCTCTTCTCTGGACACATTACTCCAAGCTCTCCATGCACCAATGACAGAGTACTACATAGTCTGTGTAGGCAGAAAAGTGTGGCTCTCTGTATTCTGTACTGTTGCTCTGCTACCTGGTTGCAGGCTACTCATGGTGTCCGATGGAGTACAAAATATTACTGTCTCATTAACTACTGATTTTAATTAAAAACCCTTGATATCTGAGGAAGATTCCCACTCTAAAGGAGTGTACTAAATGAGTCTCAAGTTTCTGAGAAGCTTGATTGTGAACGACGTTGTTCAGCATCCTCAGTAATCAATTTCCTTTCTATTATTATTGGATAATAATTTTCACAGTGTTGCAAATTTAAACTAGATATTCCTGAAAGGATATCCTTTAAGAACTTCAGCTGAAAATGTGCTTTGTGTTCTTGTTTCACTAACCTTAAAAATATGAACTGAAACAACCTTACTTGTAAGACAAAATCTAAACATTGTCTTTATCTATTTCTGATTAATAGAACATATTTAGCTGGAGAAATTCTAACCAAGATTTTCTACAAGTAAAGAAGCTATGTTTTAGATGTGTAAATGGGCAAAATACTGGTTTCTTTTAGAACTGATTATTATATTAGATGGAAACGATTATACCAAATGACTTTAATCATACCCAACATACGGAAATCCAAACAGTATTTAATTCATTAAGTTTCAAACTTAAAAAAAATCTGGAAATTTAAGGGTCAAATCCATCTCTATTTTGAGAAGAATACTCTTACAACTGGTTAAGTAGCAATGAACATAAATTATGTATGATACTATAGGTATAATTTTGCAATGAAATGATGATATTGGCAAGGGTAACAAATAACATAAGATGTATAATGAATATGTGTATAGTAACACTGTCTAGTACTGGGAAGTATCTTTCTACTTACCATTCTTGTCCATACAGGTCTACTTTTTGTTGGTATGTGAAACAGATTCTGGCTATTCTCATGTCAAATTAAGATGAAGTTCAGTTATTTGCCACTTGCACTGGTATTTGAAAAACTCACATTCAGTGTACATATTTTTAAATGTTAAAAAAAAGGCTTCCTTACCTCAAGGTTTAGATTAATGAGGGAAGTCTACGAGATCTTCACTGATTCTTTGGAGACTGAATTTGACACTGTAGACCAGGTTCAGATGCATTGTAATCGAATTTGTAAGTCAGTTGTGTGGATACAAACTGATACAACACATCCACTATGAGACATATGATGTGCAGAATTTAAACAGAAAAAAGAATCAGCAAACAGGTGCAAAACATGATTTGTGGAATCAAGATATATTACTATATATTTATTAATGTACATAAGATATCAAGATCTATAAATATATACAAAATTCTTCCCCTCTCTTATCTCATCATAAGTGTTATGTACCTTGTATATCCTGACCTTGATCTTCTTAGAAACAAACCAAGTGACTTAAGGCAAACTCATCATTTTCTAGGAGACAAATATTGGGGAGACTGTGTTTGGAACAGATCAGAGAGAGACCTTGTGCTAAATTTAGATGAGCTGAGGTTAAATTGTATTGATCAAACATTATGGCTTGAGAGAGTGCTTCTAAAGAGGTTTCATATAATTAGTATGATATAAGCTTAGTAGAAAGGACTGTTAGTAATGAAGGTGTCAAAGGTAATACTAACAGCCTTCACAAATGCTATGCAGATCTTTGATTTGCCTTTGCCTGACTTTGCCCATCTCTGCAAAAGAATTCTCTGATGCTGAGAACAACATTATAGTATCCTTGGTAATTTTGAAACTGTTCTGGAAAAATGCTTGCAAATAATCCTTGTCCATTATGCAACATCTCCACGCGGGGTCACAGAAATAATCAATAATAACAAGACAGATGTGTAAGATGAGAGATAGACATTAGAGGTAAATTTTAAGAAAAAAGATCAAAGAATAATTGACAAATTAGAATGTAAAAATCTCTGTATGGTATTTCTGTTAAACTGTGGTATTTTGGGAATGTAAAACATGACTAACTACATCAGCAGGTGTGGTGTAGGTGTACTGCAATTATACATTGACATTTTAGCTGAAGCCTATAATGTATTATTTTATACTGGGTACTGATCTAGACATAGACCTGATTAAAAATAATTGAAGGATCAGTTGTCTATTGAAAAATGTTTTTCCTGTGTAATTGGAATGCTTAGGAGGAACAGACTGATTCTGAAGACAGTTTGGACATAACAACAGTCTTCATCCTGAAAAGAAGTCTCATACTAGTTTTAAGATTTCTAGTTTTGTCTTATGCTTGCATTCTTTGTTTAGTAATAAAGATTTCTATGTTTACTACCATTTGTGTTTTACATATATTTACTATTTGATGATAAATATAAGAATTACAGGCAAGAAATATTCTGAATACTGTTGATTTAATGATTTTCTAGAAGTGAAACATCTTTCATCATTCCTATCTTTGAGTTGTTCCTCATAGTCCATGTAAACATAAACTCACATTATCAACACAAGACGTGTTACTATTTTTCAGTAATTTTGGCAATCTTGCTATAATATCAGATTATTCCTGATTCCGTATCTTATCCAATGTACTTTGTAATGTTTCTTTGTAGAAGATTTTTGCACTGCGGTGAGGAGAGAACAATTTTACATTCAAAGTATGTTACTGATAGGAGTCTTGTCTTGATAGTGTAGGTATTTAATTCTTAAGAACTTGCTGCCTCATCCTTCCCATTCAAATTCTTTCTGTTTGTTACATGAAAAGATATACAACCTTATGTTGTCATATTTTGCAAAGCAACATCAGAAAAGATTTTCCTAGCTAAAACTAAACTCCTAACTAAAACTAACATTCTAACATCCTTCCCTAAATATTTTCCTGTAATGAAAGATAGTTACAGTGGAATATACGGAAACACATTCAGAGATGTTGCAAAGGATCACAAAATAATACCAAAAAAGTCTCTTACTAGAACCAAAAAGGACAAAATCTGTCATATACAGTTGTGAATGGTTTTGTGTTGCTAAATGCAAAAGAAAGTGTTGGTTTGAAAATGTAAAAATAAATAAAACTTCAAAATCCCCCAAACTGAAACCTTTTACCACCAAATATTAGTCTGTCTCTAGATTCTGCAGCTCTTGACCTTATGTGCTAGATCAAAAAATCATCTTATAGATATAACTTGAAAGATAACTTTAAGTAAGTGATCATAGATGTTAGCAATGGTAATTATGCAGTACAACTTATCATGGATCTTGATATAATCCATATAATCAAGTGTTCTTTAAAATAAAGAATGGTAGTAAATAGTAATTAAATGAACAAGGAATTCTTCATATTGATTTAATTTTCTATGTTCAGTTTTAAAGTAAAGAAATAACTCTGTAAGCCATGCTGCATCTGAATAGTTTATTTCAATAAACTTTCTACATGGGTAGTATTTTCCTACACGTCAAAGAAGTAAAAATTAACTCTCGGCTAAGAAACAATGTTTTTTTTTCTCAACAGTGGTTTCAGAAATGATTGAGAACTAAACTTGACCTTGTAATAACAAAAAACATTGTGAAAAAGAAAACTCCTCTTCTTTTGTGTTAAATGAAAGAAAGCACACAAAAGTGATGGCTGCAGAACCAGTTTGTCAAAGCGCAACAGAAAAATGTTTCCAGTGTGAATAATGTTTCTCTTGGTGGGACTGGAACCCTTTCTGACTTCTACTCTCATGTTGCAGCTACTGATATGTGATGCACACACAGTTATAACAACTAACATGAATATTGGTGGCAACATCAGTACAGAACAAGACCACAAAAGTCTTCTAAATTGATGACAACTGGGTTATTAGTTGTATAGTGCACTGTGCTTTCATGGCTAGGTTTACTGGTAACTAGGTTTAGAACAAAGTTGGTCATGTGTAAACCATTTAGTGGTCACTACTTAAGTAACATATTTCTGTGGATGAAGAATGATGGGATACTGTAATGCAGGATTGGTGCAGATTTTTAAGATAGTCCAGTATGGTGCAAGAGCACAGCTGAACAAGCCCAGGTGAGTTGCTCCCTTTTTTCCAGTGTTGGAGAGACCATTTTCTGCAAGTTATCTCAGTGGAGTTTCAAGTGGGAGCAGTGGTGATTATGAATTCACTGCAACAATTGATTTTACTCTGGGTGGTTTTGTATGTAAAAATAACCTTTATATTAGTAATGATCATAGCTACCTGAATGACAGTAGAGATGATAATAGCGTAGGTAATGCACAATTGCATGACTATTTAACACTAAAAATAAATCTGAGAAAGAGGAACAGTGAGGAGGAAAGGTGGGATATGTAACACAGAAAACATGTTTTGGTTGAGATGCTTTAGTGTCTTCATGGTAGCGCTGCTTTGCAATTCATAATTAGGTCTGGTACACGAGACAATTCAAGCATGAAGCAGTAGCAGAACAGAAATGGAAACAGAGAACTTTTCATGTAAGAACTCTCAGAAGATCTTACTCTGGACAAAAGGCCTATTAGCAAGGTTTTCCAGAACTTTTTCAGGTGCTGGCTGTCATATAGGAGTCGTATGACGTGCAATGAGCACTGTATGTTGACTTGATCACAGACCAGTAAGATCATCTGCAGCAGCAACTGGACTTACCAGTGAAACTGTATGATGATGAGCCAGAGGCAGTTTAGTCTGGGACAAGATGATGTTACTGGAGTGTGGTTGTCAACACCTTAATAAACCCTAATTGACAAAAGTAGAATGAAAGGAAGAATAAAAGTATAGTTATGGGTGGGTATTGTTGATGTGTCCTGTTAATACCCAAATGATGAATTGACTTAAACAGTACAAGGAATTGGATTGTTCCAAGGTGCTCATCGGGGTAGATTATAAGTGGATCATGGAGAGACTGTAAGGGAGCAGTTTGGAACACTTTGGCCAAAGGGCCAATGCATTGTAGACCTGCATTAGCTTATCAAACGGGCAAAACACAAATGAGTGTGCACTCAGTCTGTGATCATCCTTGTTAGCACATTCTCCGGCATGTATTTCTTCTTTACCAGCTAGAAGCATCCCAGAAAACACTCAGGCATTATCTGGATTACTGCAGGTCAGGTATTATTTCCAGTTGTTTTGTGCCTGGCTCAGATTTGGAAATATGTTTTGGGTAGGAATAAAATTTTAGTGTGTGGATGTGGGCCATGCTGGGCTAACTGAACTCTGGACCAGACAGTAGTCTCCCAAATTGTGCTCTTTATCACAAATCCCTAACCGAGCTGCTGGATTTTCATGCTTTCATAGCCATGGAATGGATGAGAAAATGGTACTAAGATCCAAGACATAATTTCTTCTAAAAGTATATACGTGTATATGTATATTTGTATATATGTACACATGAGTTACAAATTGTGCCTGCTATTTGGGTTTTAGCACATCCTTTATCTTCTGTCAGCAAATGAGTGGATGACTGGAGAATTAATTTCCTCACTTGACATATATTTGTTGTGGCTCTATCCTGCACACTCAGAACCATCCTTCTAAAAGAAATTTAGGCTTATGAAAGGTAATTGAAAAGCAAAGGAAAAAAATTGTTATACTTGAGGATGACTCTATTCAAGTCCCAGGCCCAAAAACTTTGAACAGACTGACATGCATTCTTTTCAGAAGATATCTCTATAGAAGAGATTGTCTTATTCTTTGGAATGTCTCTTTAAACTACACTTAACCTTACTCACCACAAATAATATAACATGCTTGTTTTTGTTCAACAGCTGGCACACTGTTTCAAAAAGTTTCTTATCTAGTGATTAATGATTTTATTTAATAATATATATAAAAGCATTCACTTCTCCAGTCGTAATTTTTTCCTGCATGTGATTTCACAGCTCATAGTAAGTACTTACTGTTTTAAAACCTGACAGTTCAAATCTAGCACAAACCCAAGTGGCACTAACAAGCAAATTGTTTCTATTTCTGAAACTTATTGTAGTAATTGCTACTGACTCCAGAGACATTCCTCAGGCAAGTGCAGTAATGATAATTTGGTAACTTTCTCTTACGTAGACTTCGTTTACGACAGCTAGCAGATATTTCTCCCTTCAGGGCCAAGGAGAGGTTTATGGACTGCAGTAGTAGCTTCTCACTTTTAATTTTTCAAAAGAGGTTGCTTTAGTTGTACACAAACAGCCTTATGTTTTTCAAATGTTATTTCTTAATCGTTAACATTAATATGTATGTTTTAAAATCCTGGTCTGCCATGAAAACCCCAAACTTACACATGACAAAACCCTTGCTAAGGTTTCCTGAGACAATTAGGTTTCATACTAATCAACAGGAACAGCTTTATTAGCTTCAGGAGGACTGTGCTTTGTCATGTCCCAGTTGTCAATAGCAACAACTAGATACTTAATTTTTCACTGCCTAGACTGGAGAATCAGATTCATATTTGGGGAGCAAGGGAAAATTCTAAAAATAAGTGCAGACCTAAAGACAGTCTCTACATTAAACAGTTTACAAGTCAATACTAGTACCAGTAAGAAGTCAACTGACATTTTTACTTTTCTTTACTGTTTTGTTTTAACAGGTATCTTCAACAGACTGGACATTTAACTCTAGTTATGCTTAAAGTTCTAGTTCATGCTTAAAAAATAAAGAAAAAAAATGGTTGAATTGAAGGATCTCAGCATAAGGGACAAGTTCATAAGTATTCATAAAAAACATGAATTTGAAATCTGGCTTTGAATTTATGTGTAAATAATTTTTAAATTAAAAAAAACCCCATTTTACAATTGCACAATATATAATAAGCTCCAAGGGTTTCTGGGAAATCTTACCCTGGATGATCTTTGCCTTCCACAGACTTCTCTGACAGAGTAGGTAAAATGCTTGCAGTGGTCAGTTGCCTATTCTTGCAGCAATATCCAGTAATTACTTAAACCCAGACAAGTAAATGCATCTTACCTTTTCTATGAAAGCTAAGACCCTGAGTTCTTATTTTCTATGCACACTTATTAATTTAGCAAATGAGAAATGTTTCTGTGGATAGTGTAAATCAATATGAACATGTAAAACTAAAGAAAAGTGAGAATGGCAATATATTGCCTAATGTAGAATTTGATCTGTTTCATCAAAACTACTACACCATGAATTTTGACACTGATTTATAAGAACTAAATTGTGTGTTGATGTTGTACTGTGTAAGAATTATTAATAAAAATAGTGTAAGGATAAATCTCAGTAAACAATTATAATACAAATGTGGGTGGCTCACAAAGTGGTGAGATGTTTGTATTAATAGACTGAAATGTTAAACATCATTTGTTCTTTTCTTCTTTTCTCATGATGCATATAAAGCAGAGATCACTTCCCAGCCTGTTGTGTTTACTTGTGTTCTATACTTAAATAAATAAACTGCACGGATTCTTAGTTCAGTACATATCCTGCAAGAATATTTTGAGTATCCCAGTATTTTCTGCTGGCAGTACTGATTATTTCTTGAAATTGGAGCAGGTATAGCAGGGATGCTACCTCCTGCAGACCTTTATGTAAAACAACTACTGGAAAAATAATCCTTCCTGGGGAAGTGCATAGAAATCAACACTTGTATCTTCACATCTGAACCTCAGTATTTCCTGTATTGTTTTGTCTTTTGCTACATTCTTTCAAGTTTAGTAGATCAATTAGAGACTAGTATGGCAACTGAAGAAGTCATTAAGGCCAAAAAACCTAATATTTCTCAACAAAGTTTGTTGTTCATGTCCACTTAGAGGCAATTGAAGGCAACCTTTGAGCTTTTCAATCCCTTAATACCTAGCACTTTCAGAACTACTCTGAAAGACATTTCTGATTAAATAATCTAATTCTAGAGAGGACCTTTATTAAAACTGTCTCATCTTCTCATTTTTAACTAAATGAGAGAGATGTAATGAAGAACTTTTGAAACAGATCACATAGAATTGAATGCCACCATGAACTTACTAGAAGCGAGTTTTTAAAATACCTTTCTTGCCTATTCTTTAATTTTCAACCACGCTCTCTCATTTTCCCTTCTCATTTTTGAACAAGGTATTTAAATAGTAGCCTCTTACAGTGACTCCAGTTACTTCCTGGGAACTAGTGTAATTTCTGTGGGAGAATATCAGAGAATAATTCAATTTTCTACTTTTCTTCCTGTATTCAGTACCTCAGAGAATTACCCAATTGCCCTTCCTGTTGAGTGGAAATCCTTAAATGGACTGTTTTTGTTGCAGTCAAAATTATTCTTGGTAAAACCAGCAGTCTTCAAATTCAGCACAGTGGGATCAGCAGGACCTCATTTTCAGAAAAGGTTTGACATAATAAAATATAAAAAAGTTGCTGATATATTTAACAACTGAAGGAAAAACTCTGCCTGACTTGAAACTGAATTCTGGAAAATAAATTGCTCTACTTTGCAAATAAACTGTAGGACTGGATATCTGTTGTTGATGTTGTCAGCATTATGTGAGAATATGCTTTCTGCTTATTTCCTCTCAGTCTCCACTTTTTTTTTTTTTTTGTGTGTACGTGTGGGCCTATCAAAAAGAAAATAGGTAATATCTGACTGATTTTTTTTGAATTGGGAGTAACTAGCACAGAATTATAAAAGGAGAATCATGCTTAAACAACCTGATAGCCTTCTGCAACAGGGTGACCAATGTTTGTCTTGACTTTAGGGAGACTTTTGACACTTAATCTAGAATATCCAGACTTACAAACTGGTAATATATGGGCTGAAAATATGGACAGTGCAGTGGACTGTAAACTGGTTCAACTGCCAGGCCCAGAGGGTTACAGCCAGTTGTACAAAGTTCAGCTGGAGACGAACATGGTAGTGTATCCTGGAGATAAATACTCAGGCTGGTACAGTTTAATAGTTATAAACACAGTGATTTTGTGAGCTTTGTCGTTCTTGAGTTGTTATCAGGGAAAAAATTGTTATCTAAATTAAGAATGTATTTCAGGAACCTTCTTTCCATGCTGAGGACTTCATGTTTGTTATGTAAGCAGGTGCTTTTAATATGAGACCACAAAGTAATTTGCAAAATGAATAATACAACCAATGATATCTATTTTAAACAACCAAAATACATAGCAACTTGTCAGAATCAGGCACTTACAAAATGGAAAAATTCAGTGAAGATATGAGTGCAATTTTAAATTCTGCAACTTGGTTAACCTCGGAGCACACACATATATTTGTATGATGTGTAATTACAAGTTTATATTATGTCAGTGGGTGTCACACCTGTATTGGACTATAACAAAAACAATGTATGTACTTGGTACGGTAACATTCAATTCTAGAATTAGAAGGAAAATATGTTCAGAGGCTGCTTTCATTCTGTAACTTGCTTCTGTTCCTACAGACTCTCTTTTTCCTCCTTGTTCCTTTCATTTGTCCCGCTCAGATTATTTCAGTTACTTTTCTGGCTTTATGTATTATTGCACTCTTATGAAGTTATGAGGAGGGTTTAGGAAGTCAAGAAGACAATTTAGATTAGAATCAAATCCAAATTTAGACACACAAGTGTAGGATTTTATATGTACAACAGATGTATAGACTTATTAGCTGGGGTTGTTTAGCCTGGAGAAGAGGAGGCTGAGGGGAGACCTTATTGCTCTCTACAACTATCTGAATGGAGGTTGTAGAGAGGAGGGAACTGGCCTCTTCTCCCAAGTGACAGGGGACAGGACAAAAGGACAAGAGCCTCAAGCTCTGCCAGGGGAGGTTCAGGCTTGACATTCAGAAAAAATTTTCATGGAAAGGATCATTGGACACTGTCAGAGGCTGCCCAGGGAGGTGGTTGACTTGCCTTCCCTGGAGGTGTTTAAGATGCGGGTGGACGAGGTGCTGAGGGGCATGGTTTAGAGATTGGTGGGAATGGTTGGACTTTATGAGCCGATGGGTCTCTTCCAACCTGGTGATTCTACGATTCTATGATTCTTTCTTTGTAGTCAATACAAAAATTGTTCTTAGAGTTCATAGACCCTACAATCACTGTACCTGCTGATTGATAATCTGGGGCCACTCCTTAGGTTTATTGAGTATTTACATAGACATCCATTCCCTTAATGGGATCTTAGATGGTGAGACCACCTAGACATAAAGGTTTACCATATCTATCTTATTCATAAACTGCATCCCATCAATGAAGCTCATACAGAAGTCTTAACTTTATGTTAACAAAGAAATAAAATAAAATCAAGGTTCAACTGTTGTAATCTCTGCTTCCTGAAATGGAATTATTAATAAGTCATTTGCTTTATATTCAATAATCTAATCATGTCTGTGGTATTCCCTGTTACTTCAACTTTCACCTATGTCTAAATCACCCATATTCCGAGTGATATTCTCTATTTCCTTTTATTCATCTCCATCTCATTTGGCATTTTTTTGTCCAGGAGTATTAGCATGTGCTATCTCTGGCATTTTCTCTCAATGCATGAGGAGTTATTTAGCACAGGCTCCTGCAAAAAAAAAAAAAAAAAAAAAAAAGTGCAAAACTGCCAGCTTAAAACCTTCTGTTCTGTTTCTGTTTGGACTTATATATTGTGGGTGGCTCTTGGGGAATGGTTTGATGATGCCTAAAAAAAGATGTGCCTTTTACAAATGAGAACACTGCTGCATGACAGCACATTGAAAGATTCAAATGAAGATTGATTACTTATATTTTTACCATGAAATGTCTTTGTGACATCAGCAACAGTCAGGCTAGCTTGCAGGGCTGCCCTTATTCAGCTGACCTCAGAGTGAAACTGCAATTCTTGCCCCTCCCCAGGCTTCTGTGCTGGTAAAAATAATGTACACTGATACATTTGGAGTGAAAAATTCCTACACTTATTTTTTAAAGTAATGAAGACTAATCCTCAGTGTTCTGCTGGGAGGCACTGGAATAATGACAGGGATATTTTCTGACTTACAGAACCTGCAGCGTCTCCCAGTCAAAAATGAGGGAATGCTTACAGACAGGTTTTTTATATATTGTGAAAGGGGCAATGCATACCTGGAGCAAAGTCTGCCTTTCTTCTCTCTCCATTTTTCCCAAGAAATGCTGGTTTGCTAGTGAAAGTCTCCAGTCGGTGCCAACAAAGGCTGAGCAGGAATTCCTTCATGAAGATTATACTTTAAACTCTTTTCTTAACCCTCAGCCTCTTGGGAAGGTCGAAATACCTCTGGAGATTAATAGAGACCTTTTGTTTTGAACTAAAATTGGCAGATCTACCTTATGAAGTCATCCTAGATGCTGAAACGTGGCTGATTTTCCTAATGTTAGGCATTCTTTTTTTGTAAGCTAATTTGCCATTTCTTCTACTTGCAACAAGGTACTGAAATTTCTTGACATTCAACTCCTCCAGACTGAGAGTTCAAAGCATTAGATCATGATTATAGGCTAATTGCCATAAACCAAAATAATCCCTGGAGATCAGGGGAACCATGACAGATGGAGGGACCACAAGAAGCTAATCATTGCTAATGGATTACTCTAACCTGGCACTCCCAGCACCATCCATGGGGAGCTATCATGTTCCAGGGCCTTGTCAGAAACCCATGAAACTTCTTCCTCTGAATGCCCTACAGACTAAAGGGGATCACTGCGTACAGGGGAGAGGAACTATTACAGAATGCAAGGAGAACAGAATTTTGGGATTGTGTACAATTCATTATCAGGTGCTTTAAGGAGAATTTTCGAACTGTATGGTACTCATCGTAGGACTTAAATGGAGTTTCTAAGAAAGACGAGGACAAACATTTCAGAAGGACCTAGAAGTACCAAGGATAATGATTTTAAACTGAAAGAGGGTAGATTTAGAATAAATATAAGGAAGAAATTTTTTACAGTGAGCATGGTGAACACTGGAACAGGTTGCCCAGAGAAGTTATAGATGCCCCACCCATAGAAACATTCAAGGTTAGGTTGAATGGGACCCTGAGCAACCCGATCTAGTTGAAGATGTCTTTCTAACTGAAGAGGGGTTGAACTAGATAACCTGTAAGGGTCTCTTCCAACCTAAACTATTCTAGGATTCTATGATCCTATGTTTAATGAACAGATAAAAGGCAAGAATAGAAAGGGTGAGGGTTTATTGTAGAGGAACAAGTGTGGGAAAATAAAGGGGAAAGTGTAAAAGATACCAACCATATATCAATAGGGGCTGGTCAGGCCACAAGTCTCGTTGAATCCTGTGCTTTATTACTGCAAGGTATCCTCTATTTTTACTAAATACTAACTGTCTCTGTTGTGGCTGTATGTGAATGCTATGGAAATTCACCCTTGACTACTTTGTCATAAACTAAGAGATAAGGTGCCAACAAGTCAGAGAAACCTAGGTCTTAGCTACTGGGTAGACAGATTGTCTAAGACCACGTTCAGATGAAACCCTAGTGTGTGTATATTCCACTAGCATGTGTTGATCCTGATCAGCTCGAGAGGTAGACCAGAGTTGGGCCGTTCTTGCTGTTCAGGACTGTGTGAGTGTTCTTTTAATTTAGGTGGATGCCATAAAGGTGCTGTTTTATTGCTGTGTTGGTTCATATATCTGGCTGTGTGCTTAAAGCACGTGTATGTGTACGAATGCAAGTGTAACCATCAGACTCAGCCTTGCGACTGCCAGCAGCTGGGAACATAACACCAAAAGCGTGCAACCTACAACCCTGAGAAAATACAACCAAGTCACAATTCCCACTGAGTGTAGATTAAGTAAATGCATTTCACCCACATTTCATTTTTTTAGTCCAATTTTTTTTTTAAGGTGGGCTCTACAGGTACTTGAAATATAGCATCATTGCTCCTGTTGGGCATGCTTCTGATGATAAGGACAAGCAGGAATAACCCCATGATCTGCAGCAAAGTTGAAAACAGTTACACAGAGAATACAGTATTATTTTTCAAGAAGTTGTATGCCACTTCTCACAAGTCCATAGTAGATATCAATTTGCCAAATGTCTGGAAGTTTCTCATTGTCTTTTATAAATCGTAGATAAAGTTGAGAGCATTCCTTCTCAGATTTTTCTTTTTCTTTCTGTGTTGAGCTCATAGGGTCTGGAGGTCATTTTACCAGTGTGCTTTTAAGCTGCACACAATTACGCTCAACCCTGTAAACTGTTGCACAGCAGGAGTGTATTTATGACCTGTCACAATGAAAGCCACTGTCTTATGCAACCCAACGGGAGTTCAAGTCTAATGCAGTGGTTATGAAGAATATGAAGGTACAATGTAGGGATAACATATTTAAACATCACATTACTACGCTTTCCAACATAACTTTTTCCAGTCTACATTTTTCCACTCAGAAGTTTAGCTGCATGTGTCCTCGGCAGGTTGCTGAAGTAGAAATTCTATTTATTTGCTACCTATTATTTTCTTAGCAAAATTATCCTACATCACATTATTTGGAGGGATTATTAACCTTAACTACTGAGACCCAAGGGCACTTCACAAGACATTGCTCACTTGGTCTTTATGATGTATGACAATTTAATTTTTTTTTTCTTTTAAGAAACAACATTTCACACAGTTTTACATTGACTTCAAAGTAAGTCTTCATGTAAAAAAAGTTTGTTCAGGTCATATATATAATGAATTGAATATATATTCACATCATGTGAAAATAAGAACTCAGTATACCAGAACAAGATACTTTGCTTAACAGCAGACCCCTTGCAAAATATTACAAACAAGTGTAGGTATATCAAATGCAGAAATCCAGTGTCATTTAATGACTTTCTGAAAACCCTTTTTCAACAATACCATTTTTGTTCCACCAGTATGGAATGCGAACAGGGTTAAAAATAAAAATTATAAAAATAAAGTGGAATATAATGGAGTGTGTTCTCAATTTCTTTTCGCTCATTTTGATGTTATCTTGCAGATGCCTTTTTATGTTTACAATCTTGCAGAGTTTCAAAAATGATTTTTGTGTTCTATATGTCTTCTACTTTATATGAAACAACTTTGAAGAAGGTCTTATTTCTCCCTCTTCCCTGACCTCTCCCCCTAGGAATCTAATGAATACCCATTGTCTGAAAATCTACAATTTTAATATTGTAAGCCCCATATTATGACATAAAATTTCACAATATATACGTTTTCCACATCAGTTCTGATACCATAGAAACTTGTTGTTTTGACCACTTTAATATGTATTTGTCTAAAATCCATCATGCCCATGATTAGTATCATGACTTTAGAATCAGAATGCTTCACATACTGGTAGTTTATCTAAGCTGTCAAAGGTTTACAGCCAATCAAGTTAATATCCTACAATGCTAAACACTCTCTTTAATTTATGAGGGCATAGAATATCTTTTAATGATTTTGTCTCAACAGACTAACAACTTTGGATCAATGTCACTGTCACTTGATTGATTACATAAATAAGGCAGCTGATCACAGAAATTTTTCACTTTTCCCCTTAGTATATGTATTTGTTCTTCACAATTAGTCAATGGTTACATATGATGAAGTCAGCAAAATAAACCTTAGCAGGGTGTTAAATATTGGTCAAAATGGAGAGAATTTATTTAGAGCAGTGTGTAGAATAAAGATGGCAAAGACATCGCAATTTTTGAAATTAAAGTTTTTATCACTTTTTTAACTTAGGATTGGTACTATTTCTTCTTTAAAATGCAATTACATTATTTTTGTTAATACTTAATGATGTTGATCCTTTCATCTTATCACAGCCTGATAATAACCTTTTCTCATTTTAATTATATCTAACTTAATTTATCAGTGAAGGATTCAGCAATGCTTTTTTCCAACATAGGTACTATGCTTTAAAACTGCTTTACATGCTCAGTGATGAAACTCAGCATTTGTTCTGTTACTGCAAAACTGATTAAGTAGCATTTCTCAGGTCACTCCCGTCCTCCATAAGTACTTTTATTCTGTAATTCTTCGGGGCACTCTGCGCTTATTGCTGATCAGATATGTTGTCAAGAGTAGAGGGAAAACTGTGGATAAAGACAGCAGAGACTTCAGGGCTGGTGTTTTGCAGCACTGCAGTAATAAAACTAAGATGCATTCCATCCCATGGAGAGGGCTTAAACACACGTCCTCTATCTACAGAGCTCACCTCTTCCAGGATATCATAGTTTCTCAGCCCATGGTCTCTGCCTGCTGAGACAGGTGCAGTGAACCTTGATCTTTAGCTGAAGTGCTGATTTCCTGAATGCCTGACCAAGATGTGCCTTACCAGAAAAGCAGATTCCGACAGTGAAAACCTAGAGAAGCTTGAGGTAAATTAGGTAGGAAAAGGGGTGGATTGTGAGAAGGCATTTTTCTCTAAAACATTCTCCTTGCTGATATCATGTGATTTCAAATATTTAAATCAACTGGCTGGTTTCTATAGTTTTGTAAATCTTTTAGATAATGATAGTCATGCTAGCCGAAATCCTCATTTAACCAGTCCAGCTCTTGGTGACCAACACAGGACCTGTTGAGTGGCAGCTCTCTTTTGTAGACCATGTACAATAGTTGGTAGTTCAGTCCCTTCTGGCTTCCCCTTAAAAAGTGAAAATTTTTACTCCCTGTATAGGAAGGATGAACATCCTAGACATGCATCATGAGAGTACATATCCAAACACATTCTCAAAATCATCCAGATGAGAATTTTAGGAGGTACTCGTAGTGGTTGGTGCAAGACAATCATAAGTGCAACATATCTGCTTTCTTTCCATTCCTAGATGTCACTGAATTACCTGCTGCTGAAAGTCTCCCACTGACCTGTTCCTACTGTCCCATCTTTCTCTCGGTGAGGGTGCAAATAGAGGTCAGAAAATGAAGATATCGATATGAAGATGTAGACAACTGCAGGTAATCTGACTTTAACAAACAGGTACTTACCCAAAGAAGACTATGTCTGCAACTATTTGTAATAAAGAAGAAATAAATCTAAGAAAACAGGATGGGAAGACATTCTTCAAACTGGGGTGATAAAAAAATAGTTTAGTATTTTGGTAATTTATTATTTCTCACTGCAAAAGAAAAAACTCAGTTTAATTGTGATGGAATTAAAATTAAAAGGCAGATAAGAAAAGGGTTAAAAGATGACTTTGCACTTAATAAGCAGCCAAGTGATAGAAATCACTGTTAAGGGCTTTCAGAGGGTCAAGAGCTTAGAAGGAGTCAAAAGAAATCAGATGCTTTTATGAGTAAAGTTATCTATGGTAGTTACGCTGACTGTGATAAAAATACACAAAGCAGGTGAACCTTATGGCTTAATGTCAGGAGTTGAGCTACCCACTGCATGGATTTCAGGACCAGAGAGTTTTAAAATCCTTGCCTTTGTGGGAGATTTGTGCTTATCTTGATAGCCTGGCTGAGCTAGGAACACCACTGCTTTGACTTGCTATGTCAAATTTTGCACAAGTTTTACACTGTCATGATGCAGTGAGGATGACTAGTGGCTACAGAATGTGAGGGAGCAAGTTGTGGTGCATTTTCAGGTGGCTAAACATGCAACAGCTCTCTGAATAGCAGGCAGTTGATGCCTGCTTTTGTGATGCCAACCGAAAATTAATCATTTGCCATTTAGACTAAAACAACATAGTGTTTATTGTTGAGGGGTTTTTACTGCTCTACAACTGCTACAATTGCTTTAAGGGTTTTTTATAACTGAACTTACAAACCAGCTTAAAATGAGAAGTGACACATTTCAGTTATAAATGAGTGACCTGGCACTTATTTGTTGGTGGCATATAGTTCTATATTAATTTAGCATTATTTATTATGGCTTTAGTTCCAAACATTTCTTTCCTTGAATTCAATTTTTTTCCCCTTTGAATAACTTCCTTTCTTTTCAACCCTTTTCTTTTGTATTTTTAAATCAAGTAGTATTGAAGCCCTCCATCTCCCTTATGAGCTCATATAATCCTTTTTATAGCACCATGGAAAAGGTGAGTAGTTTTGCAATATATTTGCTTTTGACAATTACAATACTGCTACAAACACTATGATAAGTGTTTTGAAAGCTTTTACTAGGTCTGCTCTTCTTTCTCCCTGGATGAACAGGTAGCACTAGTACCTGGGCAATGTCCAACATCATGAGGTTTAACACGGCCAAATGCCGGGTCCTGCACTTGGGGCACAACAACCCTATGCAGAGCTACAGACTGGGAGAAGCCTGACTGGAAAACTGCCAGGAGGAGAGGGACGTGGGGGTGTTGGTCGACAGCCGACTGACCATGAGCCAGCAGTGTGCCCAGGTGGCCAAGAAGGCCAATGGAATCCTGACTTGTATCAGAAATGGTGTGACCAGCAGGTCCAGGGAGGTGATTCTCCCTCTGTATTCAGCACTGGTGAGGCCGCTCCTTGAATATTGTGTCCAGTTCTGGGCCCCTCACCACAAGAAGGATGTTGAGGCTCTGGAGCAAGTCCAGAGAAGAGCGACGAGGTTGGTGAGAGGGGCTCGAGAACAGACCCTATGAGGAGCGGCTGAGAGAGCTGGGGTTGTTTAGCCTGGAGCAGAGGAGGCTGAGAGGAGACCTCATTACTCTCTACAAGTACTTGAAAGGTGGTTGTGGAGAGGAGGGAGCTGGCCTCTTCTCCCAAGTGACAGGGGACAGGATGAGAGGGAATGGCCTCAAGCTCCGTCAGGGTAGATTTAGGCTGGAGATTAGGAGGAGGTTTTTCACGCAGAGGGTCATTGGGCATTGGAATAGGCTGCCCAGGGAGGTAGGTGGTTGAGTCACCTTCCCTGGAGGTGTTTAAGACACGGGTGGATGAGGTATTGAGGGACTTGGTTTAGTGTTAGATAGGAATGGTTGGACTAGAAGATCCTATGGGTCCCTTCCAACCTGGTTGTTCTGTGATTCTGTGAAAACTAGAACTCTCAAATATAATTTTTGTAGCACAGATTTGTACACGCTCTTTAAAATTTCATTTGTTGCAAAGGATACTGAAGCTTTAAATATTAATGTGATTTTAATATTGCATAGAAAAAGACAGAAGGTTGAGACCTTCATATATCTTAATACAATTCCTACAAAGTAAGTAACAGTTATGTATTATCAAGGCTTGATTTAGCTAGTGACATGTCAATGAAAAATAACAAATCTGAATGCAGTGCCATGAAGAATGTTGAGTTACTCTTTCATTATTCACTCCAATCTCATAACTTCAATGGCATGCAAGGCATGGAATGCATTGTCAAAATATATATAGTTCAGAATACAGTACCAGTAAATATTTTATCCAATTGGTAATGGTGTTGCAAAAAGACTGAACATTAAACTGAGCCCAGTTCTTTAAAGAAATGACATTGCACAGTACTTTCCAGTTCTGTTTCTACAGATGACATTTTTCTGTCAGCAAATTCTTTTTAAGTAGAGTGAAGAAAGTCTCTCTCTCTTTCTCTCTTTTTTTTTTCTTTACGTCTGTGGTGATTCTGCTGAAGTCCCAAAAACATGAAAGGGAACTTCACTCTGAATACTAGCATGCACATTTGACCCCTAGTTAGCAATTGTTTTCTTATAAGGTAAAATTGTAATGTTTTCTTAGACTGATAGACAATAAGGAAATTCTGAGTTACAAAATGTGACAAGTAGACCGTGCAAGGGAGAGATTATGTACCATAATTAGAATTCAGGATTTCCTTATTTCCACTGACATTTGTGTACATTATGATAAACAGCACACTTCAGAAGATAGTCCAAAAGCCTTTTAAATTCTACACTGCATCCAATACAGGCAGAGGACAAAAGAATATTCATTGCTCACACAAGCAAATAAATAGATTCTCATAAATCCGCACTCAAGAATTTTGTAGGTTGTGTGCAAAACAGATTTCTAAGAAGAGACTTAAAAAATAGTAATGAGATTACTTTAGTTAAGTGTAAGAATTTTTCCCAGGTGTTAGAGATAACGTGAGAGAAAGGATTTTGTCTGAATATCTGTCAAGCCAGTACCAAAGGAAACTATATAGAATGTCCAACCTTGACTCCTTTGTCCAACTGAGCTGACATTACAAATAAGTGTGAAATTACATAATTTTGTACAATCTTATAATATGAACTCATATAATCTTTCAACTTGTGTCTGGAAAGAGAGTACCTAAGTAGCTTAACCGCTCATATAACTTGAAGTGTAGAGGATTAGTGATTGTGGACAGAGGAAAATATGGCAATTTTTTCAGTCATATACATGGTCATCATACATAAAGTACGTGCATGTGACATACATTGGGCAGATAAAAGCTGTCAGCATGCCTGGTCTGGGGAATTCTGCCTGACTGGCTGAGGATGCCTCCACAAGGAAGCCTGCAGAAAGGACTCTTGTTGTCACGCCTCGAACAGTGACTGCTGTCCTGTTCAAGAGCTTTCTAATTGATCTGTACCCTCTTCCAAGGATCCAAATGCATTGCTGCAGTTGTTCATGTAATAAAACTGCAACATGGAGGAACATGGATTGAGATGTCTTCTTTTATAGCTTTGAAAATAAAGGTTAGTATCTCAAACCCATGATTTCTTTCACTGCTCTCATTGACTGATTTTTGTTTCCCAATAGGCAACTGTGATGTAAGTTTTGATGAGTTAAATTAGTCTACAGTACAGATGATGAGGATTATTATAGGGATTTTTTTTGAGTAGGATACAGGTGACCAAATTTTCATAAACTAAGAGTGTCTTGGTGGCAGATATACTTTTTGTTGGAAAATTATTTTCTAGGTGGTATATTGTTCTCTAACAAACCGCGTTTTGCTCTTTCTGGGCTCAACAGCTCTTGATTAGTAGTACATTAGTAAAAGACCTTTTTAAGGACTTGGGGGAGAACTTAAATTCAAAATTACTGTAAGACTTTTTGCTTGTACAACCTTTTTGCAAGGTCAGAAGCATGCAAAAGATCACAGCAAGCTGACATTTGTGTTGTTTATAGAGAGATGAAAACTAGTTTTAAACAAATATCACTCCAGCCTTTGTGCATGATTCTATTGCCTATGCAGACATATTAGGTGCATGGGGCAAGGATTTCATTTCACTACATCAGAAGCAAATAATTCCTACCTTGTCATTGCAATTTTTCACACGTTTTCAAGTTTCTCTGTTTTCAATATCCAAGTAAACTCATCTCTTCAACCTACTGCCACAGGCTGCAAAAGATAGCAACAAAACTCAGCTGAGATTTGCACCTCATAAAAACACAAAAGGTAAGAGTTAATAACCATCACCATTCAAACGGGTCCTTTACCCATGGGCTTTGCATGTTTCAGAACAAGCTGAGAGAATGACATGACATTACATTTACCTCACTTGTGATCTCTGGGTAATTTTCCAGCAAAAAATATTCTGGAGGAGATTACACCTGCAGTATCACTTTTAAACACTTCCAATAGCTACTGTTCCCAGGTAGTGAGTGGTTACAAGATTCTTACATTTTCTGATCAGGGTTTAGCCAATGGGTTAGATGACTTACTGTAGCTCTGTAAACAGTGCATCCAAGTACTGATGTGTGATTGGAATTGTGAAAATGAGTGTACTAAAATAAACGTATTAATTCAGTTTATATCTGTGCCTATTGTGTATTTGGCTTCTGCAGCACCTCCTGAATTTTTATTTGGTCACTCTGGAGATGTGAAAAAAATATATGTTAAGGTTTCCTATAGGCAGATGTTCAAATGGGCTTAAGTAACTTATTCTGACTGTGTCTGTGCTCACATGACCACACATAGTGTTGCCTAAAACTTTGTTTGCTTAACTCTGGATGCCAGAGGTGTTCCAAGGGTGGGCTAGCTGTGTACTAGCAAACAGCCTGTGTGATGTTGCTGCAATTAGTGTGCTCCCCATACCAGAGGCTGAGCAGACCTATATTTCAGCAATAACTTCAGTGGATTCATACCCCTAGAAATTAAGAGTTACTTTTAATCAGTCAAAAAACAGAGAGAGGAGATATCACATCACATCGACAGCTGTCCTGATAAAAAGAATAGCTTGAAAAGAAAGCTGCAGGGCAGGGAATGTGCTTCTCATGCAGCTCAAGAGATGCTCCTATTCTAGGATGAAGTAACAAAAATGACAATGACATGTTGACTTGGGTATGGCATTTGCTCACATAATTAGGTTGTCCTAAGACTAAACTTGCCTAGAAGGAGAAGAGTGAAGCCTTATTTTCTTCCTTGAACCACTCTAGAAAAGACAGGGCTTTCTGACATGTATGCAGTTATGTGCTGATTTTTTATCCAGAAAATTATTTAAGCAGTTCAGGAACAAGAAGTATGGACAATTCACCTAGAGAGTAGTCACAATTAATTAGTACTGAATTAGTAGAACTATACGTTTTTTTTTCCCAGACTGTTTGCACGAATAAGGCTCTGTTAGTTTCAATCAGAGCAGAGTTAGGCTGGTGCTGAAAACTTTTTTTTGAAGATCTTGTCTGGATGTCATTTCCATCTTGTATATGCAAGTATTTAGCAGAGCATCTATTCTTCATCTGGAAGTATGAACATCTGGTTGCAGACAAAACCACTGCTGCTCATAATGCAATTTGCCTTCTATTTACACTGTTTTGTCAGGGGATATTACTAAGCCCCCGAAAAGAACTAACTAAATAATTTTTCAACATGTTTTGCTGATATCCATGAAGTAAAACAAGAATCAGATAATTATTTTTACAATATATTTTTATCACTAGTACCATTACTTCAGTGATTAAACATAATGCAATGCTCAAGGGACTTGGGTATATGAGTATTAGCAGACAGAAAGTAGTTACCCTTTTACCCTTACACTGTTCAACTCAATAAAATGAAATTAGAGTTGTAGGAGGATAACAGGATTATTGTAGAGTCATCATTTCCTGCAGCATTTATCCTTTAAATTTGGTTTTACAGCAGGAGTTCATTATACCAAAACTGATACATCATGTTCATAGGAAGAAGTTATCTGGAATACCTGAGAGCTATTGAGCTAACTAAACAGGCAACCAGACGGTACATTTATATATTAGAAATAGGTTTGTTTGTGTGTGTCTGCATATATATTATATACATATGTATATATATAAATGCTGCAAGACCTGTCACAGTAACTCTGTTAATTTCAATTTGTGTGTATAAATCCAGATTTAGTCATAATGGATACCAACAGTGTTAAAAAAGATAAAAAGAAATGATAGGCATATGTCATATATCTTCATAGCAGTGAAAAAAAAAATTCCTTTTTTTTTCTCTATTCCTGCTCTACATAATTGATGGGGTGAAAAGCATCAGGAACTAATGAAGACTGATGTGATACCTTCAGAGGGATGGAAATAATGTAGAAAAACAAGGCTCTCAGTTTGATCAGTCTCAACAAAAGAACTTCTTCCAGGCCGAGTCCAAACCTGATCTCAACTTCAGAATTTGCTTCTGAAGAATTTCAAATACCCATAATGCAAGCACCTTCCAGCAATTGTAATATACCTATCTTAGAACCCAGTGGTCTGCATTAGTCACTGCATCAAAGTTGGGTTTAAAGGCAAAATTTACTCTGCCATGCCCATCCATCATCAGCTCTCGGCAGGAATATTGAATGTCATACACATTTTTTTCATCCCTCTGCTATCCTCCTCTTCAAGTTAAAGACAAAGTCTATGCTGCTTCTGTAAAATGATGGCAACTGGAAAAACCCCTAACACACTGATGTGTTACTGGATGCCTTGAAGTAGAGGTTGATGTATCTGAATATTTTGGAAATAGTTTTGGTTTTGTTCTCTAATGTCACAATCAAAAAGAATACACTCAAGTGGCAGTGGGCTGATTAGAGCTTCCTAAGCAGAGAGATGAGAGACAGGATGCACTGAGTGCTCACTTGCCTGTTGTGAACTGGATTATTCAGCAGATAATACTATGACCACTTCATTTTCAGCTTTTTATTTTAAAATTTTCTGATGTCCGACAAAATTCATTTATGCTTATTCGTTGGGGAAACTATTATTGTTTCGCATTTTGTAGATGAGTAACTTTTATAAACTCACAATGTACTAATTACATAATGTAGCTCATACTCCTTTTAAAAACATGTTTTGAAAGATGTAGTGGATGTCTGACTTTGAATTCGACTTGTAACATTAATCTGTTTTAATGTTCTTCATTTTCTTATCAGTATATACAGGTTATACCACAAATGAAGGCTCCCATGTTTATTCCTGGACATCATGTATTTCAGATTCTTGTTTGCCTGGATTAGGGTACTTCTCATGAAAATGATTTGTAAAACTGAGATCTCTGACAGATTCATTCTTGTGTTAAAATTAATTGTACTGCAAATTTCATGTCTTAACTTAGCTGGAGTAAGACTGGTTCTGATAAATATCTTTGCAGACTTGGTTAAAAATGTAGATTAAATCTCTCATAGCAACGTTTAAAAGTTCTTTATGCTCAGACTTCTACTAAGATTTTTTTAATTTCTATTTTTTTCTCGTTTTATAATAAAATACATAATTAAAAATTATTTTGATAAAAATTAAAGGCGGATTTAAAATTAAGATGTCTGAAGATTACAGAATGACTGAGGGTGCTGAATATTAATTATTATCAGAGATAATGGGCTGTAACTTTCGGCTATGTCATATTCTAGTACTCCTCAGGTGACATCGAGTAATTCTGATGGGAATGCTATTCTGAAGAGAACACTGTTGAGAAGTATCATTGATGGATTTCTAGAGAATTTTCTTATTCAACTCAAGATTTTTCCTGTTTCTTCTGTTACTTGAAAATCTACGTATATTAATTTCAGATGAACACAATATAGTTTAAATAAATAATAAGAAAATGCGTATAAGTATGTTTTAGTCACAGTTACAGTTTCTTGTACATGCATCATAATGGAAAAATTATTGTTACTTGAGGAATTATTTCTTCATTACACCAGAAAACAGTTGAATTGATTCCTCATACATCATAACATTTTGAAGTACCACCAACCAAAAGTAATACTCATACAAGTCTAGCTAGTCTCTTGCAGATCTTAGGATCTTCTTTTTCTTGCAGGGAATAATATTGCACTGTCTGAAGATAACCTACTATTCTGAGAGTTAACTTACATATCAGTAACAGTATAGGTCACTGAAGACTATCAGACCTATCAAAACCAACAGCTTTTTTTATATAAGGTTATCATATATATGAAAAGCTCAGACTGAGTTTTCCTCCTGTAATTAGTGGGCCAAACTCTTCTTCATTTGGAGTTTCTTAGCTGTAATGGAAAAGGTGGCTGCTCATATGTACTGGACTATATCAGCAAGAATGCAACCAGCAGACTGAGGAATTTATTATTCCAGTTTTATTTCTCCAGAATATAAGAAACCCTTCAATGACAATGGAGAATTTGCCTGGGCTTACTTAATCTTAGTGTAGTGACAGGGGTCTAGGGAACACATGCTGTAAGAACAAAAGTAGGGCATCATTGTACATATAGTGAAGACAATAGCCAAACTGATACTAACAGGGAAGACTTATGTCCTTTTTGGGAATGCTCATCTACTGAAGCAAAATCACAGAATCAGGAACTCAGGACTTTAATTTATGTCTTCAAGTCTTTCCTTCCGGGTGAAAACAATAGAATCATAGAAACATTGAATAGTTTGGGTTGGAAGGAACCTTAAAGATCATCCAGTTCCAACTCTCCTGCCATGGGCAGGGACATGTCCCACTAGATCAGGCTGCCCATGGCCCTGTCCTAACTAGCCTTGAACACTTACAGAGATGGGACATTTACAGCTTCTCTGGACAATCAATTTCAGTGCCTCACCACTCATATTGAAGAGTTATGCCTAGTTGAAATCTGCTCCTTATCAGTTTATACCCACTGGTCCTAATCCTATCACTACAAGTCTTTGTGAACAGTACCTCCTCAACTTTCTTGTAGGCCTCCATCAGGTACTGGAAGGTCACTATAAGATCTCCTCTGAGCCTTCTTGTCTCCAGGCTGAAAAAGCCCAACTCTCTCAGCCTGTCTGGGACATCAGAAAAAAAAAAATTCACAGAAGGGGTCATTGGGCATTGAAACAGGCTGGCCAGGGATGTGGTTGAGTCACCTTCCTAGGAGGTATTTAAAAGACTGGTGGATGAGGTGCTGAGGGACATGGTTTAATGGCTAATAAGAGTGGTTGGACTCGTTAATCCTGTGGGTCGTTTCCAACCTAGTGATTCTATGATTCCATTATTCTGTCCTCATATGGGAGGTGCTCCAGCCCTCTGATCATCTCTGTAGCCCTCTTCTGGACCTGTTCCGACAGTTCCATATCCTTCTTATGTTGAGAATTCCAGAACTGGACACAATACTCCAGGAGAGACCTCACAAGAGAGGAATAGAGGAGCAGAATCACCTCTCTTGACATGTTGACCACACTTCTTTTAATGTAGCCCAAGATATGGTTGGCCTTCTGAGCTGCGAGCTCATATTACTGGTTCATGTCAAGCTTCTCATCAACCAGCATCCCCAAGTCCTTCTCTGCAGGGCTGCTCTCAATCATATCATCCCCCATCCTGTATTGAAATCAGGGATTTCCCCAACCCTTGTGTAGGACTTTGCACTTGGCCTTATTGAGGCCCACTTCTCCAGCCTGTCCAGGTCCCTCTGGATGACATCCTGTCCTTCTGATGTGGCAACTGCACCACTCAGCTTGTTGTCATCTGTAGACATGCTGAGGGTGCACTCAATCTTGCTGTCAATATAATTGATGAAGGTACTAAACAGCACCAGTCCCAGTACGGACCCCTGAGGGACGCCACTAGTGCAGCTGGACTTTGAGCCATTGACCACTGCTCTCTGCATGCAATCATCCAAACAGTTTCTTATCCACCAGACTGTCCACTTATCAAATCCATATCTCTCCAGATTAGAGGGAAGGATGTTGTGGGGGACCGTCTAAAGCTTTATGGAAGTCTAGATATATCACATCCGTCGGTTTACCTGTGTCCATTGCTGTGGTCACCCCATCATAGAAAGCCACGAGGTTGGTCATACAGGACTGGTGAAACTGTGCTGGCTGCCATTAATCACCTCCTCATCCTCCCCCTGCTTTAGCCTGTCTTCTAGGAGAATTTGTTCCAAGCTCTTCACAGGTGCTGTGGTGTGGTTGACAGATTGGTAGTTCCCCAGGTCATCTTTTCTACCCTTTTTAAAAATGGGCACGATATTATCCTTCTTCCAGTCACCAGGGAATTCTGATTGTCATGACTTTTCAGATATCATGGACAGTGGCTTGACAACCACATCGTCCAATTCCCATAGGACTCTGATGTTCAACACATCAGGTCCCGATAGGAAACTTATCTTTTGCTTTGAAGTTCTTAATGTACATACAGCTAAATGTAGCTCTTTTCATGACTGAAGCTTAAAAAGGCCTATCTGATGCAAGGAACTGGATGACATTTGTCACATTGCTGTCAATGTTGTCATCTTTTCCTCTTTTACATATCTGTACAGCTGACAGCTGCTGTGGTTTACATACATATTTGTATGCAGCATTGAGAAGTATTCAAGTCCACCTTCTTTTTCAGTTGCTAGCTGCTGTGACTTTTGCAATTATTTTGTGTCCTCTTGTTATTATTTTACCTTAATGAATACAACTATCCTCCTTTGGGAACGGGAAGAAGAATCTGTTAGAGTCAAAGTCAGTGATGGACATTATCTGCTGCAGGGAAATCCTAACAAACATACCCTCTTTCGGTTTACTATACTGGACTGCTATACATAGCTATTTTTAAAAAAGGTGTAAGAAGATGTTGTCCACACTATGCCAAGGTTAATGCCAATTCGTGAGTATTTTTCTATGGCAAGAGTTCTTTACCAAAAAAGCACTGCACTTCTAGCAAAGCAGAGCTGTTGCTGAAATTTTTGCAGCTTTTTCAGCTGTGTGGAGTGCTACCATTCTATCTTCAGTCTGTTATTCATCCAATTCTGTTTATTTTTTAACTCCATCTTTGTGTTATATATGTTGGAATCACCTATTTCTTTATTGAAGGATTTTTGTCCACATTGGAAAGAGGACTTCCCCCCTCCAAAGGGTAGATCAGAAGAGTACCGATATTCTTTTCTCCTTTTCCCAGAATCAATCTGGCCTCTATGAGTTTGTAAATCTCAAATCATTAATTCTGCTTCAGGCAAAAATCCAAACTCTTGAAGTTGTCAAGGCTTACATAAACAGCCCCACCAGAGGCAACTGTTTCAGTGCTTATATTACAGACATTTCAGGTGGGACAAGGCCTTTCAGGTATTGCCTTTACCTTAAGGAAGCTTAAAGATCATCTAGTTCCTTGGGCAGGGACATCCCACTAGATCAGGCTGCCCAAAGTCACATCCAACCTGACCTCAAACACCTCCAGGGATGGGACATCTACTATTTCCCTGGGCAACCTGTTCCTGTGCCTCACCACCCTCATGGTGAAGAAATTCTTCCTTACGCCTGGCCTAAATCTTCCCCTTTCCAGTTCCCCTCATCCTGAAAGACCTGGATGGCTGATTTTAGTTAGCCACAAAAAAAAAAAATCAGATGAGTGACATTCTCTGCAGGTGTCTCCACTATTTCTGGAAAGGGATATGGTCCTGGAAAGGCTGGATGCACCAACAAAGGTAAGTGAGAAAATCAACATCTAAACTAAAGTTTAGAGCTAATCTCATTGTATCTGAGCCAGATGACTATGAAACTGTTATGTAACAATTACTGTGAGAGGAATATCTATAAAAAATATTTTCTTCTATGCCTTAAAGGAGTAAGTAGGTCAATCTATTCACCCAGCTCTGCTTTGTTCTCCTGCATCCACCTCCCCATTTTGTATGTGATATGTTCTTCAGGACCAAGTGGGTTCTTTGGCTTGAAGGAGTTCATGGACTGCACTTTCTTCTTGTGGAGAAGGCTCAGCATCTCCAGTCCTATTTAAGGAGGTTCAGCATCTCCAGTCCTATTTAATTCTTTACAATGTTGGTATTTTGACATTGTTGCTATCTTATTATTTCAGACAAGCTTTTCCTTCTGACAGGTAGCAAAATAGGCCATTCAAAGTTGCTAACAATTTCAGAAGTCTTAACACAATACTGCCTTAAACAAGGGATGCTTTTTCACAGCTTCTCTTTTTCTTCCACCAAAACTATTTTCAAAGCACAACTAGCTCAGATGATTGCCCACATTCACAGCAATTTTCACTTAATTTGCCGGCAGTCATGGAAATTAGTGTAGCCCTAGGAGGACTTATTCAGCACCATTTATTAGGATACTTTGCTGTAGAATAAACTGTAGTCCTTCCAGTTCCATAGTATGAGGGATATGGATGTACTTGGAGCTGAGAATGCAGCTCGGAATACTAATAGGAGAATCGTATTTCTGATGCTCATCTTGTCTGAAATGTGAAAGCTATCCCTAACATCTCTAAAGCATAGATGCCTGCAGTTTCTGTATTTATGCCTGATGTTCTTCTGATGTGAAGTGTATCAGTGCAGCAGGACTCTTGGACTTTTCCAAGATCTTGTTGCAATTAAAAGAATATAACTTTAGGTGACTGATGTGGCTCATGAAGTTAGCTCACTGCAGACAAGTGTACTTCAACTGTGGACTGTCTTTAGACATGCTAGCATTTTTTATTTTTTAGTCCAATGGCAGAAAAATACATATTTAGTAAGCCAGAAAATGTAAACAAGAAAACATAGTATATATACTTACATATATCATATATACCTATATATACCATAGTTAGTATGTATATATTCTTTCTGTTTGGCTCTAAATCAGCAAGGAAATTTTTAGTTTGCTGATTTGCAGAGAAGGTCTGCTTCTTGTGATAGAGGTGAAACTTGAGTATTTAATCTTCAGACAGACAAGAGACAATGGAAGGTCAGGAGCCTGGGTGAGCAAGCAAAATCATTTGTCTAAATCTCTCTCTTTAGTAAGATGTTGAAAATGAAGTTAAACATCCTTCTTTTTTTTTTTTTTTTCTTAATGAGTTTATTTCTGTACTGAAACATTCCTCAGTCTAAAGATTTTGTTATTGTGAGAGTGACGGTCTTTATGTAAGTAGCATTTTGATACTTACTCATTTCATTAATTATGTTACTGTAAATCTACATGGTCACTTCTTAATACATTCACAGTGATTCCATACAGGACTTCTCTCTCAAAGCTCAAATAAATGTAACAAAAGGAGTCTTTCTAGAGAACCTACTTGTGTTCTTAATTCCCTTAAAACAATTGGAGAATAACCCTCAGGAAAATGTCTTTCGTCGGGGCTTGGACAGGGCCTGTGAAAATACAGAGTCACGAAGTTCTTTCATAGTTAATGGAAAAAGAGGTGATTTCTTAGAGATATTTGGAGTTGGAGCCTAATTTTAGGAGACTAGTTTTGCCAGCTAAAACTGACCATGGATATAACCTCCTGAGGCTTGTAAATCACATAGATTTTTTTTTTAATGTTTCAGAGAATGCTTTCTCCCCCTCTATCTATAACCCATCTACCAGATGATCATTATGCATTTATTTAGGACTGAACCAATATATGTGTTTTTAAGCTGTAAAGTTCTAAGTACTGTTACTACCTGTATGACATTGAAAGAGTTTAAAGCTGATTCAGCTGTCCTTTAGAACTTATGTATTTGCATAAGATTAAGATGTATAGTAAAAATTGTCTAAATAATTTTACTTCAATCAATATCATCATTCCTGAGAATATTTTAGAAAATGTTTCTCTGTGATTTATAGTTTCAAAAGAACTTTTTAAAGAGAAAAATTCTTCTTACATTTTTAAGAAGTATTCATATGATGATACAATTCAACAGAAGCAGACTATCAAAAAGGTATTAAAAATGTAGATTTTTGTATCTCAAGTAATCAAGTACTATTAGCAGTATTTTTAATATTACTATTAGCAAATACTACTAGAGTATTTTCACAGCAGAGCAGGCATTTACTTTTGTTTTGCAAGGTTAGGTTTTGCAATTGCTTACTACACTTATAAACTCTGGTGAGCTGAGTAACAGCAGATCTGCTGGACAACTGATAGCTAGCTGAGAAAAGAAGAATAACAGCAATAAAAGGAACAATAAAAATGTTACAGACTGATGACTACTGCTTTTTTCATTTCTACTGTAAATTGTATAACAACTCTGGATATAAAAAATAAAATAACTAGAGTTTCAGCCCAGCTGCAATTCTCCACACTGAACTATTCAATCAGTTATAAGAGCAAACCTCATATTTATACTTTTCCTTATTTATCTTTGCAATGCCAAGTAACAGCCATGATGGTGCATAGCAAGGATATTCTAATAAAAAATTCTTCATTAATGGAGGAACTTAAGCATGACCAAAGTCAGTGAAGCAGATTAGGTGATTTTAATGAGCCAGGAGGAAAATAGTGCTTAAATATTATATATGTTATGGTGCATACCAGGATCCTAGTTCAATGACTACCCAGAATGACATTTTTTTTAGGATGTACTCTTTTTCCCAACTGGATGTTTAGTACCAGGGAAATAAGGAACAATCATCACTTTAGCAGGTCTAGTGAACTGCACACTGCTTATCACTATCAATATGGACAACTATAGCTGGGAAATCCAGCAACTAAGTACAAGGATGGAAACAATAGGGATGCAGCACTCAGCCAGGACTTGCAAATGAGACACCTAATAGAAAATAAGTGAAGACTTCTTGGGACTTTGGTCTATTTTCTTACCTGTACTATTTCATTCTTGCCCATGATGTCACTCCAGAACACACATTCATAGAGTATTACTTTTCATGTCAAAAGAAAATCTCTGCAAAAGGAAGAGTACACAAAAATTGCTCTCTAATTTCCTTGCCAGGTAATGAACAAACATAACCCATACTTTTTACAAGTTTAGTGTTTCTGGTTTCCGTAATACTATCATGAATGAGGTTGCAAAACAGACAGTTACTAGCGAAGACTAGGAAATGTAACATTAAGTTAGGTTTCATATTCACATAAGAAAAGGAATATAGTTGCATATTTAAGATATTCTCTTCATTCTCTCTCAATTGCCTTGTACAGGTCATGCCTCTCAGGTTAGTAGGATTAGGCAGAGGAGAGAACTTCTTTACTACAGGGTAAATGTTTTCCTCATTTACTAAATATTTTTGTGTTTTCTTTTAGTTTTAGTTGGGCTTAAGATGACTTAGGCAGGTGTAAGATCTTGAGAGGACATGCATTGTCAGAGTTTACATCTTAGGGTTTCTTAAGTAAGGAAATGCAGTAAAATTAATACTACTAACAATTAAAGTACAAAGTGTTGGGCTCCCATTATTTCTCACTACTCTCCACTTTTGTACACCCTTGTCCTTTATGATATTTGTGCCAATTTGGCTCCAGATATTGACTACAATTGAGTCAGTTTGTGTTGACATCGTTTAAAAGGAAAAAGGCAGTAACTTGATGTAGTGATTTGTGATATGTATGTAGAATAATGGCTTTAAATTGGAGGGTGGAAGATTCAGATTAGATATTAGGAAGAAATTCTTCATGATGAGTGTAGTGAGACACTGAAATAGATTGCCTAGGGAAGTGTTCAAGGTCAGTTTGAATGGGGTCTTGGGCAACCTGATCTACTGAGACGTGTCCCTGTCCGTGGCAGGGGGGTTAGAACTTTAATGATGATCTTTAAAGTCCCTTCCAACCCAAGCCATTCTATGAGTCTATGATAATAGCATTACTTCAGAGAAATTGGTTTCATTTCCCTGCATTTTTTTCATTGCACACTATAACTATTACAGGAATTTATTTGTTTTAAGAGCATGCACTATGTTTTGTCATGTGGCATTGTAAAGGGTAATTTGCATTTTTTTTTAAAAAAGGTTGAACTTTTATCTAGCTATTATTTCAAAAAATTATTATCTAAATTAATTGTTGCCATAATACAAACAATCATCATTTACCCCATAAAAGATATGAAAATTCATGATTTTTTTGTTTGGCTTTTTTTTTTGCAGGGGGATGGGGTGTCTTTGCTTTGTTATTCTTTTTAAATTACAGAGATTAAATTGTGAAATTTTTCTTTCTTTCCAAAGAAATCACTGTCTAAAAATCATTGTTCCTAGTATTATTTCGTGTAATAGAAATTATTCTTTCAAACTATGAAAAAACTTTCACTGCCTAATTGATAGATTTAAAATTTGAATTAGTTGTGAAACATTAACGATCAATCTCTTTACTCTGTTTTTAAACTCTGAACTATTGGTACCAAAAGGAAAGTTTTCTATATCTATTTGTATGTTTGTGCGAATGTTTCTATATATACTGGGCAGGTAGGAAATGGGCAATAATTATATGGGGAAAACAACAGTTTAGAGAAAGGTATGATGGCTTTGGACTTTGAGTTGAAATTATTGTGTCTCCCTAGGTAAGCTAACCTTTGAAAACCATCTTCATTTTAAGATATACCAGTTTCCCATAAAAGAGTGAAAATATTTTGAAAAAGAAGGCAACTCATTAAAGTGGAGTGCTGAAATACTACCATTGTGGGAGACTTCACGTGCATAAGGAGTATTGTGTACATTCATGGCTGCAGCATTCCAGTCTCTGATGCATACAAATCGGTGAAATCTGAACTGCCCAAAATTTTCCTCTCAGCTTTTGTGTCCTTTTGGGAGATCTATTGCATGGTAATCCTGGGGTACAGAAGAAGGACGTTTTATAACCAGCACACTTTGAAAGCATCAGCAGGAGGGAACTTAGAACGTGTATTTCCATATTTCCATGTTTCGGTAGTAATACTGTCTGAATATATATGTAAAGCTGTATTGTTGATCCAGTTCTGCTAGTAATCCCTTAACTGTGTTTCAAATTGAAAGTGAGACTGGGAAAAATGGGACTGTCTGTAGGTAAATATAATGTCAATAAAAGAGCTGTATTTGATTGTCATATTATGCAGAGGCTCAAAGCCATGCAGTAATGAATGAAATACTGCTGCTGGACTCCTTCCTTAGGCCTATTTTAACAGAATAAACTATGTGCAGAGTGTAGTCATCTGTGCTGCTGAGCTGAGAATGATTGCAAGCCTGCTTTTTGTTCCCGGTGTCAAGCACTCTCCTAAATGATTTCTGGGCATAGTTTGGGATTTATAACATTCCAGGGGCCATTCACAATAGGCAGTTTACACATAATCGCTCTTTTTTGAAAGTTAAGTTTAGTAGTGATTACAACTACTCTGCCATAAGGGTGCTGTGCCTGTTCCCGCAAATGTTTAATTCTTTGGTTTACATGTGGACTTTCGATAATGAAAGATACCATTTAACAAATTTCGTCCTATCTAGGAAGCAAGAGAAGGATCAACTGGATTTCATTCTGATTTGTGAACCACTTAAGCAAATTCCACTTCTATATTCCCACTCTTCTTTTCCTCATATTCCTGTAAATCTATCTCCTGTTAGTGCATTTTGATACATCAATAACATTATTCTTTCAATGCTTTTAATGCAAACACTAATCATAATAGGTTCTTACAGATGTGAGACAAAAATGAACAAGACTATTAACTTGGTTTTGCTTTTCTAGACTTAGTTTTACTTGCTGTTCCTTTAAGGAGCGAAGATATCATGCTTAGCTCTCCCTTTCTCTTTTTCCAAATGAAGCTGAAATTTACACATGTATACATCGCACTGGGACTTTACCAAATCCTTTGGTCTTTCAGATGGATATGTGAAAGTGGGTAGCATTATAATCCTGAACAGTTAGGCTTCATGATGAAAGTGTTTCCACAATGTGAAAGCCTCTTTCTAGCTGACACAGAAGAAAAATTAGGCTTTTCTGAACATCAGGCTTTCTGTAGGATCTCAAAGCTATTGGTTATATTATATCTCACTGTTTTTCAACATTTATTTTAGCTGATCTGTAGACCCCCGAAAGAAAAGTATCAGTGAAAAAATAATTAGGAAAAATTTAAATTTATTGAATTTAGTGTAATATAAAAAGATGGGTCTATTTGCCAATGCACACTCTGAAGTTGTAATATGTCTCTAGAACTGCACTTAAATCTGTGGTGGTAAAGTATCACACATTCTGATCAACTGTGCAGAGACAACGGTAGGGAGGAAAAAGAAAAGAACTTTTTGTTTCTAATGTCATAGATAAAGTTTTAAATATCTACAGGATACAGATGAAAATGCTGTACACATTCATATGCACTTTACTGGCTCATGCTGTAGCATTTGTCCACATTATATTTCTGTTTTTAACAACACATAGGCTGTATAGTCAATTTTTGTGTGACTTATTTATTTCAGTGTATTCCTGATGAATTTATGTTAGTGTGAAATGGGAAGATTTTCTTATCTTGCTTAGGAAAGAAGGGCAATTTGCTGTTATTCACCCACTGACACAGAAATATATAGCTGTGGACTTCTGATGTTCAATGGTAATGTTTGGAGACTTTTTAACCTTTTCTATTAATATAACTAACATAGGTTTTAATTTTTTTAAGCTGATAATGTCACATAGAGGAATCAAGGCTCATGATTAAATAAGGGTTAATGTTTGAACAAAGTTTATGTACATACAATAATATCTTTCTTGAATCTCATTACATTTTTTGTAGGACTTTGATTTTTGTGAAACTACTGGAGGTACAGAAAATATACTGTTCAATTCATTCTCCTCCCTTTCCAGTTTTATAATAAAATTTAGAGGAATTAATAACAGTACACCTAATTGTAAAACCATATTTACATCCTGAAAATTATATTATGAAATATTGCCTTCTAGTACCCAGCTCCTACTGGTTTAGTACTGATAATATAATACTAAAGGAAAAAAATAACACTTTCCAATATTTGTCAGGTTCAAAACTCTGACATTTTGAGGCTGTACTAAGTTACTTAAGTCTTGAGCTATAAAATCATACAGCTTCAGCATCAAATTTGTATGAATTTTTTAACCTCTTGTTTTCTACATAACACATAGGAATACCAGGATTAAAAGAAATTGAATTAAAGGATTATTTTTTACAGCTTTATCTTTTGTTTTTCATTTGATAGTTCTCTATTTAAAATGAATTTTTGTCTTTCTCTTGCACAGCTCAGTGCAGAGAAACAAGAAAACCCTGAGATAAAACTACTGTGTGGGACTGTTTTGCAGAATTTAGTGGGGCAAAATTTTACTTTGCTATATGAGCACCAAATCTGATATTTTAATAGCAGCAGAAATATTCTCATTCATCACAGGAACATGCATGATTCCCGAAGATTTCAATGGGATTCGTGAGTGCTTTGTACCTCCCAAATGCCATCTCTCAATATGGATTAGGTTTATCATTGTCAGACAGTCATTATTTTTCAGCTTTCAGGAAGTTCCTGCTATACTTGCCACATTTTAATGCTTTGTAAGAATTCAGATGGGTTTTTTGGGTGTTCTAAAAGGTCAGAGCAATGTTGACTTTTATTCTGATGTAGCCCTTCTTATTTGACAGGTGTAAATGGATCATAGCAGTGATCCGGAGATACATTGATTTGAATTTCATTTCATTTTTCTGTTCCAGTAATTGTATCTCCATAATGCATTTAGGTGAGCCACAGTTGCTATTATCTATTTTGCTGCATCTATCCCACATACACTAGTGTCAGCTGAAGTCAGCAGAACCTTTTCTGTTTTGTTTCACAGAGAGAAAGCATATTTTATTTATCTCTACTGATTCAGTTGAAAAAGTCAAGAGAATAGAATGCTTCCTATTAGATTATAATTTATTAATTAAATAGATATAGACACTAATAGAGGTTGTTATTCATTCATTGCCATCTTCAGTGAGATGTGTATATTTTTCATGAAATAAGATTATGCAATTAGCAGAAATATCACTCATAGAAATCCAGCACATTTATGACAATATTGCTTGCGTGACTTGAGAAGTCTATATGCATAAGTGAAAAATACTACTATAATATTTCTTTTTCAGAAATAGGTCTAAAAAGTGAGGTGATAGAAATGAAAGGAAAAATGATAACGAGACAGTGGTTGCCATCAACATACTGAATCTGACCGTTTAGAGATAAACATGGGGAGACTTACATGATTTCTGATTTCTTTTACTAATACTGAGTGAAATATTTCCCAAGATTGAACTGCAGTTTTTCAGCTCTATTCTGTTTTCTTTCTTCTTGCAATACTTATGCTTTCCCTTCTCTAGGAGTAACATCTCATTATTGTCTCATTTTCTTTGTGGATGCATATTTTTCATAGTTCTTCAAGCCCTTTTTAATGAAATTAATTGTTAATCTTGTTTGTTTTTTTTTTTTTTTTTTTTTTTTTTTTCATTTGGACCATCATGCATAAAACTCCACTGTTTCTTTTGAAGATCTAACATAAAAAAAAATAATCTAGAAATAAAATGCAAGCTTTAACTTCTACTTGTGGGAGACTTTAATCTACCAGATGTCTGCTGGAAGTACAGTACAGCAGAGAGGAAGCAGTCTAGGAGGTTCCTGAAGTGTGTGGAATACAACTTCCTCACACAACTGTTGAAAGACCAGACTAGGGAAAGTGCCCTCCTGGACCTGCTGTTTGTGAATAGAGAAGGCCTTGCAGGGGAACATGACAGCTGGAGGATGCCTGGGGCAAGGTGATCATGAGATGGTAGAATTCTCAGTTCTAGGTGAGGTGAGGAGGGGGATTAGCAGAATGGCCACCTTCAAAAGCAAGAGGACATCAAAAGCAAGAGGAATGGCTATGAACTTTGGAAGAAGGGACAGACATCTTGGGTGGTCTACAGGGAGGAAGTAAAATCATGTAGAGGAAAAATCAGGAGATTAAAGCCCAGCTAGAGCTCAGACTGGCCAATTCTGTGAAAGATAATAAGAAAATCTCTCTATAAATACATCAGTAGTAAAAGGAGGACCAGGGAGAATATTCAGTCTTTGGATGCAAAGGGAAGAACTGTGACAAAGCATGAGGACAAGGCTGAGATACTTAACACCTTCTTTACCTCAGTCTTTAATAGTAAGGAAAATTGTTCCCTGTGTGTGCATACCCGTGAGCTAGAGGAGCAGAACAAAGCTCCCATCATCCAAGAGGAGGTGTTTGGAGACTTGCTTGACCAATTAGACACTTATAAGTCTATGGGGCTGGATGGGATCCACTCAAGGCTACTGAGGGAGCTGGCAGACATGCTTGCCAAATCCCTTTCTATTACCTTCCATCAGTCCTGGCTGACTGGGGAAGTTCCAGTGGACAGGAAGCTGGCTGATGCAAACATTGAGAACCGGATGTTTTACCAGGACAACGTAAATCTACACTGATGACCATAGTAATAAATTACTTGGCATAGAGAATATACTGTCCCCTATGTGTTTGACACAGTGATTTGGTGTTGACTGCTTAAAGGTGAGGTGCCTGCTTAGTTGAAAGTATATGTCCATAATGTGCCTTTTGCACTTAGAGAAGTGTTTCAACGGTCCAACGCATTTGCTAAACAGTTCATGAAATTATAGTAAATTATCACTGGAGATAATTAGATCCTCTGAATCCAGTGTGGTTGCATTGTGATACAGCTGAGTTTGATTCCTTTTGTGTAGATTTGCAGCTGAGTGGGTGTGGAGGTTTATAAGCTAGGTCTACAGTGTCTTCTTACGTAGTACATTACTTTGTAGAGACAATAGCTCTAGATCTCCAAAGTGATATTGCTATGATGCTGTAATCCCTAAGTATGATGCTGGGTTTTGATCGATACTTTCAAGGTGAATTTCTAAGAAGGCAAGTGTGATGTAACTTGGGCCTTTCCTTAGTTATTCTTTCACATAGTGTATGTCAGAAAATGTAAGTGCATTAAGTGCAATATAAATGCACACAAAAATGTTTCAGAGTAGGAGTGGTATTTTTTTTCCAAATCTAGACTAATAAAGTATTTATTTTATTTCATTTTATTAATCATCTTTAGAAAAATATTCTTGATCTTGTTTTTATCAGACATAGGGCCCAGCTACAGCTTTGGTAGGATGATACTTTGTAAACAACAGGAAAATTATCATTGCAATGAATTAATTATTTGTATTTCTGTTCTTCCCTATTTAGTCCTCCTTTGCAATTGATGTAATTTAGATATTCTCTGCCTTACATTTTGCCAAGTCTTTAGGACTAGTAAGTTCCAGTGTCATAACGCAAAGCTGACCTAACTTGAATCAAATTGACTCTCTCCCACCCTGCATTGTTACTATGGCAACTATAACCAGTGATTTGGGCTTAAGGGCAATTTTTCTCCACCCCCTCTTATTCTATCAGCTTGACAGTTTTACGGTGGATTGTCTAGTATGTATTATGTACTTACAGATTCAATACAACTCAATACAACAGAACTGTGAATGCTAATGGCAAAAAAAAATCCAGTCAACACCAAAAGACTTTTGTAGTGTTAAAAAATGAGCAAAAATAACTTAATTTTGAAGATACACTTAATCTTTTGATCTGGAACAAATTTCCTATTTTTGAAGAAGACATGACCAAAACTCTTTGGTTTCAGTTGTTTATCTTGGGAAGGATGAACTATGCCCCAAACTTTGCACTGTTCTAGGAAAGAGTGTGACACAATGTAGCTGAATTGTTAGGTCTTCCTTGTACAGCTGTGATACTTTGCAGATTTACTAATCAGTTCCTCACCTTCTTTATCAGTAACAGAGTTCAGTAAAGCATTTAGAGTTCCCTTCACCCACTCCTTATGACTGCCCAACACTAAAAAGCAGATACTGGGAAGAGGTCCTGCAGCTTCAGCAGGCTGCCAGTGTCTGGGGAAGAAAATCCTTTTCGAGGATCAACCTAGTGGAGCATGAATAAAGGAAGTACATCATTCTGTCTGCTTACCTGGCAGTTCATACAACCTTTAAGGCTAGCTCTTCAACCCTCCTTATCTCCTTTATAAATAGGGTAAGTATTCCAAATAGGCTCAAGCTCTCTAATAGGCTCTTTCTTACACCTGGGGAATTAGCTTCTTTCTTTGACTAGGCTTTGCTCTCAGGTCACCACCAAAGTAACTCCCCTCCCTTCTCAGCAGGGCTTGCTGCCAGGTCATCACTTAAGCACTCAGAGATTCCCAAGTGATATCTACAATCATTTTCTTAACTTGATCTTATCCTTTTTCTTCTTCTAAACTGACACTTCTCAATCCTTTTTGAAAAGCCTGGTTACCCTACAGTTTGTCTTTTGCTCTCTGAGAGCATATCCTGTCTGCTTGTTGATATTATTCACATCAGTTAAATATTTTGAGATAGAGCTTGTGTGTATAAACTGCACAAAGTAAAACCATACTATATAGCCTGTGCTTTGCCATTGAATGCCTGAAAGGAGAAAGCTGCCAGTTTCTTAGCATCCATAGTTAGCATCTTTTTTGTTCAAAAGTTCCATGTTGAAAAAAGAAATATAACTGCTTAATCCATGGATATAAAATTCTAGAAGTAGAACTTGAGCAATGCAGACATGCAAAATCACAGTCTGAATGTCCTGCTCAGGCGATTTGATTCCTCAACTTATTCTACACCAAAATCCTGATTGATTAAGGTTTTTTTAGCAAATGCTCCATTCTTGGTTTCTGCATGCACCAGCCTATCAGTTTACTGATAAGGTAGGTATTTAATGAGAAATAAAGGCATACGTTCTGTTATACAGATTTACACAGGTGTCTTTGCACTCATTTGGTAAGAATGCTGGTTAATGGACATTTTCCTTCAACTGGCAGAGGCCTGCCACAGTTTTCATAGTTTTTGGTCACTCGATATTCTTATTAATAAGAAATAATAATAAAAAGTGTGCTTTCCAATAAAAAGATATAATTAAGCAATATGCTACAATAAGAATTTGCAATATATCCAGAGATGCGACTGTAAATTTTTAGTATTGAATCTGAGTTCTGTTGTAATATCCGGACCATGTGTATTTATATAAAACTTCCCTAGTGGATAGTTATCCACAGGTTTTTCTGCTTTCCTGAGAAGACATTAAGAAGACATGATAATGCCTGATGGAAAGTGATTTTTACATTAAGAAACCACCAAATTTTTGTAGAAAAAGAGGTGGAACAGTGAATTAATTAGCAGCCTATTATTTAATTTGAGTACATGGAAATGCCAGCATGATTGAAGAATGCATGCTCAAGACCAAAAGGTTCAGCTAATACATGGAAACCATATATTGGTATTGGAAACCTGGACAATTTCCTTTATTTATATTCCCATTATTCCTGAAAGTATTAGTTTTGTATGAAAAAGAAGCACACCCAAGCTTCTAACCAGGTGAATAATTACCAGCTAGTGGTTGGATTAGCCTGGGCAGGGTAACCGTGTTCTGAGTAGCACACTAAATGGGAAGAAGGTCTTTAGGAAGTAAAGATGACAAAGTTTGTCATGCAGACTCGGGGGGAGGGCTGTAAATGATGCCTTTGACTCAAGTATTGGGAAGAGTTGAGTAGAGTAATGCATGACCGTGATGCAGTAGAGGCTGCAGAGACTGGGTAAAAAGGACACTGGTCTTGTGGGATGAGGTGCATACAAGGGACTTTGGATGTGTGACTTCATTCTCTAGAAATATCAACATTTTCTAAGTGTACATGAATCAGAAATGCATTGCACTTGCATATTTAATCTGGTAAACTGCAGAGAACCAGCTTTGCATCTCATGAAAATTTTGCAGATTTTTTTGAATGCTTTGAATTAATATCTTCTCAAAACAGATAGGGTTACTTTGGAGAAACAGCACACCATAGTAAATCCATACAAAAAATCAGACAACTGTTCACATTTTCTCTTTGTCTCTGCCATCCACTGGCTAATCGCTTGTTCTGGGGCAAGCTTTTGCTCTGCCTCTGAACATTCCTCATCCTCTCCTACACCTTCTACTTCATATACGTTACTAACTCTTTTAATTAGAAGGCTCATGTTGAACCTGAGATAATTCTCTAATGAAAATTTTAAAAAAGTTAATTCTTCTTTATGAAAAGTTATGTATTCAGGGGACAGTAGTTATATTTTTAAGTAGAAAAATGCTTTCTCAAGATTTTTTTGTTTTCCTTAAGAAAATTAGAGGGACGTGATGACTGCTTGTTTCACTTGAAGGTTCAGGGTTTCGCAGTTATTCATTAATGTGACAAAGCTCATTCAAGAGGAAAGATGTTACAGCATTTCATATATACCAGTTAATTCAGAGAAGCATCTGCCAGAGCAGACTGTTGTGTGCATTTAAGTTGAGCCATGCTTATCTATGTGGACCCTGAGGGTTACCATGGTCCTGACTGTCTCTGACCTCTCTACCCCAGGGCCTACCCCCTACACCTTTGTCCTAGAACCCCACTTCAGCCCCCTTGGAGCCATCAGCCTCTGTGCCAGTGACATCATAGCACAGCTGGTCTCCACTTCCCCACAGCCTTGCCCTGACAAGCCACAGGCCCCATTGAACTCACAGCCTGGCTTCTACCCATTCCTGTCCCCACTGCCCTCCTCAAACTGTCATAATTGCTATTATTTACTAATCCCAAAGATGTACAAGTTTTCTATGCATAAACATCAGCTTGAAGTTGACTTGAATGAGGTAGTTGACTTGAATGGGGGAGTTCTTACAAATGAAATATTTAAATTATTTGGTGCAAATAAAATTTCTTCTAAAAAGGTTTTCTGAATTTTCAGTTTAAAAAGCTACTATTCTGTATTTTCTGTGTAAGCTCTAGGCTTGGAAGACCATTATTAACATTGTGGGCTTTATTTCAAAAAAATGAGTTCACTTCCTTTGTTGCTGTGCATCAGTTCCTTAGTGCCCACCAGTTCAGGCCCAACGGGCACATTTGATACTGCAAACTCTTGTGTCCATGACAGATATGTTTCAGACTTATAAAACAAGATTAGCGATAGACTTATTCTTTATTTCATTACCATTTAATGTTCAGGAGAGTTCTCCAGGTAGGTATGTCCTAGACATTGTGGATAGTTAAGGATTCATACGAATTTCATACTTACTTTTGCAGGTTCTGCTCTGGCTTGTGACTTAAACTGTGCTTTCATTTTGGAAACCATCCTTCTAGTGCTTAGACATATGTACGCTGTCTAAGGACATTTGTTTCTCAGGTATTAGGCCTTATTCATTCCCTGAACCTACCTAAAATCTTGAGCGGCTCAAGCTGTAAATAATTACTCAGTGCACTGGAGTCTTTGCTAGGAAGAGGTTTTCCAGGGTTTCTTTTCTTCTTGATGTGGTTGGTGGTTTCCTACTTCTGATAACTCATCAAATGCTCTAATTGTCAGAGCACATCCTATCCTTTATAGTAAGGTAGACATGGTGGTATACAAACCTATGTTTCCAGGAAAGCAAGAAATGTGACTCTTTAGCCCTGTAGATGAGTGATTTTGGTGGGAAGATAGGTGGGAAGCTATAAAACAGACTAAAAGCATGGCTTTTTGTTATCTTAAAAACTTTACAGAGAGACCACTACCACTCCAAAAAGCTGAGATAATTAAAGTAAATTAAGTTTGCTCTGGGATCCACTGGAAAAAAGTGCATGTTATTTATCTTAAGTAAGTTTCTTGCTGAAGAAATTACAGGAGACAGGATCCTATTATATTTATCCTTTTAGATCATGTATTTCTAGAAATGTTTAAAAAATTGCAGAAGACCAGCGTATTCTGGAATAGTAGAAAAAAAATTGTATGGAAAAGGACTTCACAAACTAAATGTCATTTAGTTTTAGTTTAGACAAACTGCATCAAATGCAGGAATTTATTAAGTTGCATTGGGTAATTTTCATTAGCCTTCAATACTGAGATATTCAGTGCTGTATAAAACCAGTAGTTTCATTTGGAAACTGAAAGGTTTAGGAATAAACTTTTCTTGCGTTAGGGTCAAAAGCGTAGCTCAATTTGAAAATGTGGCAATACTGACATTAGATTGAATAAGAAGAGAATACAGTCCTTAAAGAAGTGGCAGTGAATGAGAATTGTTCTTGTTCACACATCTGGTGAATATAGGCACATATCCAGAGCTCTGAGCTAGTGGCATAGGGACGCTTTGTCAATATTGCTACAGTAAATGTTGAAGTGAAATGACAGATTTTCCTCTTGGGGCTCCCACGAGAAGCTGATGTGTAATCATTATTGAGACTTAATTCCTTTCCTGCTCTTGGCTGAGGGGAAAGTGCAGTTCAAAGCCAGAAAGAAACCTGCAGTCGATCAGTGAGTATGAGATCTGTGTAACTTTCAGAATGTGACTTGAATCTCTTTGCATCCTGGAGGATGGTGGTGATTGTCTTTGTTACAGTCCAATACATTCATCAATGATTTAGGAGTTCTTTATACATTGTTGTAACATATAAATATGAACAACTGTAGAGGTTAGCATCAGAAAATATGGTCCCAGGTCCGAATTCTATAGAAGCAGGTGTAATAAAGTTATTAAACATGAACAGATTAAGTGACTCACCAGAAGACAAGACTCAGAAGAAAATTGACATTACGGTAAGTAAAAGAGGACTGATTTGGGTAGGAAAAGAAAGAAAGAGGGTGATAGTTGCACAGACAGGAAACTCTGCCAAAGAAAAGTTTGGAGCAATGATCTGTTAATTGGGAACGACTGTGACAAGAGAGAGATGTCTCAGTGGAGAGTTGGTGGTGCAGCATGGCATGACAAATATGCAAATTCAGTATGGAAGTTATAATTCTTTCAGTTGTAAGAAACTCAGGTTGGGACAAACTTCAGGTAAAGTAATCATAAAGTATGCAACAAAGTCAATATGACACAAAAAGATGGCATGATACAAATGTTAGTAGTGGAATATGTAATAAGCATCTATTACAAATAAGTCAATAGTTAAAAGCTATATGGCAGTATTTGGCTGCCAGGAAAAGTTTGACTACATGGAATGGCTATGACTGGTGTCTTTCCTCAACAGAGTATGAACAATGTACCTTTTGATTTCCACGAAGAGACTTCTCAAGATGTAGAGTTCTCCTGAGTCCAGCGCAGCCTCACAATTGCTCTCAGGTCCAGATATGTAGTCACATTCTAGCAGTCTCTGTTATTCTGATAGAAAAGCAGCATTGTTCACTTTAAGTTGTGTCAGACAGTAGTTAGTATGTACAGTTAAAATAACCTGGGTTGTAAGGAAGACAACCGCAGCACAAGAGAAATAAGCTACATGCTATGTTCAAAACAATCAGTTTCTAGAATCTGTGATGTGTCTTTCAGCTCAGGTCAGTTTGTTAGTTTGTTATAATGGATAAATATGAACAAATGCAAGGAATTGCATCAGAAGATACTAAAGACTTTGAATATTACTTAAAAGAGACAGTACAGATTCTTTCTTTATACCCATATTCTGAAAGTAAGGCAAATTTTAATTTCCCTGTGCAGATACCTAAAACTTATTGTTCAGCAAATTCCCCTGAATGTGCTGCACACCTGAGTCTCAACACAAACACCAGCTGTTAGTCTTTGAGTTTTTATCCAATCAATCAGGGAAAGAATTTTAAAGGTGTTTTTCAGTTGTTGGGCAAGAAGTCTCAGAGGAGAAAGAGCATCCTGACTTCAAGAATTTTATTCTTGCAACTGTTAATGTATTTAAGGGTGATTGCAGGTTTTGACAATGCATTACTGTACAGAAGCATCGAGTGCTTGCTCTTGTGATATTTGTTTGGTGGAGTTAAATAAATTGCAGTCTGTCCAAGAACAAGGAACATATAATTTTACATGCAGGAATAGACGCAAGTGTGGTAGACCAGATTTGTGGTAGAAATATTAACGTGTCCTTTAGAAAATAATCTGCAGTACTGAAAATGCTTCTGCTTTCAAAGACAAAGGGAGGTTAAAAAGACATATATACAATGAATCGTAGCCTTTGAACAAATATCTGTAAGTTGATTCCGCAACAAGAATTCCTCAATGTGATTCATATTCATATCCATAACCATACCCGTATCCATACTTCAATCTTTAAAATAACTGCTAAATCTCCCTTTTGGTGTTTATCTCAATAGTTAGTCTTCTGAAGGTGAGTAAGTATCATGCTTGATACCTGCTCTTGCGTTATATTTGGACTCAAAAACTATTTGTGAGTGATCAATACTTCTTTACTTGGATCACTTTGTATATGGTCAACTTGAAAAAAAAAAAGAAGAAAAGTTTCTTTCTTTTTAACACTTCTGATTCACCACACTGCTTTAAAAGAATATTACCAGATGAAGTAAAAGTGTCACGTAGTGCAACATGGTATAATACAAAAGGAGATACCATAGATTCTTTCTGTGCAGAAGTAATGTAAATTCAAGTAGCAAGACCTTTATTCCTGTTGACGGATAGCCCATGAGATTCAGGTATTTCTCAGTATATTCAATTGAATACTGTTAGTATTTCTCGTCATGAGCCTTCCTCTGTCCTCATTTTCCATTGTAAACTAATAAATGCTATCATTAGAAGAATCTTTCAAAAGAGTTTACATTTTTGAAAGCATTTAATGTGCATTTCTGGGTGGATTATTGCTGCTTTTGTATTATTATCCAGCATATAGAATCATACATTGGATACACTTAACATCAAGTTGTTTAACTAAGATTACTCCTTTTGGATTTACACTGTACATAATGTTCTGTACCATGTAATACAATCCAAGAAGTGAAAGCCGCAGGATCTGAAACAAGTTATAACTTTTTCTTGCTTTCCTGGTTTTTCAGTTTCAGTACACAAATCTTCTTCCAACAAACTAAATCACACAATTATGTTTTTTAAAAATTACCTGAAATAACGCATTTTTTTTGTCATGCATAGAAAGAATACTCATTTCTTCTCTGTTTTATTCCAGACTTGATTATTTCCAGTTAGCAGACTGAAATGATTGCTTCTATCTCCTGAGTCTAATAAAGTAATTTGGCTCTTTAATGGTCCTTGTTAGGGTTGAAGACCAATGTCTTTCAGGTACTATTTTTTGCATTATTGGTGCACTACCTGCTGAGTCATCAGCACAGAAACCAGAGGTTAATTTCACTTCTACTAAATGATGCAGATAATAGGCCGTCAGAGGATGTCTCCTGCGCTGTAAATAAATCTTGACAAGCTGAGGGACAGCACTGTGCATCTCTCAGCCCTCTTCACACCATCTGTCCAGAAATTAAGATAAAATAAGGATATTAATTTGTCACATTTCAAAAGCTGTGTTGACAAACCCACATGGACATTTTTAAATGGGGATGAATAATTGAAACATTTTGCTAATATTCCATTGAGTTATAGTTTTTCAAACTTCTTTTCCAACAATGAACGTGTGGAAAGTGTTTGGACCAGATGTACAGCTAATGACTATCAAAGCAGATTCATTGTGAAATATTATACTTCAGAGCATTTCTTTATTTATGTTGGAAGTGGTACGGCACAAGAACCTGATGGCACAAATATCTGTTGGATTTCCCAGAGATGTTGTATGGAGAATAAACTTTCAGTTAATGGGAAAGCTGTTATATGGTTTCAGGAGCCAGAAACAAGCCTGAAAATAAAAATGAGCTCACCAAAGTAATGTATGGTGGAAAACATTTCCTGGAAATTGCTGGGACGAGAGCCTACCTTATCTATTTCACTGAATCCATGCAACATGAAGGCGGAGCAGTTGTTCAATTGATCTTACACTAAATCACACCAGCTTGCTGTGGAAGTGGGAATGGGTGTATCCACAAGAGAATTAGTTTTACAAATGCAGTCTAACTATTCATAGCATGATATGTCTATTCATGCGCAACTCTTATTTTAAAATAAAATAGAATTCAGAAGGTTCAGAGGTCAAGTATATATTTATGACTGAAGTATATAAATATCACAGAGTTATTCTAACAATCTCCAAACTAAGGACTATGGAACAGGAAATCCAGTGCTGGCGCTGAACTGAAAAGAAATGTAGACACAAAGCAAGTTTCATTTTTCTCTGGAACAGTGCCACACAATAACTACAAGGCTATGATTAATGAGTAATAATGCTCCCACATCCAGATGAGGCTAAACAGCTTTTTGAAGACAATGTTTTTTGTTTTCCTTCGTTGTAACAAGATAGAGGTAAAATTGGGCATTTAAACATAATTTAACAAGAAATTTTTTGTATAATGATTTTGTAAAATGTCTTTGAGATTTCAGATAACAGGTTCATAGTGATCAAGTCTAATGGGAGCTTGGTCATCCAATTTACCTGCTGACACCTGGATTTTGATGTCATAGTCTATAGTTGAATCCTACCCCTATATAACAATGCCTTTCAGTGATGTGCATCTCTACGTTTATTCTATGGGGATCAAAGGTAACAGGCTTAAATTAAGGAACTAATTTTCCATCTGCTAAACATAGGCAAGATAAGAACCACCTGTTGTTCAGCGAAATGTTTTCCAAATAGTTTTGATTAATAGTGATAAGATTCTCATTATAACCAGAGGAAAATGTGTCAGTAATTGTGTCCTCAGTAAGAAAACAAGGAGTGAATGGAGTTGTTACACTAGAGTTTTGGTCAAGGTTATTATTGAAGTTTCTTTCTGTGAGAAACTTCTATATTATTAATTGCAATTGCATATTAAACTTTACTTTTAAAACCATTCAGTAGCTATATGCAGTGGTAAGGTATAAGAGGCAAACACTTTTAAAGTCTGTATGATTCTTATGAACTGTGGTATGAAGTACTAATTAAATTGTTATTAATTTAATGACTCAATTTTGACTAATTGATCCATGGCATCACATAAATAATCAGATTATAGATTATGAAAATGCTTTAAAAATGAACTCATGGCAAAATTTTAAAATACATACAACTAGAAAGATTACAGAATGTATAGATCAATATACATTAAGTTAAAACTGATTTCTAATTAAATGAAAATAGATGGCTTCACAAGAGCTAACTTATCCTGCATTTGGCTTCTGCCAGGTTTCTGTGCTTTGCAGTGAAGCATTTGATCCTGATGACTTCTTGGAGCCTAGTATCTGCTCTCGGTTGACAAAGTGATGAGTCGTAAACCAGTGGGTCTTGATTTTGATCCATGCCCAGATGTACTGATCCTCTGTAATCATCCTTGCTGACAGCACCTTCTAATACCTTCTAATATCACATCTCTATTATCTCTATATATCCTCTCTATTCCTAGTACTTTCTGTTCTTGTCTTCCATGTCATTGTCCAAGCTAAGATCCATCATATCCAGCACCTAAGTCTGCATTTTATGAAATTTAAGCACTTAAGGTTAAGCACAATTAAATGGTCAGGTGCAGAAACTGTGAAACTTGCATTCAGTCACTAGGAGATCATAGAATCATAGAATCATAGAACAAACAGGTTGAAAGGGACCCATCGGATCTTCTAGTCCAACCATTCCTATCAACACAAAACCATGTCCCTCAAGACCTCATCCACCCATGCCTTAAACACCTCCAGGGAAGGTGACTCAACCACCTCCCTGGGCAGCCTATTCCAATGCCAAATGACCCTCTGTGTGAAGAACTTCCTCCTAATCTCCAGCCTAAATGGAGCTTGAGGCCATTCCCTCTTGTCCTGTCCCCTGTCACTTGGGAGAAGAGGCCAGCTCCCTCCTCTCTACAACCTCCCTTCAGGTAGTTGTTGAGAGTAATGGGAAACAGAATACAGTTTTGGAAGAGCTGATTAATTTGTAATGTTTGTAATGTCTACCTAGACTGTGCTTATGCATAATTATTGTGTCTATAATGTTGCTTACATAATAGTATGTTCTTCTTTGGGATAAATGTTGACGTTAAATTGGATACGTTCATTTCAGCAACTGAGGATGCAGTTACCTTCTCTTAGATAACACTCTGTAATAAGGGCTCCAGAAAAGATCTGATATAGTTTATCAATGAGAAGTAGAATACTCTCTTACAGGTTACTTAATGAAATATCCCTCACCCTAAGTGCCAACAGCTTTAGTTCTGGAAGGAAAGAAGTGAAAAAGTTGAAGAGGACAGCATGGATGGCTTTTGCTAGCAATGACCTGTGATGTTACATATATTTCCTATTTGAAATATAGAAGGTGTGGTATGCTCCTCATAAATTACTGCAAACTAATTTATCTTGCAGAAAAGGAAATTAAATTTATTCTTCCATACCTAGAGAATTTCTTTCAGTAAGTTTCTCCTTAATTTCATAGCACTGATATGAGAGGAATTACATTACCTTACTTAACCTCTCTGAAAAGATTAGTTTCATTATCTATTAAAATATATTTTCCTATAGTGTTCTCTAAATTGAGACCAAGAAGTAACATATAAGTCCTAGGTAATACTTTAAAGCTTATAACTGCTCTGTTTTTATGATGAGCTGATATTGGAGAAATACAGCGCTGTTTCACAGCTATGACTTTCTTTTAGTATAAATTATTTAGGAGCTGCAAGCCAAAGTAGTTTGTTAAAGTTTTTGAAGCTATGTGTCATAGTTCATGAATTGGAGCTTGCTTAGAGTCCCTCAATATTGACTTGAGAGAAAAAAATAGAGTTGTATAATGAATGTTGTTTTTCTTTATTCTCATACTCTTGGCTGGTTTTAATTTTACTTTTAAATGTGCATCAGCATGTAAACCTGAAGGGCATTTCCCAAGTTTTCTCGTACATTTTCTTGCTTTTCCTTTTTTCTTTCCTGCCTACTTAGATTATCAAGATGAAACAGAAGAGGTTTAAAATAAATTAAAACTTAATTTGCATGCAAGCACTGAGCTCCTTACCATGGCCAGATATCAGCTTCATTTGCTTTGAGAAGTCTCTGTTATTCTGACTTTGAGGAGTAGGTGCTTGGTGGTCCTTGGAGTCCCGTGCATGCCACTTTTCATTCAGTGTAAGTTTTAGAGAAGCATTAGGAAGGGCTGCTCACAGGTTGCTTAGAAAAGTCTGGTCAAAACTGAAGCTCCTATTTATTTTTTCCTGGGTAATACATCTGCCCAGGTGTGAAAGATTGCTTTGCTCTTATTTCTAGTATCAGTATACTGTTGTGATTGTGATCAGGCCACTACCTGTATTAAATCTGAGATAACAAGTGGAATCCCAGAAGGGGTAGCAGGACCACAGGAGAGCATAAGATGGCATTTGGGAAGTTCACTGCATTTCTTCTGGCTCACATAGCAATGAGGATTTACAATCTCTGGAGGAAGACCAAAGGCGAATTATGGGAACACCAGCTCTCTTACCAGTTGTTCACCTACATAAAAAAAGGCTTTGAATAAGTCCTTTTAATTGGTCATTTTTATTTGTTGCAGGATTAAATAATTTCTTCCTGTAATATGTTTACTCTGTGATATGTATACCACCTCTCTTTAATCACCAGTGATTTCATTAATCAAACAACTTTCAACAATCACACTTTTATACTAATTTATTTCTGCTAACTGTATTTCCTTCATTTATCCTGTTTTTATCAATAAGCCAGTGAAGCTGCTTTCATTTTAGTTTGAGATGTATTTGAAATGTTCAATGTCAAACACCCCTTATCTGCATGGATGAACAAAATAGTAATATTTTTAATACATTAATATGAGAAGCACCTTTGGTACTGCTATAAATGACTGGCAAACTGGAGACTTACCCTCTGTAACTCAATAGATGTAGAAGCACACAGTAGTGGGGTGTTATAAGTACCTCCTATCAAATGAGAAATGGAGTTGTCACTTGATCAGTGATTTTCAGATCCCCGCATAGAGAAATCCAAAGGAAATCTTTGCCTCAAATAATTTATTCATTTGGCACAATACAAATGTATATAGTTTTCTTAGTGGGTGTATTTTGCAGAGTAATTTTAAAATGCATCATGAATAACTGGAGAAGGAAACAAGATTGGCAAACTAGCATTTATCTTTGCAAATGACTTGTTATTTATTGAAAGGAAAAAGGATTATTTCTGTTTTAAAAATTGGAAATTTCCAAGTTGGAAATTTTATCCCCATTGTAAAAGCTTGGGAAAGGCTTATACTGCTCAAGTTCAAGTGGTTTAAAGCCTTTTTCTGTCTGCCTTTATATTCCAGATTTGAAGTGTTAGGAAGTTAACTTCTCTAACCTTATCTACTATGAAAATTACTCGTTGCTAACAAAAGCTATTGGCAATGGATAAAACTAAAGAAATGTTAAAAACAGTTGAAAAGCAAATATAGGCAAGAACAAAACCTGCTTCACACTGTTTCAGAACCAATGTGTAATTTTATCTCAGAATCAAATCCTGCACTCTACATCACCTGGAGACATGTCAATGATGTTTAATGTCATACAGAAAAATGAAAACAAAAAATAGTCGACTTTTCTCATAATCATGAGTCTTCAAGAGACAATGCCAAATGGTTTGTTTATCCATTTAGGATTTTTTTATAAGTGCTCATCTATAAACATGTATGCGTAGTAGTCTTGGGAGAAAAGAACTTCCCTTCACCCCTGCATTAACACTGATTATTTACATTTATATTTAAAAAGCAAAAGTATTTCTTCTTATGGAAAATATAGAAGGAGATACCCTAAAATTTTTCATGGGCTTTTAAAATCAGTGGGCTTTTAAAATAATTTGGTGTGTGTGGAAATATACATAATCATCCATCATCTAGTCTAGGACCGGGGATACCATTCTTTCTCAACCAGAGACAAAACATATATTTTACTTCTGAAATGTCATTTAGGCCAGCATCACGATGGAATACATTTGGATTTATATATAATAATGGCTATACTTAATAAAACCATGTGTGTTATGTTTTTTACTTATTTTTTCATGCTATGCTCAACATGAAGAGACAAGAGGGACAGGATTCAATTGGAGATTAAGACAACTAACTCTAGATGTCTGTGTTGCATAAACTGCCTTTCTAGTCAATAGTAAATACTGTTAGTGGAGCCTAGAGATTTATTTGCCTGGTTAGCCAGTAGACATCAACCTTCATACTGAGTTTAATCACATTATTTAAGCTCTGCTCTCTTTATTGACTATATCTCTAGCAACTTCTGTGGCAGCTGAAAACATTTAGCTCACCTATAGACATTCAAATTTAAGTACGTTACACAGTTTCTGTGCAAGTTGTTATTTCTACAATGCTTTCTTATATTGACGTTCATCTGCAGAGCACTCTTAAAGATGATGGAAATTATCCTCCATTCAGGAACAAAAAAGGTCCTAGAGAGACAGAATAATTGGCTGATGTCCACTTATCTGAAACAGAGCACTAGGAGTTTTTACATGGGATTTGATGATCAGATTTGATGTTCAATTAATTGTATTTACCAGTTACCCACAGTCTAATGACTTAGAGGCAGTCATCCATTGACAGTTTCTGAAAGTGGTGGAGACAAATGAAGAACCTCTCAAATTACTCCCAACACCTCAGCTTTTGCTGCTCGTTGGATGGATTCTGACTTTGTAACACTTGTTTTGTGTCCTTCTATCTTCCCATGATTGTGTTTTCAGGTGTCTGATTTATGGCGTATTTAAGTAAAAAATTACTGTAGTGCTATCTTTGGGATTATTAAGCTTGTTGTTCATGAGATTTACATTAGACTTTCCAGTTTAAATTCAGAAAGCATTTAAATGAGTTTAATTCATCCCTGTTTAGGACATCTTGTGATCCTTGGGTTTAATCAATATTTAAGTTCTTCGCAAAGGACAATGAGAGATGTGCATAAAGTTTTATTCGTGAGGTCCACAGCTGATGACATAAGTTGACTTCAAAACTACTTGGGATGGAGGAATTCCGAAGTATAAGAGAATGAGAGAGGAAATTAAATAAAAAAGGAAAAGGAGAAAGAAAGAAAATGGGAAATTCTCTTCCCGATAGCTAGCCGGGAAATGAAGTGATGTTGTTCCCAGAACATTGTCTTCTCTCACATATCCTCTCCAGTGCAGCAGGTGGTGATAGCCATGATGATTTTTTCAGTCATGCTTTTTTGCTGGTACTGTGTAATTATCCTCAGGACCTGGACAAACTTGCTGTTCTTTTCCTGTTTAAGATGCTTCTAGCACTGATAGGAGTATGCTTAATCAAGTGCAAGTGCTACACACTGATTGATTCTTAAGGCCCTGTGCAGTGTATGTGCCTAAAGACAAACACCTACTTAAGTTTCCCAAGAAATGGGTATGTTTTTCTGAGCTTAGCCTGGTGTGAGCTGTATTACAGAAAGGGCTCAAGTTTTAATCAGGTAAGTAGTGACCCTTTTCATCACAAAGCATCGAACATTACCTGTTGGTTTCATATTGCCAGTTTGGACTGGACAAAATGTATCTGATTGTGGTGTTAATACTTGGAGGTGTAGTTAGATCAGAACACAGAATACAGTTCTGCAGGTGCAGGATCTTGTCTACAGTTTTATTTCTGTGAAGTATAAGGCCTTGGACAGGTAACATCAGGTGGAAATCATGACTTAAAATGTTTTTGCAAAAGTAGCTTGCAGGAATTCTCCCAGAAGTCCTCCACAAGCCTGAAATATTACAGCCCTGGACATTTACTTCCATGTTTTTAGTTACCAGTCTATTTACACGTGGTTCCATTTTTCAGTCTAATTATGAATAGAAAAAGCAAACTGTTTTTAATGTCACAATTCCAATGTATTGCTGATTTACTGGCCTATAATAAACCCGAATTCAGTAAAATAAAAAGTCAAAAGCATTTACACTTTCTAACAGTGATTTGGGATTGCATCACTTTTTAACTCAGACAGCACTGTATTTTACGCTTTGCATATAATTCTAAATCTTTTATTCAGCTGGAGCTGTTCGTACCTGTGGCTCTTACTAGCTTCACCAATGTACAAATCAGCAGAGTGTTTCTGAACACACCTCTGTTACTGCAGACTGTTTTCCCTTGAGCTGCCTGATCCACTAAAGTCAGCAGAAGGCTTGGATCTCTCTAATTCCCTGTGTTTAGACAATTTTTCAGGCAGAAAAAAACCCGTGTGATTCTTGTAAATATCAATGAGAAGTGGGGTTTGGAAGATTATAGAGGTTTATATGGACATACATTGTGAAAAGAAATTACTTTTTTTCATATCTGTTTGCAAGACATAATGAAATATCTACTTTTTTCCTCAAACTTCTTTCAAATGCTGTCAGTTGTTTTCCAAAGGTTGCAGTTGACCTCTAAACTTTGAACTGTTGTTTAATTCACTGAGTGTATTTCTTCTAAATAAAAAAGTTTGATTGGTAAAAAGCTGGCAAAAAAAAAAAACAAACCAGATGTCAGCTCTGTATTGCTATACTGCCTTTTTTTGTAGACATTCAGTGATACAACTGAAGGAATTTACTAAGGTGAGAATAGCATAGTTTCAAAAATATGGCATACTTTGAGTCTTCACAGTCTTCACCAGGTGGGTTTGCTTAGGAGAGGTTTGGTTGGGCTTCTAAATGAAAGCAGAATATTTAGTCACAACAAAATTTGAAACCAGTGTCACCCTTTTGGTTCTTTGCTGCAAAGTCTATCTGCTGCTTTGTGTGAATCTCAAGTAACTATGGCCCAATGCACATACTTCCTGTCAAATTTGGCAAAGTGGCAGCCAAAATAAACTTAATAGACTGCTAGTAGAGTCATACATTTTTTAGTTACCTATAGGAGAATTCTGTAACAAATGGTCATCAATATTTTATTATGTTTTTTTATACCATGAAGAAATAAAAACCCCATGGTTTGGAAAAAATATCAATCTTTAAATAGGATTCTACAATAAGTGTTACATTCTGCATTTTTAATTGTTAAATTTTTGCCTTTGCAGTATGTGCTCTGCTTATATTTGACACATTAATAATTAACTTCCTTTTTACTGTGAGGCCAATAAATGCTCTATTGATTCCAAACTTGACCTAAAGTTCAATGTATTTTCATCTTTGAATGGCAAAATGTTTCAGGTGGAATTTTTCTAGTTTAGCTTTACCTATGTGAAGTACAAACTCCTGCCACAATGTGAGTCCTCTTGCTAATGAAGACAGACAGACAGACACCTCCAGAGATTGCTCATTCCTAGGATAAATGATACGAACTATCCTTTTACAGAGGATATTCTTTTTTTTAATTAAATGGCTGAAGTGACTGAACCTATCCTTAAAACGCAATTCTTTATATGATAAATGAAAACGTATAGGCACATCTGGAGTGAACATAAGTGTACTTGACTCTAAAAGTTGACAGTTTCAATCTACCTCATTACATGAGTACTGGGAATCAGCCTAATCTGAGAAGTTTGGTCAGGTGCTCCTCCTGATTTACCTCCAAAACAAGTAGTAGGTCCTTCTGAGATAGCCTAAGAATCACAGAATCACTAGGTTGAAAACGAACCCCAGGATCATCGAGTCCAACCATTCCTATCATGTCTGATTAAGAGGTAAAATGTATAAATATAACATGAATAAGTGGGTGCATGCTCTCAGTTTCTTCATTGATTATTGGGTTATAGAAGCATCTTAGGCTTGAGCATTGACCCTTGGACAATGTAATGATTTAACAACTACGCCCCACCCAGCTACTTGCTCACTTGCCTCCAAGGTGGGATGGAGAGAGAATTGGAGAGGAAAAAATTAAGAAAACATGTGAGTTGAGATAAGGAACGTTTACTAGGCAAAGAAACAAGCAAAGTAAAACACAGTAAAATAAAGTATTCACTCAGTACTTCTCACCAGCAGGCAAGTGTTCAGCTACCTCCTTGAAAGCACAGCTTCCTTATGTCTAATGGCTAGTTGGGAAGACAAGTGCCACAGCTCCAAATGTCCTCCATGCCTTCATCTTCCCCACAGCTTTCATTACTGAGCACAATGTCATATAGGACATCCTTTTGGCCAGTTGAAGTTAGCTGCCCTGGCTGTGTTCCTTTCAGCTTCTTGTGCATCCCCAGCCTAGTGACTGGTGGGGCAGCATGACAAATCCAAAAGCCTTGAACCTGTGTAAGCACAGCTCAGCAATAACTAAAACATCTCTGTGTTATCAAGACTGTTTTCAGCACAAATCCAAAACATAACCCGTACAAAGCACTATGATATTTAATTGTACCGCACTCAAAGTTAGTAACAGATGGTCAAAGTTAACTGAGATGAACATTCGCATTAAAGTTTAGTTGACATTGAAGCGCTTTGTAGTACTGGAATCAACAGAAGCAAAGGTGAGAACGCTCTCTTGTCCTGTTCAGATCTCTTAAAGTTACATGCAAATATTTACTTCAAGTATCTGATTTTCTTTTTTTCAAAACAAAACTAAGAAAAGTAGATTAAAATATACATTAAATTCAATATTAGTACAAGAAAAATATTTGCAAAGTCGAAGTAGAAATAAAAGGTATTTACTGTATCTATTAACTGCATTTAGATAAATATACTGAAGCTTAAAAGTTAGTGAAATGGGATTGATGGCAAATGATGCTTTGTTGATGAAGGTAAGGGTTTGAAAAAAAAAAAACTAAATAGAAATTTAAGCATGTAAATCTTCTCATATTTATGTTCAAAACTGGTCTTGTATTTGCAGTATGTATAAATTTCTATGTGAAATAACATTTAAACTATATTTTTCCACTTGATATGTATGTTTTTACATTGAAATCATATTTTATTTTGAGCATCAAAGACATTCTTTATGACAACCTACTCAAATTTCATACATATGGTATGTAAAGGTTTGCATTGACTGAGCTGGTAGAGCTGTTCTATTTAATTGGTAGAGAAGTAAATACTATGTAGACTATAAGTGAAAAACAGGTTTCTAGACAATGACATTATTGGTAGGTTTGTAAAGGGGTTAATAGAATTCCACAAGGGAAATTTCATTTTATCAGCTGGAGTAGACGTCTGTGGAAGATTATTTACCCACTAAAAAACTTTGTCTTCTTCTGGTTGTAAAGGAGACAATGTATTTCTCACATTCCTCATGTTGTTGATTTGTGTGTTGTTTTTAACCAAAGGAAAACAAAACAGATTTCAAATTCCCTGATGTTCACAATTACAGTAGACACAGGTAATTGATAACAAAAGGTTAATGTCTTTATGCCTACAAGTGTGAAATCTTTTGGCTTTCATGAATTAAAACTGATAAATTCCGAACAAGTATGATTTATATGCCTGCATTTCCAAATAGTTAATTGGAGACATACAGCTAAGGGGCTTTGTTTTTTGAGGATTATTAAATTAGAGTATTTAAAATTCTTTCTGATGTCTGAAGATCATCAATCAAATTTAGTAATGAGGTAAGACTCATGCTCAAAACTATTAGTTTTACCATGAAGTGTTATCTATATATGTGTGTGTGTGTGTATTTCATATGCTAGACAAGATGATTTTTGAAAGTGATTCACCTTGAAGGTGCTTTCTTTTTTTTCAGAATAGCATAGATGGTCTAATAAAATTTATTATTTTGCCTTATTAACGTTCCCTTGCTTGTTGAAATGTACCAGTAGACAATGTTGTTATATTATTGACCCACATGTATAATACAGTATAATATGTTATTGTATGTTTTTTAACATGACTTTAATTTTCAAGGCAACATTCTGTTCCTCAGCTTTGCATGTTAAACAAGAACCTTCTCCCACAAAACTTCCAAGTTATATTCAACTTATTTCTAGTGCACACATTATTTGTAAAAGTCTCCATATGCCTTCAAACTCTTGATTTAATGTTAAGGCGAATAGTCTATATTATCTCTCCATTTACTCTGCTATACGTCCCAATAACTGTTCAGCTCTGCACAGGCAAACCAATGTGAATATGAACAATGGAATTTGAAATCTTAATACTTCATCAAAGTCCTAATATTATAGGATATGTTGCTGTCAATGCTGAGAAAAAACAATAGAAGATTCTTTCAGTTCTTTTGATACTACTGATGCCATTTCTAATGATGAAGGATAAAGTGAATATCATTAGTATTTATGTAATCTGTCCTTTTGTCTTCCAAAATGCATATACTTGCTAGCAGGCATTGATACAAATAATTTACACTGTTTTCTTGCAGAGTAATGATACAATATATTATGTGTACATATTTATTTTGAGCATCTTTGTATTTCTTTGTATTTCTTCTATTCTCTGGATTTCTTTTCTCTTGTACTTTTTATCAGATATCAATTGACAATTTGAGGAGATGTTGATTCCTGCTGTTTTTCTGAAGAAATCACTTCCACAGCATCTTGTCTTTATATTCTTTCCAATCAACTTCACTTTGTAGATGGCACTCTCAGAAATGACATGTGGGATAGGAGCAGAGCTTTGCTTGAGTTATTCTGTAATATGCCAATGTGTGTTGCCCTACAAACATCAAATGACATAAAGCAGACAGCTGAAACCCAGTGAAAGAATATTTGGACAAATTTCTAAGGTTAACACCTACAGAAGTGGGATCTAATTAAAAAAAATGCTGAAAATTTGTTAAAACTTATTTCTGAAATGTAATAAATGTGCAGGGCACATAAGATAAAGTTCTAGTTACTAATGAAATCCATGCTTTGGTAGGGTACAGTTTACAATCATCAGCATGGAAAACCTGCAATATTTCTTGATATTACACACTTTCTAGCAATATTTTACTGTTTCTTTTGAAATCCATTTTTACTTACCAGAAGAACTACTGTATGAAAATCTTGTCTTCTGAGTATTCTGTTTCACATTGTGTATGGTGTTCCTTCTTCACAGAAAGGCAGTAGTGCAGTGAGACTTAAAGCATGAAGTAAGACAAATATCCATAGAATTGCAGTAGAGCTTATTTTAATTCCTTTCTTCTCTGAAGAACATTTCTTAGTTTTGTACTTGTAATCCTGGGTGAATATTTTACCAGGTCATGTATGTGGATATTTTTCAGTAGCTGAAAACAAAGCACATTTTATCAAACACATTCCAAATTATACTGCAATAGTTTAAGGCATTTTGATCTGAGGTTAGCATGCATAAGTCATCTCTGTCTATTATGCTTCTAATTCTATCATCTGTTTTTCAATTAAATTTTTTTTTTGCTTCAATCATTCCATAAAGCTATACTATTTGTTGTGACTTTTCCTTAACCTACTCATGGATTCAGTGTGTTGTCATTTGTATTCACTATTTGTTTTCTCATTGCCTTCATTGTCCGTTTTCCTGACCATTCCAAAGCTGAGGTACTCTAGGTATTTCGATAACCTAATCTGTTGCTATATCACTTACAACCTTTGCAGAGACAGTCAAAACAACTGGCACTGACTTCCGGGGGGTAAGCCAGCAAAAAGTCTCCTTTGTTATGGTAGCATCTAAAATTTAGTTGAGGTCTGTTCAGTAAAAGGGAGCACTAGAGATGGCTGTTCCTTCAGATTAATGCACTCAAACCACTAGGGCACTAACTTCAAAAGTTACTTAGAATCATAGAATCACAGAATCACCAGGTTGGAAGAGACCCACCGGATCATCGAGTCCAACCTTTCCCACCAATCTCTAAACCATACCCTCCAGTACCTCATCCATCCGCACCTTAAACACCTCCAGGGACGGTGGCTCAACCACCTCCCCGGAGAGCCTGTTCCAGTGCCTAATGACCCTTCCTGTGAAGATTTTTTATCTTATGTCATGCCTGAACTTCCCCTGGCAGAGCTTGAGGCCATTCCCTCTTGTCCTGTCCCCTGTCACTTGGGAGAAGAGTGGAGCTCCCTCCTCTTGAGCAAAGAGGAATAATGCATTTCCAGTCTTGTTTGTTTGTTTGTTTCTTTGTTTGTTTGTTTGCTTTTTCCTTTTTTTTTTTTTCAAATGCTACATCTAGTTCCAGGGATGCAGATGTGATGGTCAAAGTAACTGAACTGCTGCAGGAGCTTCAGCAAATGGGCTTGGAGACATTTGTTGAAAAACTGCATACACTTCTGCTGATAACATTATTTTTTCAGTTTCACAAGTAGAAAATTCCCTCAATGGCATTAATATAAAGAATGAAAAGCCCAAATTATTTTGTGGTGTAATTAATCAAGACGATGGCATGGCATCATCACATACTTGACCATACTCCTTCTTACAAGCATTCTAAGTAACATCCTGGACTGTATTTCAGTGTACTTCTTAATAAAGCCAAATTTAAGGGATCTTATCTAATTCATTCCTTCAGCTCACTTTTGTTCTTGTGAAACATGATTGTGGGAGTAACCAAGGGACTCTATAATATCGTCTGTGAAATCAGGTAAAACGCGTAATACAGACATACCAAAAAATTTATACTCAGAAATTTCTGATATTGTATTAGTACAGAAATGTAGTATCTGTTGAAATAATAGTGATGTTATACCTTTTCGGCTCATTAGGAAATGGTTAAGACCAGCAAGCAGACACAGCTTGGCTTACCAAGTACATCAGGAAGATGGATCCTGTGCTCCTCAGAAACAAATAATCACCTCCTTGCTTTTTCAGACAAATCGCTCTTATTTATTTATTTATCAATTTATTTATTTAATGAGAAGTCTTTTTATTTCTTAGTCTTAAAGGGAATATTGCCTTTCAAATCTTTTATTAATCCAAAATAACTTTTACCAGAGCTCTACAATTCTATTCAGTATGATATTATGCCATGCAACCTCATATGGTTAACTGCCTGTTTACTGTGCTACTTCTGAGAAAGAGCTTTCCTGGCAGACAGTGGCAGTGACTAAGGGTTTGTTCTAACTTGTCTAAACTTCACTTTGTGAATGAATGCATCCGCACACCCATTGTGTTAGGCTAAGTGTAGTCAGCCAGAGCAGAGCAAAGAAGCAGCAAGTAGGGTCATTTTGTGTAACTGTTGAAGAAACACATCCAGTTAAAATGTGTAAGAAATAGCAAAATCTCAAATTCATAAACTTGAAAGTGCCAGGTCTCAGATTGAGTTCTCGCAGTAAAGACACTGAATATTTAACTCCTGTAAGCTATGTAATCTGAAAATAATACAGAAAAAGTTTTTTGTTATACTGAGATAACCTGAACAAGTTCATACACAGACCTAGGTGAACTTCTGCCATCGAAGGCATATTTGAAGCTTCGGCCATCATCTATTTAAAGTATATGGCGCAATAGCATTATTATAGGTAATGTATTTCATATATATGTGTGTATATGAGCCTCATGGTTACGTAAGTTTGATAGGTAGATACCATTAAAATACATACAATCTGATTTATTATTAAGACTTTTTTAAAGTGTGTTGGTCAGGGGTTAAGCCAATGTGCATACCAGTAAGGGATATTCAGTGGCAGTAGATTTTTATTTTTTTCCAAAAAGTGTAACATGTATCAACCTGAACATGGAAATATTATTGTATCTCCCATAAAAATGTGTGCAGAATAATTCAGAACTGGCAGAAATTTCTATCTGTTGAACCTGGAACAAGACTGAGCAATTTTTTTTCGGCTGGGAATAAAGGTTGCTGTATTGTGTTATTCGTTACAGACAGGCTGTCTCTAGAACTGCTTCACGGGCTTTTCTTGATATTGTATAATCTGTTCTGTCTTTCTAGACAAGAAATAAAACTAATTGAAGAACAAATAAGTGAAATAAAATGTATGAATCGGGAATTATTGCCCTGAACCTTGTTTTTATAGAGTAGATGTCTAGCAATCAGATTAAATTTGAGCTATATTAAATAGGGATGTTATTGTGGACTGGTTGCACTGCATGTCTAAATCTGAACAACATCCAGAATTTCCTATTGCTTTTCCTACAACTCTCCCACTACAGGATGTTACATTTCAGAGATGGTAGAGTGTAGAACATAACAGAATCTCAACCTGAAAAAGACTTGGCTGATATAGCTCACATATCCTTTTCTACTTACCTGTTACGCTCCAGTCCTTTCTTCATGGTCTGATGTGCAACTGCTCTGTAGGTTAGCCAAGGACACAGACTGTATATTGAAAGGTGGTTAACAAACAGGTTTCTACCAATGTAGAGTCCACCAGTTCACAATGACCATGAGCAGAACTGACACACAATCTAATACTTCTTGAAGAATTCTTCCTGTGAAGAAACAAATAAATTTTAGTGTTTCTGGATACTTACTATTGAAATACATTAAAGAGCCATTGAAAATGCTTATAAAACTCTATGTATCTTGGATGAAGCTGTTGATCTTCTACTAAGTGCAAGTTGTGAAATAATTGTTTTGCATTTTCTTTCAATATAAAATATTAGCAGTTAATAAGGTAAAACAATCCTGTGCATGAAAACAGGTGTTTAAGGAAGGTGGCACCAGTTTTAGGGTTATAAAGATTTTACACTTAAAAATCAGTAGAGAAAGTAATTGGACAGTGGAGTGGTGCAGATCTGTGCAATGTTGTGAATCTGTGACAGCACCCTGTCAATTCTTTTTAAATTCATGTTGTTCTAGCAAACCTATGAATTGCATTCAAGGGGGTTACAAACAGACTGGCATATTCAAGGAACGTACTATGGCCAATTTAGGATAATCTAAACCTATCTCTTCTTTAATAATTAGTTTCAAACTTTCTGAACCAACACCTATAGAACTATTCCAGCAATTTATTGAAACTGTGGTACAGATTAGTCAATTTTTAAAAAAATCAAACAAAACCTGAAGGTTGTCCAGCCTCTTCTATGCACATTTTAATGACTAGTGTGGAATGTGTCACTGTGAACAGTGATTAGCAGACAAATGAAGGACATCAGGTATCTTCAAGAAGCAATCACTTATAAACCAGCAATGGCATCCAAGTTTGCGAAGTAGGTTATCTAAGTATTCATATAAACGTATCATCATCAGCATCTTGCCATGAACAGATGACATATATATTTAATAATGGCCCTGGATCTTTTACAAGGAGTAGTCCATATTCCAAGGCATTTGAAGGACTAGAAGGTCAGTTCATAAACTCCAAGTAAGAATGGAGGACACTGGGCCATTATAAGACTACATATTTACAGGCTCAAAAGAACAGGGAATTGTTTCCTTTCTAAAATATTTGTTAGCAATAACAGTATTTACACTCCCTTTATTCTGGGAGATGTTTCCTACATCCTTCAACTGGCTTCCAAGACTGTGTCCCCATATCCTAGACTTAACAATAGGAAATTTGGTGGTTTGCCCAGAACCCACAGGATAAGGCAAAAGCTTGTATGCAGATGGCAGTAGAAAAAACATGGGAAATATTCTCCAGTTGTGGTATGATTTGTCCTTCAAGAGACTTTTAGAGCATAAAATGTATATTTATAGTTCACATCTAGGACTCTACTGGGTTGGTGGTCCAAACAACATGCTCCTCGGGTAGGCCAGAGGTTCAAGGTAGAAAAAGTACAACCACACATTCCTGTGTCCTGGAAAAATAAGACTTTCTGGTGACTCAGCATTCCACACTTATTGATTTTTATTTTTTTATTATTTTTTATTTAACCTTAATTATATGCTAGTTAGTTTATAATACGTGCAGTGGATGAAAGAAACAATAATAAAAAGTTTCATAAACATTTCATCCATGTATTCACTATAGATTTTTTGATTTTGCTTTTGAGGTCTGTAGTGATTAAATAGAGAGTGCATTTGTGTGTGTGTTATGTGTTCTGTCAGCTTCTTCCACATTAAAACTACCAGTTATTTGAGTTGGGTATTTATTGGTGTGCACTAAGGGTCTGGTGTAGAGAAACAATAGACACCTTACTCTTCACGTGAATCATAGAATCATAGAATCATAGAATCACCAGGTTGGAAGAGACCCACTGGAACATCGAGTCCAACCATTCCTATCAAAACAAACATTTATAAACAAATAATATCATCATTTAAAGTCTTGCTTGATCAAGTGACTTATTCTCCTCGAAAAATGTAGTACCACCTCAGAAATTCACTTGGAATAGCAGATCGTCACTGCAGTAGATGCTGTATGTTTACAGAGGATTTAACTGGTGTAGTAAAAATTTTGCAGATGTCCAAGTGAGACACGGAGAAACAAACAGCTTTACTCTGGTTTATCCAAAGTGCCAATCAGGGAAAAGGAACTGTAGCCACAGTTGCTGAGCCACTGTTTGATGCCATCACCAGAAAACCAATGTTTTTACTGAAACTTTGATCTTAATTACACTAGAACAAACCCAGAACTACTTTGCTTCTCCGTGTGGTATCTCGAGAGATACCACTAAGATTTTACTCAGAATGACCAGTGTCCAGCCTTACCTTGCTCATTTTCCTCCTGGTCATGGCATTCCTTATCCGCTGACCTCCATTAAATGCAGTATAAAATTGCAAACACCTTATTTGGCAGCAGCATCCACTGGTGATAGTGAATATTCCCATTGGCCACACTTTCCTTTCTTTTGGTAGCAGGTCTTTGCTTATGTTGAACTCTGCTACACAGGAAGGGTGCGGTTTGTATAGAAATACCAGCTGCTCAGCCCCACTGCTAGTTTTGCCTGTTATTAAAGCAACTAAGATATTTCTAAACTCTATAGCGACTGACGTTTCATTCTGAGATGCCAATCCGTAAGTGCATGCCCTTATACCACGATTAAGAGTGTTTATATCAGACTGACATCCTACCTCTAGCTTGGAGGTCCCTCCAGTCTTTATTCCTTTTTTTTTAATTTCTTCATCTCACTTCATTCGCCTCTCATGTAGGCCATCAATTCAGGTAGTGTGATGAGGGTTGAAATGCCTGGCAATAAATTGAAAGAGAGCATTGTATTTTTCTTGGATGAAAAATTGTGCAAGTACCTACTCCTTGACACAAAGTCACAGTTTACTGGTTTCAGCACCTTTCTATAGGCCTCTGTGTTTTTATTTCTTAGATCAGTTTCTGGAAATAACAGATGAAAGCTGTGAAAGAGGACAACTCAATACTTCACACAAAGATTATTCTGCACTCCAGCTGAAAATACACAAATCTGTCAGAATTTTCTCATAGTAAGCTGGAAGAGAAAGCACAAAGCTTACAATACTTGCACCGAGATGATGTGTTCTCACATACGAGATGCCATGAAGAATGGGATTTTTCATGAGCTACCCTTGAGAGGGAGTAGTTTCTGCATAACACTAAATTTTGAACTTAGTGTAAAAGGACAGTTCTCTGTAATAGAAACAAAGCTCTGCTGATACTCCATAGCAAATTTTCCTTCTTTGAGTCACAGAAGTTGTTGGTTAATAGTATGATTAAATTGTTCATTTCCTTGGAAAAGGTAAATACAATAACCCCCCTATTCCTCATGCCCTCTGCACTGCTGGGAGTGGGAAGAAATAGAGAATTGTTGCCAGGTGAACTGACCCCAGAAGATCAGCCACCCCACCGGTTAGAATCAACCATGGAACAGACTCCACTGCGTATAAATGGAATCCTGCTGAAGAGGGGATTCTAGTCTGTTCCTCTGCAGAGCTGTGAGCCTATTGTCAGGATATCTCCACCTGGGCTGGAGCACTGACCAAGGTCACTTCCCTAGGACTGAGAACCTTCATCTTATGTGTGAGTGATTGTGCATATTTCTGGTCATCCTCCTAAAGGATTGTTTGCAAAACCTAGGAATTCTTAAATAAGTTGTGTGGTAGCATTCCTGCCTGACATATGAACTTGTGGTTTACTTTGTTTGTTGGAGCACTAAGTAATTTTGTTTGGAATGAATCTTCATCTTGAGTGGCTGGTTGTCTGTTTTGTAGGTGCCTCTGCATGACTCAGGAAGACAGCTTATCCCTGGTTAAAGGGAACTCTTGAGATCCCACCGTACCTCATTCTCTTTGTTTCACTGTTACAAGGCAGAAAATACCAAAGCATTTATATCATCACAAAATGAATTAGGAAAATATTTTTTAATCCTCTTTGAATTATTTTTAATTCATAGAATCATAGAATCATAGAATCATAGAACAACCAGGTTAGAAGGGACCCATCGGATCTTCTAGTCCAACCATTCCTATCTAACACTAAACCAAGTCCCTCAAGACCTCATCCACCCGTGCCTTAAACACCTCCAGGGAAGGTGAATCAACCACCTCCCTGGGCAGCCTATTCCAATGCCCAATGACCTTTTCTGTGAAAAACCTCCTCCTAATCTCCAGCCTAAATCTCCCCTGGTGGAGTTTGAGGCCATTCCCTCTTGTCCTGTCCCCTGTCACTTGGGAGAAGAGGCCAGCTCCCTCCTCTCCACAACCTCCTTTCAGGTAGTTGTAGGGAGTAATGAGGTCTCCTCTGAGCCTCCTCTTCTCCAGGCTAAACAACTCCAGTTCTCTCAGCCATTCGTCATAGGGCCTGTTCTCCAGTACCTTCACCAGCTTCGTTACTCTTCTCTGGACTCGCTTCAGAACCTCAACATCCTTCTTGTGGTGAGGGGCCCAGAACTGAACACAGGATTCAAGGAGTGGTCTCACCAGTGCTGAGTACAGAGGGAGAATCACCTCCCTGGACCTGCTGTTCACACCATTTCTGATACAATTCAGTTACATATGTGCTGAAGGGAGTAAATAAAACCTCTAAATGTCTATTTTCTTCACATCTCTAATGAGGACATACATGAAAGTGTAAATTTACATAGTACTGTCCTGATGTTTTGTCATCACTGGGTAATTTTCACTAGCTTAAATTAACTAAAAGATTCATGTATGTATTACTTCTGCATTTTACTATGAAGTTTTAATCTCATATGTTCATAATTTTCTCTTTATCATCTATATTACTCTAATCACAAATTTCTTGTTCAAGAGAAGAAATATTGATACCTTCTGGTAAGTTTCTTTCTTAACCTGGTGTACATGATAGGAACTTTCGTGTGCATTTAGCTGTTGTCAATAGTTGCCTATGAATTAGAACTGATGAACATTCTCTTTAAAATATTTGATGCTTCTGCTTGGTCTACTTCTTTGAAAATGAGATTTCTTTCATATAATTGTATAAATTAAGATTTGGCAGAGGTTAGATAGAACTGTAGATGGGTGTTTCTGAAGTGGTCCTGGGTAAATGTCAGAATGTATATGTAGTTCAAATCCAATCTACTCTGAACATATCAGGCCTACAATTCGTTTATGTAAGGTACACAGCAGATGCTCTGAGAGTTATTTGGTCTGACATGTCTGGAGAGCACTAGGCTCAGGGAGTGTGTGCTACAGGTTTATAAGCCTGTGTTTTTTGCCTGGATTTCTCCAAAAAGAGCACAAGAGCAAGGAGTGTATGTTGTTGGACATGCAGTGCAGTAGTAAGTGGCTGCTCAACGCTGAAGCACGTGGATCAGGACTGCAACTTTCCTAGATTTAGCTCCAGCTATTTCACAATGATGCAGAAGTACTCTTCTTTGAGAAAACATTAATAGGTGCCAGTGTGAGAAAGCATTAAAAAAACCCAACCAAGCAAAGAGAAAAATAGAACAGAAGAGATATGAAGCATCTCATATCACATTGCTTGCATGTTTACCTCTTTTATTGGAAACTAAATATTAAGTGAAGAAAGTGACTACAGGAAGAGATGAGAAAGTTAAGGCAATTGGCTATTGATATGGAGAATTAATTTTTGTTCTGCTAGTATGAGAGAGTTCTACGGGCAAGTTGCTTGATTCAAACTTTGCAAATGCTGTCAATAATTGTGGGTTTGGGTATCAGCTATATGCCCAGCTTAAAATCTTTCATCTAGGTTTACACAAATGCAGAGCATTTACAGCAGCAATTAAAATCACTAAGAGCTGGACTTGTTAAATGTTTTCCACAGTGAGAAAAGAAAACCTAAATATCTCAAAGTGAATATACCTAAATATCTCAAAGTGAATAAACCTAAATATCTCACAGTGAAAACTTGTCTTTAGTTTTTCCTCTGCCTTTATTTAAAGGGAATGTTAATAGTCACTTATTTTACTAAGTAAAATAAATGAATTAATATTTGTGGACAGAATTACTGCAATGAGGACTGCTATAAGGGGCTATGTGGGAATTCATAATTCTGTCTTCAGAACTGGCTTTAAGTAATGTGCTGGGCAAGCCCATGGGTTACAAGCTGAGCAGTAAAGGTAAATTAGAATGCCAAAGAACTGCCCATTAATGTACTACCTTACATACTGACCACTGAATGAGACAGAGGATCTCTCCAACATCCGAAAAGAATAGAGTTAAACTGAAGAAAATGTATGTTTAAGAAATAAAAAAGTTAAACCTAATTTAAACCTGGTATATTCTATGCTGTAATCACTTGATTTAACAATATTTTTCCTTCAACATGAATGTCTGTGAAACTAATAGCACTATAGATGTGGAAAATGACTGTCAGTCAACATACATAAAGTAATTGGTATGCTGGTTTGTAGGAATGAGTTTTGGAGATGCTTTTTAAAGAATATCAAACAGAGGAAGACTTTGTAATGTAACATTGTAGCTTTGATAAAGCAGGAGGAGAGAAAGATGTAAAATAATGTAATTTAAAGAAAAAACACAGGGAACATGTTAGCAAATGCTGGTAAGAAGGAATAAATCTCATTTTGGCTTTTCACTTGTTTGGGCTCTTTCCTGTTGAAAAACTGTTAGCTATGCACATAATTAGACATTCATGCTGCCACAATAAATCACTTTCCTGTACACACTGATGCACCCTGACACACTAAGCCCGAGCTGGCGGGTCTGCTCTAAATAAGGATCTGCTGAGTTGCTGACATGAACTTTTGATGCATTTCAAATAGAGACAGTGAGAATACTTTAACAAGCATCCTCTTTCTTTTTCAAAGACTCCCACAGAGTCTGAATATTACTGATTTATCAGAACAGTCCTGTGCATATACAATGCATCAGCGGAACTATGTTCATCACAGCATTTTACTGATGAACTACAGATCCTGTTCTCCTAATTTTCAGGCATTTATTTTTATTTCCTGTAATGAGTTTGGAGCATTCATGACATGTTTTTATAAATACAAATGCTTTTTCATGCATGCGAGGAGCTCTTTGACCAGGTAACATCCAAAACAAATAAAATATAGCTCTGAAAAAAACCCAGGACCAAACTAAACCTTTGAAAGCAAAGTCTAGAATAAGAAATGTTGAGAGTGATTACTTTCAACTTAGTTACATGAACATCAGTTCAAGTCTTGCTCTGGGAACAGAGAAATACTGAAAAGTACATTCATATGGTAAAATAGAGATCTAGGAGAAATTCTTAATTACGTTATAACGATTAAAGGTATTGGGGACGTCTACATTGTCAAATAAGTTGAATGCCTCTATGGAAGAAGAGGAACAAATATAGTTCAGCAGAACGAAGGCAGTATGTGTCTTTGTGTTCACAGGCCTTTCCTTGACATTGTGTAGGTGAACAAGTAGAAAACGTTTGGCAGAGTCACAGGTATAGCTGATTTCACCAAAAGCGAGAAGGGAAGGCTAAATGTATTTGCTAGCTTGGCATATCATGTCAGATAATCCAGTTGTACTGCTCACTGATTATGCATGTAATCAACCAAGGTGTGTCAGTTGGTGCCAGGGAGGTATGGCTGCAGCACTAATAGGTGAGGGAGGAGGCGATAAAATGTAATTGCTTTAATTTGGAGGCACATCTTGCTATGTGCTGTTTTGTGGAATGACTCCAGATTTGTATGACAAAGTGTAAATTAGATAGACCAGTTATTCTGACAATCATTACACTACCTCTGTTTCAATATTACTACAAGAAATGTAGTTGATACTTGTTTTTTTTTTTTATATGCTACACTACTATTTCATCTCTCTGACCTGGAGACAAAGAATTATTGAACAATACTAGCAATGTGCTACACCATAATCCAGATTGTGGGCTTTTGCCCCTTTTTGTCAATGTTCATCATGCTCAGTGTTTCTCAGGAGAGTCTTCCCCTACAACAACCTGCAAACAGGTTTGTAAGTTTGTAAACCAGGGTGCACAGGAAACAGATATTAGTAAGTTGAGAAAAGAACTAAGTAGGAAAAAAAATGTAAAGCTTAGTTTCCATAAAAGAACAGAGAGGCCTGTGGGCATTTCCAGAATGATATTTCATCTGTTAATAAACATTATTATTTCAGCCATCTGATGGTTCAAGTCCCATTATATTTTTATTAATTTTAATTAACACTTTACCTAGACATCAGACTGTATTATGGTCTAGGTTTTGAAATAATTTTCCTGAAAGTGTATATCTTCCTTATCAGCTCATATCTGCCTGGAAGGCAGAAAAAAGTGGTGTATATAATTTAATAAAAGAGAAAAAAAAAAACTACTAGCCCCTTTTCATCTCATGATCTACAGTCAGATGATGACTCTCATCAGTGTTGGCAAGAAGAAATGAGACTGACAGTTGATTGATTGGAGAATGATTTGGCAGTTGAACTGTTCTGAGGCAATGCAGCAAGCAGCTTTGGCCTTAATATTTTCTATTACATGTACTTCTTCTGGCACAAGTAAAAGAAGGTTTGATTTATTTTTGATGGATCTCCTCCATATCAGTTTTAAAACTCATTGTTGAGGAACACCTGAAGTTAATTTATGCTTCCATAAAAACATTAAATGCTTTCAGGTGCAGAATCCCTCCATGTTTTACTGATAGTAAGAGAAGTCACTTGCTAAAAGGTGTTTTTATGCTATTTTAACTTCTGACAGACACTCAGATAATTTGTATTTTTCAGACTCTGGGAAGTAAAAAAAATGAAATTGCACAGGGGGCTTGATGTTATTTTGGCAAATAGCTGCAAAGATTATTGGAAATCTTTGGTTTACATTAAGGATCCATCACAATATACTGCTATTATGTCTCAAATAAGATGCCTTCCGATGAGCCATCTGCTAAACTTTTATTTTTAACCTAATAAAAATCTAAATTCTCAGCTTTGATATCAACCGATCTATGTCAATTTATTCCAAAAGAGAGTTTAATCTAGTTACACTATTGTGAACTGATGGGTTACTTAACTGTCTGCATGTAAAATTCACATTCATGTCAAATGATACCTATGTTGTATAGTCTTGTTCAAACTTTACTTGTGTTTATGTTGAAAACCAGAAAGGACTGAAAAAAAGTGCAGAGAAGAGAAAAGATTGGGTGCTGGCAGATTGACAGGGAGAGAACAACAGAAAATAAATGTGGGTAAGCCATTAGGCACATTTGCAGCAAATAATGAAACATCCTCCCTAAAGTGTTGCCATGCAGGGTGAAAAAGGATGAATGGCTTTCATTCAAAACAAAGGCTGGGGATGCACAGTTTAGGAGTGGAGATGTTGAGGGAGCTCCTTTCCCAACCGCAATATGAGAGAGAAGCTGATGGGGATATAGGAATGAAAAGACAAATTTGTTAAACAGGAGGAGATTATTAGTGGAAGACTCTGGAGCTGAACAGTCATAGAAAGCATAGGAGCTAATGCTGAAGGGAGTATACAACACCATAGGACTGACAAAACTATAACTCAGAAGACCTAAGTGGAAAAATATTTATGGGAATAAGGCCAAAAGAATCTTACCTGTTAATCTTGACTATCATATGCATCTGGATAGCAACATGCAATCCTGAAAATACATGCTTTGATGTAATCCCCTAATTTGCAAACACACACGAGTTTTTCCACTCCCACGTGGATTCTTGGAGTGAATTGGGATAAGAAGAAAGACCTAGATTTGTACCCTTCACGCCTTTTGTCAGGTAACAAACATTTTCTGGGTGTTTTCACTAGTTGATGGAGGAAATTAGGCATCTCTTAAAAATAGCTCATATCTCAGGTGAACTAAATATCCCTCAACAGATGTCTGTCACCACTGACGGTAGAAAGTACTTTACAGACAGGAGGTCTCTCTCTTGGCTGTAGTGATTACATAGCTAAAGCTAAGTGACAAATCCTGGATTTCCCTTTCATTTGTGAGAGAATTTGAAAGAAAGGAATCACCACAGGGGAAAGGATATAGCCTGGGGCATTAGACTATTTGCATTCATAGAGGTGAATACTTATTCCATATTTTTACACTTGGACACTGACTGTGTGTCTTTCTGTCTGTATGACCAGCAGAAATGTCTTCTTACTAAAAAAAAAAAAAAAGTAAAAGCACTGAGAAACTGCAATATATGTTAAATTGTGCTGTGAAAAGCCATCCTTGATGAGTCTCAAGTGATGAGTCTCAAGTGGCAGAATCTATCATTATGGTATATTCTGACAGCTAGAGCTTTTTAGGGTTTGTGTTTATTAATGGGCACTTCTATAGCTGAGCTTGGTTCCAGACACTGCCAATGCCTGGAGCCAACTGAATGCAGAGTTATGTAAACAAACCTCAACAGCCATGAAGAAAGTGGCTAACTTGGTAAGAAATACCTGTGAGAAAGGCATGTATATTTACTTCTGTCTCGTGTGAAGAAACTTATAAGAGTTGAAATGTTCTTTGGTGAAAAAATGAGGAAAAAATTAATCTTTCATTTAATTACATAATTGAAGATTTATTTTCACAAGTATATAAAATAAGCACTATGAGTACACACATATGGAAGAAGATTGTCAAACCTCAAACAGGTAGTCCTAGTTGAGAGTCTGAACTTTCACCTACTTGTCTTTATATCAGTATGATACAGGAAATGTTTATGATTTTAATATTCAAATTGTTCTGAAAATACAGCTACATTTACAAATTTCCCTCCATGGTAGCTTTTGCTAGATTCCTCCACAGTATTCTCCACTTTATATAGGATAAATTTTAAAGGGAAGATATTTTTCTGCCCAGTTCCTAATTGTGATACATAGAACACAAGGCTCTGCTCTGGGCTAGCTATGATACAAACAGTGGATACAGCCATCAGTAGTGAGGCTGTTCTCATAATTGGGATCTTAAATAATAAGTTTTATTGCTTATTTTTAAAAATGCTTGTCTGGTTCACAATTTCCCTAGTGTTCAACTGATTTAATTACTTCTGTTTATGCATGTTTTTATGTCAGATTAGAACACTCTTTAAATACATTTGATCCTCAAAAGTTCATTAAATGACTCTTCAGTTGATTGAATCAAGTTTTATTGTACAAGTAACTGCTTTTGTAAATAAAAATAAATATGCAATCATTACATCTAATTACAACAGAGAAATCAAGATAATATGGACCTATTAGATGAAAGGCAAAAGCATTGACATGCTTAGAAAATACTCTTCAGACTTGAAATTCATATAGGGATGGATTTGAGTTTGATAATAGGATTTGTCTTTATTATGTGAGGGTAGGAAAAACACAAATAACAGCCTTAATTTAAGATAACTGGTGATGGTGCAGAAGGGTGGCTGTTTAGATATTGTGACAGAACCTTACTTTCAGAATGTGACAAAGAAGATGTGTCATAGAATTAGCATTTGTGGACTTCAATATATTTTGTGTTCTGCTGAAGATTTCTTTTTGACTTTTGACTTGCCATGTACACCCAAACTCTTAATACCTATCCCAGATATTTTCAGTTATCTGGTCTTCAATTTGCTTACCTCTTAAAAGAACAGAGACCATCCAGTATCAAGATTAATCATATAAAGAGGTCAAGGCAGGTTAAATGTTATAAGAATGATATAAATATTTATTGAATGAGGGAATGGAAGGAAATATTGTTGCTGAGGGATTCTGTTTCTCTGCATGAGCTGGAATGTCACCTATAAAGTACTGTACCATTGCTGCATTTTGCATCATCCTTGCTCTAAATTAGGGTAATGTAAATGTAGGTCCAATGTTTCTCTATTCTCCCAAGAGCTATCACACCCCCTGGGGGCTAGGGAGTCAGTCCTAGGAAAAGGTGATCCCGTACTTGCTCTGATGAGCACACACTGCCCAGACAGTGGGCAAGTATTTAAATGACTTGTCAAGGTGCCATTTGCCTAACAGGGGCAAAAACCAATCCTCACACAGTCTAATTCCAGCTGACATTTGCATTCTAATCAGTATGAACTTCATATTTAATGTCTGATTATACGTTTACTCTGTTAATATCCATATGGCCTTTGAGTATCACTTTCTGTCTAGTATTTTGAATAATCATGTCCTATCCCTGACCTGAGCATCTCTCAGCATAGCTGCAACTGTGGTCATGTCCACAGCTTTGCTCCTGTTAACCTAAGCAGCTTCTTTTATGTTCTTATCAAGAAAGGACGACGGCATATTATTTTCCCTTGTGATAAGTATTAATCACTCTGTGGTAAAGTGGTTATGGTGTGTGAAGTTGCCTGCTGGCAGTCCTTGTGAACAATTTATCACTTTGGTTCCTGCTTTGTTAAATGTTAAAGTTTTAAAAAATAAATTAATCTCTTTTTTATAATTATATATTTACATATTTGACTTCAAGACTGTAAATTCTTCAGGGCATGAGAGGGAAGTAGCAGCTTGTTCAGCACCCAACACATTTTAGTCTCATTTTGTACCGTGTTTGATGCAATGAGTATTATTTCTGGACAGGGCCAACTGAAGCTGGCACACAATGCCAGCCATTGCTCTGAAAGAGAAAAATCGACATAAAATAAGGCTATTCTCAACTAGATCCATGTCTAACTATGCTAAAGGTTTGACAGTTTTAATCTCCAGAACTTGAGTTAGAACATTTTCATAGAATATGTAGAACTTCAGGGTTCAAATACAAATGGAATATTACAAAATGCTTCTATGCATGTTGGCAGTAGATACAGGTATGTAGCTACTAGGAGAGAAATGAATGTGAGTAGAATGTGCTCAAACTAATGGAAGCAAGAAATATATTTAATTTAACAAAAGCATTTCAAGTGAAAATTGATAGATATAAGTTCTTTAAAAATGACTATACTACTTTTTTCACAAATGATTTTAGGGTTTAGAGATCATGTGAAACTGTCTCCAACTGGTAAATCTACTAACACTGCAAAATTGAACATAGTGATTGACCTTGAAAAAACATAGTTTTTTAAGATTACTGGCTATATTTAAAGAATCATCCTAAAATGCAGAGTTGAAATACATGAAGCCTTGAGGCTGTTGTCTGACTTGAGCTAATGTGATGGATTCTCTTAATAGGAAAATCATCCTTGTCACTACTAATCTTCAGTGACTGACACCATGATTGATCTTGAAAGTAAACATAAACTTTTTATTGATACCACTGTCCTTTCAGATAGAACACTGGAGTCAGTAAGGTTTTTTTTTAATAACAAATGGATATGGAACAATCAAAATTTTTCTGTTTAATTTAGTTTATTACTTAAATATGTTGCTCTTCTACTGTGATACACTGTAAATCTGAAAATTACTGCAGTATAGATCTCTTTTTCTTGACTAAGTATCCCTGTAATTTGTTTGCTATTGTAATTTACATGCTAAAAGTACTGTATTGAGTTATGTACTCTATGTGCTTGCAAAACATTTTAAGAATTCTTGTAAAATGCAAAATCAAAAACAAATAAAAATATAAATTTATGTAAAAAAGTAGTTAATTATGGTAAATCAATTTCAAAATCAGGCAAATAGTCACAATTATTCAGTTAGGTACTTACTGCTTTCTGTATGCATGATGCAGAATGGATCACACCATCCACTATCATCCAATGATGAGAGCAGGATAAATGGATTTCAGTGAAGAGATACCTCTCTTTTTCTCCTCTCCCACCTTCCTTGTCAAATCCAACTGGAGTTTCATTTAAACTATAAGGGTTTTCTATTTTACTGGTATTTTCACTTGAGGTTGCACTATCCCCAACTTAGTTGTATCTTCAAATTTTTTGCAGATGCGGAATTTGTTTTCAAGCCTTTATCAGCTAAACCTCATGGAGTTTGATGCCAATTCCCTCTTCTCCCTCCCCTGCCTCTCCTCAGGGGTTGAGTTGGGATAAGGACACACTGGCACCACACCCTTGGAGAAACATGGGCAGCCAAACTGTGCGTGATTGACCCTGGTTGGTTGTCAGGTGCCCATCAAGCCTCACTATCACTCCCCTCCTCAGTCAGATAGAGGAGAGAAAATATAATGAAATGCTTGTGGGTTGAAATAAGGACGGGGAAAGATCACCCACCAATTACTCTTAGGGGCCAAATAGACTCAACTTAGGGAAAATAGATTTAATTTATTATGAATAAAATCAGAGTAAGATAAAGAGAAATAAAAATTAATCTTAAAGCACCTTCCTGCCTCCCCTTTGTCCTGAGCTGAAGTTTATCCACATTTTTTTCTGCCCCTTCCACCTACAGTTGCTCAGAGGGAAAGAAAATGGGGATTGTGGTCAATTCATCACATACTGTCTCTGCCACCCTGTCCTTCTCAAGGGGAAGACTCCTCAGACTCTTCCCCTGCTCCAGCATAGGGGCCTTCCCAAGGTATCAGGACCTGAGCTCACAACAGGTTTTCTTAAGTCCTTGGTCCAAGATAAGTGTAAGAGCATACCTGACAGCAGCATTTTGCCTTTAATAAGGCAGTATTTAAAAATATTTGATTCTTTTCCAAGTTCTTAAGTAGCATTATAATAACATATTGCAGCTTGGAAACATTGATTTTTCAATGTTGTATCTATCATCTGCTACAAGAGATTACATTGTCTTCATAATTATTCCTATATATCAGCTTGTTTAAGACAAGTTTTTGAGTTTTCTCTAAATATTTATTGTTTGCGCTGCAGATGGTTGATTTCTTATTTTACCTTTTGAGCAAAAGTTAAACTTGTCAAACAGACTTTCTGGTTTCTCTTCTCCTGTTTTTTGAAACAAATGCAACTGATCACTTTACAGTTAAAATTCATGTTGACAATTCTTGTTTAGTCCATTTCTTAATGCTGTCTTCCATTTGCACTGTTAAAGCTTTCACCTAAGCACCTGCAAATCTGCAGCTGTTGTTTTAGTATTTTTGTCTGGTTCCCATGATATTCTCATGGCCTTGCCTCTGAGCACACCCAGACAATGCAAAGGGCTCCTGATGGCAAATGACTGGCTCTGACATGAGCCTTATCCCTTGTCTCTCTCCTTTTTTATACTACTGGTTTTAGAGTTTCTAGTTTATACTATAGGAAAAGGAGGACTAGTGAACAACATCATAGAAAATAGCCATGACAAAAGCACACTCTAATCAACACCAGCAACATCATGAACAAGAACAGGAGCAGGGACATGAAAGGAACAGGAACAGGTTCTCCAAGAGACAGTCTGGGCAGGCCCCTGAGAAAACTATGTAGTAGTAAGAAAAAATTATGGTTGAGGACCTCCTGCGGCACTGGAAAGAATACTCACGATCAGATTGCACACTATAATTTCTCTGTCCAGTTAGCCACTGCAGAAAGTTTTGCATTTCCTTTTTCTTTCACTCTCTCTCCCTCTTTCCATTGTTTTGTTCTAGTCTGTTTCATTTTCCATGAAAATAAGTAACCTCTACTTGCTATTCATGGTCAATGTGAATCTCCTAGTCTGAAGACTGCAGGGCAGGCTCCTCCATCATCCAGACCAAACCAGAGCATGGTACAACCTCTCTCTTGGTTGTACAATCTATCTCCACTCATGAGAAATTGAGGGAATAAACAGAAGAAGCAACACACACAATGCTTAGCCTGTGGACGTGCTCCTGCATCCCGTAGCTCAGACAGAGATGAGGCACTAACAGCAGTTGAGTTGTGGTAGCTGTACTAAGCCTTTTTACAGTTTCAGCTATAATAGGGGCTGCAGACAATTTCTATCCAGAATATCTGGTCTAAAAGCACTTGTGTGCTCTGTATTTGTAGGACTGCTGACATCAACTGTCAACTTTCCCTTGCAGTACTCAAACATACACATTAGCTTTTAAGGAAAATTAAAGATTTTATTTTAATTTTTTCCTTTTTCTATTATGTAGAATAGTCATGAACATGGAAATCAGAAGGACATGAGAAAACTTGACATGTATTTTTAAAAACTTGAGTTTTACACTGAGATCCAGGTCAGTTCCCTTAGCTAATTTTTAGATTGTTAGTTATCTAGTACAATTCAGTGATCTGACATAAGGAGAGCTTATAATAAGTGAGGTGAGAAAGGCACCCAGTAAGTATTTCTACCTGTGTGAAATACCCGCTTTATAATACGACAATTTAAGACATGATGATCTAGACTTTAGAGCCCTGAAACGTAGTTGAATAAACCAAATCTAACAGCAACAGAGAGTCCATAGGAAATATGGAAATTAACCGTATCTAACCCTTGCTCATTAATTTAAACTTACTTCACAATGAAACCTAAGAATCTATTTAATTTCAAATCAGCATGGAAGCAGTCTCACTTTTGCAACTCATTTTGGAACCTTGTGTCTTCTTACGAATAATACATGAGATCATCTATAGTTAAGGCCACCTTCAAATTCTCCAAGAAAAATCTTAAACAAAATGTTAGACCTATGTTGAAAGCCTAATTTCTGAACCTGTCATATTAATTTATTTATTTGCTTCAAGTCCTTGATTAATTTTTAATGAGGTAAAACTTCATTTAGATGATACATTTAAATATCAAGCTTGCTGACATGATTATCAATATTTCCTTCAATACAATTAGTTAAACTACATTAAGTAACAAGGAAGTAATGTCAATTCTGTCACACTGCTATGGATCATACTATCAGCATTGTCAAAAGTTTTCAATCTTGCCTGCTTTTATTAAAAACTAAAATAGAAGGGAGACAGCATATTTAAATATGAGTGATCCTTATTTCTGTTTCCCAGTCCTACCACGTATTACCAGCATGTGAATGTCTGCTACTGTGTTAAATGAGAGTAAGACCATGCCACACACCAGATATACACAATAACACACTCTGAAGCAGCCAAAATATCACATGGAGTTTTATGTTGTGTTTTCAACTACATGATTAAGATACTCTATCCCTTTACATACAAACCAATCACACAACAAAACTGCAAAAAGAGGGACGTGAACAGATGGGAAGCTTTCAACACTTCCTAGCTTCTGACTGCAAACATTCTAGAGTATTCTGCTTTAAATTCAACCAGTTCTTATGTGCACTAACATCATCTTCTGAATTTTAATGACAGAAAAAAAAGGGCATAGTTGATGGACTGGTGATGTACAATGAAGATATACTGAGGCGAAATCAAGACATACCTAAATTTCATTCAACTCACATATTTTCTCACTTCATCTTGGGTGTTCTGGAGAATTGGTCCTTTATACAATTCTTTGTTTTCAACTAAAAGCAGGAATATGACTTTTTTTTTACTGGAGTAGTAAACAAGATCAAAATAGATGATGAGACAGAGACAAAGAAGATACAGTAATATTCAGATGGCAGTTTCTAGTGTTCTATATGGTGAAACAAAATCTTACTTATACATAAATTTTAAATTTAAGTCCTTAATAGACGAGAGCAAGGACCTTTTCTCCAAATTCAGTCCAACAAAAATGTCCTTGGGAACAGGGAAAGAAACCCACTAGTATACTAAACAAACATCCATATAAATCTGGTGAAGACTGTAGAAACAGTAGTTAGAATATGAAGTCTTAGGTGCTTTTGGTCACTTCTACAGATCCCTGAAGCGTCTTGCTTTCTTTCCCTATAGAAGTGCACATTATCGCAGTAAATTTTCAAAAATCGTTAACTGGATGATTGCACAGTAGCTCTGTTATTCCAATCCTACTAACTCACCAACACTTTCAAACAGCAGTACCTCTAGGCAAAATATGTTTAATCATATTTTTTTAAGCTTGTGTTGCAAAGCCTTAACAAACACATGCAACATTACACTTTCTTCCCTCCAGCGTCAACTAACATAGCTCAGGGAGGTTTTTATCAGTACTTTTAAATTACTGGATTTTGACACAAGGATGTTATGAATCCCCATTGAAACTAAAAGGACACAAAGTCAATCAGCTCTTTTTAAGTTTGAATCTGCACAGCTAGATTTTGTAATGCATTATAATTGAATTAAAGACACTGTTTGGCATCGGTGTAGATGATAGGAAATAAGACAAAAAAAACCCCAGAAGATAAGACAAGAGAGCTGACAATAAACATAGAGAAATGATGAAGAAAAGGAAGGCATCCTGATTTTATTGCTCCAATTTATGCATTGCTTACAGCAGTGCAAAGTGAACTTCAAAGCAGCTAGAACAGTGAAGACAAGCATCAATTTACTGTGGTGTATCTTGCCGACTTACAGAAAAAGAACAACAAATCTGATTTGGAATTTGTAGTGAAGCTCTCAGACTGACTTCTTATTTTCAATATATTGCAGTCTTAAAGAGGAAGAAAGTGATTATTATGACTTATACTGGGCATTTTTAAAATAAATGAATTTTTTTATATTCGATGGAAAATATGAATTAATCTTCAATTCCAAATGGACCCACAGAAGAAATACAGAAGAGCATGATGATCACAGAATGATATAATGTATCAATTCAACTCATCTTCTTTTGTTTTAAACAGAGATTTCATAAATACTGGGACATATCAGTAATCCTAAAAGAAAAAAATATTTTCTAAACTACTCCCAAAACCACAAATTAGAATAAAAGTTAATGCAGGAAGCTTTGCTGTGATCATAAAACATGTCAGTAAACTGAACTTTAAGTTACTGGATTCTAGTCAAGACTTTTTTGTCCTACTTAGGAATTGGTTCATAGTGACAGAATTTATTTCCCCTGTGAAGTCAGACATTGTCAGAGAGGAAAAGGGATTAGGTTCTCCTAATCTGGATTTGAATATAAAAAGAAAAAGCATTTACTAAAAACTATTATCTGAGTTCTTTAAGATATATAGCCATTGCTGCTAGAACTTCCTTTGGTTTTCCTTCTAAATGAGAATAACTGGAGAGCTGCTTTGGTCCTAGCAAATCCATAAATGTTTCTGGCAAAAACAAAGCTTAGCAAAAGTAAGGGGGAAGCATGTTTATTCCATTTTGATGGTAAAAACCTGAACATTCAGGGCAGAGTCACTAAACATCCTCTTCTTTTTCTGGGGGAAGGGAAGTCTCAGTCTTTTCTTATACTACTCCCTTCCACATTGTTTCGAAGGCTAATAATACTTGCAAGGATAATGTTGTTAAGATTTCCTTCTGAATAAGAGCTTCACAAAAGATGTAAAGAAATCTCTAAGTAAAGATGCTTTTTTAAAAAAGAGAAAGCAAAACAGATTAAAAGAAAAAAGGAAAAAAATATTTGAATGAAATGTAGAGGCTATGAATAAACCTCTTAGGGCTACCAATTTATCACTTTATTTTCCTGCTCCAAAAACCTCAGAAGAGTGCTGCAATTTACTAGCTAGGGAGTAATTTATTTATTGTCGACAGCTAGACCTGAACAAAGAACCAGCACAAATAACAACTCTAACCGGCACTAAATAAAGATTACAAGGATATTACATCTTCCTTCACTGTATCTGAGGGTGACTAGTCAGGAAAGTGACTTGTGGTAGTGTTTTGCACTGGAGAAACCTGCCAGCAACACTGAGTATAATGAGCTTCCTGATGATTCTCACACAGCCTTGAATTTCAGGCAAGAAATAACTGGTGCTCAGCTCCTTCACCACAAGCCTATGGCAGCTGCAGGAGGGTGATTGGCTCTTTGGGAAGACAGACAAAAATGTCAAGAAGGCAGACATAATTAAAGCACAATGTAAAATGAAACTATATACAAGCAGAGAAAATACAATGAATGACAATACTCTCCTTAATGTTTTAGTTTATTCTGGTTGCTTCTTTCCTTCATTTCCTTTTTTCTCCACTTACAAGAACTTCAGTTGATACATAGCTTGTGCCAAGCTATGAGTGAGCTCTGATTTAAAACATATTTCCTACATAGCATGGTCAAGCTTTGCTGCACTGATAACCCTGAAGCAAGCCTGGCTGGGAGTCCTCAATCATGTCTTTTTTATGTTGGGTATCAGGAAAGAAACTTCTGAGAAAAATTACTGGGATTGTCAGGACTGATACCTTTTACTACCTGCATCTTTGTTTTGGGACATATTCTGCATGTATATAGATGTAGATAGACATGATTATTTCTTTTACTTGCAGAATTTTCAATCTATACATGCATATCTGTGCACATCTCTATGAAAACAGAAGAAATATGTACACATTTTTGCACATTCATGTGAAAATATAGTGTGAATATTTTTAGAAGTATAAGGGGGAAGGAGAATCTTAATATTTTACTGTCCTATCTCATTTTCTCTCAAGGAAAAGCAACATAGCTGCTTACCATTTCAACCAGAGTATGTGCCTGAATGTATGCACACATTTGTTAATGTATGCAAGCAAATATATATGTGCAGAAACACATTATATGTACTGATATTATTTCTCCTTTTTCTCCAAATTGTTGTGTTAAAATTTTCATCTTTCTGTCCAGTACCTGAAAAAAAGATCAATTATATATTAATCGATTTATTTTATACTATTTTATATTTTGCTTTATAGACAATTTAACGGAGCATCATCTAATTTTGCAGCAAGCAACTTTAGAATTCTGTTGTTCCAGACTCAGTCACTGTCTTTGTATTGAGTATTGTCCTGAGGACTCTTGACAAATTCTAATTAATTTTTCAGATTCATTGACTTGGTTTCAACATGTCTTTTCTGGGATTTCCAGAACATGTTTTAAAAGAAAAAAAGAAAAGTTCTAAAACCAAGACAAACAGACCTGAAGCTAACCCAAATGCAACTGAATTTCAACAACAAAAAGAAGAAAAAGGGAGAGAGAGAAAGCATCCATATGGAAGAGCAAAACCTGTAACAGGTATACTTAAAGTTTGGCTTGACTGTATACAGGGAACTACTCTTCACTGGAAGATGATTATATCGGAATATATAAACTAGTCAAAAATAAAATGTCTTTTGAAAACAGAGAGAGCAGGTGTACAGATAGAATAGAAAAAAAAATCACTGAGACTGCACATTTAAACAAAGTGGTTTTAGATCCAGGAGAGAATTTCTTGTTAGATCCTCTGATATTCACCATTTCTAGACATTCCATTTCTTAATCATGCAGTCTAGAAAACTGAAACATGATGGAACAAGTTTCTCTTGGTCTTTCCTGTTGGAGCTATATACAAATAATAGTCATTGTGATAGGAACTTGAATCTCATTTTTTCCTACTGTAATACTGTTATATCTACAAGGCTGCTGTTTCTTCTTTGAGAAGGAATAAGGTACAGAAGGGCAGTTATGATTTTTTTTATATCATTCTTCCAAATACAAATTTTTAATTTCAGGTCAGAACAGATTTTAGATTTCACTTTTCTCTCCACTTCACATACTGTTCCTTAATGAATGTGAGCATATTTAGTTACTCAACATAAAAAACAGTTCTATAAAAACTGTAATCATTATTCTTAACAGTTACTTTGAAGTCTGCGTTTTCATGAAGTCCAAACTATGATCTTGTTCTTGGGTCTTTTAATCACTTCTGAAACATTATAGAAATCTCACATGAGGAGTGGATGTCAAGGATATTCCTCACCTTTTATCATCAGTTTTTTTTAAAATTAACTTAATACTTCAGACACTTTGCCTTCCTGAGGTGTCAAGTGGACCTTTAGAAACAGTCTACCACAGGACCAAAGTCTGAGAAATAACATGTGTGTTTGACACTGGAAAATGTACTTGAGTCTTAATGCAGCAGGTTCATCCAGATCCACTCGCTGTATTTGCTGAGGGGAAATTATGAGCCTTCAACCCATAAGCAGAAGTGTGGTTTCTGCTCCATGCTCAAAACTGTCTGAGGAGCGGGCCACCATTACAATGTTTCTGAAGTCTCAATAAAACAAAAAGAAAGACTAAGAAATCTCAAACCAACCAATCAATAACAACAAACAAAATGAGCAGAATCCCTCCCAACCCCCTCAAAAAATCCCCCATAGGTGTTGCTGAATGATATCAGGTCTATACTGTGTCTTCAGTGAACGAATCACTGGACTCCAAAACCAGATTCATAGCTATGTGACTTACTGGTCTCATCTAAAAGTTCTTTCTTTTTTGAAAAGAGTAAAACAAGGCACACAAAGCCAGGGTATAATCATCACTGTCTATCATGGAGATAATTAAATGTTCCCACTACAGGGCACTCTTTATTTCCTTTGACATGGACCTAGAAACACATTATGTCACATGCAGTTAGTGGATTTGAATATTCATCAGTATCCAAGAAGTCAAGTACCTTTCTGACTTTTGATAGTTTCTTTTTTGAAGTGTTCCTCTTTATCCATATATGCTTTGCAGAATGCATTTAAATTGACAGTGAACTTCTTGCACATTTCCTTTTCTGGCACATATAAATGAAAACTACCAGTCTGTAACAGAAATAACTTTAGTCAATGTCAGTGTTTGTTCGAAAGTTAAGAAAAATCAAAATTCAGCACAAGAGAGGAATCTGCACTATTTTCTCATTCATCTACATGTTCAGAAGTTTGTGATCTTAATTTTCTTTCCCACATCAACGAGAAAATACTCGGTGCTATTAAGCCCAAGGAATGTACACTTCTGAATGTCATAAAAAAAAGGTAGACCCTTGGAGTCTAATGAATGCTTTAGACTTTGGTCAGAAAGGGTCATTTGTTGGCCAAATGAAAGCACAATTGACATGGAAGAGTCCAGTTGTTGATATGATGGTCATCCTCTGCTAAGTTTGAGTATAATGGGTCCTAGGAAGCAAGGAATAAGTTAAAGGAGCTGTGAAAGTGGCCTAATTTTTGCCAAGGTCTGCAGAAAGTTTCTTTGAACACATTTCAATTCCCACTCCTGTTCTTGAGCTCAGTACAGTATTACAAGAAAAAAATTGTGAACTCTGTGGTTTCAGCCCTAACAAACAAAAAAGAAACAATTGTATTTTTAAACTATCACAGACAGTTAATTTCTCTCATACCAGCACAATTAAACATCCCTTAGGCTTTTTGGAACTTTTTTCAGATTATTCAATCTGAAATCACAGTGATTGTGGCTAGAGATTTGGTGGCGAACTCGTTAGAAAAAACTTTCCATTTTATTCCTTCATTTGGATTTCTCAGGCCCATTAACTGACCACCTCAGTCTACAGGCCTGCTATCCCCAGCAAGGAAGGGCATATAGAAAAACCAAAATTAAAAAAAAAATCCTTATCTATCCACATAGAACCAGAAGCAGGAAAAGCAAACTTCAGTATATATACCCCAATGGAACTTAGTCGACCACCTCACCAAAGCTGATATGGAAAAAATTATACAATTCACAGAACCTACTATTATTCTTTTTTTTTTTTTTTTTTTTAGTTTGTATAAATATCAAGTCTTTCTGGAGTCCCAGGAACTACAAAAGCAACCGATAATAGGTGTAGGGGAATCAAAGAAGTTAATATAGTTATTCATGCATAAAATATATACTTTAACATGTAGAGTGCCAACCGTACTCTAGTAAGTTGGTTCTTCATTTTTTTCTCATGTCTAGAAAATCTTTTATTACTACAAGAAATCATGTGCTGAGTAAAATACAAAACCAGTTTTACTTTGGCAAGGTCAAAATGTGCCCCAAGTATTCTCTAGTACTGCAATAAATGTAGACTTGCCACTTCCTCAGCATGAGAGCTGGGGTTGTTTAGCCTTGAGAAGAGGAGGCTGAGGGGAGACCTTATTGCTTTCTACAAATACCTGAAAGGAGGTTGTGGACAGGATGGAGCTGGCCTCTTCTCCCAAGTGACAGGGGACAGGACAAGGGGGAATGGCCTCAAGCTCCACAAGGAAAGGTTCAGCCTTGACATCAGGAAAAAATTTTTCTTGGAAAGGGTCATTGGGAACAGGTTGCCTGGGGATGTGGTTGATTCACCTTCCCTGGAGGTGTTTAAGAAACAGGTGGATGAGGGGCATGGTTTAGTGACTGATAGGAATAGTTGGACTCTATGATCCAGTGGATCCTTTCCAACCTCATGATTCTGTGATTCTGTGATTCTGTGATGTGTTCCCTCATGGCTGCTATATTATAGAAAGCTGAGCTCCAAAAAAGGCCATGATTTGGTCAAACCAGGAGCTCTCAGCTACAATTATTTGGTTTCTGCTGTTGATTAAGCAATATTTTTGCTTTTTAATTAGGAAAAATGAATGAAATCAGTGTAACTTGTAAACTTCGTGTGAGATATGACAAATAAGAGATGTTTAGCATCTAAAGTGGTTGAAAAAATTAGCAGTGTAAGATTGTTGTCTGTCACAGGGCATGGCCTGGCAGCATACACTACATCATGCTAGTCTCTTTATGTCAGCATCAGTGCCTTCAAACCTGTATCTGGATATACTTTGGATATTTTCATCTTGGTAAGAGGAAATATGTTACTGATAGGATATTGGGCTTTATATATTCACAATATTTTATTTAGCAAAGACAGAAGATGTATTGCAAATGCTTTTCAGAATCACAGAGGAAGTGCTTACTGATTCTGTGAATCTCTTCCTTTGAGGGATAGGCAGATATTTTTCAGGTAAAACTTCAATAGAGGAAATAATATTTTCTTCTTCATTCTAGAAAAATAAAGATAGTTTTAATTTAGAAACAGACTATAACATTCTCAGCTAATGAACAAAAGAATAATTTTAAAGCTAATTAATGAATCATTTTAAACCAGAATGTGCTTGCAAAATAAGGATAAACAATCTGTTCCCTCATCTAGATAAAAAGTATGTCAGTTTGTGATAGCAGTAAATATAGTGCATTTAGAATCTTGCTGATATCTGAGAGGTTTATTGTGAAAGTTCCATTTATTGGAAGTAGGAAAACTTTTAATAAATCAGCTTTGAAATTAACCTTAGATATTATGGGCATAGCAAGTCAAACTGCTGATAATATAGAAGATTTAAGTCAGTAGCAGCAATATTTTCTGCAGTTTAATATCAAAACAGAGATGAACAGGTGTTTGTGACACCTGAAATGGTAATTCTGTAAATTCCCCACTTTCAAAGAAAAGGGAAAGTAATGTAGTAGTTAACATGTATGCTGTGGACATAGTTTTGTCTACAGAGGTTTTAGTGTGGTTTTTTTTCTTATTTGTTCCATGGAGATTTGGAGCCCTGAACAGCCTTTATAGCACCTCATATTATGTGGCATGGTCACAGAGTGCCATATACATACAAGCAACTGAAGTTATACCATCAAGGCTGATGTTTTGTGGTTGACCTAGGATGTGTCTCTTTGGAAAGGCATACATGTCTGTGTTAAAAACTTTGAACAGAAGTGCTCTGGGTAACACTTGGTCATTGTCATACATGTTCTCTGCTTCCATTTGAATTTTACTTTGCAGAACTTAGCAGATTGAATTTCCATGAGCAGAGGGAATGAGGTAGAAATTAATGTCTTCTCTCCCTCTCTGTCTCTAATGCTCCTGCTGCCACCTCACTTTGTATGCCATGGCTGTTATTTATATCAAATGTAGAAGGAAAAAAAAATTATAATTTGGTAGTGATTCTCCATCTATTGCATTGGCAGATTTTTGCGAATGTAGTGTTATGCAAGGACCTTATGTCACTGAAGCGTTTTTTTCTACATGCCCTCCAGCAATGTAAGACACCCTACCCACGTCTGTAGCATAATATGTCACTTACTCGCTTTCCAACTGGAAGTAACAAGCAGAAGTGCTTGATACCCTGCTATGAAATGCACTCATCTAGCACAGCATCATAGAACCTTGCCCATAACGTAACTTTGTGCACTATGTATGCAACCCACAGGTTCTGTGTAATTGGAAGAACTTGAGAGTTCTATATTACTTTCCAGAAGAGGGGGGAAAAAAATAGGAAAAGATATTTCACTGGGGAAATGAGGGTAAAAATGCTGACCATATTCCAGAATAAAAGGAGAAACATGAGAAGATTATGTACAGAAGTAAAAAGAGTATAAAAACTTCTAGAGGTTTTGCCCTGAAGGGAAATGAAGGCTTGACAGACTTTACAGCTGGTCTGAGCATAAAAGCTTTATTAACTTAACAGCAGCAAGATTTGAAAATGAGTACTGTTTCCTCTCAGATTTTTTTTAGAAGAAACACTTTAATATCTCCCCCAGGTAACTGATAGTCATTGCTCAACATAAATAAATGATATGTTTTGGATGCTATAAGTTGCAGTGATGCATTCTACGTGATAAACCAATTTCTGTTTCTTACAATAAAAAGCTTCTGATTTTGTAAGTATTTTTTATTTCAAAATCCTTTAAATGTTCTGTTGCATACATTCTACAATCTGTAAAATGCATATTCTATTAGCATTTTGTTTCAGCCAACTGCTTGATGTGACTCTCCTGGTGATACTTCTGCATGGGATTCTGTTGTATTTTTATTATATTAAGTTCTTTATCCACATGTCTTTGAATGGTCAGTAGTAGTTTTACCAAAGGATTAAAATATGGGATGATAGTGAAGGCATAGTTCAGTGCTGCTCCCTGAACCATTTAGTTCTTTGCTTTTAGACTGTTATAAATATAAGACACTCTCTCCTATGAAGTCTGCCTCACATTCAAGAGCAGTATTCAAAAAACTGCTTGCTCATCTAACTGACCTTGGCACAAGCCTTGGCTTTTCTGAACACAAAAATCAAAACTTGAACTTCTGCTTTAAGTGTGGTGAGATTCTTCCACACAGGTTCCTGGCTGAGCTGCAGACCAAAATCCCAGTTCTACATAGCAACAGCCACATAAAAGGAGACACAGCCTCCTTTCCTGAGACACTGGTAACTTTGGTACCCGGAATCAGTCAGACTGTAGAGTCCATTATTGATAAAATCAAATGAGACTGACTTACACAAAAGCATATTTTATAGGTAGGATATTAATTCAAATATATGCACATACATGGCTTCTTTTCTATAATCTTATTGTTTTATAGCCTTAAACTGTTAGGCATGTAGAACAACAACAAAAAGAGAAAGTAGAAAGATCTTTGGAGGGACTTGTTCTGTTACATAGTGTGTGATAAAAATCAGCTGTTTTTCTTCTTCTCAACAGTCCTGAAAGTAGATGCTGTTAAAGCTTTGGACCAAATCTGAAATGATCTTAAATCCACGTAACTTTATCAAATTAAATGCTATTACCTTGCTCCCCATGGACTGAGAATCTGTATGACTTTCTAGGACAAATATCATCAGTGTGATTTGATACATGTGCAAAGGAGGTTATAAAACAGGAAAAAGCTTTCTAAGCTGCTCTGATCTTTAGGTAAAAGATCCTTCCATAAGGTAGAAATGTATTATTATTATAGTGGTGATAATTGCAGTGTACATTTTATTTGAAATTTACCAATTTGATTGTAGTTTTATTCTCTTAGTGAGTTTTTTATTCTGCAGATGTCACCCTCTTCCAAATCAGAGTCCCTTCCGTAGCTACAAACTTTTAAAACCAGAAAGGGGTATAGTTTCAAAGTAATGCAGAGGCAGTATTAGCACAAATCCTGTTATACATGAACAGATTTTAGCACTTACCTCCCTTGCAGTGCTTTGAAAATGTGTACCTTACTATAAAAATACCTGCATAGATGATAATATAGTAAACAGACTTTTTCTGTTTTGTTAGAAGAGCTTTTAATCTCTGAAGTGCCTAAGCTAATTAAAATTAACCCTTTCTGTAACAAACAGTGGAAAACCCTGTGATTATGCAAAAGTTCTCCAGATATTTATGCAAAACCCCACATAGGTTAGCACTTAGGGTGCTTTTTTTCCATCTTCATTCACTAATGTGATAAAAATTTCAGAAGCAACATTAAAACTAACAAAAAAAAAATAAGCAAACCACAAAAACTCAATCAAAATATAGCAAAATGAAGCTAGAGATTGATATAGATGTGGAGGATACCCCTTTTACTTATAATTTTTGGGTTTGATTTTTATTTTACTTAAAACATAGATACCTGTGAACATTTGATGATATATTTTCATCACATGTTGTGACTACATAGATGCATGAGCACAGTAACTGGGATTTTTATATCAAAATTGCATACTACCCAAGGCAGAACCCTGTCTACCAAATCTCAATATAAGATGCTGTAGAAGTAAAGATTTTTCTCTAAGTTAGAGTTAAAGGTGGCACAACAGACCTCTCTGACAGACATTTCTACCTGACATAAAGTCTAGAATTCCTCTAAAGCATGAAACTTCTGGAAATAAACTTACTATATTTCACAGTGAAAAGCCTCCATAATTTTCTCAACTGCTGTATACTTCTATCATCTATTTTGTTTTCTTTTACTATTTTTTCAAAATAATATTTATTACCCATAAATTATTCCCATACTTAAATAAATTTTATATGCATTCTTATATCAAGGTATTTATTATTTCATCCATTTTACATAACTATCTTTCAGTTGTATTAAAGTTTGTATCTTGCATTCTTAGAAGTGAGAAAAGCTCATTTATTTTTCCTGTGTTACTTGTTTCCTTATATAATTTTATAAGAATTTTTCTCATAAGGTCACCTTAATTGGCATTTATGATGAAAAGAAGGAGAATTTAGACAACCAAGTAAGAAATAAATAGCTAAACTGTTTTAACACTACTCAATCCTTTCGTGGTATTTCTATTTCATAGAGCAATTTTTTGTTTAAAATAAAACAGACATCCATACAGACTGGACATCCTTTCCTGACTAGCAGGATATCTGCCTCCTGCATCAGCTCTGCCACAGTTCATGTTCCAGGTCTCTGTTTATGAAAGAGATCCTGTCTTTCACATAATAGTGTTGAATATTGTGTTCATTGTACAGTATGAGGAAGCAGCTCTTAGAACTTATATAGAATCACTGCATTTTTAATTGATATTTATTCAAGAACAACTACTGATTGCTTTGGAAAGGACAGATTTTTTTAATATCTGCACACAGTCATTTCTTTTTCTTGTTTAAGAAACCTTGGTAAAGAATCAGATCATAGAAATGGGGAAAAAATGCAAGAAGACTGCCACCAGCAGAAGCTCAGCTGCTGTCCAAAGCTGACATTGTTTTGTCAGAAAAATGGCTTTCCAAGCAGATAGGAACATATTGATGCTTCTAATTAGGCATGCCTGGGGGAAAAAACACTTGAGAACTAAAAAGCAAATGTTCAGAGGAGTGCTATACATATTTAACTGCATCTTAGCAATCCCATGTGCATAATTTATGATGGAATGAAATAAAAATATTTTCTGCTCCTTAGACAACAATGTATGACATGTAAGAGAGAAATCAATGTTTGTTACAGTACATATGGTATCCAAGCATTTTCTGGTTTTCTACATCTTTCAGAAGCTTTTATTCATACAATGGTGTACTGTAGAGTTATATCCCAGAGAGGAATTAACGAAAAGGCTGAACAGCTAGTTTAAAGTGGTTTTAGAACTAGCTTCGGAACTAACTTTGGAACCTGACTTTTATTACAAAAGGTGAGATGAATCTAACCCCATAAGGTTTATACTATGCTCAGCTGTAAGTGTGTGAAGTGGATGTCTGTTCATTAGAGCACTTAAGACCCTTGAGCAAGAGCTTAAGTACATACCTATCTTGCTTAGTAGAAATGGGATTTATGCTTGTACTTGCAGTCATTAGGAGGATTATTCTAAACACTTCTGTAGGAATATAATAAGGTTGCATAAAATCTAACCAGGAAACACATGAAAATTTAATAGATTGTCTTTTAAAGTAGGCAATAGAGTACTAGAGAACAGATATAATTATCTACTAATGTATTGCAGCTGATGCAACACTAAGTAAGAATAATATTTTACTTTCACACTTTTCTTATCATGCAAGACACAGGGGTTTGTTTCATTTCTCTTGTCCCTCCCTGCTCCCTTTAAGAAGCTTGCAGGCTCATCAAATTCAGATATGCAAACAGACAAAAGCGATCCTCCCAGCTACCTAATTCTAATTCAAGCTGCTTTGCAGAGCTACACTACTAGACGGCCACATTCTGCCAGAATGATTGCCTTTTCGGCATACTTATTAGCTAGCTCGGTGCATGGAAATGCTTTGTCCTGTATTGTGTAATAATTTCTGGATGTGCTTCTTCAAAAGAAACTGCAGTTCAGCTGCATTGCTGTTGTCCAGCCTAGCATGTCATCTGGGTCAGGCACACTAGAGAACAGTGCAGAGAATTATCCAGAATCCCCTAGTCCTTTAAGGAATGAATCTCACGTAATTCAGCAGAACTCACTCATAATAAATTGCTTTTTAGATAATTTGGTATCAGGATTAAAAATAGATGTCATTAATTGTTAGAGAAAGAGAAAGAGAAATAGAAAGACAAATAGAAAGAGAAATAGAAATAGAAAGAGAAAGAGAAAGAGAAAGAGAAAGAGAAAGAGAAAGAGAAAGAGAAAGAGGGGAAGGGGAAGGGGAAGGGGAGGGGGAAGAGGAAGAAGAGGAGGAAGAGTGAAAAAGGAGAAGGAGAAGGAGAGAAGAGAAGATAAGATTAGCTATTAAAACCTATAATTTACTTAAATTATTTCTGTAAGATCATTTCTGATTTTCAGTTCTATGTAATATTGTACATATAAAGCCAGTTCATATAGAAAACTACAGAAGTACTCAATCCATAAGTACTGTTTAAGCATATGACTAATTTTGGATTATTACCTCTCTAATACGACTTCGGGTGTAATTTGCTTGAAGTGGAACACTGAACAAGTTTGGCCTCCTTGACATGTGAAACGGCAGTGACCTGACAGGGATTACCTCTTGCTTATACAGTATTCATATTTTCTGAACTAGTGTATGTGTGTAGTTAGTTGTAATGTATTATTTTTATACCTTGCATTGAAATTATGGAAGGGAAAAACTACTCTTTGTTTATATGGCCTAGCTGAAAAACATACTGCTTTCCCTAGTGCGCTGTTTCTATTTTGTTTCTCTTGGGACTCTGCATCAGCAACATCTTTGAAGTGTGCTTAGAAAGCTAATGCCTAACTCCATGTAGTCACAACTATTCACTAGTTCTTTCTTCCTTTGCACTGCTTTAATTCTTGCACCTTGATGAATAAGATTTATGATTACACTTGCCAGCTATTAGTCTGATCATGCTTTTAGGACCCTTTATTCATCTCATCTGAAGTAATTTATCAAGCCACATTCTATGAAGAATGTCAGAAATATATTAATAATTATTGAAATTATTGAAAATGTTATCACCAAATCATTAATTCAATTATTAAATTTCCTCTGAGGTGGAGTTCTGGAAAATACTGTAGCAATATCCTCTTCTGCTGGGTAAATATCCCATCATATTTGACCAGTGTCTTTGTCATATTCCTTAAATACATGCCTTTACTAACCTTTCCTGAGCTTTTCCTTACATTTCATATGAATTGAGTTCAAACTGCAATATTTTCATCAGTGGATAAATTAATAAAACCCCCACATTTTCAAATAATTTATTGGAATTTAATATCTTTGAAGTTCTGATTTCAATGGGTGGAAAGGTTTAGAAGTCTTCGAGCACACATGTAGGAGAGAGGCAGATACTCAAATATTCCCGAACAAATGAAAGCAGAGTGTAGTTTTCTAAACTTTGTATCTTTGGATGGTTTGATGGCTAAACTGCTGATTGTTACAGCACATCAGTGGAAGTTCCTCTGTGTCAGGCTACCGAGAAAGGACTTTTACCACATGCCTCTTATGTGGAGTTGTTTACAGATTGTCATCAAGCAATACAACACAGAAAATTCATCACAACAATGGATTTATGAGATCTATAGCAATCCAAATTCTTGCAGAAATCACCAGACATTCCTGTTTTGAAATCCAAAAGGCAGCACCACAGGCAGTATGTTGGAGTAGCAATGGCAAAGTTGCTCTACATGACATTTCATTTCTGGATGGCAGCAAAGATCAATGTACTTGCCTACAACTCCTGAATTAATATCCCATGCTACCAAGGAATGAAATACTGTTGCAAACATCCTGCCCTACACTGCAAACCACTCACCATGATGAAGTAATAATGCATGAGTTTCAATGAGGAAGATTCTTAAAATAATTTGACATTATAGTGTACTGTCAGTCAACATTACTGTCTCAAGGAAGATTTTTATTGCTAAAAAGCTCAAATACCGAAAATTGATAAATACAGTGCTGTAATGTATTTTCCCTTAGTAGGTTGTTATAGTTATTTTAATAACTATAATAATTATTTTTTTAATTAATTTAATAATTAATTTGAAATCTCTTAGAATAAAGACCAGGCTTTATATTTTGACAAAAGTTTTGTTGGCAAAAGTTAAAGATGCTGCACTTGAGAATTTTGCAAAACAGCTCCTCTTTTGCCATATAATTCATGTAAGAGGTTGAAAATCCTCTTTTGAAAGTGTTCCATATGATGAACCTACTAGGTTTTTGTCTCTATAATTAATTTTTCTTTCTAATTCATTTCTCAGACTGAGATTTTTTATTCAGATATAATTACAGGCCTTATGAGGAACGGCTGAGAGAGCTGGGGGTGTTTAGCCTGGAGAAAAGGAGGCTGAGAGGAGACCTCATTGCTCTCTACAACTGCCTGAAAGGAGGTTGTAGAGAGGAGGGTGCTGGTCTCTTCTCCCAAGTGACGAGGGATGGGACAAGAGGGAATGGTCTCAAGCTCCACCAGGGGAGATTTAGGCTAGACATTAGGAGGAAGTTTTTCACAGAAAGGGTCATTGAACATTGGAATAGGCTGTCCAGGGAGGTGGTTGATTCACCTTCCCTGGAGGTGTTTAAGGTACAGGTATACGAGGTCCTGAGGGACATGGTTAAGTGTTTGATGGGAATGGTTGGACTCGATGATCCAGTGGGTCTCTTCCAACCTGGTGATTCTATGATTAGCCTAAATAAGTTTTTTCTATATTTTTAAGCCAAAAATCCTTGTATTTAAAATAATTTTCTCTAGTAAAACTCATATTTTTTAAAAGATTTAGGCTTCCTGAATATAAGAAGGGTATAACTTTAGATCTTTACTCTTTTATATTTTTTTGTGACTTGACTTTCAGAGATCATGATGAATACTGCTACACTAAGTGATGTTAATATAAAGCTACGTTGTAAGCAGTAAAACACTAACGATTATCTAAGCTGGTTCTCTAATTGTTGCTTATTTTTTATGATGATCAGGGGAGTAATGCTGTGTTTAAATATAGCAGGAGAGAATGTTACAGACCAAATACTGTGGTTTTAATTGAGCATCTTCCTACACATCCACAACACTTGAACTCCTCCTCCTCATGTCACATTTAAGCAGCCTAAATTGCCAGAGCCTGGAGAGAAATAGCTACTCAGCATCAACTCCCCTGCCTTCTTTAACAAAGGATTTGACTGTTAGATTTTGTTTAGTACTTGTGTTAGACAGCTAGCAGGCAGTGAGTAAAGATAATGAGACCTGGGAAAGAATCTTCAGGTATGAATGGAGCCTGTTAGAAATCAAAGAGGAGTAGGCAAGTTTCAGAAGTGATAGAAAGAATGGCATTTCCCTTCTACAGCTATGGCATAGTTTGTTGCTACATGAGCAGCCACTGAAAACTGCTCGACTGAGAGTAAAACCACAGCAAAGCATCTATTCTTTCAAAGATGGGGTGGATAGGGAAGACAGTTCTTTTTAATTTTTAAATTTTTCTCACCCCCAAATTGGAACCTTCTCTGTTTAAAGAATTGGTTCATTTTAGCAGTGTTTTGTGACCTAAGGAAACCTTCCTTTGGAGATGGTGGACAACTTTAATATCTTCAAGTATTTTGTCTTTTGGTAGCCCATGTTAAAAATATGCATGTAGTCCAATTTACACACTTTCTGCCAAATAGAAGGTCTTTTCCCATCTCCATTGCTTATTGCAGGAGTTCAAGGACTGGTAAAAATCACACTTTTCCTTCCCAGAACTCCCTTTGCTTGTCAGACTGGAATAGGAACATGTATGAGATGCAGACCTTGAACCCAATTTTCCTCTTCCCCTTCTCCTGCCCTATAAGTGCTTTGAGCTTTTTTTTTTTTCCAAAGTTACTATTCAGTGCTAAAAGAAGTTATCTTCACCTGGGATATTGTATGGTTTTGCTGTTCTAACAGGATAACCATCCACATGCTGTAATTTCTTTTTCATAATTCAGTGGAATCTGGAAATTCCTCCCACAGGTTTTAATGAGGTCTACATCCACTCTTCTAATGATATCAAATTCAGTATTTTTTGATATGAGCGGATTATGGCATTGTTTAGATGGTTAAAGACTATTCCAGTATTGAGAAGCATAGCCAAAACAGTGAATATTCATTTGTTAGTAGAGCTTACACAAAAAGAAGCAATATTATCTGATGAAATATGATCTGAAACCACAGCTTCCTAATATTACATCACAAATTTAAAAAAGCAGCAAGCCCTCTGTTAAAACCCTCTGAGTATCCCTACATAGCGCAGTTAATGCCTTAGGTACATTAAATTACCTTGAGCACGTTAGGTTTTTTCAAATTCACTTTTCTATGAAGTTATTTAAAATGGCATCAAAGCCCTGTACTATAAAGGAATCAATTTAGACAACTTCAAAACTAGTAAAGTTTGACTTAGACTTCAATTGAAAGTTTAGTTCTTTCCCCTACTCTTGCTGATACCAAATTATTTCCTATTAAAAAGACTTTTTGAAAAGTTGTCATGGTTTAACCCCAGCTGGCAACTGAGCACAACAGTCTCTCAGGGTTTGATGGGGGAGAGAACTTCAGGAGCGAAAGTGAGAAAACTCATAGGTTGAAGTGAAGACAGTTTAGTAGGTAAAGCAAAAGTCCCCCAGGCAAGCAAAACAAAATAAGGAATTCATTCACTGCTTCCCATTGGCATCCAGGTGTTCAGACAGGAAAGCAGGACTTCATCAAGACCTCAAGTCATGGCCTCAAGCTCTGCCAGGGCAGATTTAGGCTGGACATCAGGAGGAAGTTTTTCATGGAAAGGGTCATTGGGCATTGGAATAGGCTGCCCAGGGAGGTGGTTGATTCACCTTCCCTGGAGGTCTTTAAGGCATGCATGGATGAGGGCCTGAGGGACATGGTGTTTGATAGGAATGCTTGGACTTGATGATCCAGTGGGTCTCTTCCAACCTGGTGATTCTATGATTCTATAATCACACATAGAAGTTACTTGGGCAAATAAAACACCATAACTCTGAATGTACCCTTTCCTTCTTTTCCCTCCAGCTTAATATGCTGAACATCATGTCACATGGTATGGGATATCCCTTTGGTCAGTTGGGGTCACCTGTCCCAGCTGTATCCCCTCCTAGCTTCTTGTGCAGCCCCAGCCTACTTTCCACTGGGGTTGCATGAGGAGCAGAAAAGGCCTTTACTGTGCATAAGCACTGCTCAGCAGTAACTGAAAAATCCCTGTATTATCAATGCTATTTTCAGCACAAATCTGAAACACAGCACCCTACTAGCTACTGTGTAGAAAAAGAACTCTCTCTCAGCCAAACCAACATAAAAGTGAAGTAAGCACTAATGGATATGTATATCCAGAACTTTTAAAGCATTTTTTAGCATTAGAACAAGGGAACAAGCAAGAAAAAGACACAACCACCAGTATTTCTAGTATTTCACAACAGGTTCATCTTGCTCATCCACGGCCCAAAGTCATGGTGTAAGGGTTGGCTGCTAAGGGCAAATAGGTGGAGCATGAAGGTTTTCATATTCACCATTCTCTTGGAGCGTTACTATCCCATGACAGTTGTTTGGGAAGCATTAGCCTACAAGAATGGTTCACATCAATTCTGAACTCTTCAGAGTGGCTTCAGTCCTTTTGTTCTCACATTATAAAATCTCGAGCTCCTGGTTACTTTACCTTCCATAACTGCTATTCTCATGAGGCTGAATGGAAGCTATGGTGACTCCATACCGCTTTCTGTAAATTTGGTGAAACAGAATATATTACAAGATTTGTCTATGCCCACCTTTGTGACTTACGATCATTTTAAACTTAATTTCAAAGACCTGAACAGTTAAAAGACTTCTGGAAATTTTCTTTCTTTGTTATTTATGAAAAGATGATTCTATTGCAAGAACTTTAAGAAACACTATTTTCCAATGAAGATTTAATAGTTGCATTAATATGTCACCATGGCAGAGTAATTTGATGTTAGTATGATGAAAAGACTAAGCACATCAAGGATAAAATCAGCATACAGGCAAAGATGTTAACCGGGGATAGGAACAAGAAATAGTTTAATGTGAAATAGAATAAAAAGATCAAAGGTATTATTCTAAGGTGATCAGTAGCACAGCAAGCTATGTTACATAAAAATAATCTAGATGGCTTGCTTAGACTAGATAACTAACTTTGAATCAGAAGCTGTAGAAATCATGATTTTTAGGAGAAAGTTTTTTCTTGTTTTTCAGTGAGGAAAAAAAGATGGTTTGGTCTTGTCAATGTGTTGCACAGGTTAACCTTTATTTCATGTAAGTTACAGAAAAATAATTTGTCCTACAGATGAGTTTAATGTATAGTAAATTGTAGATGGAAGTATATGGACTCAAAACCCAGATGAGTTCAAGGACATATTGTCATGTCCATCCAGAAATAACATCTTCCCCCCCCCCACTCAGCCCCCCTTTTTTCCCCCTTGGTATAAAAACTGCTTATGATCTATTTTTCTCTACTAATTATCTAGTTCTGATCACTTTGTATATATACTGGCAGCATGTGCTGAAGATATCTGACCACAGTCCCCTTCAACACTTATGAAACTCCAGTCACAGCACAGACTTCCACCATCTTAAAGACTATACTAAATTTAGTCTGGGTAACATCAGGCCCTCCACAAGCTCCAGAGTCAGAGGGATCCTGCTGAGCATACCCAAAGAATAGTGTTTGTCTCAGCACATTATCTGCAGGCTGCAGGTATGAAAGCGTCTAAAAATGAGATGGATGCTTTCACTTTGTGAGAATACTCTTGGGTTCTAGTCTTGGCTTCAGCAAGGTAAGGAAGCAAATGCCACAGTTATGTCCAAAAGACATAGAGAAGAAGACCTTAAAATGTCGTACTTTGCAACTGGGGAATAAGCTAGGATATTGTACTTCACTTTCAAGAAAAAAATTACAAAAAATTGCTGGATTAAAATAAAAGCAAATCCAAAAATTAGCTCATCAGTTATTTCCCCCTTCTGTTTCTTTGTACTTAGCCTCTGTCTTGAGGCTTATTCTTAACTTGAGTGGAAAATTCTAAACAAAAATGAAAGCTTTGCCCTCAGAGGGTTGTTTGCAGCTCATTCAACCGTGGCAATCTGTACAAATCCAGCAGCAAGAGAGAAGGACCAATTAAACCAAAGTACATGTGTTGTGATTTAGCACAGACACATACAGAATCTATTGTTTTCCAGTATAATTCCACAGTTTTTGCTTCAGTCACTTCTGTTGTAAATTCAGCCAACTGCAGCTGTCTATTTATTGAGTCACACAGACTCTTTTGAACATGGCAATAAAATAATACTTGAAGAGGTTCTTCATCTGTGCCAGAGGAGGCTAAGGAGAACAAACTGTCTTCAAGACCTCTTAGCTTTGGTGGGACACTGCCACTTAATTCATTTGAAGGCTAAAGATCTGACAGAGATGTAAAAATTCAGAAGGTATTTTTTTTTCCATTATTCTTATGTATTTTGTTGTATTTGATAATTAAAGACACTTTTCTATAATCACTGACCACTTCTTTTGTGTTTTATTCTCACAACAGCTTGAATGGAATTAAAGTACTTTGGACAGTCCTGTCATCATATTAATCTTTAAACATCTGTTGAATTCATTGAGGTGTTCTTATGTTCTCAACTTTAGCTGCCCTTAATTGAATTGAAATTTCATAACTTACTGTAGAAGTCTTTAAATCCTTGCATGTGGTCACCTCATATACCTTTAAGTCACAGAAAAACTGTACATGTTTGAAGTAAGCCAGCTATACTGCCTTTATAACAAAATTATTTTACTCCCAGAGGGAAATTTATTCTTGGATGGCTGGAGAAAGCACCTAAAGATCTGGAATTCTACATTTGACCATATAGAGGAAGGAATTTAACTGTTTTTTTCTAAGCTTCATCAAACCCTTAACTGTTGATACTCTTTTAGTTTCTTTGCACTGCGATCGAAGAATCTTCCCAGTTTATGTTCAGTACTTCTTTGTGCTACAATATTTGCAGTATTCGCAGTGAGTGATGTCTACTGATCAAACACAACAAGAACAAAATCACAAATTCTTCTCAGTAGGTATATACCTGGTCTCAGGCAAACATCTAGAGTTGACTGTTACTATCACTAGTGCTGTGCTGATGTGGAGAGATGTTCCTAATACCTTTTTATGCCTAATGAACTCAAAATACAGTAAGGCCTCAGATGCCTCTCAGTGACCTGTGAGAAGGCAGGAGACATTGTTTGCAGTCTTTCTTTGGAGCTATAACTAATTGAAACAGATCAAGATATATGCTATCTAACCACTGAATGAGACACTAAGTAGCAGTATTCCTTGCAGCTGCTCTTTTCATTAAAGAAAACAATGTTTCTCCTGTTAAAATGACAAGAGGAATAAATATGTCTCTGCCTGCCCCCCTCAACTCCCCGTTGAGGAATTTCAAGCAGGGACCTTCAGGAAGTGAAAATTTTCTAAGAGTAGGTGACAAAAATCAACCCAGGTTTGTAGTTTCTGCTTCCTAGAGTTTCTGTACCTTTCTGTGCAAGGCTGCAGATCCATTTCCTGTTGTGTATCCTCATCATCACTTTAGCTTACTACCTCCTTGTTTTCTCCGGGATGCTCAGCACACATACTCTATGTATGAAGGCAAATCTGCATCTGGGCTTACTTAGGGAGTAACTCACTAGCTCCCTGTGAAATTAAATTGTTAAGTACTTGCTGATGTGAGAATCGCTGTTTAGCACACCCCATTCCTTATCTGAATCGCTGAAAGCTCAGCTTTCAGCAATCGTTTGCCTATAGTCTCAGATTAGTTTCTAACGAAGCTGCAATAAGTGATAAATAGTTCTCTCAGGAAGAATCTCCCTATAGTGGCCAAGATCAGTTGTAAAGTTATTAGTATTGGATCATATAGGCTTATGATTAAGTGCAAATCCATAATAATACAAATTTTGCAAAAGAAATGGAGGAACGTGTTTGAAGAAGTGCATGTGATTTGGTTTTGTAGTAGTCAGTCTTAATTACTATATCCAAATGTAATCCTATTTACAAAGTTTAAAAAAGCCAACGTGATGGTTTACAAAGCCTGAAGGCCTTGAAATTGCACACCAGTTTTGGGTCTCATATTCATAGGTAGCAGCACAATATTGTTTAGCTCCACTTGTGATATCTGCAATTACAAGTACAAAAACTCAGCTGTCAAACAAATTAAACTAAGCCTTGCTGCATAAAGCATGTTATTTAATCTCCACAATCTGCTTGCCACCCATTGCGATACAGCTACATTAATGCATTAAATTAAGTGATTTTATTTTACGGCTTGCATACAAATCAATACAGCAAGTGAGTGAATATTAACTAACCTGAGCCCTAATTAAAGAGCAATGAGATACAGATAGTTGCTTTATTATGGTATTTGAAAGTTAGTTTTTTAATTGTTATCTGAAGTCAGGCACTCAAAATCAGCCAGAGTATCCAGGTATTTCCATTATTAAAATATTGCACTTTGTATTTTTACAGCCTCGGAGTCTTCTAGTAAGCCTGTTAAAGACTATCTAACTATTTCTTCCTATGTTTTCTCAAACAGCATAGCCCACACCCTATTTATATTTGAGCAGAATTGGGGTAATAAATTACTGGTATAATCTCTGGTCACTCATTACTGCTCGTTAATTTTACATGAATGCAGAGGTAAATTAGTTTAAAAAATTTCACCATGCAAATACTAAGTTTTATAATTTTATTGTTTCAAAGGGAAAGTTAAATGAGCTTGCCACTTCTTAAATATCCTACAGCACTAAATGTGTTAGTTAAGGAATCTAAATGTCTCAAGGGTTTATTTCTCTTACCTCCAAGGTGGAAGCTTTCTTTCTGTCTTGTTTAAGCAAAAGTATTTAACTGTGTATTAAATTTTAATAAACTTTTGAGTGTTATCATTCTGTTGATTTTAAATGCATATCTATTTTGCTAAATTGTTCATCTACTTCCTACTGTCCTACATTTTTTTACCTCTTTAACTAACATATAACAAGTGCCGGATGAAAATGTTGATTCAGCTCTGTTGCAAAACTTGCAAAGATAAATTAAGACTGCATTTATGTGGGATCCCCTATGCTGTGAACACAATCTTCGTTGGGCTGCACAGACTTTAGGAGTTATGATGAATGGGGCAGTTTGTCAGTCTTTGCAGTTATACAGTTCACATTTACAAGTATTTCTCTGAATCCTTGAGAGGTAGGAAGAGTATAAACGAAACTGGGACTGCCATTTTTCTGAAACTGAGTACTGGCACACTCCTGAAATACTAATGTTTTGCTACTGTCTTGGAAACTGATTATACTCTATGTTCTAAACTTGAGACGAAGGTCATTTATGTCACAAAAATTACTTCACTTCTAAGACATTTTGGTAGTGCCACTGTCACAAGGTTTTACCATAATTTTCTGATGGTTTTACAAGCTCAATATATCCTTCTTACAAGTGTAAGACTGCCAAAGGTCACATAAACTTTCTGAGAGAATCTTTATGAAGTCACTGAAAATATGTTAGGAGTCTTGTCAACTCTGCTACTCTTGATCTCTATGCACTTCATCCCCATGTGCTTTTCCACATGCAAGGTTCCTGGAGTGTATTTTAGGACTCCTTGAGCTCAAAAAATTTTATTATTGAGTTGGTTGAGCAAAATGAGAGTCTAAGGATAGGTGTATACCTGCAAAGGTGAAGCAAAAGAGCACAGTCATTTCTTTTCTGTGATTTTAAAAAGAAGATTAATATTTTCTTCAAGAAAAAAAATCTGTTTAGTAGTGTGAAGGCTACAGAACATAAATCAATAGTTTTACTGGTATCCCTATTTTTTTCAAGTTACAACAACAAATAGTTATTTTTACACAAAAACACCCTCTAGTCTCTCTTGATTTACAGTGATAAACTGATATACTATATATCTTCCATAGTAAACTGCAGTATTTCCTCAGGTTATCATTTTCTTGCCTCCCGTGAGAACTGAAGTTTCCTCTAATCCTCTGTTAAAACACATTTCCCTTACACGTTAGATCTAGTTCTGCTTACACATGTATCCTACAGTGGAGCTGAATACAAAACAAATTAGTATTATAATGTAACTTTAATGAACAAAATTCAGATAACAAAAATTCCTAAAGCAATTCCCTTCTGAATTTCATATCCATTTTTGTCAAATGATAACTCAAAACATTGTAGACGCTTGATAAAATCACGATGTCAATCAAAAACATCACAAATGGGATCAGAATTTCTCCCATATTTGATATTTAAGAGTATTATGCTGATTTATTTAATCTACCGCAAAACAGATTACAGGAAAACTGAGGTTCATATCGAACATGTCTACCTTCCACTATAGCTTTTGTCAAACCATGTGTAAGGCAACCACACAGTATCTGATCCCAGAATGAAATGCTAATATGTGATATATAGATGTAAAAGGGAGAGATGAAGTTACGATAACTTGAATTTTCTTCCGGTACCTTAGTGCCAGATTCCTGATTTTTTTTGATGCAATTTCTATTTCTCTGGAGGTGGAGATAGAGGGAGAAACATAAAGAAAGCAAGAAGAAGAGGGAGGAGGGGGACAGGGAGAGGAGAGAGGAAGAAAAACAGAAAGGGCAAAACGATAAGAGAAAAAGAAAAAAAAATGAAAGAAGGAAAGGAAGGAAGGAAGGAAGGAAGGAAGGAAGGAAGGAAGGAAGGAAGGAAGGAAGGAAGGAAGGAAGGAAGGAAGGAAGGAAAGAGTTGCAGAATCGTAGAATCACCAGGTTGGAAAAGACCCATGGGATCATTGAGTCCAACCATTCCCATCAATCACTAACCCATTTCCCTCAGCACCTCGTCCACCCACCCCTTAAACCCCTCCAGGGAAAGTAACTCAACCTCCTCCCTGCTTTCTGTGTCCCATAGTGAAAACGATTAGTGATGAGTATTTTTGCAGCAGTTTACTTCTGGAGCTGTGATTACACTTAATTTATTGTATGGGATTTGTGAGGCAAAATTTTGGTAGAGTGGACTAAACGGGACGGTTTCTGTGAGAAGCTGCTAGAAGCTTCCCCCATGTCCAATAAAGCCAATACTGGCTGGCTCCAAGAGAGACTTGGTGCTGGCTGAGTCTGAGCCCATTTTCAATGGCTGCAGCATGTCCGTGGAAACATATTTGAAAAAGGGACACCTCACCCCACTGCTGCAGAACAGCAGCTGGAAAAAGGAGTGAGAATGTGTGAGTGGAACAACCCTGTAGACACCAAAGTCAGTGAAGAAAGAGGGGGAGGAGGTGGTCCAAGAGCCTGAGCAGATTTCCCTGCAGCCCACCGTGAAGACCACAGTGAGGCAGCTTGATCCCCTGCAGCCTGTGGAGGTTAATAGCTGAGCATATCTACCTGCAGCCTGTGGAGGTTAATAGCTGAGCATATCTACCTGCAGCCTGTGAAGCAGGTAGAATCCCAAAGGACCCTAGGAGCCCACAGGAAACCCATGTTAGATCAGGGTCCATGCTATACCCTGGGAGAGGGACTCACGCTGGAGAAGCTCATGGAGAACTATAACCTCCAATAAGTACCCCATGCTGGAGCAGAGGAAGAGTGTGATGAGTACTCCCTCTGAGCAGGGAGGAGTGGCAGAAATAAGGTGTGATCAACTGACAGTAACACCCATTCTTGATCCCTCTGTAGTGCTAGAGGAAGGAGGCAGAGAATTTAAGAGTGAAATTGAGCCCAGGAAGAAGGAAAGAATTGGAAGGATGATGTTTTAAGATTTGTTTTTTATTTCTGACCCTATTCAGATATGATTGGTAATAAATCAAACTAATTTCCTCAAGTTGAGTCTGTTTTGCCTGTACAGAAGTCAGTGAGTGATCGATCTCTCCCTATTCTTATCTCACCTACCGGGCTTTCATTGCATTTTCTCTCCTCTTCCCAGATGAGGAGGGGAATTGATAGAGTGGCTTGGTGGGCAGCTGGCATCCAGACAGAGTCAACCCACCACACTTATGAACTTAGGGAAGGCAATACAGTGTCAGATCTATTTGTTACTGATTCAAGAAACCTAACCAAAAGGAGTGAAGATCAGTCCTGGGATATGGTCATAACAGTTAGTATCAGGTCATGAGAAAGTAAGGTCACTCCAGAGTGAACCTCTCCCTCCTCAGTGTCCATCAGGGTGCAGAAGATCCAGCTGACAGCCCTGCTCCCAGGCACAGATTCTGCATCAGCTCCTTTGGCTGCCCCTGGCAAAGGAAGGAATGAACTGTCCTTCAAATTGTGATTCAAAGGGTGCAGGTGAAAAGCCAGCACTGCACCTTGCCCATTGAGGAGTCTTGGTAACTGTAGTAACTTAGGTGAGTGTGGAGATGAGCTTTTGTTGGCTGCTCCTCAGACACCACCAAGACACTCTCTGCCCCTCCTGGAGGGATTCAGGGAAATGTCTGTGCTAATCTTCCCTGAAGGCCTCTTTTTCATTATAAACATAGAGTCACTAGGATGATGAAGGAGGTTTGCCTTTATCAACTTCATTTTTGTTTTGGAACTGTGATTTTAAAACAAATTCAGCTCTGAGGTTTAAGGGTTACTTCGTAAGTCTGCCTTTCTGGCTATGACTTAAGATTTCTTCAGATTTTCCATGGCTTGTAGGAAGGGGAAAGAGGCTGTCATTTAAACATAAATTAGTTTCTGAAACAAAACTGAAAACAAGAGATTGCTGTAAGCAGAGTGTGTGACAGTGTACGTAGAACAATGACAAATTTTAATTGGCTGTCTATTACAGGATCTCCAATTTTTCTCCTCACTTTCTATACCACTAGATACGCCTGAAAGCTTTTATCCCCTATTTCACCCTGTAATACAAAATTGTCTGACAAAGAGTGATAGCCACTATAAAATGTCCTAAGCCTCTGCTTAATGTTTCTAATAGCAAATAATTTCTTTTGAAATAAAAGGAGTTGTCAAAGTATAATGAGCATTTCCCACACGTTTTGATTGCATTGCACGGGGAAGACAGTATTCTATTTATTGTATTAATTAAAGAATATTTCCTTCCACCATGCCACAGTGTTTCAGTAAAATACATCAGAAGACCTCTTTTTTTTCGAGTGGGGGAATGGGGAGGGTAATTCATTATGTCAGAAAGCAAGTAATCTATGCCATTTCCATGGCGATATGTATTTTTTTCCATATTACTATGAAAACATGACAAATTTATTTCATGAGATGGGATTTAAACAGTAACTAGTTTAATTATTAAGCTACTTCTTGGAATAGATCATTCTTGACACCCTATATATTTTTTTCTGAGCCACTCTGGAGAGTAGGTGTTAATCTTTTATCTACCGAGTGACTGAAAAGAAAATATTATGTAGTGTAAGCTAGTAAAAATGAGCTGTCTTTCCTCATGCCTTGTTGTTTTCTTTCTAAACTAATTCCAATATGACATGGGAAGTGAATGCTGACAGATGCAGAAAAACCTCACAACTACAGAGTGTTGCTTTGTTTCACTTAAGAAAGGCAAGGCGCTGTGCAGCACCAGCACTGCTGTTGCCTTTAAGGTCATCTAATTGACTCTGTTTCACCCAAGTGGCTGTTAACTCCTAGCATGTTGCCATCTACCTGATTACCAGCACAGCACAGTCACCGCTGACAGATAACACTAAACATATCACAGGCTGCAAGGTCAAGAAAGTAGATTAAAAAATCTAATTGTTAAGGGCAGCAGAACCTTTTTTCCCCTCTATTACTATTGCTGTACAAACAATTGCAATGTTGTTTCTCAGCAGACTTTTTCATCTAGCGTGAAACTCAATGCTGAAGATAAAAAATAATTACTATCGGACTGTTCTGCCACTGCATGTAAGGTAAATTATTGGACTGTTTAGGACATATGACACAGGGAAATTGACAGAGCTGCTGAGTATTTAACCATGATTAAGAGATACATGTAAGGTGAATTTGTCACTATCTGCTTTCCGCCATAATTGCCATTTATTCCCATGTCCCCTTACCTCATGACCTGTCATAAAACTGGATAAATGACATGCAGAGAACAACTGCATAGCCACCAATACTAAAATAAGTGAAGATAGCTCAGTGGAGAAAAGCTATTAGAATATTTAATAAACTGGATTTTTTAAAAATAGAATAAAACATAACACAAAGACTTATATACAAAATGTAGAAAATTATAGAATAGTAATAAATGTAATCTGTGGCAGTATGCATTGTTTCCTTAGAAGAGATAACTGGAAGGTTATAAATGTATGAAATAAACTGCAGTATGACAAGACTTTGTGTTCATGTGGTGATTTTTACTACTTGTTTATATTCAGGCTATCAAGATCCACAAAGCAAAATATGTTAAATAACAAAAAAAAAACCCACCTAAATAAAACATAACCCTCAACCACATGAAAATAAATAGAAGTTATCTTATATTTTCTTTCCACCAAAATGAAATACAAACATGCTGTTCCTAAGAGCTGTGAGGTTTATCTAGCATAGCATGGTTTTGAATATATTTATAAGAAAGAATTCAAGCAGCCTGACAAGTGTTTATTCTGCTGAAACACAGTTCATGGTCCTGAGGTCACTCACCGAGGAACTGAGCTTCTTTTGGGTGTGGCCAGATTATACAGTGCTGGTGTGAGTTCCACTCCAGACAGTTAAGAGACTTAGTTTATCTGATCTAGGTATATAATCCCAGTCCAAACATCAGATAAAGTAGCAATATCACTAAAAGGTGAGTTATTCATCTGAATTGAGGCACCTGAAAGTTATGAGATTAAAATTTTATTCTAATCTAATCCATCATCTTTAATTGTTGCTGCTTTGACCAGCAATGTGGGGCAATCTATGTGCTGTTCTCAGGTTGTCATTACTGCACCTTACACGCTGCCTGTGAGTGGCAGCTGGCGTGAGTGAAAGGTTGTTATTAGGCAGAATTCAAATTGCAAAGAGGAACTGGGTCCTCTTCATAAACCTTACTCCATAAACTCTATTTACAACTATTAAAAGCTATTCCTTTGTCAGTCAGGCAAAATAGTTAACACGACTTGACAGGCAAAAGAGTGCTGTACAAGTTATATTCAATACTTTAAGTCAGCAAATGGATTTGTGGAACAGTAGTGTTATGAGATTTAAAGGTGTGGTTGCTCTCCTTCTCTAGGTACAGCTGAGGTAGCCTTGCAGAGTAAGCAACTGATAGTCAAGTGCCTCTTTTTTTGTGGTGCTCAACCTGAAATACTTGGGCAGGGTCATTGTGGACCATAAAGTGTGGACCATTGATGTCACAAGACCTGTTCCATCTCCTAAGAGGGAAGTAAATATTGTACCTTCAAGTGGCATTACACACGTAAAAAGCAAATATGTTGAATAAATCGGATTTGGACTTAAGACTGCCTGCTGGGAATTGCAGAGTAGTGGGATAATACTAGCCTGACAGTAGACGTACACTTAAAAGTGCACTTAATATTTCTTAGGCTTTTTTCATTTGAAAACTTAAAAGTTTCACATCTACCCACAATCCTCACTAGCTTAATAATAAAGATGTAAGAAGATGCAAATCCTTCATTCAAATCCAAGGATTAGAGTAGGTTATGGAATGATGTGCTACTCCACGTACTGTTAGAGTCAATCTGACTTAACCCATTTTGGCATAAAACAATTCAATAAAAACCCTTCAGGATTTATCCTTGCAGGAATTGGATATATCTGGGGGATTTAATGTTTGATCAAAAAGTCAAACTTGCCATGGCAGACCTGAATAGCTATTAGGTAGTTATAAAAACTTAATTAACAAAATAAATGAGACATTTCCTGCAGCACAAGAAATGCTCACAAAGGCAGACAATGATAATTAAAATAGACTGGACGTAGGAACTTCAGCCATAATTCTTAATCCAATATACGTGCTGCAAAGACCATAGACCCTGTTGCTTTGTTTACAGCATCAACTAAGCATGGATTTACTGGGAGGAGTTAAGTGGCGTAAACTTGGGAGATATACATATTCTAAAAAATCCATGTTGAAAACTTTAATTTCCCTCAGAAGATGCTGCAAACAGAAAAACTGAACCAGAGAAATAAGTTAGAAAGATTAGAGGAGAAAGGATATGAAAAAGGAAGCACTGGTTGAATACTTGTAAAGAAACAAAGGCAAAGATGAAAAAGAACTAGTCATAGCTTTGTGAAGAAAAACTTTTTTGTTTTTCTGCTTTGTATTCTATGAGTGACTAAAAAAATTTCTACATGGTTGTACATGAAAAAATGTGATAAAGTTGGTTAACTTTTCTTTCAAGAGCAGAAGCAAATCTAATGGCGTCAGGTAAATGTTTTTTAAAACTAAATGAATGAGGTTATATGTTATATATATGTCCTACAAAAAGACAGTGATGCAGGAAATAAATGTATACATCAGATACAAGGAAGAAAAAGCAAATATCAGGTGAATAAAACAGATATGTAGAAAATATAGGTCCTCTGTACCTTAACATTTCAGTCCTCTTGAGATGTACACAGGGAGACCTCATTACTCTCTACAACTACCTGAAAGGAGGTTGTAGAAAGGAGGGAGCTGGCCTCTTCTCCCAAGTGACACAGGACAGGACAAGAGGGAATGGTCTCAAGCTCCACCAGGGGAGATTTAGGCTGGAGATTAGGAGGAAGTTTTTCACAGAAAGGATCATTGGGCATTGGAATAGGCTGCCCAGGGAGGTGGTTGATTCACCTTCCCTGGAGGTGTTTAAGGCATGGGTAGATGAGGTGCTGAGGGACATGGTTTAGTGTTTGATAGGAATGGTTGGACTCAATGATGGTCTCTCCAAACCTGGTTGTTCTGTGATTCTATGATTTGTCTACACAGCAGTCCAAGATGTCCAAAGTTTGTGCTTTATCTTGAAAACCTCCCTCTATTTTTTGTACAGCTAAATCTCACTTCAGGAAGAAACATGTGGTGTTAAGTGTCTAGGTTCAAGCAGAGTTGCTTTCGCCAACTCATCATAAAATGTTTAGCAATTCCATGAGGTACAATTTGAAAAATGATTGATACTTGTTAAAACACTACTAAGAAGAGCAAAAGTGAACAAGTAGGAAATATTATGAGCTACTGAAAAAGGACCTAGGATGAAAAGGAAATTTCAGTTTGATATGAAAAGATAAAATACCAGAGGAACTCAGATTATAGTGTTAGAGTAACAGCATCATTGGTGAACAAATGGGATGGGTAGTACCTACATGTTGCGCATGTCAGAGGGAGGAAAGTGTATTAGTTTCTGTACGAGAAAGATACCAGATAAGACAAGGTTATGCATAAAAATCCAGATGATTAAAGCTGCAGCAAAAAGTGTCTCTGTATAGACAGAAAAAAAGATCAGGCTATTATGGACCAGAAGCCCAGTATCTAGGAACATCATATTCAAAGACATTAAAGGAGTTGAAGATTTTTTCCCAAGTTATCTGACAAAGAAATCAGTGTTGTCAGTGGTGAAAATATGAAGCCTTTGGTGGCATTTGGCAACAGTTCTTTTTATAAAAGCCTGTTAATTCATGATTTGTATTTCTCCTCTTCCTTAGATGGGAGCTGAGGATGACAAACTAAAAAAGATTTTCTTTAGATCTGCCTAGCTAAATGTTCTTCTTTCCTTTCTTTGTTATATTTTTTTGGGGAATAAGTTCTTTAAAAAGCTTTGTAGCTTTTTCTGAATGCTTTCTTCATTCCTGTATTTAGTCTTTAATTTCACCAGTCTCACATTCATGCCAAAAACATTTTATATGTTATCTTGATGCACTGATCATGTTGCTCAGAACAGTTGCTGACATTTAGATAGGTCTGTTGCATGCACTGCTGGTTAAATTTGACTTTTACTGGCTCAGTGACACTGATTTTAATTATATTTTTATAAAGTTCATCTGTATATTGTTAGCCTAATACATATCTTCCAGTTTACAGAAAAAAAAGAAAAATCAAGTCAATAGGACAATGAGTATCCTGTCTGGAATGCTGAGTTAGTTACCTTTGCCAGAATAGGTGACATTATGGAGGAGGGCGTGACATCCTCCCACGGAGTTTGTTTGTATTCTACTATCCCTTTTAAAATTGGAAATACTTCCCTCCCTCCCCCTCACTCTCCACCCCCATCACTCCAACTGCTGTAATTACAATAATAACAAGGGCAGGAGTTAAACAGGAAATTGGGGCTCCTTATTCTTTCCCTGTGTACATGAGGGCAAAAACCCCAAACATGTGCTTTTACAAGCCATGTGATGCTCATAGTAATATAGCTTGGGTTTTCTGTGTCTGTGTAGAAACCTTATGTGAAATCTTAATTTCTTTCCTTTTTCATACCAATTCATCCTTTTTTCGGCTTGACTGCTAACAAATACTTTAAAAAATAGTGGCAAATCAAAAGAATTTTTTTCTACAAGCTTGACCTTGCAGATTTTCACTTTTTAGAAATAAAAATTCTCTCTCTGTGCTTCTGACCAGTTTAGTGATTTGTAAATATTCTTGGGATAACTACTTGCCTTGGGGCAAAGTCTAAAGTTATAGTAACAAGTTTTTCACAATTGTAACTTCAGAACGTCCCTCCTAGGTTTAACTTACAGTTTTTACTTTCTATATCACAAACACTGTTTTTGAAAAAGCTAAACCATTTGTCCATATAAACTTTCCTTCCTGTTGGGTTTTTCTTGCTCCCCCTCACATCTTCAACATTCATTTAAAATTGCTATTTAAAAGACCTGCTTATAGAAAGTAATTGGATATAATAAAAAAATAAATTGAAAGATGGGCATAAATCTTGTTTCTCTGGCTGGTTCTCTGTGATTTACACACATTGAGAATCTGACTCATGTTTGAAAGGAAATTCCACTGTGGATTAGGAAGACAGAGTAAACTTGTCCACTGAAAAGATTTTTATAGCAGCCTTTGTCTTGCAATGGTGTTTCACTTGAAACACTTCAATAGCCAGCACTTTCTCCCAACCTGTTCTAACTCCTTCTTCAAGCTTACATGGTATTTTAGAAGTTTTGCATGGATTCTACCTCTGAAAAGGGCAAGGGGGGAAATAGACTATGCAATTAGAGGCTGACCTGTCATAACTGACCTTTTCAGAGCAGAAGAGAAGGAAACACTCTATAATGACAGAGCTGTTTCTTTCCCTAAAACATCACAAATATCACATACATGGAACCCAGGATCCAGGCTGACTAGGACTGTGGAGTGTATGCTCCAGTTAGATCAAGCAGCTGGTACCATTGTGGATCTATACTACTATCTGCTCTCTTGGAAATTCTAACTGAAAAGCTATATACTAATCAATCCATTAAATAAAAAATTAATAACTCATGTTCTTACGGTTTTTGTTGTTGATTTGTTCCTTCCCCCCGTCCCTTCTCCTTGTTTATGTTGTTGTATTCACACACAGTATGGGATTAGCATTTTAAGACTGTGGACTGTTAACAGTACCTGTTCGTACCTCAGCCTCTTCCCTCTGACTTCAGGATGGCAGCTGGAAAAAAAAAAAGAAAATTTGCAAAAAGGACAAACAAGCAAAAAATTGTTCTGGGCTACAACAGAGTAAACACACTGTAAATCTTACAGGAGCTTGATTGTAGACCTTTTAAATTTGTTATCCATTTTCACATCTGTTTCAAACAGTGGATTCTTTTGCAGTAATGCATATCAAATGCATACCAAAGACGTTAAAATAGTTTAGAAAGTAATTGCTCTTCCAAGGCAATGCAACTAAACCAGGTTGAAAGAGAGTGAGAGAAGTAATGAAGAAATTTGAAAGAGATGTATAAGAAATGCATTAGGTTTTGTTCAACGGTTTGATTGGTTAAAGCATGATGAAGTAGAAGGAAGGATGGGATCAAATGAAAGTGATGATACATGGGATTGACAGCAAAGAAGAGCAACTAGCTCCCCCATGTATGGATGGTATTGTTATACTGTAACTGTGACTACATACAGGTATGTATATATCATGCAGATACCTAAATTAGTTTTGAAACAGTTGGGTCAGGAGATGCTTGTAGGTGATGATCACACATAGACAAGAAAATAATTATGGGGAGTTTGAAAAAATCAGGAGAAAACCAGCTATGTTAAGTATAATCATAAATGTAATTTGCAGAAGCAAAGCTTTGTCATAAGCATTGTAAGAGTGTATTCTGGGGGTCTTCAACTTCTGCAGAAACATAATGTGCATTTCTTAATATCAGATAAAAAGAAGTGATAGTTTCAGTTCTGGAATTTGCATTTTGGAACTTAGTCACTAAGCTAAACTTAGATACCTAAATTTTCCCCCATTTAAATGAAACTTTCTGTCTGCCACTGTATTTATGTTTGATTTAAAGTATATAAATTAGAATACAACTTATATTAGTTAAAGATACATAAAGATACTTGAGTTGAAGCATACACTGAAGTGAACTCAAGTGTCACATGTCTACTGTGTTTCTGTGTTTGTCCAGAGCAGTGTGATTTTCGCAATTTCTTCATGTAGTCATCTCCGGATGCCCAGAGCCACTTCATGCTATATTCATCACTATATGTTGCTTAAAGACACTAGACAAAACAGTGATGGTGCCTACCAGGCTTGCATAGGCAATGCTTTGCACTCTGTGTATTCACAGCAAGTCATGACTATCTAAAGGTAACTTTCCCGGAGCAGTGCAGATCTTGTTGAGCCTGATGAACATCACTCTAAGATTGTTTTGGCATGAGGCACCGTATAATTTGAAATTGTTGCTAAACAAAAAGTTTCATTTTAATTTCAGCTTCTTTCTGAATTCTGGATAAACAAAACTAAATGGGACAAGGATAGTTTATTCTCAGTTATTTCATCTTTGAGAGGTCATTACAGGACACAAAAGGAAAACAAAAATTCTAAGCTAAAGTACTTGACACTTCACATTTCTAGTAAATTTACATCAAGTAAGTAAGCTTAAGCCTGCATGATTAACTAAAATGGGGACTGTGAAAGGGACGGTGCTGTGAAAGAGACAATGTAAAATTATGCCTATTTTGTAAAAATAAATACCCTTATTAGCATAATTCAGAATAAATTGGCTGAGAAGGTTTGCGTTACTGGAAGGTTCTTCCATGACTGAAACAGCGACGCAAAAGCTGTGCAGAACAAGTTCTGCTGCTGGAGACTGGTGTGTGGCAGTCCTCTTAGAAAGTTATGCAGATCAGGGCCTGCTGTGATCACATTTACATTTACATCTGCCTAACACCTGTCCTGTGCGACATCCGTGTCAGGATCAAGGCAAAGACAGCAGCTCTGCTTACATATCTGAGCAAATATTAATGAGTTTGGAGAAAAGATTCCTTCTGTGAAAATATTGAAAAAAAAAAATACGAATGTACCCTACAAATGCAGAAATGATAAAGTAAATCAAATGCAGGTGGAACTATTTTATAAAATCTTATGGTTTTTTAAGAGAGTTATAAGCCTGATTATTACTTCTGAATGCCTGGAATGTTCAATATTGTTTTGAAATACTAGATGAAATTTTGCTTTGAAAGCAGTTCTCTGATGAAAACTGCAGTCAAGAACTCTCTGATGAGGGTCCATCCAGAGTTCCATGGTTTAGATACAATTGATTCCAACAGGCACTAGTGGAATCAATATAGCAATTGGGTACTTGCCTTTATGAAAGGCACTGATTACCTTCTTTTATCACTTGTATTAATTTTGCAGACAATATTTTATTCTTGTCAATTTCAGATATATTATCCAAAAAAATCTGTTAACTACATGAAAATCATCTGTGTTGGTCACTGTGCAGCTGCTTTGATGTGGCTTAAACATTATTTTGATATCTCAAAAATAAACTTGTTTATTGCACATTGTTGTCCCAACAGGAGATATGATGCACTCCTGACTTCAAAAATTGCATGGGACACTGTCTGTCTAAGGCATAGCAGTAAATGTCAGATCTTGCTATTAAACAAAGGTTGCCCTTTATGGGCCTGATAAAATGATAAACAAATAACGATGGCTATAGGCAATCTGTCAGATGAGTATTTTAAAGCAATTGTAGCCTAAGCTTGTCATTAAATTAGTGTTCTAAACATCCTTCTCCACTTTCCCATGATTGGAAATCATGGAAATCTATTGGGATCTTTAGATTAAGAAGTTTTAGGATGTCATATGTTGACTTTGACCATGTATTTTTTAAATGTACCAACTAGGAGAGATCTGGGAGCTGTTCATGCATCAAATTATTCCATTGTTTGAAATGTTTAGGAACAGGGGACATATTCAGAATCTACTGCTACTTCTGTGTACGGAGATCACTTACTCAAGGAGTACAAGATTTGGCAAGGTGTTCTTCAAGGAACGAAGAACTGCAGATTTTGTTCTGTGTAGGATGTGGCTTAATTAGTGGTAAGCTACTGTTAGGCGTGGCGTGAGTGGACAGGCTTGTTTCATGATATATTCCTCAGCCCATGGTTAACCTGGAGTGGTATAATGAAAACTGAAGTGGAATGTTTGAAGTACCTATCCAGGCATTTTAAAACACAAACAAAATGAATTTTTGAATGCGTACAAAAGATATGTTTGCAATATTATTACAGTTATAAGTCCATGTCTGATCAACCTGGACAACGTAGGGTTGCTTATGGACCCATCAGCATAGCACTGTCCAGGACATACAGATTTAAGGCACAGGAGTTGTCTTTGACTTTGTATATATGAAGTGAATCATATAAAAATCTTAGTCTGTGAACAGGACTAAAGGGTTGCAACTTTTACTAGAGTTAGAATTAGCACTACTTCTAGAGTTATAGGCATAAAATTATCTAGAAAACTAATGGTGAAGTAAACTACTAGGGTGTAATGGTTAAGAAGGAAGCAAACATGGAATCTGTTCTCCATCTCCATTCACAGTGATCCATACAGTCTAAGGAATAATTTCTAAGCCAGTTTTTCATGACTTCAATATACATCTAGATATTTTTTTTCGTATGTAATGGAAATCTAAGTAAAGCCATTAAGTCTCTGAGTAATTTACTATTGCTTTTAGCATTGAGCTATCCTTGTTTAACTTGACTCCTCACCTTTCAACTTGATATATTTTGGAAAGTTTTCATTATTGCTTAAGAAAAAAGAAAAGGGAAGCTTTATTTTAAAACTCAAATAATTATGCTCTCTATAACTACCTGAAAAGAGGTTGTAGAGAGGAGGGAGCTGGCCTCTTCTCCCAAGTGACAGGGGACAGGATAAGAGGGAATGGCCTCAAGCTCTGCCAGGGGAGATTTAGGCTGGACATCAGGAAAAATTTTTTCACAGAAAGGGTCATTGGGCACTGGAACAGGCTACCCAGGGAGATGGTTGATTCATCTTCCCTGGAGGTGTTTAAGGCACGAGTGGACGAGGTGCTAAGGGGCATGGTTTAGTGTTTGATAGGAATGGTTGGACTCGATGATCCGGTGGATCTCTTCCAACCTGGTTATTCTATGATTCTATGATAATTGTATTTAATTAATTATTTTTAATATTCAAACCATTTAAATAACTACTTCTTTAAACTGTTCCTCTATCAGATCACTCCTTTTACTGCTGTCAGTGTTGAGGTTATGGTATGAGATACAAAGTATTGCTGACTGATCCTATTAAAATAAGTTTTTAAATGTTCTCCATTTCAGAATTTTAGTGAGGGCTAAACACAGTCCAAAGAATGCAAATTTCTTCTTACCCAACTCAATAACTTATAAGCGAGAAACAATATTTTTGAGTTAAGAGGATATTTATTTTATACGATCAATTATTTTCCTGATAATATCTAAGTTTGCCTCACAGTTCCAAAGAAATGGTAAGCTCTGTAAAAATGTATGTTGGAAATGAAAGACAAGAAATCTAGGGTCTGTTTCTTGGAGGCATCTTCTTTGTAAGGTGTGTGAATGCAGATTTTTTTCATCGTTTCTGCTGCATTTCTCATGTGTCTCTTGTTTTCACTCTTTATTTGTGGTTTGTCTTTCTAGGTTGTAAGATCTGTGGCAAAGGAGAGTGCTTGTAATTTTACACAATACTTACAACCATGAAGATTCTGTATCAGGATAAGCAACAAATAATACAACAGCACCTGTTGTCGGCATTCTAATAAAAGCACATTTTAAAATATAAACTTGTCAAAAATTTTGGAAATGTTATTGAAGGAAACATCTCTTTTACTCTTTTATAAATAATACCCAAGACTGCATCATATACACTTTGTTGTTTCAGGATTTTTTCTCTGACTTACAAGCATTCATTTATGTCACACATATAATCAGAACGTCTTATAATTCTGTGACAAGGTTTTATAATAGCAGTTTAGATTCACTGAAGATTTAGATTCTCTAAAGTTCTTTTTGCATTTTACTACCAAATGTGAACGTGGATAGCAATTGTATGTGAATGAGAGCGACATGAGCAAATACCTTTTTCATTTATGATTGCAATGCATGAAAAAATCAATTTTTGATAACTTAACAGGAAATTAGATTTTCAGTCATATTGTCTAAAACACACACATAAAAAAAAAATTAGATAGGTCTCTTTCCTTGTTTCTATTGATGAGTATTTATAGAGTATTAGATTGATGAAAAAACTGACATTTAAGTAATGATTAATTATCTGGCGTGCAAACATGGTTATTACTGACAAGACCTTCTAGTAGTGTGTTCATTCTGACTGAATAATGCCAGTAAGACAAATGTGACTGCTATCTTTTAAATGCTAAACCCTTCTTTTGTAATTCTCTCATGTAAAATTTGAAAATTTTTGTAAATGTTTAAGTGGAGCTTTAGATAAAAATTTTGAAAAGCATTATAAATAAAATCAGACTGAAAAAAGAAGTAAACCAAAACCATTTCAGTTTAATCACGAATTATTTTTGGGTAGCTGTGACCTTGGGAAAGACTGAACTTCCTTATACCAGCTCTGTCACTAAGCTTAACTTGCAATTAAATAGGACAGAAATGTCTACTTTTATTGCTCTGTGTGATAAATGTGACAATTCCTCCCTCTCCCTCATTTTTACTATTAATTATTTGTGAATAATGTAATTTTTCTACATTGAAGTCCTTTTTTCTTCTCAGACTATCAAATCCCTGTGCTTGAGCTTTAAGGCTGGGAATACAGCCAGACTTCTGGCAGATCGTTCCAATGTAGTTCAACAGGAAATTGCCATAGCAAATAATATGGCCTCGAGTCTTTAGTTCTTCTAATTGGGCCATATGAGATGGTAATGCCTTTCTTGTCAGGGCTTATTATTTTAAAATGTGAATATAAGGGGGAAGTCATCAGGATTCATTTTGATTTTATTTAATTTGTCTTGAGTGTTGTCAGAGAGCACTGAATAATTCAGTTTTAGGTCCTCAGGGAACAGACCTTATCATCTACATAAGCAGAGAGTAATTTTTCAGATACTTATGATATTAAGCATTAAAAACTATGGGAAAGAAATGTGAATATCAAGGCACATGGAATTTATAAAGGACTCTTGATTTATATAACTAGTGCAATGAATATTACTTTGTATTTCTAGGTAGTCACAACTAACCATTGATTTCTTATGTGAAATAAAAGAACAGATTTTAAGAATCTACCATCATCACCAACCCTAGAGATACTCAAAAGATGTGTAGATGTGGTGCTTAAGGACATGTTTTATTAGTGGACTTGGCAATGTTAGGCTTGTGGTTAGACTCAGTGATCATAAAGGTCTTTTCCAACTGAAACGATTCTGTGGTTCTCTAATTTTAGCTAGAAAATACTTGTATGATGAACAATATGCATTTATCCTAAATTAATTAATAAGAATCTATATTCCACCAATGAGTATTACATGAATCTGTAGCAATTTCCCCCTGAACTCTTTAAAATAGCTGTGAAAATCACCTCATGTGGCACTTTCTTCATTAGAACCCATGTATAATAAATACAGACCTGCTGTCTCCTTGCTGTAGTTTTATTTTGGCCAAAAGTTTCAGTAAGGATGTATATTTATTCCCCATACTGTGATTTTTGTTTTTCCTTGCAATTTCTGATCAATGTTGGCAGCACCTTGCTCACAGAGGAACTGCCTGTTCACGTTGGCTTTTGAGGTGTAGGTGCCTTATGGTGCTCTTGGTGCAGCATTTACTCACCCTGCTGCTCGTCAGGGTCGAAATATACTCAGTCAACTCCACTGGTGAACATAAAACAGATAAAAACTCTTTCTTGGAAGCATCTTGTACCTCGGTAAACACAACATACTCTTGTCAATAATTATAACATTGTCCTAAAATCTCACGACAATATATTTTATTTTGAAATCTCTTGAAAATCAAGTATTGTCTGAAAATGTCTGCTTATATGAAGTAATACCAATGAAGGATTTCTAGTCTTTGTTGTTGCAAAGAAAGAAGTTCTTTCCTTTTATTGGTTTCTTATACAAATTTGTTAAATATATATGTAAAATAAAGAGCCTGGAAAAGATGTAAGATAACCACTAAGCCATGGACTATTTATCAGATGATCAGATATATAAAGGAAGGGCACAATAGGAATGGAGTGACCGAACGCTGGATTACAGAGCCCTCTGGACCTTTCAGAATGGGAAAATTAATATAGATACTATCCAACATTTGAATAAAATAGCAAAAGCTGAGTAATGCACAGCCATTTTGTCATTCAGTCCAGGGGAAATAAAACAGTAAAAGTAGCAAAGGAGTCCAGTGAGAATTTCAGAGATGAGGAACTGTTTATGGGTTCCATAAAACAGTTGTCATGGTAGATGGGGTGAAGATCACTGTACTGTCAGCAAAGTGGAGTGTGGATAATGTCTGCCAGCAATCCAGAGTTGGCAGTGACAGTGAAGGTCAAAAGAAGACTTCTGAATTTCAGGCTAAGGGAGACAAATAGAATTCAAAAGTGACAGGAAGCCTGCTATGATGGCTAACATTTCCTGCTTTTTAATTGAGCAGGAGTTTTGGTGTGGCGGCTGAAAGAACAATGTATTCAAAGCAATCTTATTCTGCCTGAAAGAAATAGATGTACTGGAACAAGAGGTCACTCATCATATAGCTGGGAACATGTTTTGAGCCGGAGGAGTAGCTGGACAAGTATGAGGACAAGCATTAAAGAATTGTTAGCAAGCAGCAGATGGTCTTGTCATACAATTCAGGGAAAAATCAAGGGGTTTTATATTTCTCACTCTACAGAGAAAATAAAAATTGATATGCTTAAACACCAATTTTTGTAACAATGAATAAACTGGGAGTGGAGGCCTCCAGCATTTCTTTTCTTCAAAAGATGTAGGTGTGTGCTAAAAATTAATGTGTTTTACAGTTCCATGCATAATAATGCTTTAAATATTAGTCTGAGTTCTGGTGACTGTGAGAAAATTAAACCAAGTTTGAATATAAAATTTAATTCAAACAGTTAAGTCTTCTCTCCTCCATTGATGGAGAGGGGAAGAGGGAAGGATTTCCAAAATGAGAACAGGAACAATCAAGCCACAGTGTACAGAGCGATCACAACGGCAAGTAATTTATTTTTTTAAGGTTTTAAGGAATTGATAGAAAGGAAGTGAGTAAATAGAGAATTTAAAAATTAGAGTGTTTTCTTTAGTTCAAAAAATAAGTCTGCGATCTTCAGGCAATTGGAGATTAAAGAAAGTAGCCATTGTGTTAACTATATCTTTAGATTAAATAAAATAAAAATTATTTTTAAATATACAGTCATTAAATACTAACTGTTAATGCATCAAAGAGGACTTCACAATGTATATGGATCCCATACTCTGCCACTCAGGGTGACACAAGAGCGTTAAAAATCTGGAGAGAGTGGCTGCGGTTTTCCTAATATGTCAATATCCATCCTGTAACTCCATTTCTGTGTCTGTATCCACTTTCACGAGGTGGTATATTCCCCTGGAGATATTGTCACAATTCCTGCCTTATGCTGGGCTAATGGCTGCAGTCAATACTTGGATCACTACAGTTTCTAAGCTTCCCTTTGTACCACCTAGCATTGGAAAGAATTTGAGGGCTATGATTTCCCCAAAATATTATCTATAGTATCACTATTAATTATAAAACCAACATAGGGTTATGAATTTGCATGGCACTGTACAAATTTCTATTCCTGCCAAATAAAAGTACCCAGAAATGAAGATTAACAGGAAAAAAACAGTAGATGTGGGCTAAGTACACTTTCCTTACTAAGTGAGAAAGTTGAAAAGAGAGCAATTAGCCAAGACAGAATACAAAGTCTACAGCTTTGTTTTTCACCTGTCTTATTTTTGCTGTACTTATTAGTGGCCACCTACCTGTTCAATATGATAAAGGTGGATCATCATATATGTTTCAAATTGTTGCAAAGGGTAAATGTAGTGATATAGTGTGTTTGAAACAGACTTTGAGGCAAGAGAGGGGTGAGAGTTTAGTACTTACTGATTGGGGAACCCTTGGACATGTCAGTTGTAGCAGAGATTGATGGACATTCAGAGATACAAGCAGCATCAGCAGCATTCACAGCAGCTGTGGTCTACAAAACCTTGAAAGAGTGCTATGCAACTAAGGATTTGCTGTTGGGGCTACTTTCATTCTTGTAAATAATAATAAGAAGCTGAACTTTTACCAATTTATAACTAAATGTCTTTAATTCATACTACTAAACAACTACATTTTAGAAAAAATAAAAAGCCTTGAAAGCTATAGAACAGTTTCAATTCTAATAAGATGTATGATTCATATCACATTTTGGAGGTAACACCACATTAAGGAGCAATCATAAATGCATGTGGGTACATTTTAAAATTATCTCTAATTATCTTTCTCTAATGCTGACTAGAATTAGCATTATTTAATAATTTAATAAACTTATTTTTAGTGCTGGGCTACGTAATCACAGATGTACTTGGAAAATCCTCCAGAAAACCAAAAATACCTCTACAAAAAAGTGCATTGATTTAACCTAGTGCAAATACTGCACATCTGATTTTGGTTTTTTTTACATATTTTATTATTTATTTATCGTTGGACTTGATGATCTGATGGGTCCCTTCCAACCTGGTTGTTTTATGATTCTATGATTCTATTGCTGTGGATGCCAATCCTATATAAATGTGAATGGTGGATCATAGTGTTCTGTTTAACAAACTTGTATTTAAAAGAAAGAACCAAGAAGGATTTCAGCGAGTATTCTGAGCCAGAATTGTTTGATTGTTTTTTTTGTGACAGCATCTAACTTTAATTTATGGCATTCCACTGCAATCAAGAGAATATGTTTGTGTTTTCTTTAGCAATACTTCAAGAACTTGGAAAGAGATGGTCATAGACATCCAGAAAGGCAGCACTGTGTTATTTATAATTTTTCTCTTTAATAGGCTGCTCTTTGTCAGAATATGAAAAAAATTGTGTATACTGTTTTGCTGACCACCACGATGACAATCATTATCATCCTGTTGTAATCCTGTGCTAAAAAATCCATGTTTGTATGAATCCAGACCTGACATTCTTTCCAATATTAGGAATGTAGGATTACTAATGGCCTAAATTGCTAATTTGGTTCAGTTTGGACGTAATGAGGTCCTGCCACTGTGTCCTGTGTAATAAATAATACTAAAATAGTGTTAATTTTGTAAGTCTAGTTCTAACAAACAAGTAATAAACAAAAATTCGTGCACAAAGTAGTGATGGTGAAAGGTGATGAGAGGTGTTCTTTGCAATACACCATTGGCCACTATGCCATTACTGATGTGTACCCTTTATGTTGTTTGTTGGCACAAAGTTGAAGTCATTTTTTGTACATTTTCTGTTGCTGTCTCAGCAACTTGTTGAAGAGAAATATGATTGTGTGAAGGAAAGCAGGCTCATTCCTCATTTCAATGTCCTTTGAGGTTCTTCTTTGCTGAAATAGGGATGTAAATCTGGCATATTCTCTTTTATTATTATATAAAAATCAAACTGATATTTACACAACCATCTTTATACATTCTAGATGTATTTCATTTTAATGTGCAGTGGGAAAAAAATCTACTAGGTTGTGAATTAATGAGTTAGCCAGTAAATCTTTTTCAGCCCAACAATGATGCACTTGACATATAGCAAGATATTTGACTTTATCTTACATTTCTTATCATTTTGGCATATACATGGTGAGTTATCTAAATTCCAAAATATGGTAGTGATTTACTGAAGACAATACACTTGTTGCATCTCTCTCCTCTATAATGTACTCTGAAGAACCCTTGTGTGGACCTCCTGAAGCAAAATTTCTGAGGTGAATACAGAGGGGTTGAATATGAATGAGAAAAAGATTCCTCACTGCTTGGCTGGAAAAATGTATTCCAGCTAAAGTTCAAACACTGAATCTTTCCTGACCCTTTGTTTTGTTAATTTGCTGGGAAATTGTACTTCAAATAACACTAGGAGTGGGGAGATAACCTCGTCTTTATCTCTGAAAATTTACATATAATGGGACATTTCTATAAAATCCACATAAGCAAAATACAATTATTTTTATGGATTTTTTTTTGATAATGTTAGAATATTCACAAATGAAAGAACTGTCTTGAGATTTAACTATCTAAATATCCCTTATCCCTCCCTATATGACCACAGCAAATCAGAAAGAGCATACCAAATCTCCATTACTGTCTATTTAACTTAATTTAAAGATATCTTTAACAAGAGGTTATGAGTGGAAATGTGCTGAGATCACTTTATGTACATGCGAGGCTCATATATCACAATGGGGCAGCTTCTGAGCATAATATGGGAAACACTAAATTTTTCATTTTTTTCCAAGTAGTTATGTAGATATTCCAGGAGGCAGTAATCAGCCTTTGTTATCTACCATTTTTATACTTAGAGACAGTGATTGTTGATGATTTGGTCATCACTTTTAAGACTCCATGGAGAAGAGTCAATGCAGATATTTAAGTGACAGCTGTTTAGACTACAGAGCTGCAATGGGAGGAAGTTTTACTTTAAGGCATCACTTTTTATATCCCTTGGAAGAGTAATATATGCAGCTATTACAATGATTTAACCTCCATGTAAACCTTTCTTGCAGTCATTGCATAACAGACTTTTTCCTGACTTTCCAATCCTGTAAATTATAGATGTTAAAAGTCAATTCTCTCCTAGGCTAGCTGTTTGTTATTTGAATATTTGAGCTTATATTCTTGTCATAACTCCCTGAAACAGATATGCCTTAACTTGAGAACTTCCCAGAGCTCTAGAAGAAATTAAACTGTGTGTGTTTGGTTAAAGAGATTAATAGGTTTATGGAACAAACTTACCTGATTTGTGCAAATGATGCAAGAGAGGAATGTCAGAATTCAGCTCCAAAGCAGCTAATGTTATAGGGTTTTTTTTAGGAAAGCTCATTCTTAAGTACAACCATAGGATTCCTTTTTTTAATTACATAATGGTTCATTTGAATAATTAAATATGTCCTTTCAAGAAGCAAATGGAAACTCAGCAGAGGGCCACATTCTGTTCTATATAACCATGCTTAGATTTTCTGAATGTCCATAAGGGAATAATTTTGTCACTTATTTATTTTAAATTCTCAATATGGGAAATGCTTATGTACTTCTGACTTAATAAAAGAATCCGTATGTTATGTAAAGTTTGTTTAATAGGTCCCTCTTCTGTGTTTAATGAAATGTGAAATGAATTGCTCACATAATCTCAGAATAACACTAGGACCCTTTTTTTCATGTGTCTGTGCACACCTGGGTGCATATAGACATGTATTGGTGCTAATGAGATTGGATATGAAAATCACTTACTTCCAGGCTTTCACTTGCTTGCTCTACTTATTTCAGTTTCCGCATATGACAGGATGATAGATGTTCCTTGTGGATGTGGGCTCCAGTACAGGCTACATTTTCTGCAACTGGAACATATTTTTTCATCCTACGATGAATTTTCACTCATTCTGAAAATATGTTAGTATGTGCCAATTCAGATTGGAGCTGTAGATGGTATTGACTGCAAAAGTATCCAAGTCTGGAATCTCAGATATTAAGATAATTAAGATTTTTAATTTTTTTCACTCTTAGAGCAACTGAAGGACCAGAGATTTAATTTTCTTCTTCCTGAGATTTTTTTGATCTGCATATCTTAGAACTATGTTAAAGGTTGTAATCATTGAGATACTGGGAATTTTGAGAGGAAACATGCATACTTCGTGTAAAATATTGGACTAGACTTGTTATCCAGACTTTCATTCAAATCATCCTTACAGAAAATTATATGCTCACTGATCATTCCAGTCCTTGCAGAAGTAAATTCATTATTATTTTGAACGTATTGCACGCTAAGAGGACAGTATTACAGGTGACAAAGCTGGTGACAATATACCTTGGTAAACTAATGGTAATATAAAATGTTATTGTCAAAATGGGGAGCAGACACAAAATGCTAGACTGAAGATGCTAAACAGAAAAACAACTGGAAGTGGCTTTATAAAGGGAAAGATGGTTTTATCAAGAACTTTATAGGAAACACTGACTCAACCAACTCTATTGTATAATTGTTACCTGTCTTCATCACCATCACTACAGACCTCCCATGCTTTACTTGGAAGTTCAAAAGCCAGTCCTGAGCATCTCTTACAGTCATATCATCATGCAAATTTTTTTCAGGTTTTGACTTAATGGAACATACCTTAAGGCAGCATCAAGCTGGTGATGACTGCAATTTACTATTGCATATGAAGTCTATTACGATGCCATCATCTCCTGAAGATCTTCATCAGGTTTGGTATTAAAGATTTTGAGTCCATTATTTTCATTCTCTTTGCTGAATAGGCTCTTCTAAGGAAAACTGTTTCTCTGTAACCAACCCTTCCCACTTGTGGGCTCATTCTCTCTCTGTCCCTAAGCAAAAAAATAAGAAAAAACAATTGCTTTCTTTTCAACTTTGGTGGTTTCTCATTTATTGTTATTTTGGAGAGAATGGAAAGGAAACTGCAGCACAGGACGCACTTGGCAGAGCATCACTTGTCCACAGCAGCTGTGTATGTAATTATGCTGAAGATGCCATCAGCTTCATAAAAAAAGAACAATCATTTTTCCTTGCTGCCAGCTGAAATTCATTTATGAGGAAAGCAGCTGAAAGACATCAGCAATAGTAGCTATTCAGCACAGGGAGCAGATTTGTAGGGGACAGAGTTTCGGCACACAAGACACATTGCCATCAGTTATCTGGAAAAACTTTACCAGCTGATATTAGGCTTTATACTGATTGTGGGTTGGTTTTGATTTTTGGTTTTGCTTCCCTTTCTTTGCACTAGATGTGTATAATTACCCTACAGTGTTCTTTGATTTGTTTAAAATCTAACAATATTACCTGCAGAAGAAACTCATGTGTACACCAATCCTTGTTTGAATTTACATATGTACAAGGCACAGATAAACTCTCAGGCACTGCCTACAGAGAAGGTGGGAATATTTCTTTGGCTATACATAGACTTGGAAAAGTTGTCTCAATTCGGATCTAGATGTGGCACTGAAAGTGTTGACTGATATGACCGTGAGGCTAATATAAATTATTGTTGAAAAGGTATGAGACGTGAGAGAGATTTCACAACAACAGTGACAAAAAAGCTAACTGTATATTAGTTTTTATAAACTGCAAGAATTGGACTTGGGGAATGTGGTCAGCCTCATGGCTCTCCCTAGAAAGGTCTCAGAGTGGCTTTGCCTGCTAGGAATACGCTTCCAGGTTTGTAAGTGTCAAAGGAAGCTGGAGTAGATAACCTACAGTGGACATTTACAGACAATGTTTCTGTGACTAGATGGTTATATGAGTGCAAGAGATGATCGGTTCACCAGGACATATGTAAAAGCTTTTGTATGTATCTCTTTGGAATGTGGCTATAGTACAGGAAATTGCAAATATGAGAAAGTAGTGGAGTCCAGTTGTCTGTCTTTGAACACTTTAACTTGTTTTGTACTCACTAAATTCTTCTAACTGAGAAGTTCATTTAGGAGTGAGAATTTAAGAAGAGTAGGAATGAGCAGTTGTTTTATTTGAGGAAAATGAACAAGCTCGTTTTGCTAAGTTTACAGTTGAGCGTGTAATTTGTGATATCACAGAGTAAATTCAGTGGGAATGCAGGTGCCTCAGAAGGAATCACTTTTCCAAACACATACATTTATTTGGATGTTCTGAAACATCCTTTCTTTTTAGAGACAGAAATGTAAACAGCTTAAAGAAATAAATCCTTAAAGGAAGAGTTTTTATCAGTTTGGTTTTAGAATATAATTTCATAGTGTGGCTTTTATAATATACTAAATACTGTGTAGTTTTGGAAAATTTTTAGAACATAATTGCAAAGCCGTTTAAGTGATTATTCTCTTTATTACATTTTTACTGGAATCATGAGTCTACACAGTGTATTTTCTATATTAAAAGCTGCTTTTCACTCAAAATATGACATTTGCTAGTGTGACTGGGATGGTGTAAATCTTCTCTTTCACTAGTGATCTTGGAAGGTATATATTTCACCATGTCCTAAAGCATAGACAGCATGATACTCTTGAGTATTTCGTACTCTTATAAGAAAAGTATGAAGTTGATTTCAACATATATTACTCATGCCTACTGATTTTACTTGTTCTCCATTGGTTTTCCATTGAGGCTTTTTGTTAACATAAGAATTTAGAACTAACAAGTAGCATAGTCTATGCTTAGGAAAGCATAACAGCAAGAAGAGGCAGTGGGAATGCAATAGAATGTGCAGTACCAACAAGAAAGCTCGGGGCAGAAACTGTCTTCACCTTACTAACAGAAAAATTAATGACAAAATGGCTCTGTAAACACTTTTCCCCCCCCATCAATTGACTGAATTATGATTATGAGGCTCATATTTCTTTTTGAATAATTCAGTGAAGAGGAGGGATTCTTATAACCTGAAGAAATCTTGATTCAATATACTCTGTACTAGCCTCAGAATAGCAGTTCACTATGTTCTGAAGATATACTTCAGCCACTGAACAGAAAGCTTCTCCCTTTTTATGACAGAGAAGTACGTGCTCAGCTAGAGCAATACAGATCTTTAGGCATTTTTGCACTCAGCAAAATCTGGAGAGTGATTTATGATTAAGTGCAGAGCCATTGGGTCCTGACCCTGACCTCGACATAAATATTTTGCTAGTGTATATTACGGTCACTTCATCATTGTACAGCTAGGATTAATTATATATGTCACTAATATTCCTTAAGAGTGGCTGATCACCTTCTTATGCAGGGACAGACTGTGAACCTTTACTCACTCTGATATACTCCGATGAGTACCTTCTAGCTTTATTGACTTCTGTGAATAATTGCAAAGGTAAAGTTTTCATGGTCCAGTGTTTAAGGTATGTTAATTACCTTCAGTTTCACTTCTGCCTGCTGGAACTGTGAGATCTCAAATATAGTAGAGAGATTGGTTTATGGTTGTCTTTACCCTGTTTTAGTTGCTTACAAATGATCCTTTTAGGGAGATGTGTATATCCTTTATATTATTATGAAGTATTACTGTCAGGTAATTCTAATAAATTTGCAGAAGAAAGGACCAAGTTTATGAAGGAGAATTATCTATATACCTAGGTCAACACTAACACTAGCAATTTATTACTGTAAACATTTGTTGAACCTTAACTCTAGTCAGGTTTACAGAATAACAGGTAAATTCACATCTTTGACAGCTCTTATATGTAAACTTTTCTCCATGTGTTTATAAGCAAGCTGGGGTGGAAATCTTAATTCTAGATTCCTTTGAGCTTTTTTAGATGCCTGTCAAAGAATTTTATAATTTCCATCTTCATGACCTAAACTCAGAAACTGTTTATGAAAACAGCTTCCAAGTGTTTTACTTCAGATACTTTAGAGAAGGTTTATTTTAACTACTGCGCTTCGTTTTACTGGAGGCAATGTTGACAATCGTGTCCAAAATCTTTTTTTTTCCCAGCTGCTAATTATCTGAAATACCTAGGTTCGTGCCTTTGATAAGGTAGTCAACTTTTTCTGTTGTTTCAGTGGGGTATTTCTAAAGATATATTCCATAACAGAAGAACGTAACCTATTTTTTCTAGGTATTTATTACTTATTTAACTTACTGGTAGTATTTAACCGAGAGGTACCTCGGGAATGAAGTATATTCACTTACCAGAGATCTTTTCGAGACAGTTTAATAGAAGAATATTTCTGAAATTGAAGTGACTACACAAAAAATTAACATAATAAAAGCTAAAGATTTCTAGGTGGATTTTACTGAAAAGACTCAAGAGGATTAAATAGCTGGTTTAATAACAACAGCGAAATGCCTTAGTATCTAGTGCCTGTCTGCTGGCAAATGTGGACATAGTTATTAAGAAATCCTCTACAAGTGACTTGTAAACTTGCTGCCTATACAAGGTAATTTAGCAGAAACCAGAAAAAAAAAATAGAATTAGTGGACACCTGGATAAGATATGAATTACTGAGAAAGAATCAACATAGGCCTGTGAACTGAAATTGTGCCTACTGGGCTTCTTGGGGTAGTTTTTTAGGATATCAGGAAATTTGATCTTGTTCATACACTCAAATTTTAAATAGATTTTTGCTAACCTGTAATCAACATGAAAAAACAAGCTGAATTGATAAGCAGGCTAAATTTAAACCTCAGTTTTTAGGAATTGTTCAACGTTGGATAGGAATCTGGGTTTGGCTGTTGCTTTGGGGGACTATCTCAGAAGATGACTATAATACATTATTTCATTTCATGTCCTTGAATGTTATAAAAAAGCATTAGTAACACAAGACTTTAAAAACAGGAGAGTGAACCTGTCTGGTGCCATTTCAGAATAAAGTGAGTGGATATTGTTGTTTCCATTCAAATAGAAACAAGTAGCTAAAATTAAATATCCAGACTGAAGCACTTTCTGAGAAAGACTGAGATTTTAAAAAAGTATTCATGATTTAATGAAAGTAATTGCAAATATAAACAAGAGTATTAATTTAATATTTTTCTCTTGGCTTAACATAGAAGGGTGTGAGAGAAAGGGTCTATTTTTCTATTTTTATCCTTGCAACAGTTCCGGGTAAAAAGTCAATCTTCACCATCATTCTTTTTTACCTTATATGTGATACTATATTTATTTTCAATTGAATGTAAAAGGAGGTATGTCAATATCTTTGAATATCTTTGCTACTGAGTCACAATTTGTAAAGACTGATGTTTTAGAACTGGCTGCTGCCTTTGCTCTTGAGAACTTACTATGCAGGTGTCATTAGTATTTTACTTTGTATTTTGCCAAGAGCTACCCTTAGATTTGATCTTAAGCTCTACTCTCAGATCTATTAGATGCTTTCTATGTGTAACAGAATTATATTAAAAATTATATGGGAATGCTTATTATACATCCTGATGCATAAATAAACAACAGGTTCTGAGCATTTACCCTCTATTTTCCCTTTTTCTCCAAACATAATGTAAACTATTCCTGTTAATGAAGGCAATCATTGCAATAATTGTATTGCAAGAAAAGATTAAGTTCATGGAATCTTAAGTGTAGTGTTGTGGTGCCATCATAAAGCCTATTTCTGTCTTCTATTACTTGTTTTATGAGAGAATGGTCAATTTTAAAGACCTCCTGAAGGAATGTATTTAAATATTACTGGAAAAGTGTAGTCAATCCTTGCAAATGCACAACATTACCTCCTCCCTTTACAGTTACTTAGATGATAGAAATATTTTTAGTTGTCATTTTTAACTTGAATAAATGAGTAGCCTTGGAGAACTGAGTATGTAAAAATGCTTCTATGAAGGCTAAACAATACTATCATGAAATGTGCATGTTCAGCCAAATAATTTAAAATAATAATAAATTATCAGTCTTATTGCATCCCCCTATCACTAAGTTTTCTAGTCATCTACTTAATTTCTCTGGTTTATCCAAAATTCCTTTAGGCAAAGAGAAATGTGATATCACTTGCTTTCTTAAGGGAGACATAAGGTTTGAAATTTTCCTCTTAAGAGCTCACGATATTATGCTACAGTCTTGTACAGAGGCAGTATGTTTATGTAGTACAGATAATAATATAATATTTTATGATATAGGACCCTTTGATATGCTTGTTCATAGTATCCCCTACAATAAGGAATATCTAAGCCATTTCTCTTCTCCAAATAGTTTACGTCTGGGTAGAAATTATGGCATGGGCCACACTCCAGTATATCACAAAGAATGATCGTGGGGTTAATGCACAGAAGTGTTGTGATGCTTGACTTCAATGTGCTTTTCTGTAAAAAGTACCAGTGGAAAGCCCTGAAGGAGTTATATATCTGTAAAGAAAATTCACAAAAACCTGCAGCCTGAATAGAAATCCATAAATGCTGATCAATGGGAAGTAAAAGGAAGAATTCACTGGTGGTGTAGGTAGGAAGGTATTAAATTCAAGTTTTTCTATATACTTCTTGGTCTATAATTTAGGGATTAGAGAATCCAAACTCTTGTAGAGATATGTGGTGAGACACAAATATCTTGATGGCAACCTACAGCTGTGCCATCAAGAAATGCATCCTGAAAGGCAGGAGTGTCCTCCAAATTATGTTCCATGAATAATATGTACGTGATCTAACAGTGAGTTGTAGATTAAAACTACAGGAGATGTTAGCTTATCAACCAGTTTTCCTAAAAGCTTTCTAATATGTAAAAATCACGGGAACTGCTAAGTTTGGTACTGAAAAATGCAAGACAGTTTCATCTGAAATGTATATTTATTTCCTATTTATGCATCAGACTGCGAATAAAACACAAGAATTAATGTAAAATGCTTTATTCTCAGTAAGAAAAGATACAGAAGCTTCAACACCACATGAAATCACCGAAGACAAAAGAATCCTAATGAGGATACTTGCATGAAATCCTTACTCAAAAGGGTAAGTCCTATGAGAGAAGTACAACAAACTGCTACATGAAATGACCCAGAGATAGAAAATTATATAAGGCAGCAGAACGATATTGCAAAGAGGTAGGAAAAAGAAGAGTAAAGAAGGAAATTTGCAGTAATTTAACCTTGATATTCACAAACACCGTATTGTTCCTGAAAACAAACATTGAAATAAATTTAAAAAAGAATATAATGAAGTCAAGGGATTGATTGACTATAAGCTGAGTGTTTAAAGGAAGTAAGTAAAGGAAAGAGAGGAAAAAGAAACTATGGTGGCCTCACCACTGTTAAATGTCTGAGTCTTGGATAAAGGACATAGAATCATATACTGCTCTTTGTGTATTAGCAAAGCGATGTCACAATAACACTTCTGAATGTCTGAAAGAAATACTTCTATTGTGAGCGAATGAGCCAAGCAAAATTACCTGGTATGATTAAAAACCTTTTCAGGAACCAGAAAGGCATTGCATGCTAGGGGCAATACAAGTGAGTTTCATAGAGATGCGTGTGATACTTAAAAAAGCGAAAGAGTGGTAAGAGTAAGATAATTTTTTTTAAGATACTTAAAAAAGCAAAAGAGTGATAGACTAACATGAGAATGGTTTCAGTACTTATACCAACATTGCAGAAAGGAAGAATTTTGTCTTCTTTGAAGAACATAGCAAACATTTCTCAGAAAATAGCTTAGCATCTTTGCTTTCAATGGTCTCTCTGCAAGAAGAAGTTGTGCATATTGCTACAGCACTTACAAAACCAGTAGCGTTAGCATGGAGGCATAAATCTGCTGAGGGAATGAGGCAAAAGCATATAGAATGAATTAAAATAAACCCTAAAGCCATGTTTAATGCACAATGCAAATGAGAATGTAGAGAATTTGGTAAACAAGCATTGGGTTTAGAGAAGCGAGATGCTGAAGTATTTGAAGATAGAAGTATAAAAAAAGAAAGTAAATATGGTATTAAGTAATATTAATTATCATCCTAATGTTGGAAAGTTAGCTGTAATCCATGTTTTGTGATATTAAAATCCATGTAGAAAGCAGAAGTTTGGGAAAAGGCAGAAAATTATATTTATGCCAGAAATTAAAGTATCAGTTAGAAACAGAACCAAAAAAAAAAGAGAGAGTATTGCTTAAGTTCTAAGGGTGAGGATAAGTATTTTTTCTCCTCTTATCATTAGGCCTGGTTATTTGCCAGAGATCATCAGGAGTAACAGGGAAATGAAAAGAGAACTAGCTAACATCAAACATAATGAAACAGAAAACATGATCAAGTGAGAGAGAACATGTTTACTATAGAGGAAATACTCCATTTCTGATGCATAAATTGGGTAAAATTCTCACTGCAAAAATAGGTTTGGAACTATTGACAAGAAAGTAACATCCTCAGCTGGACAGTGGAGATTGACACTTATGGAAGAAAGACTTCAGGCCAATGATAGCTTTTCTGTTGTCCTGTAAAAGTACATTATGAGTTGCTGAACTGTAAATAATAATTTCTTCCTCTTTTGTTTGCATTATCCAAGAAATCTTTGGTACTTTTGGCAATCAAAGCAGCAGGGATTAGTAAGAAGACTTTTTTATTCCAGTAGTTAGATTAGAATAAATTAGAATATCTGGAATACTTCAGGTTTATGTTCACAGTTACAACCTCCAATCTTAAGCTAGGTTCACAACACAGCTTGCTTTTCTGCTGAAAAAACATGATAAAACCTGTTGGGTCTTCTAAAAATCACAGAGCTAGGGACAATGGTGGTTAGTGTAGTCATGTGTGGGTCTGGCTCCACTCCTGTTTCAAGTAATATTTTTGGGTTTTTTTAAATACAACTCAGGACCATAACAGGAAAGGAACAGAAAATTCTTTCTGGAATATCTTGGGTATCCCAATGGCTGTCTGATTCTCTGGGAAGGTGGGAGACAGTTTCAGACCACTACTCCAAACAAGGTCAATCCAAAATATTTGAAGTGGCCTTATCATTCACCTGTGTGGGTCCTCAGCTATAGAACAGGTTTCTTTGTTAGAACACTGCTAGGCTGAGAGGACAGGTATGCAGCTATGGGGTCATACTGGCAAGATAGTTGACTATATTTGATTTCAGTGCCTAAATGCCTGATCCTCTATTCACAAGTGTTTTCATCATTTTCTTGTCTCCTCTGTGGTCTACTCACTAATGCTATAGAACCCAACCTTTCAGCTGATGAGGGACAGATGCTTCTGGTGTCTATTGGTAAATACTTAGCTGCACTGAATCTCATGTCTTCTAATGAACTAAAGCAGCATTTCAGTAAATGGGTCCCACCTATTATTCGTACTCCTTCTACTTTTTGTTTGTTACATCAGAACTAACTCTCCCTGCAGAATTAATTGTCATTGTTACCATTACAGATGAAAGAACGTGCAATTTCACTCTTCTCCATTCGACCTTAAGAGAAGCTGACAACTGTTGTTAAAATTAGCGAGACGTCTTACAGAAGATTAATTGTGAAGTGTCATAGGAAACCAGGAAGATTGCATATACTCGAGTATTTGAGATGCAGAAATCTAATTCAGAAATTATAAAGATACTAATAAAGACAGAGGGAGAGGAGGTAGTTTACTAAGTACTAAAGTTTATAGTTTGCCCTGTGTTCATGCACTAAGGGAAAAGAAAGTGTTATGAGTTTACTCAAAAGGGTTGATTTCAGTTTACAACACAAAAATATAGAACCACAAATTCATACTGAAAGTTGCTATAAAGATGCAATTTATTCTTTTCAAAATTCAGTAGATTTTGTTCATCATTGTTATATGAGAATTTTTAATTAACTCTGTGTCATAAATGAGAAAATTATTAAAAGTTTGAAATGGAAAAGGTCTACAATAGTAGATCTATCTTCCTAATTTAGAATTGTTTCTTTATTCTTGTGAATGCTGCCCAGAGCAAAATAAACGATTCCTGTAATGAGAGGTTTAACTCTCTCTTTAAAAGAATGTCCTCTGTTTAATAGTCTGAGCATTTTGGTAATTTTTCATTAAATTTAATCTAAATTTTTTACATTTAGTGTCATTTTGACAGTCTAGGATAACTCAGTGGCACTAACTTTTGTACCAGCCTTAAAAATACAAGGCTCAGAAATCCCACAAATTAGTATCCAGCAGAGGCAGAAGAGGAGAAAGTAAAATATACTTTGTGACTGCCTGTAATCTACAGTCTCAGAGAATTAATGGTGACAGTTTCTTCTGAAACTTTGCTGAGTAATGTCAATAATTGTTTGTTTGTCATATTTTGGCTGCAGCACTCTGGATCAGGAAATATCTGAGGTTGCAAATTATATTTTATGCCTTTATAATAAAGCATGTGGTATAAGCCAGGAAATAAAATGCAATTCTATAGTGAGTATAAGATCTAAGGATGAGTGTGCATTTGCTTCCAAAAGAGTATTAATATTCTGGAACACAGTGAGAGATCTATGCACTTAGAATAAAATCCTGATCTAAGGAAAAGCACTAGCATACTTTAAGGGAGGTTAATAAAACCTTTTTGTACTTAAGATAGCTCTTTTAATCTGCTTTCATTTTCTTCAGTGCTGCTAGGTTTTTCCAACATAAAGTCAAGACATGCTAAATGTCTGTACACTGGCAGGCCTCAGTAAAAAAGTATCAAAATATGAGCATAACTTTAATTGAAAATGGTGATCAATTAAACATTTTTTTAATTATCTTCGTAATGGAGATAATATGAAGCTTTGTTCACGCAAGGAGAGCTTTTTAACAACATATATTATGTAAATCTAAATTCATGTTTAGCATAGGTTGTTCATGTGTTACTTTCACGTTTATGATTCTATAATATGTATGAGAAATGTACTTTGAATGAGCAGACAGTCCCACTCTAGATTCAATTTTTTCACTATAGAAAGATGAACTTTTTTTTTCTTTTGGTGTTTCACACTAATATTGTATTTGTTCATTTCATGCCAGATGCTCATGACAGAAGTTAGAAGTGAGTTCATATCCACTTGGGGATATTTCTATAAGGATTGAACAGTGGCTTTTACCTTCAACTATGCAGCAATTTCTATTTCAAATAAATTAAAATTCCCCTATGCACTTCTACATGTACTCACCAGTACTCAGTCAGAGCATGATTTTAATAGAAAACGAAAAGGGGAAAAATAGCTAAATGAGAGTGCAAGCTCATAATCTTAAGTGTGTTTGCAGTCTGGCTATGCAATTGGATGGTAGTAGAAAGCACATGCCTGGTTTTGGCCAATAGGAAAGTACTGTATTAAAACAGATAGCAAATAATTTTCCTCACATAGTTCTGACAATGATAATCAGACCAAATTTCCTGTTCTCTTGAAATTCAAAGACTTAGACCATCTTTAAGAAAAGACTGACAATCATGTTTAGGTGTTTGGTTGTTCAGACAGGTGGAAAATGCCCAAATACTACTTCTAAATCTCCCAGTTGACATGCCATGGATTCCAGTGCATCATGTCAAGTCATTTTGCATCACACAGCCTAACACAACGTGACTGAGATATACCTCTGAAACAGAAGTAACTGACAGTGACTAATCTAATACACGAAAACATGACTTTCAGAAGATGTACTTCGAGATACATGTCATGCAATATTTTCAGATACCCTTTCCTTTAATTTCTATTGACCTGACTGCAGACTTTTCACAGGGATTGTTCTTTGTGAAAATGTATTTGATGTTACTTCTTTTCAGAAAGCTCTGTTAATTTAAACAACACTTGAAATATAATTTCAATTTTTTTTCCATCTTTTAATCACGTGGACTGCTTATGTATGACTATTTCAGAAATTTGGAAGTAGAATTCTTCATTTTATCTTTGAAATTAAAACAGATAGATGTGATAAACTGTGCTTATATAGCCATCAAAATACAACAGTGTATTCTGCCCAGAGTTTCCTTTCATGCATGCTTATAAGGTGTTATATCTTTAAAGAGCTTTAGAGAGTGTGGTTAACAAATTCATAACCTGTAAAAGCTTTCTAATGGTTTGGCTTCAAAGGGAAACTGAATGAAAAGAGTCCTGGATAGTATATTTCTATCAACTGTATTATCCTTATCTATTATCTTCTCAATATTTTATATTCTAAAAGAACTATTTTAAATCATGTGCTGATACTTTACAGAAAGTTATCAATAGGTACAAGTAATTCATAAAATAAGCTAATAAGCACACAAATGTTTCATTCATTTCGTATCCTTAAGTTTAGTCTTTGATAACAGACGATCAGTGCAACTGATTTGTTGCAATTTATTTATTCAAGTTTTTTATAATTATGAATAATAAGATTTAAAATTATTGGAAAGTTTCCACTAAATAATGACCAAAATATTAATATATTTTGGACTTTAGTGTAAGCTTTTTAATCTGAACATCGGATAGCGTCAAGAAATTGATAGTTTTCTATGGTGGCAGCATGTTATTTTGACAGTTGGCCTAAAATACTACATATGATGCACAAAAAGGGAACCTGTCACTGCTTTGTTGATCTTCCTATGAGAGAATTATTTTGCTGCATTGCTCTAATCTGATATTGTGCTTTAGTTAGATCTAAGCCTTATGAAACATTACCCTGAAGGTTAAAAATAACTCTGTTATGAGTTTAAACAAAGAGTTTGAAGGGAGGAAAAATACGTTTGCAAACATACAGCTCTGTCTCCTGCAAATCTCATGGGGATTCTCAACTGCTGACTCCTTATCTTAACACATAACATAATAACCAATTACTGTCAAAGTTACCAGACCCATCAGACTCCTATTGCATTAAGCTTATGCACTGGCTCAAGAGAAATGCAATCAATCCACTGCTAAATTAATTACTAATTTTAAAGTTATCTTTAAACAATATGATTCCAAAATTGGCATAAATCATGAGCTTAAGTATCAAATCAGGTTTCAATAAAGACAAAGGAGTGGCAAGTTCTATTCAAGAGATTTCATTATATTAATTTGCTCAGAGCACTGAGAGGTCATAATTTTAACCTTCTATAGGTCCAAACCACATGAAAATTTTTCATGTCACCAAAGACCATCAATAATTCTTTTAATTCCATGGCATATTAATGACCAACAACGAATCAGCCCCTTAAGTATCTCATTTATTGTCTTAAATATGAAAATGTTTTAGAGATTAGACAGGAAATTGTTTGAATTAATTAACTGAACTGACGCTCAAGGGAACTGGTACAAGATTTTCAGACAAAGGCTGAGAATTTACAATAATGACATTTCTTTCATGGTTAGAAAATATAGTACCAGAGGGACTTTGAGGCACTCTTAACATTTTAGCTGATGTCTATTGAGCTCTTGAGATTCCTCTGAAAGCATTTATTTTATTCATTGGAGACTCCTCTCAATTATGGCATGAAAGGCATCACATTAAAATAGCCATGAGGCCTACAAATTTCACTATTTAAATGGGATCGGAAAACTGACAGAATGAAAATTCAGAATGTAAATGGAGACTATTAAAGTAACAGGATCATTTATAAAAAAAATGCCTTTTTTCAAGTAAGTTAATGTGCGAAAGATAAAAAACAGGACTGTGTTAAAAAGGGTAATAATCAAACCGTAATGAATGGAGCTAACTTTTTCCCTTTCTTTTTCATGACAACTATGAAGAGAACCCCCTTGGTTCATTAATGCAAATGCATTAATTTGCATGTGTGTATTTTAGTGTGGCCCAATTGCCAGGTAGGATAACAGTGGATGCCTTGAATGAGTTTGAGGTTCTAGCTCTTGCTGTTGCTACTTCTGAATGAGGAATCATTTTATGCTTTCTTCCTTGGTTTCAAAATCATAATAACCATATGTATATATCAGAGGTTTTATCTGTGAATGAGATAGGAAAAAAAGATATAAAGCTAATGCAGACAGTGCCTATGTTGATTTCAGTTTCTAATACGATTGAATATAAATTACAACACCAAACAGGTGACTTGCAGGGATTTTCAATTTTTATTAATACTCAGCTATAGGGACCAGCTATCCTACATTATATATATATATATATATATATATATATATAAAATATTTATTCTCATATATTCTTTCTCTTTTTTTTTATTTTTTTTTCTTTTGTGTTGTTTTTTTTTCTTTTTTATTAGTGAAATGTTTATTTAATCAACAAAAAGAAAGGGTGAAAGTTCAAGACTACACTGAAGATCAGTGAAGACTTTCCTATTCTAATGATTTCTGAATTTCAAGTATTAAGATTCTCAGCTGAAAACTTTTTCCTTCTCAGTGGAAGAGTTCAGCTCCCAGCAAACTGTCTTCCAAAAATTCATTTAACAGGATTCGTATTTGAAAATTTGGAGCTAGTATGGGCAGCATGTTTTGAGGTCTTTTGGTTTTTTTTTCCTGTTTTTGTTTGTTGGGTGTTTTTAATTAAATTATTTGTCTTGGAATAAACATAATAACGTAAAAAAATTAACTCCAGTTATAATTTTTACACTTTCCTGATGCTCAAACTTATCAGTATGTAATAAAGGTGATACAAAACATTTCAGCAGAAAGTGAGTTATAACTGTTAGAAATATTCAATATATCTGTGAAAACAGCTGAGTATGTATGGGTAAATCTTTGGAAGTAAAGATACGTATAAGCCTAATAAGGAGAAAATATATTGAGTTTTCTAATACAACCAATATTTTGTTTCCTAATTTGACTTCATTTTTAAGTATTACCTGAAATATATATCCCTTTTAGAGACATAAAAGTCTTACCTACATAAGGAAGAACAAAACTGGATGTAATTTCCTCCTTTGACTCTTGTAAAGTAATATCCAAGAATAATAGATAAAAATAAACCAAAAACTTGAACTGATTCTATACAGAGTAAAGGAGGGAAAGTTCTTTCTGTTTACCCCCTCCCACCAAAAAAATCTCCTCAAACAAACAAGAAGTACAAATCAATGAGAAGATTAATGTTGACTCTGAGTAGCCTGTGAAGAACTCAGAAAAAACAAAAGTCATGCTTCGAAACTCATGACAATGCTGTTGCAAGTCAGGTCATGAAAATGAAAACACTCTTGCTTGATTTCTTCTTTTATTTGGAAAGGATAGGAGGGAAAAGTCACCCGTCACCCCCCCCCCGCCCCTTTACCCCCCGCCAAATCCTCATGGTATTTTCCTATCAACTCCAACTTCCCTTTTGCTGGAAATTCTTACAGTTTTTGTTCTCAACAGAACATTTTTTTTTCCACTGCCTACTCCCCACAAGGATTCTGTATTTTTTTTTAACAACGGAAAATGACCTTTTCAATCAACTTTTTTCATATTTAAGTTATTAGTATTAAAAATAACATATCCATTCTGTTGAACTGGCTCTCAGATTCACAGATTGAACTATGTCTTACAACATCCTTAGGTATCGGGTACAAATGATAAGAGATGCATTTCAATCCCATTTAAGCAAGCCACGGACAAGCAACCTGCATATGCAGCACTGAGCTGAAGATGAGCAAAGAGTCTGTTCTCAAATTACTCTTGAGTAAACGTAGTCTCCCATGTGTATTGGAAAAATCTGGACCATGAATAGCAGAGATAATCTTTATCCAAGCTTGTTCACAGCCCTTGATTGCAGCTCGCTATGTGTTTTCTCCCTCCTCTGTGGAGCAGAGATCACCAGATGTCCTGAACTGTGTTCTGATTCTGTGATTTGAACAAACGGGAATTCATGTCAATGGCGTCTCAGTATTGGTTCACTCACCTGAAAGATAAGGGCTTCAATACTCTCATAATCATACATATAGTGACATGATACTTTTAAAAATGGAGTGATAGTTCAGAAGGAAAAAGTACTGATTGGCTGAGAAAGCATGTGACGTACATGGGGGCAACATCAAGAGCACACAATTTCTACTGGAAAGAGCTCAGCACACTGCTGTTGCAGTTTTCATGACTAGGTTTCTGATGACTAGTATATGTCAGGGAACTCTCTAGTTTTAATCTATTTTACAATGAAAAAAGAGTAATAGTAAGGAATAGATACATAATAAAGATAAATGAAAACACCACATTACTGTAAATAACATAAATAATGTATATTCTACAATGTGAGGTAGGAACATGTAATAGCATCCTAAATTTTAGTCATGTCATATACTGTCTTTACTTCTTTATAGAAGAAATATGCTTTTAGACATCTACTCCTATTGTGCTCCAGATTTTTTTCCCTCTGTTTTTCCTTTATCCATATTTCAGATGGACCAGAAAACTGAAACATAAATTATTCAAATAATGGCCTATAAAACTTAACTTTGCTTGCATAGTCAAAATCATTGACTGTGAATAGTTATGAGTATAAAAGCTGTATCCACTCGCGTAATAAATGGTGAGGAATACTGCTGATCATGCACACACAGGTCTTCGCCATGATAATTTTAAACAGGGATTGTGTTTTGATGAGATTATTGAATTTATTTGTAAGATACAATTTAACAAATGAAAATACTTTGTTGTGAGAGACAGAAAAAGGAAGCGATAATCAGAACTAAGTAGAAGATGGTATCATCTTTGCAGTAAATTTTTGTAGTAAATAGTGGTGCAGTTAAAGAAATAATTAATGTAATATCACCATTACACTTATAAATACATCAATGTGAACATCAAATATTTCCATATATTACTTGTATACATTAACAATTATTCTCTTATCTCAGTCTTCAAGAGAAATTGCTGACATATACCCATAACAAAGAGATGCATATTGTTATAGACTGAGCACATAGCCCTCTAACAAAATATGAAGAAAAGATCTCTTTTTACCCCATAATCTTAATATCGTCATGAGGTTTGGGTTGGTCTTATTTTTTGGCCCTGTTGTCCTTACAGCTTTGAATATACTATGAAGGAGGTCTTGAAATTCCCTACTGTTACAACGCAGGCATTACCCCCTAAATTTGCCATTCTTTTGATTTCAAAGTAGCTTTATCCCAACTGGGCAAAACCATATCCTGACAACATTCAGATCTGATACATACATTGTTAGACCTGGTTTTGGAAAATATTGGTGATCTCACTTCAGCCACAGTGAGCATTTGCAATGTTTTTAATCTGATATTGAAACAAAAGTAAAGTAACATTTGACGGACTGTAGAAAGAAATACTCTCAGCTGAATATATCTCAGGATTTTTGTTTATAACTAACAAGAATTTGTATTTTCAAAAGCTGATACAATACAATTTGTAATTGTGAAGATTACATTGTTATCAAATGTTTGCAGATTTATAAGATCAGGTTAAGGGTCATCATCTGTAAGTATAACAAACTGACGAGTTTCACAACTTTTCTTCAATAGATTACTCTGCCTTAAAGAGTTCTATACTGCTGTCATATTACAATAATGTGAATCTGGAATGTCTCAGCTAAATATAGCAGGGGGTTTAGTACACATAACATAGGCCATATTAAATTTTCATACTGACTTCTGTAGGCTTCTTCATACAAAATGGAGACCCAGTATTTAAATGTCTGCTTTTTATTTGTTTCTGAGACTCCTGTAACTGTACTTGTATCACAGTAACAGTGAAGACTGAGAATATGTTTTGACTGTTGGTAGGGTTGATTGAATTCATTTAAATTTCCAAGATACTACTCTAATGCCCAGAAATGTGTTATTGATGTGTTGAGTAATGTTTTGTTCCAGTTAGGTTCATCAAGTTTCTGTATATCTGACATTGATGTCTTCCCTCCACTTTACTTCAACACTGACTAAAAAATAAATAATTTTAAGACTCCCATGACTCTGATTACTTACCATATATAAAATGATTCGCTCCTTGCACAGGAAAACAAAGAGATAAGAATATGTGCAACACAGAAGGCAATAAATCCCCCATATTCTTTGACTACACATTTCTTACCTGATCAGAGGAAGATTTCAGTTCCTTCTTATCTACACCAAGTTTCACAGGATTCATAACTAAAATTTAGATAAACGAAGTGTGTGCTCTAAACACCTAGAAAGCAAATAGATTGATCCCAGCCTACTAAAATGCATACACTAAGAAGTGACGCAGCGTTCAACAGATGATATGCCTCAGACAAGCCTTCTTACCTTTCCAATATTAGGTTCCTAATAGTAATTTCCCATGTATTAATCAAGTCTTTAATAGGCATTCGTTGGACTCTGCTCTTTAGGGTTTCTTTTCTCTGACTGGGAGTTATCACTATGCACATAATAGTAGAAGTGTTTTGTGTCTCTTGAGTTTCAGAATTTGAACTGCTGTTCTACAAAATGTAGATGTTACATTAGCAGCAGCCCTATGATAACCTGCCTAATTTTCAGAATGAAAAAAACCCCTTTCAGATTCCAGGGTATTTAAAATAGTTCTTGCCAGTGTTTATCATATTTTGGTTTTTTTTATAGCTCTGTATTTTTTTATTTATAGTTTTTATGAGTTTACTTTTTGTTTCAACACTTCAGTTGCCTGCTGATGGAGAAATTATATGGAAACAGAAGAAATGTATCCCAGACTACTTTTTTTTTTCTGCTTGCTTTAGAAAGTAGAAACTTTAAAAATGATGTTAATAATACCAATGAAGGGCTCATGTTCTGTTTTTATACACCTAACTAGTGTACACAAAATCTCATAGGGCTATGTACAGCCTCTTTCCAAATATTATGCGTTCCCCATTCCCTTTCTTGAAAACAAACAAAAATCACTGACTACAGAATCTCTAGTATAAATTACTTTGAATATAGCCATCCATCTACTGAGATCTAGTTCTGTCATAAAAGTGTTAATTTATGAAATTCGAACCGAATTAAAATTTTCTGCAATATGATCTTCACACCCTACTTTTATAGAATGAATTATTACATTAAGAAAACATCCTTCCTGAAAGAATTATTTTGGACATGGCATTTTTTTTTCCTAAATGAATCAAAACCTAAACTTGATGGCCAGAATAACAACACTGATTTTATCAGCAAGTTTGCATATGTGTTCATGTACATACATCTCAATATATATTTGATCAATGAAATTACAATTTTATATGTATTTTTTGGTTGTCTGCAAATCTTCAATTACAGGAATGTTTTTTTCCATAGCCTATGTAAGTATTTTGCGCATACATAGCATGCAAAGCATGAATCACATAACTGTGAGTTCTTTCCTAGAATAACTCAGCTGCAATAAACTTCAAATCCTCTGAGTTTCACAGTGAAGTCAATAAGATCATACAGAGATCATAGAATCAGGAACCATAGAATCATAGAATAGTTGGGAGGAACCTTAAAAATCATCTAGTTCCAACCCCCCTGCCATGTGCAGGGACATCTCACTAGGTCACGATTCCAAGGCCCCATCCAACCTGGTCTTGAACATCTCCAGGGATGGGGAAGCCTCAACTTCCCTGGGCAACTTGTGCTAGTGCCTCTCCACTCTCATGGTGAAGAAATTCTGCCTAATGTCTAGTCTAAATTTGCCCCTCTCCAGTTTATACCTGTTCCCTCTTGTCCTTATCACCACAACACTTTATGAATAGTCCCTCTCCAGCTTTCCTGTAGACCCTTTTCAGGTACTGGAAAGTCGCTATAAGATCTCCTTGGAGCCTTCACTTCTTTGGACTGAACAAACTCAGTGCTGTCAACCCAACCTCATGTGGAAGGTGCTGCAGCTCTCTGATCATCTCTGTAGTCCTCTTCTGGACCCATTCTAACAGTTCCATATCCTTCTTATGCTGAGGATTCCAGAACTGGACACAATACTTCAGATGAGGTCTCACAAGAGAGGAAGAGAAGGGCAGAATCACCTTCTGCACCCTGCTGGTCATGTTGCTTTTGATGCAGCCCAAACCTTCAATTGGGCTTCTGGGCTGTGAGTGCACATTGCCAGTTCATGTCAAGATGTACATGTATTAATGGATGTGTAGGTAAAGAGGTGAAATAATTTAAAAAAAAAGTGAATCTGAGAATACACAGAAGAAATTATTTCAGTCAAGCAGCTATTGTTAATAAATTGTCATAACTACCTGGTAACAAGAGATCATAACATTTGCTATCAGTCTGCATTTAGACTTGCATTAAAAATGAAAGTAACTTTAAAATTGATGCTATTACAGAAGCAAAAAAAATCTGTACAAATTCCCACTTACTGAGTTAGTTCCCTATCCTTATATTTTCTTCAGCTTCTGTATCCTTCATTATACACAAACTCTGTTTCCAAACACAGGAGGGTGATCTGTTAAAAAAAGAGTTAGAAAGCTTTGCATTGTTGGAATTTCTTTCATGTGGAACCATTACCCATTTTAGGAACTCAATATATGAAGGCTCTGGAGCCACATCTCTGCAATTCCACACATGCTTTAGGAGCATTTTTTACCACTGTATTTGAGTTTCTAGAAACATGGAAGTCCTCCTGCTGTGGCAGGTGTACAGAAAACTACCTGTACAACCTAGTTGCTTGTTTTTCCTTGATACCTTTTCCCCACCCATGAATTTCAACATGTAATAGTAGCTTTCTCTGATATCCAGAGTAGTGGATTTGATGGTAAGTGACCTTTTTCCGTCAACAACTTGAAGATATCTTCTTGTTTTATTAGGAAATACATCGCCAGGTATTTTTTATTTTGGCTCTCCACTCAGACTAGAGTAAAGTGAATTTACTTAACTTCAGGACCTGAGACTTTTATGAGAATAATAATATTGTGAACACACTAGCACATCATTTTAAAAAAGGGAATAATTTGAAGAAGTTTCTCTTTGAAGTATTTTCATCAGACGTGAGATAAAAAAAAATAAGTCGTTATTCTGTTTGACACACTAACTGGGCATGGCCTTAAAACACAACACAAAACTATTATTTAGATTTTTGCATAGCCACCTCCAGTGTAAAACCACAGTTTTATCCAAATGATATTCCAAGAGAGTTGTGAAAATACTTTGTCCTGGATGTACTTAGTATAAAATATTCAAATAAATTAATATATTATTTAAACTGCTTTGTAATGCTGCTTTCAGGAAACCTGAATATCAGTTTTAGTCCTGCTACAGCAGTGCAGCTAAAATGATCCTTCCTAGACTACAGCTTTGAATGTCACCTAAGAGGCTGAAGCTGTTCCTAGAGTTTTGCTTTCAGTTAATTTTTCATTTAAAGTGCAGCACTCTCACAAGTCTACATTTGACAGCTGTTGCACTTTTTTGGAAGTAAAAATAAAAAACCACTAAGATTTGAAGATGGAATGTAATGGAAATCAAATTATCCCACAAAATGCTTTTGGTCCTTATTTATAGAGCCAGTCATGAGTTTATTGACACATGGGGAAAAAAAAAAAGACTTTCTTAACTGCCTCCACATGGAAACTGAAAGAGTATTTGCCAGTCCACCCACCTATCACTACTTGCAACTGTATTTTGAATATACTAGATAAGGGGCTCATAGTTTATAACATCATCACCCTGCAAAAATAATCTGTTTACTATTTGGAAAAAAAACAAGCTTAGTGTTTGCTTTCTCACCTGCCTGATTTGAGCTTGAGAAGTAAGTATCTAAATCTGCCAAGTGTGAGTGGCTTGCCAGGATCTTTGAGCATTCAGTATTTATCAAGCTGAAGTTGGCATTTACTTTGTGAATCAATAAACAGCTTACTAGCTCGCTAGTAGTCTAAAAAAAGCACTGTCCTACTTGGTAAGAAATAACTCACATCCACTTAAATGTGGATTGTTTTCTTCTCTGTTAATTCTATGTGGATCTAAAGCTTTTAAAAATATTAGAAAATGTTTGAGATTGCTACATATGGATCATGAAATCCTGATTCCACCCACAGGGCAGGATCACCGTCATTGACTTCAGTGAGTTCAGGGTTTCCCATGAAATATACATACGACTTTCTATTACTTAGGAAAAAATATTTTTTCCTGAAACCTGTGCAGAATCTGAAGTCTTCCAAACCTTTTGATTTGTATTAAAATTAAAAAAAAGAAAAAAAAGCTGAATTCAACCTATAGTGATTTTACCTAAAAGGTATACTAGAATAATGAAGGTGAGGGATACAGTCTTCTGCATTGGAGTGCCTGACATCAACAAATGTGCTATCTTGTCTGGAGGAAAAAGTTAAGAGGTGTAAGGCCCAGGCTGCCTTCTCCATCTGCTCTGGCTCATGTCAATTCTGGTTGCTGGAGCCCAGCCCTCAGCCCCAGGGCTGAGGACCTCTGTCCAGACTAAGGGATATGGTTGTCACATCCCCATTTGCAGGTCTGATCAGTAATGAACATGAGCATGTATTGCAGAGACACACATATAATCACAGACTTACTTTGAAGAAGCAGCTTTTTTGGGGTGGGGGGGGTGGGGACTATCCCCGATTTCAGTACATGACGGAGATGATGTGATTGAGGGAAGCCCTGCATGGAATGACTTGGGAAAGCTGATCAATGAGAAGCTTGACATGAGCTGCTAATATGCGCTTGTAGCCCAGAAGTCCAACTGTATCCTGAGCTGCTTCAAAAGAAGCGAGTCCAGCAGGGTGAGGGCAGGGATTCTGCCCCTATATTCCTCTCTTTTGAGACCTCATCTGGAGAATTGTGTCCAGTTCTGGAATCCTCAACATAAGAAGGATATGGAACTGTTAGAATGGGTCCAGAGGAGGGCTACAGAGATGATCAGAGGGCTGGAGCACCTTCTGTACAAGGACAGGCTGAAAGGGAACAGGTATAAACTGGAGAGGGGCAGATTTAGACTAGACATTAGGCGGAATTTCTTCACCATGAGAGTGGTGAGGCACTGGAACAGGTTGCCCAGGAAGCTGTGGATGTCCCATTCCTGGAGGTGTTTGAGGCCAGGTTGGATGGGGCCTTGGCATCCTGACCTCGTGGCAGGGGGGGTTGGAACTAGGTGATTTTTAATGTCCCTTCCAACCCTAACTATTGTATAATTCTATGATTTTTTTTTTTTTACTCTAGAGGTAGGAACTGAAGCACTGAAAGATTTTGGTACTTGCACTGCATCCTTTAGATCCGCAGGACATTGATCATGGCTTTTGACAACTGTCAAGGCACAGTTGATTTAGCCTGTACTACTCTAGTAGCAAAACTGAGATATTAAATAAGTTAGTCCAATACCCTAAATATACCACACCTTCCTCCTCTCACATTATCTTGATTACATATTTGCACTTGTCACTTTCTCTGTACCATAGTTCTTACCTTTATTTTCCATCTTACAAAATATTGCCATTATTCTTTTTCTCTGTCAGACATTTGCGTGGTTACTGTCACTGAGTTCCAACTTTATGTTCCACTGTGATCTCCCAAACCAGTTTCAGTCAAGAATAATAATGGTTTTCAAATCATTTTATTCTGCTGATGCCAGAGCTTTTCAGTATTTTATACATAAACATTAGTTACTTTCTCATCCAGAGAAGTCAGAGTTATGTTGATAACACTTTAATGACCAATGATCCCTTTTATTTCATCTCCTTTGTTTCCAAATTCCTATTGCTGGGGAAGAATGGCAAGAAAGATTGCCAATAGAACAGCTACAGAATATAGGGGCCTCTGTCTATCACACAATAGTTTGAGTAACAATTTCCTTACCTGGGCTTTAGAGCCCGATAAACCCAATCCCATGTTATTAATATGTGTCAATATATCTTGATTTGTTCAGTGCCGTATACCCTTGATAATGTTTTGCATTTGAGATCTGTGGAACTGTTCGCTGCTGGGCTCTGCTTTGTTCTGTTGTATATCTTCTTTTGGACCCCAATTAGGTTTCTATGCTCTGCATTAATGTGACTAAGTTCATTCCAGAATCCTCTTCTCTATAAATAAATAATATTAGCTTTTTCTTTCCAACAGTGCTTGAAAGTCAAGGATTCATAGTCAATGTGTTACCTTCTGCAGTGGAGTCTTACATTTCAGAATTATACCTTCAGTTCAGAGTTAGAGAGCCTCTCCGCTGTAGCAAGCTACATGATTCAGGACGTCCAACAGAAAATTATAGCTATTCATCAACCAAAGGTAGGGAGTCATCTTTTATTATAAAACCTTCAGTTTCTGGGTGATTGTAAAGTACAGCAGGCAGAAATACTCCTAAGAGTCTTCTTGTTTCACAGGAAAGAAAAACAGTGATTCCAAAGTTTGTGTTGTGTTTTTTTCCTCTCCCTCCCACTTTTTTCCTAATTTTTTTCACTTTTTTCCCTTTTACTTTTTTTTAAACCACAGTCTTCCAGGATAGTTTAAATACAGGAATATGTCAAGCATATTCCAGATTATAGTCTATACTTGTTCGATGTCTGCTTTAACTTCTAAAGAATTTGACAGTTGCAATGAATATAGACTTCCAAATGTCTAGGAAGACTGGAAGCTGTGTTCTTGCTATTGATTGCTTTGGACTAAAATGGAAGGGATAGTTGGCTGTAGCTGTTTCCCAGTGGGAGGGTGAAAAAAACCAGGAAACTGTTTTTTGACAGAACTACTTGGTTCACCGCAGGGCAATAAAATAGGTTGATATCAGTTGCAATAAAATGTATAGTTTCAATAGTCACACCACACAGTGTGAGATGATTGCTATTATCTGTGCTAAATCTTTCTGTGCTTAATCTGTTTCTTTGGATTTGTTATATTTATAGGAAAGATAGCACAGATAAACAGGAAAGCAGACTATCGTGAATTGAGTCCAAGCAGCAGCTACAATTAGCTTATGTCAGTAGCTTTGCCATCACTTTAAAGATCCTGCTCAAGTGTTTTGAGCAACTAGGATGCAGTTCATATAGAATCTTGTCTAGAAATTCAAGGATTTATGCCTTGCACTGAGCAGGACCTTACGTACTTACCCAGATGTGAAAGCAGAATTCACAAAACTAAAGTCAGTAGAGTAGCATGTATGAACTCGCATCATTTTATGTACTTATCTGAGGATTATACCTATATCCTTAAGCTGGTGCCTGCACATAGCTCCCTACATCTTTAGCAGTGTAATATTCTTGAACTAGAACACATATCTACTGTTCAAGACTGCACTAATATTTTGGATGTTTTCTTAGACAATTTAATTAACTTCTTTTACCAGTATGTGCTAACCTCAAGGCTTTCGGGAGTGGGGAAAACTACCCCTAAGTATTTTATATGAAAAACTAACTGAATGAAAGTGTAAGGGTGGCAAGGGTATATGAATAGCATTCAATGGACATGGTCCTCCTTTGACAGAAGACACTATTTGGATTTAGTTTTACCCCATTGTGCACTTCATCTTGGAATGTGTAGTGATGTAGGAACATGCGTTTCCTCAGTCTCTAAGCTTAGAGTGTTTTACAATGTGGTGATGAAGGCATTCTTCAAAGAGTTCAGAACTGGGGTGCTGAATTCCACAAAGATAAAGGGTTTAATGGAAGGAAAAAGAAAAATATATTCTTCCTTCAAATACAAAAGAGTTAAAGCAGAAATAGAAGATCATTAGCAACTTTTTCCCAAGAAGCAGCAAACTATTATCTTGAAGAACTCCACAGAGATGGAAAATAACTTTTAATTTACGCCTTCTATATATCTGTGTTAAAAGACAGTACACTTATTACTTTAAGTATATCTCATTGGAGTGCTGGCAAGGAAAGGATAGAGCCTTTTGAATGTTTTGGAGTTTTTTTGCACTGTGTTTTGTTGTTTTATTTTATTTTATTGTTATTTTTACAGACAAATCTATATTGAATCAATGTCAGGTCAGCACATTCATCAGATAAAAGCAGCATTGAGCTGTGATTATCCTCAAATTGACCATGTTAGTTAAGAAAATATAGACCTAAGCTATGCATATGAGAAATCCTAGTATCTTGCTGTAAAAAAGAACGGTTAAGGTGCTGCATATATGACATCAGAGACTTCAGTAGTCATGTAATTATTATGAATACATCGGGTCTTTGAAAAATTTAAGACTTGAACTTTGGCTTTCAGATGTCCACACTTTCCCTATTACATGAGTAATTGCAACTTTTATCAGTAGAGGTCCATTCTTTGTTATCACTAGTGTTTTTTTACTTAAAGTCCAAAGAGTAAGAAAGGTCTGTTAGTACATTTGAATATGGACTTGTTTGGCCTTTTTCTCTCTCTCACTTTTTTATTCCTTCCCCCTTCCCCAGTGAAACTATGTAAAAGCAAAATATTCTTATATCAGTTTTCCACGTATAGCATTATTTATCTTAGGTTTCTTTCACATCTTTAGTCAACAACTGTTCTTCGCTGATGACACATAAAAGGTTTTAAGAAAGAACTGAAACTACAAAAACTCCCCTAAAGCTTCCAGGTTGGATCTGAAATATAAACTGCAGTTGAAAAGCTCTCCTAGACACTTATTAAACCTGCTTGTGTTGATTTGTAATTATAAACTGTGCATCCCCCTTGTTTAAGTGAAATTTTCATTTGTGGCTGGCTCTGAAATAAATCAACTCAATATATGTCTAAAGTCATTTTTCTCTTAGATTATGTTTGGATATTTATGTTGAGTGAAACATCAAGACTTTTCTCTAAAGCGTGACGATTGTAGAAGAATGAAAAAGATGATCAAATCATCACTGAGATAATTCTAAGGTGAATTTCCTAGAAACCAAATCATATTACTAATGTACGTATATTCCCCCCCTTTTTTTAGTGTGTAAGTAGAAATGTATTCTTCTTCAGCTTTATTAAAGGCATTGTTTTATCCACAAAATTCTTTTTGTAGGCAAAGAGTCACATCTTATATATATATATAAGGAAAGACTACTAACAACTTTTTTGATATAGTGATTTTGATATAGTGATTTTGATTAGACTCTTAAGAATCTTATCTTTGTCCAGACTGATTTGTCATGGAGTAAATGTACTTAAAAGTGTTATACAAACATTTAGGTTTTGTTCTTTTCCTCAATGAGCTCACCCTTCCCTTTCTCCTCTGGGTTGTAAGGCTGGAGATTTAATTCTGTTTGTGGGGTTTCACAGTGAGTCATTGGTTACTGATGTCTTTCAGTAGGAGGAATATAATATCTTTGTTGAAAATTACTCCTTCATCACTATAGCGTTCACACGGGGTCATTTTTGTATGCTAGCCTGTACAATTTGACCCCTTGGATTTTCTTCTTTGATCTGTAGTTCCAGGTTACATTTAGATGTATTGTATATCATTACTTTTAGTATGTTTGATATTACTTTTATATTCTCCTTCTAACTCCTGAATGCAGTTTTGTGCAGTTCCAGGTCTACATTTCTTTTACTGATCATTGGTGAGTGTTTTAATGCTGTGTGGTCTCCAGTGCCAGTTTGTGCCTACCTCTCATCATCTCATGTCTGCAATCCTCTATGCCACAACCTGCATCTCCACTTCTCCAGGTTCCTGGTATACAGGTTTGTATTTCTCTACACTATGCCATCGTGTGACAGACATGAATATTTCATTATACGTGGTATATATACAGGTTGTCACTGCTAAGTATATGAAATGATCATTGAACCACACAAAGATAAACAGAAATAAAACAAATTAACCATAGAGACATGCTCAATTAGAGAAACTACAGTCACAGGTAAAACAAGTAAAACAAAGTTGCAGGTATATCGGGAAAAGTTTAGACAGAGAAAACCTGGTGAGTCACAGTCCTTGGAGCCTTGCAAATTCAGTACAAAGCTTATGGTCTGTTATTAACTATAATGACTCTTTCTTACAGTCTATATTGTTACAAAATGAATAGTATCTGGATTTGGTGCACCAATCAACAACTGTCTTATAATGTACATAGATCATTCAGAATACAAAGTGAATAATGAAACAAAACTACAGAATGACTATAGAAAGACAGAATACTTCCACCCTCCTTATGTTTGCTGTGAAAACAGTAGAATCATGCTTGAAATTCATACAAATGAACCTAATCCAGATATTATGTGCTGTCCAAAAGGACAGGAATTTTGCAGAAAGCAGTAATCCGAAATTAAATCACAATGAATGGATTGGTACTGAATAATAAAGTGATGTAGTAGCACTCTTTGAGACAACATACATAATATCTTTCTCAAGCCTTGTTAAGTGAGTATTAACCAAACTGAGTTTAATTATCAAAGTCTGGTAAGTACACAGGTAATGAGACACAGTATTCTTTCTACAAAGGGATCTTTTGATAATAATTTTGAAAAGTTGAGGGTAAATGGAAGACACTCTGAGAATTTCCTGATGTAATAATATGTAGTAGTAATACTTACATGATTCTTTTTAAAGTAGCCAACAAATGTTAAGCATAGAGTCAAGCAGCTTTCCTTTTCAATTTGCTCTCTAATTTGTTGTGTTCAGAAGATGTCTTCAAGATATGTCTTGCTGTGATACACACAGCAAGTACAAAGAGAAAGACAACCTAACAGTAACTGTTTTGTAAATCTAAGAAAACTAAAGGTGAGTTACATTGCTACTGATGATTCATACTTAACCTTTGTGGTTTGCTTGCTTGCCATATACCAGCATGACTAACCCAAGGGTGCCAAAAATTACCATTGATCAATAGTTTGAAATTGCAGCACTTGAACTTTAGCCTTTAATTCTACAGTGCTGTAGTATATGTTCAAACATTTTAGAATTCTGGCTGCAGATCAGCATTGCATAGACAACTGCAGAATTTTAAACATTTTTTTTTTTTTCTAACTTGGAAAAGCAAAGACAAATTCAATATAGAAACATGATAGGGCTCATGTATTCTCAGTTTAAGCAGATGGTCTGGGGAGATTTAGTATGTCTCTGCAGTCAATTTAAATTTTTCTTCAATTCTAGTATTACAAAACTCTTTTTGAAATGAGTACACTTATGTATATTAGAGTTTGAGTACGCGCGATTTTATCCAGAGCCTTTTGAAGCACATGCAAAGATTTCCAGTGACTCCAGTGTGCTCTAAAAAGGGGTCACCAGACCATATTTTCAAAGATTCTTCAAATCTTCAAAGCCTCTAGACTTTTTTTTTCTGCAGTTCTGACGTGTAATTCTGGGCTTTTTCAAACCCTGCCTAATGTGTGAATAAGATTAATGAGTAACAAGGGAGTTTGCACGGCCAAAGCAAAATCTGATTTTATCAGAGACCAAATGTGAGCAACACTAAAAATATAATCCCCGTGTAACTATATTGTTCTAACTTTATTGTTAAAAAAGTTAATGGCTGAAACAGAAGGTGCACAATAGATTAAAAATTATGTTCATCTTGTCATCATTTGAGATATGTGGATAAGGAAAAATGGTCTCACTTATTTTAAGCAAATTGTGTCATGATAACACTGATTCTTCAACTTAGTTTTTCCTGTTTAGTTCAGGTACTCTATATGAGATCTACTTTTGATAGGAATGGTTGGACTGAATGATCCGGTGGGTCTCTTCCAACCTGGTGATTCTATGATTCTATGTAAGAACTGGCTTCTGGTCTAGGCTATCTAACTTATTTCTTGCTTGCGTCACTCAAAAAAGCTAGGCATCTCTAGCCCCTGGTTAGGCACCACAACAGCAGGGTCCATTCCCATTCTGGAATTGTTTGGCTTTTTCCGCTAACTCTGTAAATTGTTTACTTTACAAGCTTAGACTGAATACCTATTAAATGGCTAGAGGCAGATGAAATGATGAGTCTTTTGTAATGACATTCCATTTTCTATATACTTAGTTATCCTGATTTCAGGACTTTTGTTACTTCAAATATAATTTATCTGTGGTCTTCTGTAGCTAGAGAAAAAATAATATCTCTAGACCTTTCATGTTACATAAATACTTGCTCATTGGAGAAAAAAAAAGGAAAGAATTTCTTTGCTTTCCTGTGGATTTCAGCCTTCATGTATTACATCTAGACCAACACTGCGATATTTTTTTGTGTGGCCGACAGGCTGGTTTAGAAAATAAATCCCATGGCCTCATAAAGTAAGTTATTTAAAGATTAAAAGTAGAGTTCTGCAATTCAAGTTTGTATTTTTCCCCACTAATACAAAGTCATGTGTGAAAAAGCCAGAGACTACAGAGCGAAGTAGTGAATAGTAGGCAGAACAAGAACTCAGGGAAAAAGTCATTAACTGTACCAATTACAGGAGTCATTACTCTGGTCTTACCTATCCTGCAGGTTTGCTGTGCTAGCTGCTAATAGACATTCACTTTTGCCTGAAACACCAGTGCCTGGAAAGTTCCTATTTCAAAGAAAATAGAATCTCTCTAATAAGACTACATATACAGACTTACGATCAACACTGCTGCTACTGGTTTTCCAATAGAAATGGTAAATTGTTATGAGTACTTGAAGCTTACCACACATCTTTTGATGTTTCTGGTAAAATATGTAAAGAGGAAGTGCCTTATATGTTAAGACTTAAAATCAAATATTTCACCAGCCAGCCTTCCTCGTTAGTTCCTTGTTAGTTCAGTTTTTCTAATAGTACGCTGTTTAATAGATATATGTTTAATAGCTATGAATAGTGTGGATTATAATTGCTGTTATAAAAACTTCTTCCTATTTGAGAAAATGTCAATATTAGAAAGAGATATGTATACACATATAATTCTATTTTTATGCATGCATACGTGTACACAATACAAGGTAAACCATCATTCAGTACAGAAAACCTTACATATATATATATGTAATAGTCAAAAGTGAACATTTTCTTCAGGGAATCATCAGAACTTTTAATCCACACCTTGAGACTTCTATTTTACTATGAATCTTTTTCTTTGGGTTTTTGGGTTTGATCTTTTTTTGTCCCTCCTCCACCCCCCAGAAGCTTGTTATGTTCTGATGACTTATTGATTCACCATTTATCTGGCACATTGTAGCACCAACAGTAAGGAGTGATTCCTTATTTCAGTCAAAGAAAATAACTTAAGTGCATAAATAATACAGTAAAAGCACCTAGTTACTATCTTCTATCATTTTTCATCAGCAGTAATAGTAGAGCAGACTTTTTCTCCTTCAATGATAATTAATTTTATATAATTTTTTGAATCATTTTGTGTTACAAAGACTCTAGTTGCATCAGTGTTAAGTAATTGTAAGCAACTTCCTTTTCACTGCCGTCCTAGTCAAGAGCCAAAATGAATTGCATTAAAGAAGAACACTGGAAAAAAATATGTATGTATTTTTCTGTATCATCTGTGGATACCATTTTTTGTCAGGTAAGTCATCAAATGGATGTCAGGTTATGTTTCCATTCTATTCTATCATGTAATTTTTTCCCTCTCTTTCTCTTTCTTCAAGAAAAAGCAAATATCACAGCAATTCATTCAGAAGACTGGTGTAGAACTAATGTTCAGAAATGATACCTGTGATGTTTTGTGATAAAGAAATAAAGATTCTTGTTTCTGTACTACTGTAATCTTTTTTGTTTGTCTTATTAATTCTCACCTTAAGTTCTTTCTATGCACCACATTATAAGTAAGGATTAGTATCAAGAAAATTGTGTTCCAGCCCCATGGCTGGCATCTAGAAATATTCTTCTACTCAGAAATTTGGGCTAATAATGAATACTTTATATGAAGCATATTTGGAGATGCTTTAGTTTCTATAATAATAGTATGTCGATACCAGCTATTTTGAGGAAGGAAGTGGTCAGGGTGAGGCGTGCATACCTGTTATGAGCCAGCCAGCTAAGCCCCTCTCTCAGAAATAAGAAAAAGAGGAGGAGAAGAAGAAGGGGAAGGAGAAGGAGAAGGAAAAAATGTGAATGAGACCTCCAGTGTTGCCCCTGCTGTGGCAGCTATTTTAGAAGGTGCTGAAGATGGCCCTGTCTATGGCTGAAATGCAGAGGGAGCCTACCTGGCTATCTTAAACTAAATACCTAACTTTTAAACAGCTAAACACAAGAGATAGCCTCCTGTGAACAGTAAATATGTTGGATGAGGCTGAATGAAGGAGCAGGTGAAGTCAATCTTTTGCATATCTTTCCTGTGGGAAGACAGCCAAATATGTCTCTCTACAGTTGCGATGATGAGAGACTAGGAGACCAAGGTGAATTCTGCCAACTGTTGACATTTTGTCCCAGGGAAACACTAGAGATGCTGGAGATGAGCAGTCTTGGGGGGTTTGTGTTAATTAGTCTCAAATGAGGCTTGCCTGCCAAGTCAGTTCTTGTATTGCTAAGGTCTTCAATACTTACTTATTAACATAAGCACTTAATTTCTGATGTTGAAGGGAACCAAAATAAAAGTGATGCTACTGATAATTTTTGCCATATTGTTTCTCAGTAGTTATTTGAGACTAATATATTTTAAAGTTCTTGTAAAGAGCTGTTTTGATGTAGTGTTTGTAAAATATATTTTGCATTCTTTATAGAGTACAGTATTATATAGGGCATTTTTATATAGGTATGCTTTATATATTTACAATATATATAGGAATGTCAGTTAAGTTTTATTTGAAATAATATCTGGCTATGCTATCATATATTACAAAACTTTATCAATGGCAGGTACATGTGGTAAAATAACTTAAATTCTCTCAGTTATTTCTCAAACCTCCTAAACTCTCAAGAAATAAAGATTTAAGACCAACTTCTATTAGTAGAAGCAGAAAAATAACAGGAATATTTGTAGGCTAGAATTGCTCTGTTACCAATGATTTTTTCCGCAGTGTTATTCTTGGTAAACCTCCTACACCTTGCCTCTTTAAACCTTGTGCTTCATTCTATCACTTTTCAGCAAGAGACTTTCAGAGTCTAACATTTGGGCACCTATGTATGATTTAGTATATTAAGTTTCCGAGATTTTTTAAATGGCAAATACCATATTGGCATTTCCACGCCTGTAAATAACACCCTGAAGACTGTAGAGGATTCACCCTTTTAGAGACAATTAGTGGGAAACCTCAGAATTTCTACATTAATGTAGTCTCCTGTAGTGAATCATACAAGCAAAGAAGTGAAATACATCTTTACAATGATCTCAGCTGGATACCCAGCTCACAATGATTTGCTTTTTTTCCCTTTTAGTTCCATGGCTGGTTGATTTCTTTAACCTGCTGTGTATGTCACTGTGGTAGGCAGCTATTTTTTTCTAGTATTAAGGTAAGGGTAAACCTGATTGTGATATGTGAACAGGTACTGTTACAGGAAAAAAGGACATGCAGATTTGCACTTAACTTATCAAATAACAAACTTCAAAAGCAAAGGTGTAGTTCAGATACTGTGTAACATTCATTAAAACTCATACATAAAAATTTTCATTAGTAGTTCATGTAAAACAATGCTGGTATTTACAGACCATACAGAGACTAAATGATCAAACATCCAGTTTTAAATGATGGTATTTTGCAGTATTTTTACTGTTTTCTGTGTTCATAAACATAGTAGTATTTCACAGCTGTTCTCTAATAAATGTTTTAAAAATGACTATTAGTCTTATTCAGACTCTCCAGCACCCAGATATGTAAACATTTTCCTAGGGAAATATCTTTGTATCTCAAAGACTTAACCTTAATTACTTGAATAGATTAGGTAGTGTTGTCTGCACAAACTGTCATCCACTAACCACCATTGTTTACTGAACAAGACAGACTTGAGTATACCTGAAGACAATTTATTTTTTGAAATAGAATTCAAACATCTTGCCTTTAAGAGACATTTTTTCCTCTTGAATACCATATTTATGTTCTCCTTTCTTCCCACCTGTGGGACTTTTTTGTGGATGTTATTTTACAGTGTGGATTTATTTTCATTGCTTGACCATATGTTCTGTTCCTTCTTTTTCTGTGTCTGTACACCTATTCATGCCCTTCATTTCCTCCCCTTTCTGAAGCCTTTTCACCTCTATCATCCCCTGAGACTAGCTAGTAAGTAAAAAGCAGTTTATTGACAGTACATGTGATACCTTCTGACTTCTTTAAGAGCCCTTTGCTTCTTGGTTTTCAGTCTAGGTTCTATAGTGAAAACCCATCCCAAGATTCACTGGGATTATCAATTTTCTATGCTTTTACTTGCTGTGGTTACTGAATGTTCAGGCTAGGTGAACAAGATCTGCAGATCTAGGTTTGTAACAGAACTTACTAATGTAATTATCAAATAAATTTACACACACTCCCACATACCTCACCCCATCTCATCACATTTCCACATGCTGTAGGAGATACTGTTTGGCTTGGAGCAGACTAGCTGTGAAAATCCCAGAGCTAGAGACTTGCATCATTTTTGTGAAAGTACTGCTGAGATGTTTTTTACTCGGCAATGTTACTCTTGTTCCTGCTTATTAGACTCTTCTCTTGGGTTTTTTAAAATTAGAAACTCTAATAGAGATTCCAAAGGGCCATTTCATTGATCAGTGAAATATACAGCAAACCTGCAATTCACATGTGGCATCTGCGTCTTTGCTCTGACATGTATTTAGCCATATTTTACACTCTTTTCAGATAATTTTTATATCTTTTTCAGCCTTTCTAGATAATAATTGTTTCTTTTCATATGTAGAGTCACTTTCTCTGTAGCACCTGACTCCTCCAGGCCTACTCTCAATTTCACCATATTCTGGGTGCTGCCAGTTATCCTTGACAGATCTCCCTCTTAACAGAGAGGCAAAAGCCACTGCTGAAACACTAACTAACAAACAAACCTTTCTGATGGAGATAAGAACCAGTTGTTGCATCACTCTACTGTTTTTTTTTTTTTAAAAAAAAACCTCCCTCTTTTTTCTTCCTGAACTTCTTCCTGAATTTTTTCTAACAAGAATTTGTCAGTAAGTATAGATATGGGATAACAGTTCACTTGACCCAGTTTTCACAGCAATCTCCATCATGTGAGAGTAAATTTCTTCTGCTTTTTGTGAATATTACTATAGGTATTAAAAGCAGGTTTGATGTACAGATTAGAGAGAGAAAACACGGGAAGGGGCAAGGGTTTGATTCCCCAATTTTTGTGTTACAATGCTTAAATCTCAGAAAAACAAAAGTTGCTTATTGGAGGAAAAGTACACTGAGATCATTTAGGAATATTAATTTTGTGAAATAACAGAAAAGATATTTTTCTTAAATTGGAAAGTGAGTCAATGAATGCTGATGAAGCCTTTATCTCACAAGTATAGATGTATTCATTTACTTCTTTATTTTAAAGAGAACTTGTATTTCAAGTTGGTTATCCTGGTCAGGAAAAAAATTCTCTTTGACACATCATGTTTTTGGGGTTTTTTTTTTTGTTTTTTTTTTGTTCTAAGTTTTATATTGTGAATATAAATCTCGAATACTTCAGATTTAGGTACTGATAAAAAGATTATGTGAAAGGTTGCAAGCACACTCAAAGATACAGACTCTCTTTTGAAGTTATGATGTTTGTTTGCAGATTATACTGGATGTTGAATCCTGACATGGATGCGATAACTTGAAGATCACTTAGAATTTTTTGCTTACTTAGTGAAAATCTAAAAAATAAGAAGAAAATTACATCAAAGAAAGAGTACAGAAATTCAGGAATACGTTTGACAGGGAGCCTTTTCTTTACTTGTATGCAAAAATTTCAGTAGTGCTGTCTTTCATTGTGAACATGAACTTGTATAAGGATGTATGTGTCAGGATGCTTAAAAGCACTGAAAGCGACCTATGTTCCTTAGAATGGCCTGAAATGGGATACAGAAGTAAGAAAGATGAATATGTGAAACTGGATCAGGTAAATTATTGCCTTGTAGTGCAATGGAATATTTCTAGGGTACTCTGATACTGAATGGAGACATGTTCCTAGAAGTACAAGAAAGGAGAAGTGAAAATAATGGGATGTTCCTTGCTGCGTGGTTCGTGAGAAGGGTGAAATACATTATATTTTGGTTGCAAAATTATACATGTTCTACATGGAGTTTACTGTGTTTTTCTTGGGTGTTCAGAGAAATTATCTAAAAAGATAAGAGCATAACATAGATCTTGTCTCCACATTATAACAGATCTATACATGTCTAAACCTCTAAAGGCTGCTCACAAGTTCTTAAGAACACAATTTTTCACTAGTTTCAGATTAAGAAAAAACTGGATTTTTATGAATTTATGAGCTTAGAGCCTGGATGTTTTTTTCTTGTGGCACTCTTAATTATTAGATACCTAGCTGGCTTAGAAATTCACTGTTTCAAACAGTCCTTGCAAGGAAACATGTACCACAATTTGTCCCTCAGAGATTAAATATGCATTTCTTCCCTGAAAGCCTGAGAAATCCTCTAGGTAACTTTGGAGATGTTATAGAAAAAAAAAAGACATACTTCATTACTAAGTACTACCCCGTTGATATATTGTTCATAGTTCCAACGCCTGAAAAAAAATTGTGATATAGATGAAGTTTAAGAGTATAGTGCAAAATATCAAGTAACTGTGAGCGAATAGCAAAATGAGAGAATATGCTCCTACCCAAAACCAAACTACCCCAAAAAGCAAAAAAACCCCCAAGAAAACAAAAAAGTAACTATGGATACATTAAAAAGGTATGGCATTGAAGGATGACTAACATTCCATTACCACTACAAAGTCGCCACAATAAAGGGAAATTTCTTTTTTTACATATCAGAATGAAAATAAAATAAAAATATGTGAATTTCCTAAACAATAAAAATAAATTTGTTCTCTAAACTCGTCGATCAGTCACGGAATAGTATTCTGCATTTTTCCACTGGAAGGCAACATATTTTATACTATTCAATAGAAACACAAAAACATTTAGATACCCTAATGGAAAAATGTATCAAGTAACTAACTCTGCTTACAGGTTGCAGAATTAAAGACTGATTTTTGCACATTAATAACTTTACAGAAATCATGAAAGTGGCTGGATGTATTTTTGTCTAGATCCCTTTTTCATGACAGCTACAGTAAAATTGTTGGCAGGAGCATCATGGAATCAAACACAGAGATCAATATGATCAGTGAATGTTCAATTTATTTAACTTAGCTGCTTCTTAATAAACCCTTTTTGGTTACATAACTCTGTTTCAAGGCTTTGTTAGAATTGCTCAGTATCATTCAGCACCACAGCATCCAGTCCTTCTTCTCTGTAGAATGTTCCCATATAAAATTAAATTTACCTTGGCAGGAACCAGTCATTCAAAACATTAACACAGTTCACCATGTTCCAGGTAAAGAAGAAACATCTCTGGTTTGCACAATACCATTTTTTTATTTTGTTTAACTGCATTCATTGTAGAGTGTTTAAAAGGATAGGCTTTCACATTGTAAAGGAAGGAGATGGTTTATAGCTTACTTTTACTGTTATTAAGATCTAATCTATCACTCGTTCAGTCGATTGCATTTGACAAGCATCTTCTTAAACTTGAACTTTGTCATGTGGTGACAAATAACTCTGCCCGTTTGTGCAATTTCCTTCTTTGCAGAGGTTTCATTGTGAAGTGTCTCATTATTAATCACCAGGTTTAGATATGATTTATAGTGCAATATGTGCGTAAGAAAGAGGGGAAATTCCCAACAAAAACAATCAAACCTCTGAAAATCCACAGGATGAAACGAAAAAAAAAAGGCTTTATAACATTACCTAGAAATGGTAACAAACATTATTTCCTGTACAGGTAGAGAAATAACAGTTTGTTGGAAGCAGGAATATATGGGAAACAGAATACATACTTTCCCATTTTTTGGCTTGTGCTTTCAGTAAAAATTGTGGAGATAGTGTACACCATACATTAGGCACATTTTAAGAATTATAACATAACATATCTGAAAATACTACCATTTTTGAGGAAAATAGTTCTGGGTCCATGTAGTAAAACAATTTGTTGTTATTGGTGAACTTAGAACAAAGGAACACAGATGTGCTTGGTTTTCTGGCGTTCTTTGTTTAGAGCAAAGCATCCTGAAGTCCCAAAATGACCTTGCAGGGAATCTGCTCCAAATCCACAGGGCCCATTGTTATTCCTCCAGGAGGCCCCAACATTTCTTTGATGAGGCAATCCAGCAGTCACAACAAGTCCATGCCCATTCAGCTTTATCTCAATATAGTGTCAGCACAGCAACTAGTTGTAATCATACTTCTTTCCCCCTACTTTGCCAAGCAAAAACCAGTTTTGTGCATGTTTTTGTGTGTGCCAATTTAAAGAACTCTACAGTCTAGGAAACACGGATTTTTGCATACCTTCTCTTTTGGTCCAGGAAAAGTTTTATGAAGGTAATACAGCCACAGTCTGAAATTATTCTGTTACTGGTTTTGCTTTACATGACAGCTCACTTGACACTTTATATAATTTTGTTAATTTTAGCTTTAAATCACTGTTATATTTAAAAAAGAAGTAGTTAAGCAACAAATGTTTTAGTCTTGTTTTGGACATAATTGTAGACTTTCATTGTGTTGACGAGGACTTAAAATTATTGCTTTGTGGATGTCACTCCCCTGGTAAATGAAGATGTTTCATGCATTTGTATGAAATATAGCCACTTCCCTTAAGTCATTAAACTGGGGCAGAGAGTGGCTTCAGGACACTAGTTCTGTGTCTACCTACACTCTAAGTATTGTAAAGCTTTACATTTCATTTAAGGCAATTATGGGTTTTTTAAATTAAATTAATCTACTCTCTGTGTATCATAGAATCATAGAATAGTTTGGGTTAGAAGGGACATTTAAAGATCATGTAGTCCAACCCATGCTGATCTCTCACTACATCAGGTTGCTTACAGTCCCATCCAACCTGACCTTGAATGTTTCCAGGGATGGAGCACCTTCCACCTCTCTGGAAACCTGTTACAGTATTTCACTGCCCTCATTGTAAAAAAAATTCTTCCTTATATCTAGTTTAAATCTACCTTCTTACAGTTTAAAACCATTCTGCCTCGTCCTGTTGCAAGAAACTGTACTAAATGCCTGTCCCCATCTTTCTTACAAAATTTCTAAGATCTCAAAAGCTGCAATAAGGTCTCCCAGAGCCATTTCTTCTCCAGGCTGAACAAACCTTGTGCCTCTCTAGAAATATCTGATTAGGAAGACCTAAGGGACCACCAAAGGGTAATCAATGGTTTTTTCAATTATTAAGTTATTCCACAGCTGTCTTTGGTATGTGAGGACTCTATGGCATATCTTTCCTGATACCCTCTAGAAAAAGTGATCACAAGCCAACTCTATGAGCTAAATATAAAACCCCAAAGGAGCAAGATGCGCTTAGATACCAGGAAGCAATTTATAGTTGTAAGAAGGAGAAGCCAGTCCATTTCAATGGATTCAGTGGATAACCTGCTGGTTGCAGATTTGGTCCAAGTTAAGATCTTAAGATCGAGTATTCCTTTGGAACACATCTACAAATTGCTGAGGTGCTTTGAGACACTGAAATTAATGGAATTATTTAATATTCAGCACTAGGAGGTTAAAATTTTTAATACTTTTTAGTATTCATATCTGTCCACAGTCTATACAAATCAAGTTAGTAATTGTATTTGTGGTATGAAAATTTCCTTGGTTCTTTTCCTTCTCGTCCCTTTGTGCCATTTCTTTATTCTTATACAGTGTTAACCATTTCTAGACTTTTTTAGTCCATTCCCAGGAATATCTACTCAGACAGAACTTTGGAAATGTGCAGACTTCACAAAGTTTGCAAGGGATGGTATTCTACCCATACCATTTCAAAAGAGAATTTGCATCTTAAATAAGAGTTTCTGTAAAACATATCAGACTAATTCTGACCACACCCTCAGGTAGCAATGATGACAATGACCATTTAAGAAAATAAAAAGGTTGTATTCATTTTTCAGACACTATATTTCATGTAAATATTTCTAATTATAAGATGGCAATGGATGATTAGTGTAAAGACATATTTTAGTTATATTTCTAGTCTCATAATGCTTAATGTATTTGTTATTTTTGTAAACCAAGTAACGCCATTGGATATTCACAAAGTTGATTACAAGTTAATTAACAACGGGTTGTGAAAACAGCAAATTTATTTAACGCTAAGGATGTTTTCCCCCTGTAAATACACTTATGCAACTTGAGTTCTATAGTAAGAGAAATGAATGTCTGAAACGTATCTGTAGGCCAGGAGCAAAGCAGTGAGTTTCTGCACTCCCTATTAAAGAGTAGCCTATTAAATAAATCCCAATTTGAAATGGAATTAGGAGGCATGCAACACTGAAAATAGATTTAAATATCAGGTTTTTGAAATAATTTTAGTTAGTGAGTACAGTGGTAACTTTAACCAGAAAGTAGAATGGAATCTGCTTTCTAGAGATTCAGAGGAAAGAAAGAATATGCCTTACCCTGCATTTTATGCTATATCATAGGGCTAGACCTACTTATGTGTAAGTAGAATTGAAGAATTTCTTTCTGTGAATAAGGAAAACTGTAGCCTGCTATAGACCATGTTTATGTGCAAAATTTTGGATTATTTTAGTACTCTTGCAATAAAGATTATGATTTAAATAACACTTCCCCACTGTCTCAATGGTGAATTTTTTTTCCAATGATGTCATGCATTCAAATAGATGAAAAACTTACTTTAATACCCTTTGTAAATAAAAATGTGACATTCCACTTTTAGGATATGCAAATGTAGATTTTGACTTAAAACTGACCTTTCTCAAAAGGATTTATTTACCACGTATAGGCTTGTTGCCTATAATACATAATATATTGTTATTGTTATATTGTATAATACATTGCGCGTATAGTCAGATGGAAAGAAAATTCTTATATTTAAGTTCGGACACCGAAATGAGGTGTATGTCGAAAGCTCTCAAAAGCAGACAGGACTGAACAACGGGAGGTCAGAAGCCAGATCATCCATGAACTACCATTCATAAAATAATATTATTTAGAAAACATGGATTTTTGGCATGTCATAAAAATCCTAATGGCAAATTCTTTGGTTCTATTTCAGAAAATCCAAAGGCAAATGTCTTACTTAACAAAGTCAGAACTTCGTTGCACTCATCATATGGGAAATGGTAACGGGTTCTTGGGGCTTGAAAATTTTTCTCCCTTTCTACACAACTCAGTAGGTCTGCTTATGCAGCAGAATTAGAGTGTAGAGAAGAGGTACAGATTGCCATTTAAATGAGATTGTTACGGACATAAGGTACTTGATAGGAATAAATTATTGAAGCATAGATTCTTGATCCAGTTATTATACATAGCATTTTATCATGCATCAATGGACTATGACAAGTATGTACACAGTCTTAGTTCACTTACGACATGGAGTAAAGTGACTTAATTTAGATCCCAATGACAGTAGACGAAATGGCACTAATATTAGAGTTCCTTAAAAGCATTAACTTACGCTGCTGGAGTCAAAATTGTAAAAATGAACAGTTCCTGTATAATAGCCGAAGTTAAGCTGATCAGGAGTTTAAGTCCCGGAATTTGTGAGCAATTCCAAGGGTGAAGGCCAATGTCAATAGACTGAATGACATGCATTAAAAGGTGAACTAAAGAAAAGGATAATGACCTAATAGTAATGTCAGGTCATGAGACTGAATGAATAAGGTGCTTGCTGTTGGAGATAAAGCTTGTGTCAAACCCTGTGTCTTGGTAGAAAGAATTGATTGGCAATTAAAGAGGAGTTAGAGGCAGAATTTGAGTTTTAAAAGTCCTGTAAATTGATTGTGTTAATTGGGAAAAAAAATAACTCCAAGTATCCAAACCTCGCCTAAGTACAAGAATATTACTGACATAAAATGTGACAAGCTTTCCTTTAGATTCCAGAAGACAAGAATGTGATATGAAAAGGATCACCAGGTTATATTCAGAATTTGAAAGAAATGGTTACAGTTCTTATCAGAACTATACTTTCCATTGTATCTCAAAAAAAAAAAAAAAAGGAATTAAAAATGTACTCAAATACTGCCACTATACCTGCTGGTGAAAACCTAATATTTTTATCCAAAATAACTGCTTCTGGATACACCTTCAAGCAGGAGCTCTGCAGTTCCCCTGAGATACCTGAGAGGGAATTACAGGCAGGGAACTTTCTACAAGGTAAGGTGAATTGTTATCAATCTTGCCACCTTGTCAAAGGCTCTGAGAATAGTCTACACATATGTGCTGCTATAATTTCTCTGAAGCACTTCTACTTGAAATGGAACTTGTTTCTGAAGTACAAAGAAACTAGTGGATATGCAACTAACCATACTGCCCTACAAGAGCTATTAGACAATTCTCCTTCAGCCAACATGATTTCTTTTAATATGTTATTGAGGTATTTTATTCCCTGTATGTTGATAGCTTTCACAGGCCCAGAGCAGAAATGAACACAGTTATCATAATTATTTACCACTGGTATGTTTTCTGTGAGTGTGACCAGCTCCTTCCATGCCAGAAAAAAAACATCTTTAGTAATCGTTAGGTTATGTGATATGAATCAGCTGATAACTCATTTCCAGAGCTGGTAATGAAGAAGACCAGGTGACTGTAACCATGAAGGCTCTTATCCCCTTGTTCCAGTTTGAAGTAAAATACAATCAGTTTTCTAATGTTTCAGTTAAGCCTCATCTAAGTAACTTCATTTTCTAAAAGTTAGCTACATGTTTTTCAGATGCTGTTTCTCTCTTGAAGTGATAACTCAGGACAATGGTATTCAGAAAGGCCATAGCTTATACTTATACTTATTCCTATAGAAATCAAGGTCATCCTTAAGCTGGTGGAATGCCATAATTGAAAGCACCAAAAAATGGCTATACCCGCAGGGAGGAAGAGATAGGACAGGTGACCAAAAACTGACCATCAGAATATTCCAATCCATATATGTCATACTTATTATAAAACTGAGGAAACACAAGGGTCAAGCCCTGTTCTTTGATGACCAATGTCCATTGAAGATCTTGTCTATCCTTTTGCCCCTGATCCCAGATCGAAGCATTCCTGTATCCAGTTCCTGAGTCTGGCTTTCTCCTGCCACTGAGTCCAGCCTGGGACCTCTTCCCCATGCCTGTTTTGCAGCATCAGTGGTGACATAGTCATTGGTGGGGGGAATTTCCTATATTTGTATATGTTTTTATTATTTTATTATTAATAATGTTTTTTGTATTATTATTATTGTTTCATTGAGGCCGGTTTAGTTTCCAGTCTACAAGTATCTTTCTCTCATTTCCCTTTCTCCCTTCCCTGGTGGGGGGCAGGTGGGATTGGATCACAACTGCTTGCATCTAGTTGCTGATCAAGTCAGGCTGGGGCTAATCCTCCATTTTCCTGCTTCTCTACAACACTCCTAGTACCTCCCGGTCTCTTGACTGCTACCAAGTTTGCAAATACTCGGAGGTTACGTGTCAGGTGCCACTGGTCCAGAGTTATACATGCTCACTGACTTTCTACAATGGGCCTGAACTCAGATCTCTGCAGTGACCTCACTGCTGCTTTTTGTAGTGTGTGCTGAAGACACTGGAAGGAGTTAGAATAGATTTTATTTGAAGACAATCTGTACAACAAACCCTTGAATAAGAACAGTTTAAAGACTGTGATACTTTAAAAAAAATCCTGCCACTTCCTACCACGTCTTTGAAAAGTTCTTGGAAATGGTTGAAACCATTTTGCTGTCACATCAACATCTTTGGAAAATCACCTCTTTACCGACAAGGTTAAGTTAGACCAGATGTCTGCCTTCTGCTCTTTTCAAGAGACTCTCAGTCTATGTCCTGCCACAGACTTCTGGTTTGCCCATACTCGCTATCCGTTGCTCTCAGAGAAAGTAATCTCCTCCAGAATGCTTCTCCTCCACTTGAGTCATTTGCCCTTTATCTAAGACACATGAGAAGACATTATTTTCCTGCCTAGCTGGCTATTTTAAAAGAATACAGCCTACAGCTTCCTACTAACAAAGAGAAGAATTGTGGTATTAAACATATTAGCCAGCAGGCTAAGAAGAAAAGGTAACTGTTAATTTCCTTCAGCACGCTGTGAAAGAAAAGTAGATAATTTAATATTTTTGGGTACAAAATTGCCTTTCTTGGATCTATTTTCAATGGGTCAGCAGAGTTATTGGAGAATGAGAGCAAAGGATAGAGAGGTGGATAAACTACAAAGAGTCTGGAGCAGCATATTGAAAAGAGAATATTTATTTATTATATTTATTTTCTGTAGCAACAATTTTTATTCATACTTATTGCTGTCGTACTACTGCTAATTCTGGAATGCATTTTGCTCAGAGTTCATACTGTATAATTCTCCATTGGACTCTATAGATGGGTATTCTATTGGGAAGTTATATAAGTTTTGCTGTGGAAAGAATGCTGATCTGTATATACACATCAAGTATTTGTAAACAACTGTGAACTATAAAAAAACCATAAAAAAGAGACCATAAAAAAGTCTCTTTCAGGTTATATCTGAATAATTCCATTCACTCTCCATATGTTAGACTGCATCCATTCACAAGGAATAAATATTAGGTTTACTCTTCTATATGGAAACTGTAGGAATTTCATTTTCTCAAATCATTCTACTATGGATAATCAGTCCATTTTTCTCACATAAGCCTAAAACTGTAGGGTCTTTGCCCCCAATATATATATAAAATTATATAAATATATGTAAAGAAATATAAATATAATACATTTTTATATAAATATAGATATTTTAACTGTAATTTGGAAACAAACAGCTAATGTGCTGAGTGTTGGTCAGCCTCATCCATGAAGACCTGTGTTCTAGGACACTGTTGGGGCAGGCATGGAGAATGACTGACTCACCAAAAAGACTCAAAGCTCTATACTCATGCTTACCTATTCCCTATTGTTCACCTCTACTATAATAGGAAAAGCTGAGGTTTGCTTTCAGGCAGTCTGGTACAGATTTTCCCTAGCCCATCTCAGCAAATAGAATAAATGCTAACTTTAATGCATGTGAAAGCCTCAGGTCAATTTTTTTGAGGAGGTAGAGGGGAAATGTAATCTCAGACATACAGAAAGCTCTTGAGTTACTCTTGCTTGACAGGACCTTTACTCTCTGCTTACCATGTCAGGGTACATGAGAGCTTTGGGATTATTAAATATTAACTGAACATAGACTAGAAAAAGATTTTTATACATATGATAAGGATGATACCCACTTAAAATGTAAGGACCTCTTTTGCAAAAATGATGTCTTGTTGTAAGGGAGTACTTGATAAAGAAGAAGAAAAAGGAGTTAAACAACTTCATGCGCCAACTCAATGCAGAATTCCAGAAGTGAAATATGCTGCTGAGTAGGTCACTGTTGCTGCCTATTTTCTCATGTCTTATACAGGAGTATGAAACAAGAAAGACAAGTATGCATTAATGCCTGAGATGCAGAAATAAGAAGCAGGTGTGCTTCTGTGTGTAGACGTTTAGATGTATAGACCAAGAATCCCCTAATCTAAGTCACAAAACATTATTCCTTGCTCTGTGTTAGACAGATGTGCAAGTTTTATGTGAACACTGATGATGATGATGATGATGACAACAACAACAACAACAACAACAACAACAACAATAATAATAGTTTGACCAGATGTCAGCAGCAGCACAGATTAGAGTGGGTAACTTCTCAGATACCACCAGTGGTGGCTTACTTGCCTGGTAATATACGAAACAAATCATCACATGAACTTAGAAAACATGAGATGAATCTCTCATTTTCCATAATACAATTTTCTCAAATGCATAACACTAAAGCTTCCGTAATTGTCTATTTTAAAGCCATATAATCAACTGAAAATATTAGTTAAATGTATATAATTCCAGATGTTTTAATCTACCTGAAAATTTGGACCCTTTCAGTATGAAGTACTGGAAGAGAAGGAGGAGCATTGATTCAGTAAAGCTCCTGTGAGATAGTGGTGTACAAACTGTATTAAACTCCAGAGACTTAACATCCCAAAAGACAAGGACTTTCTCTTCTGCAGCCTTCAAGATGGTAACATAGCATAGCTTATTCCTTACTGATGAGTCCCACATGACATCCTGTTCTTGTGACTTGTGTTCAAGCTGGTTTATCCTTCACATAGGGAAGGAGGGAACATGGTGGGGGGGGAGGGCTGGCGGAAAGGAGAAAACTCAAACAAAACCCCAGAAAACTCTTTGTGTGTTACCTTTCCCTGAAACAAGTGATACAATTGAGCTGCTTCCACATACTGTCTGTGTTCCAGGCCCTGTAATCTATTTCTGTGGAAAGAGCAGTATGTGCTCTCTCAATGTTATCCTCACTGTCAAACATTCATGTCTTCTTTGCAAGGAGGGTGTAATCTGTGCTTCTAGACTTACAGAAAAGGCTGTGAACTACCACGCAAATCATGCAAGGTCAGTCACTCTGTCACTGGATGGCTACAAGGTAATATAATTGCAAGCTAGAGCTATTAATTCTCTGAGCTGAAAGGGAATGAGTCCCCACATGGTCATCATGGAAACTGTTAGCGTATGAGTTTTGCTAGTAAACAAGCATTTCTAAATTGTTTTAGAATCAGAGGTGTTTTCTGTCTTCTACCTCTCCATGTCTGGGAATGCTGACATGTCTCCAGAGAGTGCAGAAGCCTGAGTATAAAACTCATCTACTGCAGTATTCTTCCCAAATGTGAACTTAAAGGTTCACCAAGATGAGAAATAGGAATAAGTCTTTTAGTACCTTTTTCTGAGCATTATTTCTTCAGCAACATATACAACTGTTGTGCTTGCTGAGCCTTTAGATTTGATGTGAAACCTCAGCTACATCTTTAAATAAATTATTATTGGAAAAAGGATCACTTTAATTCACCTTTCAGCTCTGAAAGACAGAATACCAGTGGAAAAAAGCCTACATCTTGTACCTCTACATCTGCCAATTCTCTGATTTAGTTTTCATAAATGGAATTCTACTCAGTTCAACCACCTCATTCAGATTCACTCTTAGGACTTGCTATGACATTGATTACACTAACTGCCCCTCCCAGTATTAGACTCAGAATTTTAATCCTCAAACTGTGTTTTTTCTTTGCACTATGCACAGATTCACTCCTTGGAATATGGAAGTATTGGAAAATATTCAAGTATTACAACAAATGCACAACTTAAGAAACATGTCAGTGTGTCTTCAGGAAAAACAATGTGTTGTTGTACCTTCCAAGTGCAAGGCAAAAAAATAACAAACCATAACTCTTGTACTATTCTAGCCATCAGTAACATTCATCTGGTCTGCTTCACACAATACGTCTTTTTAACTCCAATATTTGAGACTGCTTTTTTGCTTCTTCATTTATTATTTCCTTACAATTGTCATTCTTATTTTCTTCTTGCCTCCTAGGCATGGTGTTTATAATTTGCTAACATGATGGTTTTCAACTTTTGTAGAAAATGATTTATCAGAGGTAATAAAAACCATGCTAGTTACATACAATGTCATTTGTGCAATTCTGGTTTGTTTTTCCTCCAGGATTTACTTCATGATTAGGAACTTGATAAGGTTTGTGTAATGAGAAATAGAAATAATGCTGATTTAGATCACAAATTATATGACATTTACTTGATACTTGGCAGCTTCATGAGACAGATACTGCCACATCACACACAAACATAAAAAGCACCCAACATAACACACTAGATTAAAAGCTGTATGCTGATATATAATCACAAAATATGTGACAGACAAAGCATTCCAGAAAATGCAATAGCATTTCTTGTTTGTTGTTTGTGGGGATCTGTTATAAAGCAAAAATCATATCACAAGGCTGAATTTTGTGAACTTTTCAGGGTATTATATGAAGCTCAGAAGTGTCTTCAGATTATTCAGCCTGAGTATCTGTAACTGAGACATGCCTATAAAGCTGTATCTTCAGAGCTGACAAACAAGGACAGCATGAATTTTGTGTACATGGTGTGTTCCTTCTACATAGAATATTAGTTTTGATAGTACCTTTGTCTGGAGCTGAGTTGCAGTGGGTTTAACTGATGTTCAGACATTATTCTGAAGGGCAAATGGGAAGATTCTCAGTTATCATTTACTGTTATAGTGCTCTTTAACTCAATTATCATACTAAGTGATCCATCTACAACTTCTAACAAGAATTCCTCAAAAGGAAAACTAGTGTTTGCCTTCCCATTTCATATTTTTCATACTGCCAATAACATATTCCCCACTTACTTCTCCAGAATGAATTGAGTTTGAGAGGATAGGCTATCACAATATGATTAACATTTTCTCACTTTGTGCTGTAGCACCTCTTTCCTTTTAAGTAAAAATTCAGTATTATATGCATCTCTGATTGCTACTTTTTTAAGAAACTATTGGTGGTTTGACCTTTTTTGTGGTATGTTAGGCCATGCCACATTTTGTTAAGAATAAGAAGTAATGATAATTGTAGCCTACAATGATCATTCGTCAGTTCAATTTTTACCTTCTCTTTTCAACAAAAATTACATAATTTTGTATTTCTCTAAAGAATAAAAAAAATATTTTCCAAATTAAATCACTTCAATGTTCTATTCAGCACTGCTTTGATAACCTATTACAATAATATAATCATCAGAATTGTCATCTTTTGATCCATTTTGGCACCAAGAAATGTATCAAGAGATGACAATGCCTGAGATATCCCAAAGACTTGATTGCCCCTTATAAATTTTATTACAGCAGCATTGCTATAGTAAAGGTTGTGTCAGCACTTTCATGATAATGTCAGTCTTCAAGGGGTGATAACTTAGCAGTAAAAATTGTTATAAGCTCTGATGTGCCATGCAAGGCCACAAGTCTGAAAGACAGCTTTTCTAAATGGTTGAATATTTGACACTTTAAAGAAAGGAATAAAAATTTATATAAATATTTATATTTAATCACAAAGAACAGGAATACATAGTTCTGAACGAAAAATTATCCTTAATACTTTCTTCTCAGTTTTATAATCTAATCACTTTTCAAATGTCTTTCATAACTTTGATCTATTATCACAAAAAAATAAAAGGCAGTTCCAAATGGAATGAGACCACTGGTCTTCATACTTGGATGCAACTCTTGATGTAGTGAGCCTGCCTCCACATTATTGTTGGTTGTCACATTGAGGTTGATTCACCTTCCCTGGAGGTGTTTAAGGCACAGGTAGATGATGTTCTGAGGGCCATGGTTTAGTGTTTGATAGGAATGGTTGGACTTGATGATCCAATGGGTCTCTTCCAACCTCGTGATTCTATGATTCAATGATTATTAGCTTCCTTCTATGGGAGAAATTTAGTCTAATGTTTGCCTGAATACTCATTGTGGATTGTGGGAAGTATGGACATTACAATTTTCCATTGCTAAGATGAGCACTAGCAGCAATTGCCAAAGAAATCTGAAAGCTTAGAGAACACTCAGGTATTTATTTGTAAGGTGCTATGTTCTCCATGATTTTCTTAGCCACAGTTGAATTTTGAACGTAGTCTATCCACACCTCTTGGAGACACTCCATAAAAATCATAAAGGTTGGTTTCCTCTAATGTATACAAGGTCTGTATCAACTTGTACCCACTGCTCCAATACCTCTGAAAATAAAAAATATAAAGGTATATCCAGCCACTCCCTCTCACTGCTGAATGCTTACCTGTCCTTTCTGTGTGCAATTATTTGATCAATCTTTATTTGTCCATTTCTATCAGAGAAACCGCTCCTAATATATGAAAAAAAATTTTTTTGGGAAGCCATTGAAATCATACTTCTTAGATATATTATTCCCACATTGAGAAAATTAGTATGGCCTCTCCTACTGTAGGAGGCTAATAGATTTGTTTGCTTACTGGGTATGGAAAGTATATGAAAATTTGATATTTTTTTTTAATAAATAAAAAGAGGGGGGGAAAAAAAGAAAGTAGAACTACACCCTTATTCGTCAAAACTGGGAATAAGTTTACATGCCCTACACTTTTCACTATAGCATGAAAAAGCGTAGAATGAATGACTACATAGTGTAGAAATGGGACAGTACAGAGAAAATAATGGCAGCAGAAAAAGACAAAGGGAAGAAAAAGTCTCAATTTGAAATGTCAAACTGTCCATTCACCAGCTTCCATAATGCTTTAGACATTTCTAAATTTTGATTATAATTTATTTCTTTATTTTTCAATTATGCTTGCCTTATGACATAGCTTTCCAGTTTTTTCTGGCACATGCTGTCTTCAATATATTTATCTGTGAATAAGGGCAACACATTAAACAGACTGCCTTGATTTTTCTGGGTTTATTTACCTTACCAAAATTAATTTTGGTAAGCAAAGAGACAAAATACTAATCATACAAATGTTAGGGTCAGATTTTTGTTCTGAGGAGTCTTGAAATTTGAGTTTACCTTTGCTTAGCTGAAATAGATATAAACAAATCTCTAGCATGTTTAAAAAGTGTAGTACAAAACCTACAACCTGTTCTAAATTTTATGTCAGGGAATGCTATTATAAAGTGAGCCTCTATATTACATCTGAAAATCCACAGGCATCATAGAGTCTGGAATACCACTCACCAAGAATCTTTTTTTAAACCTTTGATCTGTCTGAAAGGACTGTTTTTCCTCTGTTCAAATTTGTAGCTGTTCATAATGCATTCGTAATCATTGGCACATAAGTCATGATACACAGTACAATGTTTCTGTCAGGCAGTATTAATTATCTCTATTTTAAGAGGGCCTTACCTATATTTTTCATTATTTTCTCATTTTATAGTGATATAAAGTGCCATAAAAATATAGACGTAAGCACACACTGTGTATTAAGTACAAACAATCATGTTACTGACCCTTGAAATCTGAAAATACTCTGAATATATACCTATCAAAAACATTGTCTTTATTTCTTATGTTTTTTGTGCTCAATGAGAGAACCCTACATATGATCTTTCTGTGTGCTTTAGACTTCCAGATGTAAACATGGAATATTGCAGGTGATAGTGAAGATGTTTTAAAAGTAAAATTGATCTGGTCAGAGTGTTCATTGACCATGAACTGCCCTGTAAAAGATAACAATGATAATGTCAGTAGAATGACATGAGGTTTGAAGATTCGTTTAATATACATCAAGACTGATTGAACTCAGTCAATACTGAAGTACTTCCACAACACTCTAAAAACTAGTTAGGAATTGTATTTACTTCTGCAAACTACTTTGATGAATGGTGTCTGGCATCTAGGAGAGTTTTATGTTATCCAGGTCTGTTGGTTTTATTCTTGGTTCATCTCCAAAACCATCTTCAATGTAACAGTTAAATTTAACTTCTGTTCTCTGAGAAGCACTGTGTAGGTCCAACCTTGTATTTCAGATATGCTTGTGAAAAGTTAATGCACTTTTTTTTATGTCTCAGTTGGTCTTTTGTAACATTTTCAACAGGTCTGCTTGACAAATTGATCAATAGGCTTTGGTTAGTTTGGGACTCAGTTGTGAGGTTAAGAAACCGAAAAGCATGAGCATATTACTCCAATTTTACTTTTGTTGCATTCACTTCCTTTCATGTACAGTATAAACTTTGAAATCTTTTTGCCCATGTTAGAAGTGTTAGACAAATCTGGTGTCAGAGAATAGGCTCAAATTGACCCCCCACTCATTACACGACCAGACTATAGTTAAGCGATGTAGGAAAATTAAGTTTTTTCTTAAGATTGAAACATCTGCCCCTATAAAATATGCTTTATGTGTGTCATGCAATGAGAAATTTTGCCTTTTTATATCAATATAGCCAACTTGACTGACTCTTAAACATATTGGTTTATAGTTTAACTATTCCATTTCTCAGAACTGATCACACGTGCTCACCTGCTCTTCCTGTTATTGTCTTATTTGATTTTAATAAGTGTTCATTATCTCTATAACCTTTCCTTTGAGCTATTTTTTATTGATCTTTTGATGAGATTTAAGTTATTGTGTCCCCCCCCTCCTGCATTTGTAGGGTTATATGTCAGTAATGCTCAGACATCAATAGCCTGTGATGAAGACTTGGAAGGATGTGTATGGGCTTGAAGTCACGTGTGCAGGTGATATCACCTTAACAGTGATAGTATGGACTTTGTAAAATGCTTTATAATTTTGAGAGGATGAATAAAACAGGATGACAATTTAATTCTGTTACCAGACTCTGGGTAAGCAATGTAGCAAACCTGCATACTGATCCTTCTGTGGAGGATCCTTTGACAGGTTCTTCCTAAGGAAATTCTTCGAACCTGGTGATAGTTTGTGAATGCTGGGCTTGTAGTACTGAAATTGCCATAGAGAGATTAAAAGAAGAAATACAGATCAAGTAAGGTAAAGTAATGCCAAAGTGAACTTTAAGTATTTGTATTAATTCTGTAAGCTAATACGGCATTTTACATCTATTTTTTAATACCACTTAACAAATGTGATGCAAATGTTGATAGGCTGATCATGGGCTAGTTATTCCTCCACAGAAGTTTGGAATATGAACTCCAGCCCATCATATATATTAGGTTTGCTTTTAGATTAGTAAAAGAGGTTTTCAGAGGTAGAAAATTTGAAAGTCAGTGGGTCTGGCTGCCTCAATTCCAGCTAAACCATCATGAGTACACCTCACAGGAAGTTTTCCTCTCAGAACAAGGCAGAGACAAGGAGAATTCTTTTCAATCCAAAAATCCTGATTTCCTCCACTTTGAATTATGTCTAAAGCTGTAAATTATTTATGTCTTTACTCTCTACAAATTTTTATTTACTGCTTCAGCCAAGACAATTCACAGCCTTATTCAAGACCTTCACAAGACACAGAGGTTACAATATTTAAATTTTGAGCAATGATTTGATTGCATTTCATATTTTATTTTGTTTTCAAACAGTATCTCAATGGCCCCGTCTAACTCTGCTAATGTCATCGACAACATTATGTTTTAGCTTTGCTTTTATTGATTATACATCAGAGTTTACAACATCTGTAATGTGAAAATATTGAGTCTTTATGTAAGACAGCTAGTTATTTCCTACAGTTATGATCTTTTTAAAATAACCTGCTGCACACGCACTTTAGCATTTAAGGACAGCCATAAAGCATGGCACAAAGGTATAATGAACCCAAAAAGAACATCTGCTACACTTGCAAAGCTCAGTACCCATATATGTATGGACAACTTCTTTGTATGTACACAAAATATTTGCTACTCTGAATGCTCAAGCCGATTCTTTATTTGAGATATTCTTTTTGCTAAGAAAAGAGTAAAAAATCAGCTATTTTGTTTTTCCTTGGCCCAGGACACTTTATGTATTCTCTACTAGGAAATATATTTTCATTTGACAAATTTCAGGCAAAATTAGGTAAGCGGTTTTTCTTTAATGTGTGTAATAGAGTTTATTGTTTAAGAAGAAGAGAATCTTTGCCAGTTATCATGATTTTTTCAATCAAGGAGCAATATTTGAATAGAAAGTATATGAAAATATACTCAAATACTGCATTCAGTTCTGGGACCCTCACCACAAGAAGGGTATTGAGGCTCTGGAGTAAGTCCAGAGAAGAGTAACAAAGCTGGTGAAGGGGCTGGAGAATAAGTCTTATGGAGAGCGACTGAGAGAGCTTGGGGTTGTTTAACCTGGAGAAGAGGAGGCTGAGGGGAGACCTCATTGCTCTCTACAACTACCTGAAAGGAGGTTGTGGAGAGGAGGGAGCTGTCTTCTTCTCCCAAGTGACAGGGGACAAGATAAGAGGGAATGGCCTCAAGCTCCGCCAGGGGAGATTCAGGCTCGACATAACGAAAAAATTCTTCACTGAAAGGGTCATTAGGCAATGGAACAACCTGCCCAGGGCAGTTGTTGACTCACCTTCCCTGGAGGTGTTTAAGGCATGGGTGGATGAGGTACTGAGGGGCATGGTTTAGAGATTGGTGGGAATGGTTGGACTTGATGGTCTCTTCCAACCTGGTAATTCTATGATTATATGAAAGATAAGATGTTCAGCATAATGACTGAATTGGACAAGAGAGATACTTTTCTGTACCACATTAACAGTGAGCATTGCATGCAGCACAAGTATTTTGCTTTTTGTGCCTCCTGCTTTGGTAGTGTCAAAACAGCTAATGTTCAACCACTCCATTTTTGAATGAGAAGTATGATAATTTAATTAAAGTTTAAAGTCTGGGAGCTGCTGAAGATCATACATAATCCAATTACTTTTTATTCAATTAGTTTAATAGCGAACCACTTTGCTATAATTGCCGTTAATCCCCTGATTTTTCTCCTCAGCTGTTTATCAATGGCCTGTATGATATCTTTGAGAAAATCATACTAGGATATAATTAGCAACAACCCCAATGGAATTAATGCACTACATAGTACTTAATTATGAGCAGTGTACCATTGCTGGATGGGTTATATTTGAAGATGGCAAGAACATAATACGTAGTTTGAAGTTTCTGAGCCACTTTCCCTAGAGTTTTTGGGAAGAGGAGGCAATACATTTATTCCTCCCTCTTGCTGATACTGAACAAAGAAATGTCAAGATATAAGCTGAACAGAATCAAAGAAAAGAAGAATTGCAGCCAGGCCTTTCTAACCACTGTGACTGTTTACTGAATTGTAAATATCAGAAATTACTTTCAGCAGTATCATAGACTCCTATGAATACAGCAAATTGATATTAGTGTCTGTAATATTTGATTCTTGACAACAAAAACCACAACTTCATTGTTTCAAGGGCAAAAGAAAAAGTACATAAATAATCCATTATGCATGTCAGCCTTGGAATTTCTAAAGAAATTATCCAAATTTTCTTTTCTTATTGTCTGCCTTTTTGGAGCATAAATAAGTGCTTCATTTATAGGATGATGTATCTGCAGGAAAGACAATAATCTAGCACCTATTCACAGAAATTAAGCACTAAATATGGCATTAAATTATTACAGACATCCAGGTTAAATATTGGCTTCCTCTGCAGTCCAGTAGAAGCCCAGCATCTTACCAGACTGAGTCATAAGCCACAGTGAGTGAAAAAAACTGAAGTTGTGTACAAAATTAATAGAAATGCCCATTGTTGAAATCCTCACATGGCTGACAAAAAATGTACTATTTCAGTAGGATGTTCATCAAATCTTACACAAAACTGTGGTTCTACCTGCCTGAATTAAAAGTTCTCTCCTTTTAGAAACATTAATTCTTACACAGACAGGTAATAAAGTGTGCAATACATGTGCCTAATGATCTCTAAATAAAAAAGCAAAGAAAAAAAGATTCTTTTGAAGCTCATTTGTATGTGTCAAAAAGAAGTAAATAAAAAAGTAATGTAATTTTTCTTTTATTTCAGCAACCTAACTGTATCATTGCTATATAGAAGAAAGGATCTTTTATATTCTTCTAAATGTGATGTTGTAACGTGTACCTGATTTTGAAAGTTATTTTTCATGGTTAAGGTAAAGTGGCCTGGAAGATCAGGCCATGAGGAAGATTTTGAATCTATTTCCTGCTTTTCAACTGCTAGAAATAATGTGTGGTGAAGGAGGGAGTAAATTTACTGCTAATTTTTTTTTTAAGCTTAGTTGATCCTGCCAAGCTAAAATACAGACCCTACCCTTCATTCCCACCTCAGATTTGCAAAAGATGCAATGGAAAATCTTAGGTTTGCTGATTCCATCTAAAGTAGGTTATATGTCAATGTAGGCTGCTTTACTACTCAAGACAGCCAAAAGTCATGGGTATCTGGAACAACATACTTTCCATCATTCTCCATTGATTCCAGTGAGACCTGACAGGTGACAGGACAAGAGGGAATGGTCTCAAGCTCTGCCAGGGGACGTTTAGGCAGAACATTAGGGAAAAAAATTTCACAGAAAGGGTCATTGGGCATTGGAACAGGCTGCCCAGGGAGGTGGTTGATTCACCTTCCCTGGATGTGTTTAAGCCATGGGTAGACAAGGTGCAAAGGGGTATGGTTTAGTGTTTGGTAGGAATGGTTGGGTTCGATCCAATGGGTCTCTTCCAACCTAGTGATTCTATGATTCTAACTTTAGGCTTCAACCTTAGAAATGTCCAGGATGAACCCAGAGACAAAAGCTGTGTTTCATGAACCAATCTGGCATGAGTGCTTTAGATGAAAACCTTAGAGCTTGCTAGGTCATATATCTTGCTATGTTGTTTTTCCAATGTGACTTTCAGAAGCTACTAGGCAGGATGTTATAGGGTTATTTCACCACTTTTATTTTAGGGACATAATCTTCCTTTTAAAAGCATTCTTGGAAGCAAGCATGTTTATACCTGAATTTCAAGTTTGCTTTAAGAGAGATAATGGGAAATCTTGAAGAAGAAAGACTTTTGAATACTTAAAAATTTTAGTGGACGTTTACTGAGGCAAGTTCAGGATTAATTTCTCAGTCAGATACACCAGTTATACTTAAATATATCATGGAAAAAAGCTTGAAGACTTAATTATCCTCCTTCTCACATTCATAAAGACATGTAACTACTTCAGGAACACTCCCTTACTACTCCCTCTCCTCCACATTGATAACTGTGTTTAAATTCCGTCCTTCATCAATTAGTATAGTACAACTGAAATTCACAATCATTCATTTGTTTTTCATAGTGGAGAAATGTCAAACTATTGCTGATTTTGTACTTTTGCTTTTTACTGTTGAAACTGCATTCTCCCATTGTTTCCAAATAGGACATGGACACTCAAGGAATTTGCTGTAATAGAAAACAAAATCACTTTAAGACAGTAAACAAACAAACAAGATAAAAGATGGAGCTTTCAGTGAGTAAAAAAATGAGGCTCATGATAGAAGGGAAAATAGGCACGTCACATAAAATTTCAGACTTCCTAATGAGATGATATGAGTGTCTGACTGTCAAAGTGAAAATAATATCAATTACCTGTTTGATGTCATCCATGTGCATATTTTATTGAAGGAACTTTGAGCATGAAAAAAGTATACTTGATATTGATTATGATCAAAAAAATCCTGGCCAGGGTGGTGTTGGCTGGCAGTGTCACAGCAGCAATTACACAGCACTGCTCCCCAGAGACCTTCACCTATTTCTTAGATGAAATTGATAATACCCAGGCAAGCACTGAAATGACATTTTAATGTTCACAAAGAAGATTTGCACTTCACAGCTACCTTTGAAAAGGTTTCTAACAGTGATGGGAGGGACAAATGGAAGGTTCTCTGTAGCAGGGAAAGACGGTTGCTTTCAAACAAAGATATAAAAATAGCTGTCATTTGAGAGGTGCTTTGCAAAGACTGCGTAACTATTTTTGGTAACAAATCGCTTTGATGGAAATAAACTGTTTACAAGGAGTTTTGGGGGAGTCACTACACATCAGATTGAGGTGATAATGAATTGAGATGAGAGAGGAGAGGAGTTAGAAGGACTTGCACCTTCTCACCTCAAGAGAGATGGCACAATCCAATGAGTCAGGGGTCAAACTGCGAAAGGCTGTAACTGGAAGCAGTTGATGACATTTCTCTCAATACTGTGTCTTCATGCCCTCGTATACCATATGCGTCATAGTAAGTTGCATCTACGGCAGCACTGGGCTTAAAACAATGTTTTACTTGGACTTTGTAGGAATTATTTGGTGTTTTGGCTCAGGGTGTTTAAGTGAGAAGTCCAAGAGTATGTGCTTTTTGTGTTGCTGGTACAGGACAATGGAGCAGTCAGACCTTCTGGGCTATTCTCAGTTTACCTGTCCTTGCACCCTCACCCTTGCTGCCATCCCAGTTTATAATTTAAGTAATGTATGTGCCATATATTGTGGTCAGCTACGCATGTACTGTGCTGCAGCTGATGGAGCTGGGGGTTTTGTAGGGACCCATGTGGTAGGTACAACATTATAGTGCTGCAGTAATGCTTTTAGAAATAAATGACTTGGGGTCTTTCACAAGTTACTAGTTTTTCTACTTGCAGTCAGTTGCTTTAGGAAACCCTGGTGCTGACCATTCTCATGGGCAGCATGTGTAAACAGGTGGATCACAGGTCACTGGAAAACTTAACAAATAGTATTTGTAACAGAAGCTAAACTGTCGTTCAAGATAGGAGGAGTGTAGTACAAAATAGTAAAACTACAATTTGCAAGAACTGCTGTCTCTTTTTTTAGTCTAAAATACAGTTCTTCATTCAGTAAAATATTTAACCATGTGTTTATGCTAGCCATAACACTTTGACCAAATGGTATAAATTGATTAAATTAAAACCCTTAAACTCACTTCTTTTCTTAATTTATTACTAGAGAGGACCAATTAGAATATTCTTTTAAATGCTTTAAACAAGGACTTCTCCTTCTTCAGTTAAAAAATATCAAAAACAGGCAGAAAATGCATTTAACCTGCAGTAATTCAGATCTGTAACAGTATTTCTAATATGTAAACTCAAAAAAATCAAGCTTTACAAACTACAAACAGCAGTTCAAGTTTCTGACTTATAAATGAGTCAGATTAAATGGACAAGTGATAAGAAAAATGCCTCGTACCTTACTGAACCATGGGAGATCTGTCACAGTTCTGCCAGTGTGAACTGAAAAGACCCACTAATGATCTACCTCATGCAATATTTACTGCTGCTACATCAAATGGGTTTGCTTGTTATACTAACACAGCCAGTGCCAAGGCACTGCTGCCTTACAGATCAGTGAACAATAGTAAATCAGTCAACAACTGCCCTATGGAATTGCTGCATCTACTGAAAATTTATCAAGCGTCAACGAAATCCCAACTCTTCTGGCTTCTCCAGGAGTTGCTGTGGAATGGATAAAAGTATTGCTTCTGTTTGCTTTTTAGCAAGCAATTGGGAAGGTGGGAAATAGATTTGTTCCTTTTCTTCACCTTTGTAATTTGCAAGGAAAATCTGAAAAGAGTTTTCCAGAGTCAAATTTTTCAATGGCAGTTTTTATTACTGTTTGCTTTTTCACTCTGGAAACATCTAATCAATTATAGGGGACTTAAAATATTGTGTTTAAGAATTCTGTTTCTCTCACAGAAATATTGGATTACGTCTTACAAATAAAAGTGACTAAGGTTTGCATGGATATAAACACATTTGTGTCCTTTATATCGGATTACAACATGCCCAACTTCAGTGTTTGTTACTCTTGCTTGGTCTCCAAATACGATATCTCCTCCATTTCTGTCTTTGTTGGGGAGCATATCTGTAAAAATTCAGTATCAGTGAAGCTTTAAACCAAAACCCTCCAAAACTCAACAACTCAATACTTGTGTATACACTTAATAGGAACATTTTTTGACAGGTTTCAATTTGCATTTTATCTTTATTTAATTAACACTTTGAAGAAAGAATTTGTTAATGATGTAACAAATAGCTGTTATGTGAGATATTAAACATCCTATACATTCTCTGTGATCTGTAGCATAACCAGGAAAAGTTAAAGTTTACATTCTCCTTGGAAAAAAAAAAAGAATAAAATTTATACATCCACCCCCATCCCTGCCAGTTAAATGATTCTCCTGTTTTCTTGACAAAGAATAAAGACTTCCAAAAAGTTACCTCGACAGTCAACTTCTCGAATGACAAAATGTTGTGCTTAAGCAAAATTGTTTTTTATACAATGAATCATAACCTTAAAAGCAGAGAAGTTCTTTTGGCCTTCAATTGTGAGAACAATAAGACTATACATTCATGTGTTTGTTATCGTTGAGGATGCAGCTGCTTTTCATTTTCTTGAAAAATTGTAAAACAATATTTTGTTAGAAAACACAGTTGCAATCAAAATGTTACTTTTAGATTTTCGTTCAAGAAAATGCATATAGCCTTCATGTTTTACTTCCTACTCTCACAATTAAATTGGGGTACTATGCAATTTATGGGCTGCATACAGGCTGAATTCTAATAACTGAGGATGGCTATGTGCTTTGAAAAACAGAATCTTAATATAACAGCAATCAATGAACAAAATTCTCAGATCTGTTGAAGAGGGAATCAGGAGCAGAACTCTTACATTGTCTTATGCATGTCATCAATATGGAGATGATCCTGAAAAGCATCCAACTCCATTCCACCTAGCAAAAGAGAACTCATCAACGTTACTGTTTCAATAGAATGAAAGTCTGGGGGCTGGTTTTGGCTGTGGTTTTGGTTTGGATTTTTTTTTTTTTTTTTTGTATTTGTGGGGTAGAGCAGATCAGCTGCAGTGCTTGTTGATCTGAGTGTGGTGGTCTGGGGCTTCTTATTTAATTAATTTTACATGAAGAAAACTTTATTCTAAAAATTTCTCATTAGCAAATGATTTTATAGTCATGTTTTGCCTTCAGGTTTTTTTTTGTTTGGGTTTTTATTATTGCTGTTGTTTGGTCTTAGATTATTTTTGGATGTTAATTACTTAAAAATGTTTAATCTTGTGTCTTTGCTGTATGTCGGTATTGTGCATGTCTGTATAAAAAAGAACAACAGTCCCAAAATGTTAGACAATTTTAAGGTCAAAGATGAACCTAGAAGAAGGTGTCAAATAGAAAGATTAACATGAAAATGGAAACAACAAGACATAAAATCCTAATTGCTTACTGTCAGGTAATTGACTCTCCACTAAGTTTTGTTTTGTGATGTCACATGTTTTCACAAGCTAAATATAAGTAGGATTTCAGAACTCAACTACAAACTAGTTGCAATTAATACCTCTGCAAGACACATAGCAGTTATGGGACAAGATAATTTCATTCACTGTGCAAGAGTTGTTATATTTTGCTGCTTGGGCAAAACTCTGCTTGAGTAACTATTATCCTAATCAAAATTTTGTGGCCATTTTAAAGTAAGAAGCCTCAGGGTAACTCTTAACAACTTTATTTCCCCACTTATGTGTTTTCTAGAATAAGACAAACTTGTCACTAATAAAATAAGCAGATACTAATTCTACAATTTTCTTTGTATGTGTTATCCTGTGATTAATATGTGTCTGTGTATGGGTATGTCAGTGTAATCTGCGTGTCCACATTTTGCCCTTAAAAGAAAGGGTCTCTCTGGACTGGAGAGAAACTATGGAGATCATCTGGTTCATCTCCCGACTCAAAAGCAGATCTCTCTTTAGGGTCAGATGAGGTTGCTCACCACCATGTCTAGCTGAGTTTAAATATATCCAAAGATGAGGATTTCACATCCTCTGCAGCCAACATGATGCAGAGTTTAAATCCCCCTCATAGTGACTTTTTTCTTTCTTTCTATTAAATCATAATTCCCTTCAAAGTTTCTTGTCTTTCTGTTGTGTGCCTCCAAGTACAGCCTGACTCTACCTCTTTACATGCTCTATTAGGGTTTTGACTGGAATGTTCATATCTTTTATATACAAAACATTTGTTTTTTAATTCAGCAGACCACACAGCCATAAAAATGTTACAGTTTCTGTCAGTCATCTCCTGCTGTTTGAGTGGTGAATTGTTGCTCTGTGACAGATCAGAATGTTTGTGCGCAAGATTGAGAGAGGAAGAAAAAATCATGGCATAATATTTTCATAATCTCTACATTTAAAAATGTTTAATGCTTTAAAAATGATAAATTAAATTATCATTTCTTCTATCTTTCTATATTGCTCCCATAGCACTTATAGGACTGAAAGACAGACTCCTTTTCCAAACACCCATCATCTCAGAACTTGGGATATCAGTTTCAATCATTTGAAAGCTAATCCTCAGAACCTATTTTCAGCCCTGATATTTACACCATGATTACACCAACATACAACCGTGTAAGAGGACATGTTGCCAAAACTCACAGACAAAGCGAATATTTCTAAAATAGAAGCAGCAGGTGCTTCAGATAACAGGAGCAAGAATCAACCCAACAACAAGCAAACAGCACCTCCTGAAAATCTGCATCTACAGAGAAATTGATACTTTCTAACGTCAAGGAGCTGAATTAATTTCAAAATTTTAAAAAACATGCAGCCACAGAGGGGACATGGTTGACCTCCTAGAAAAAAACTGTGCTGCAGCTTGGGAGGAAATAAAAATGCCACATCTAAGTCTTTAAAATTACATCAAAGGGAGGTTACGTAATACTCGAATATAGCAGTGCATATTGACTAGACCTAATTAGCTGATGATCCCTCTCTGATTATGTTCACCTTTTATAGTTTAGTTGCACTGTTTCAGAAAAAGGTGAACATAATCAGAGAGGGAAGTGAACTTGTCCTTTTATATTCTCTCTTCACAAACAGTTAATAGTGCAGGTAAATCCTCATTTAGAATGTTAGTTCCTTGGGGCAGGAACAACATTTGTACTAAACATAGGAAAGCTTAATTCTGTTATACTAAACCAATAAATTATTCACAAGGAAAAAATTCATTGAGCGAGATTTACGAGTCTTTAATTTAAGATAGAACAGATTACAGGATTATGTATCCTCAAAAAACAAATAAAACTTTTCATAGAATATTCAGCAATAGAGAAAAACTAAACACACTTAGTTTTCTGGTATGAAAATATAGATGCTCTATAAAAATAATATAATATTCTCCTAATAATAACAACAGTGAACATGACTGTTTGCAAATATATTATAAATAAAAATATTATTCTAGACATAAGATAAGAGCAAATTAATTTGAAAATGCATGGAGTGTTTTCTTCCATCACATCATTACTAGACAGATGTAATGTTTGGGCATCTACTCATGTATTGATACTGGAAGATATTTAAATTTGTGTTTGTCTTAACCTTAATAAGATGTTTGCATGAAACAAAGGAATTCTCTGCATTTCCAGGTGTCAGAGAAAGAATTTGTTACATTTAAGTGGGTGGTCAGATTTGTAATTGAAAATAATTGGCAATTTGAGTCATTCAGATGGAAGAACCTTCAGTAAAGGCAGTTATATTGTAGTTATTGTTTAGAAAGTAGTCGGTGCTTCACTAAAGTCCCCTATGAGATATGCATGCTGCTGAAGAAGAGCTTTGTGTATAAAGTATAAGTCTACTAAGTGGCCATTAATCTTAAATTATGTAGTGTGTAAGCAAGATCTCAGGGAAACCTAGCATTGTGGGAATTATGAGTAGCTTCTTATTCTGTTCTTAATTTTGCTGTGCATACCTGTTTTGCCTAGCAAAAAATTTTTATGAAGAGCTTTTGCATTAACGGTGATGCAACTTAAGTTGCAGATACCGAAATGTGAAAGGAATGTAAACTGTTGGACAGTCCTTATAAAGTAAGAATCTGAATTAATAGATTAGCAGAGAGTCAAAAAGTTCTGATTTATTAATCTAATACAGATTTATAAATCATGCCCAATAGTAGTCTATACTGAAGTCTTCACCAGTGACATATCCTTTCTTTCCTGTCCAGTCTTTAAGTCAGTGTTAACCAAACTACTTTGTAGGTCAGAATAAGTTTTACCAGTATGATGTCCATAGTTTTGAACCCATAATTGCAAGTCCAGTTCTGTTGTGGCTTAAGGTATAAATGGGGTGCTAAAGATAAGCTGATTTGGCTGCAACTGTCCACATTAAAGTCATAAAGTACAGTAGCCAGCTCAATCCTTTTAGTCTTTTTTCCATTAACTCTTTAATTAAAAAACAACAAACAAACAAACCCCAGAATGGTTCATTTATGTAATACTGTTTTATTCCAGCAATATTATTATTATTATGTATTTTACTATTCACTATGCCTAATTTACTATTTACTATGCCTTTGGAAGGCACAAGCCACCTGAAATGTTTTTGCTCTGGGTGAGACAGGATCCTATGTTGATATTTATGTGTAGTTTCAAGTTTTATTAATAGAGAGATATAGTTCCATTTCTGAAAACTGATAAACCCGATTATTACGAATGTTGAGTTTGCTTTGTTTTTATTTACTTGTAACAGTTAAGGCAATGCAAGAAGTTAAAATCAAAGAGTAAATTTGTTTCAATAGACCAAACAGTGTCATAACACTGAGTAATAACAACAGCAACAACAATAAAAAATAATAATCATAGCACATATTAGGTATATATCAGAGTTGATGGATATTGTATCAGCAAAATTAGGAGTGATTAAGCTCTGTTTTACTCTTGGCTACAAAACTGCATTTAATTCTGCTAAAGTGCACTTAGGCACACTCCCTCTTTTGTCAGTTCCACAAAATAAGGACTAATTACAAAATAAGGAAATTACATAAGATTGTCAGTAAAGCTGGTGAGAGTTTGGCTGAATAAAATGAGAAAGAACTCAAGACACTCCCCATAGCTTGTCCCTGTTTAAAATGGATTAAATATTAACCATGTTGGTAAGATTCTCTGCTCAAAATTGATGCCAGGCACTATGTTACACAAAATCACTGGCGTTACTGGCATTCCTGAATTTAAATTTTCCTTTGAAAACATAGAAACTAGAGATAATCAATTCTGATCTGTTATCCTCTTTTTCAATGTAACTGAGAATGGAAAACAAAACTAAGCAGCTGTCACAGTTTGTTTGTCTATAGTCTTTGGAATTTGGGAGATGTGAAGTTTTTAATTTACGTACTACCTGCTGCTACTGTAGTCAAGTTATATCAAAGTTCAGTGACTAATTCAACTTTCTAACTATATAAACAGGATTATGTGTGGAGACAAAGGTATCTAGGTATCTTTTTGTAATATGAAAGTTTCCCCATGGTATCTTCGTGTGTATTGACAGCATTTTTCATCCTGTACATGTTTAAATATTCTCTTCCCACACACAGTATTATTGTTATTTGTAACAGTAACCTACTATGTGCATAGCATTTAAATAGTGAATTATTTTTACTCATTCATAAAAAGCAATGAGTTGTTGATACAGTGGTTAAGTCTGTATAAAAGATTGCCTACACTCAAAGGCTTGTATGGTGAAGGACTGCAGAGCTATAGATCCACAAATAAAACTCTTGAGCTCTGAGACTGACATTTAGTTATCCGACTCTTACAGGAGAAAATTTTCTTGCTCATCCGTTTCATTGTATGTTATGACTAGAATATTAAATTCTTGACCTTCATTAGTGCCTTGTAAGACTTGGGAACTAAGTCTTATCCTTCTTCAGGATGATCCCCATTCCTGGTTATTCTACCAGCAGCTATAGTTAAGGCCTGTTCTTTTCCCCATCCCCAACTATCTTTTAAAAATTAATAAACAACTTTCTTCACTGTTATTGTTACTCTACTTTTTGTAAAAGGGTGTTGTTGAAGGCTATTTTTGTAATTTTAAGTGGATCATTTATGTAAGTTAATTTTTAATTCATTGTATAGAAAATAGCATATTTTTGTGACGCTAAAGCCATCTATTTTATTTGTGATTGTTCCTTTGGGTTTCTGGGGCTGGCATTTTCAAGATATAAGTGATTATAGCAATACCTTATTTGGAGGGCAAATTTATCAGCCATCTGTTTCTCACAGTTTACATTGTTGACATTGCTCTTTGCCTCAAATAATTTAAATATTAAAAGAATTACCTTATTTCAGATAGTGTAAAGGTCCATCTTTTTCCGATTGTATCCTTACCTTAGGCAATTTAATTGTAGGGAAGTTATAAATATGCAGCTAGAAATAGGAGCAGGTAAATCCTGTAAGAAGTGTTTAGTTTTCTGGTTTCACACAATTATGGTAGTAATTATCTTCTCTACAGTAGAAAACTTTATATTAAGATATTTTGATAACTTTGTAAAAACTGGACATTGGCCAGAGCAAGAAAATTAGATAAAATCTGATCTTGATAGATTGTATACGATGCTGAAATATGAAGCGTATGGTATTCATGTTTATTTTTCTGCCATATTGCAGTTAGCAGAAGTCCTGGGTGTGGTCCCCTCTTCCTATAAAAAGGAAGATGTAACTAGTGGAGAGCATTTTTTAGCTCAGTGAGATTTCAAAACATTTCATTACCTGCTTGTTCCAAAAGAACTCATATCTAATGACTTTCTGCCATAATACAAGAAACGTAGATGGTATTTAAGGAATAAGCAGGGTAAATAACCACAATGTTGAGCAGGTGAAAGTGAAGTTTCAAAGGTGGTTGATGGGCTTTCCCACTAAATTTTTTGAAATTCTGACTAATTTAAACAGTTTTCCTTACTAGAAGTTTTGCTTGCCATACAGTAATTATTTTTCAAAGACAAGCAAGGGATGTATAACCCTTATGATAGAGCGATGCCATCAAAATACGTAGTGTGTAATTTTGGGGGGGTTCATTCTTTTTTTTCATTTCCTTGTGGTAGGAAAGATTTTTGAAATGCTGGAGACCCTGCTTTCCATTGTATACTTTGAATGCTATCCAATGGACTTAGATCATATGCAATCACATCAGCACGTAGGAGATCTACCTTTAGATGATTGTAGAAAGCAAAGTTTTAGAGGAAATTATCGTAGAAAAGGAATTTTAGGAATTAAAATTGTGAATGACATTTGATAATATAGATAAGAGTTTGGTGACTGAACCTGAAGCATGCATTCAGGAAAATGTGGGAAGAGAAGCTTAGACTACTGATGCACATTAGTACACTGAACTCCTCAAACCTGAATCCCCGTGGAAAACCAGACCCCCAGAGTTGACCAACGGTTTTATCCTATTCCAAAACTTAGAATATTTTACAGTTAGTTTTCTTAAGGCCTTGATAACAGTTGTCCTCTGCAACATTTAACATTGAACAAGCAACTGTCTTAATTCACTTAGCAATGGTGAATAAAGAGACTAGGCTGAAGCTCAGCTCCCAGATGAGAAATTCAGAAAGTAAAGTATTACATGCCAATGAATGTGATTCTTTTCTCTGTATTTGTAGCTATGCTTCCTGTGAAGGTCTCCATTCCTATGTGAATGCATATTTTCATAATTCCCCGTAGATTAGGATGCTCCATATGATTTTCCACTTGGATGAAGGCCTAAACTTTTGCATATCTCAGTGTGTGATTGCGCATATGCATTTGAAAAGGTGACAACTGAATTAGTATTGTCCTCAATAAATTCCAAGTGTGATGGTCTATCACAGGTGACAACAGTTTTTTGCTATTGAAATGGATTCTCTAACAATGGAAACCAGTCTGCCAAATGCAGAATTACTGAACATATGTTAGCATTGTTATTTAAAGAGGTTCTGCTTGCCAAAGACTGATAATGAAACAGTAACACACATGGCTAAATTGTTTTGCAAGGGAAGGGGAAGAGAAAAAAGTGGAAAGGGGCAATTTCGTATTTTCGAGCTCCTCTGCATCTGGTTCCATTGGCTAACCACTGCACTATTTTGTAACAATGGCTGAAACAAAGTGTTTTTTCAAAGTATTTGAAAGTGTATTTAAAATTTCAGTGTATTACTCAGATGACTAGGGAGGTTTTAGTCATTCTGCTTCAACACACTCATGGCCAGAATGTTAAGTGTCAATTTCTTCACACATTCAAGGTGGACTGATTAGGGTCATAATTGCTAAAGAATGATTTCCATCTTTGGTGGTTCTTATGATGGGGACGCATTTTTTCAAGTGAGCAAAGCATTTCCTAATAGTGTACTTAAGTTGCCACAAATAACGATGACAGACAATCAATACAGGCAAGCATATCTTTCGGGTTATACACGTGCCTGGTAAGAATAATTATTCTGGTGATGATTCATAGTATGGACATTACTGAAGGACCCTGTTCCTGACTAGAGAAAAAAAATAATTCTGTCCATGGCTGAATACAATACAGTGGCATTTGAATACTGAATCCTCAAAACTTATAACACTTTATCCAGAATGCTGAATTTAATTATCTGTATGTCTTGCTTTAGAACAGCCTTGTGTATTCCTTCTTACCAGTTCTATTTTAATAGGTTGTTATTTCCTGAATGCTTTCCTATTAAAAATAAAACAGAAAAAACCCCAAACCTGTAAATTGTCAGGATTTTCTATTTTACTTTTTACTCAACAGTGGTGAAAGCCAATCAATAAAGAAAAACTTAAGGCAGGATGACAGCACATTTCCTAGAATCATTGTACTGAATGACACACTTATTGCACCCTATTAATAAAGTAATGCTGTCTTATTTCAGTGAATAGTTGACTTCATTTCAACTTGGGACCAAGCTTCAGAATAAGAACTATGCTACAATTTGTTGCATGCCAACATTTTTGAGACATATGTTTTAAAAGGAAGTGATGTACTGTTACGTGTTCATGCCTTGAGTATACTTTTGCAAACCATATTATCATGTACACACACATTCACAAATAATACACAAACCAGTTTTCAGTCTGGGCCGATTGTGCTGTTTCGTGGTTTAACCAGTGGTGACTTTTGATAGGAACGTTTTTTTATGGAAAGGGTCATTGGGCATTGGAACAATCTGCCCAGGGAGGTGGTTGATTCACCTTCCCTGGGGGTGTTTAAGGCATGGGTGTATGAGGTCCTGAGGGACATGCTTTAGTGTTTGATAGGAATGGTTGGACTTGATGATCCGATGGGTCTCTTCCATCCTGGTTGTTCTATGATTCTATGATATACACATTTAATGTTTATGTATATGTGTGTGTGTATATATACTTACATGTATATATATGTATTCATGTGTTCATACATGTGTAGGTATATGCAATACACATTTCATATATGCTATCGTATCTAAAAGTTCATGTTTTCTAAATAATTTTTGTGGAAGACAGTCTTTGTAGGCTAGTATAAATAAGAAGAAAGAAGGGAGCCACTGATGTCTTAATCATATAGGTTCCATATTTGTTTGTAAATGCAATTGTTGCCTGCAGAAGTTCATTAATTTGTAGGTTATGGCTCATATTAAAAGCTTAGTTCTTGAAGATAGTAAGTGGGTAACTGAAAAATAACTGTCAGCTTAATTTATATCTAAGTTAGCATAAAAAATCACTACACTAGGTTAATTAGGGTTACCAGTACCTAACCAAAAATTTCAGGACGTCACTGAGACACTGTTGGAGTTCCCCAAGTCTACAAATGGAAAACAGGCTTAGGCAGGATCATTTGCTCCATTGTATTGTAGATCACCACTAAATTTCTCCAACTATATGCTTCATATCCTGATTTTTGTATGAGAGAAAAATACTGAACAAACAAACAATCAAAAAACAACAAAACATGCTATAAGCACTAGTAATAAGAAGGTGCTTTATTCCAGCATCCTGTTCCATCTTCCTATTCCGATCTTCGGCTTCAGTATCACATACTGTTCTTCACACAAAAAAACGCTTCACTTGCACCTCTATTGAGTCACATGTAATTGTGTTCCTTTCTTAAATTGTGTGTTTTTCAAACAATCTGCTGCTATCCTCAGTCTTTTATCAACAACAAATTGCATTAGTATGTGGTCTATACTCTATCTTTCAAATTGGTCCTGTATTAAAGTAATACAGGACCAGGCACTGGTTCCTGAGGGAGCACGTATAACTACCAATAAATGTTGTCTTTAGGGAAAGATATATCTTGCTTTTTTTCTTGTACTTGATTCATCTGAAGACAGAATAGAATCAGCTCCAGTACTAGTCAGTTCTACAGACTTTGATTACATACTTATTCTCTGACCTTTCACTTTTACAGCTTGCCCTCCTGCCCTCGTCTACTTTCTAATAAATTAAAATAGTGCCTTCCAAGCTACTTTTGAAAGAAAACCTCTCATGACAAAACTCCACAAAAATGCTCTTTGGAAATGAAAATAGATAGTACTTGTTGCTTTCCCTCTTATAAAATATAGATTTATGGAGCTAAGTGAGGATATTTACTCAGTCCATATTTCTCCCGATGCCTTCTGATCATGCTTTTGATTAAATTCTTTGAATGTTTGTACCTATGCAGATATACATCTCTGATAAAATATAACTATGAAAAGTGAGCTCCTTTTGAAGAACTCACTTTTTTATTGCAAAACACTAATTTTGTTTCTTTGAGTAATAAATGACAGTATTGCATTCTATTTGATTTTAGACTCCTGAGGAAAAAATGCATCAAAAGTTTTATGGTATATATCTGTAGCCAAGGTGCAAAGATAAGTAGGACAATACTTTTTTTAGTCAAAGAAATGACAATGGCCCAAAACTGACGTACTTCTAATTCACTGTTGATTGTGCCATCCTACTTCTTCTGAAGTGTTGATAATGTAGAAAATAATTTATTTTGACAGACACTGGTATGTTTTATAATAGGAAAGAATATGACATACTGTCTTTATGACTTTTGCTCCTAAATAAAAAACCTATTCCCTGGAATGGGCAGCACCAGAAACAAACAAGTGTCTATTACTCAGTCAACATAAATATCAATTTTAATGCATGACCTTCTAAGACAGAGCTATTTGGGTTTGTTTATATTTGGTTCAATTAATCTATTCAATATAGGGCTGACATTTTCAATGGAGGTACGGAGTGCAGTAGACTCCTGAGGCTAAGCCATAACTGACTAAAAGTAGTAGATAAAAAAAATTCAGTGGAGATTAGTAACAGAAGATTAGTTTTTTTCTTATAGCTTAAAATGTTGGGGAAAATAGTTTAGAAACAAATGACTTATGCTTCAGGGGCTGTGAAAACTGACAATCAAGTACTCAAGTTAAATGAAACCAGTAAAGGTTGCGGATAATGACAGGAGACACTAAAGAGTAATTGCATTTAGGAGTTATTCGTATAAATAAAGGATCTGTTTATTATTAGAATGGAATACTTCTTGTCTAATGCAGTGTCATATGAGACATTTATTAATATCTTGTATATGTAATATCAATACAATCATTATCTAAAATAAGTTTATACTTAAAGACAAGGACTGGTTTACATTATGTGTGAACTAGTGTGCTGCTACCTGAAACTCTATGCAATCTGTGCACCAGAGGGATAAGAACACAATGTAGAAATGAGTAAATTTGTCTTTTGGTATCCCTAGGCCAAGCAATGAAAACTCAGCAAGCCTGTGTTACCAACTGAGAAACCCAGTTTACCCAACTTTTCCTTAAAATGTACCAGTGGAAAGTGATATCCCCAATCCAAAATTTTCCAACCTTAAAGAGTTAAGTTACTTTATTATTTTTAATTAAACATTTAATCGTACTTAATTGAAGTAGATAGAAAAAGGGAGAGAAAGGCTTTTTAGCAGTTTTAGTACAAACATTTAATTATTATTCAGAATTAATACACAGTCTTATCTAGAATGCTTGATAAACAGCACTTGGTTACAATTCCATTAAGTAACAAATTTAAAAGATTTTTTTGACTGTCATGTCATCAAGAATCTTTAGAAAACAGTAAGATTAAACCACCTTTCTTGGCATTCGGTACCAGGTTTTCAGATTATTCATGAATGCATATTCAAGAAATGTAAATGATTTAAGTTCATGTAATTGGTTGTACCATGACTGTTTTAATTCAGTGTATTCTTTATTGTCAGAGCATTTAAAAACCAATCATGTGCTACATCTGAATGTTAATTTCTTCCTCAATTAAAATAAAAGTGACAAGATACAGAAAATTTTTGGAATTTGTTAGAGCAGAATAGTTTCTGAGGTAGGAGAAAATACAGTAAGAAGATATGAATTTCAATGCTTTACAGATTATTCTTTGCTTCAGGGACAGAAAAGGAAAATCAAAAATCCACAGTAGAATATTTTATTCACTGCTTAATAAAAAAAGACATATTGACTCTTTCTTTTCTGTAGTTTCTCAAGAAGAGCTTGTGCTTTGGGTCAGCTTCAAGAAACCAGAGGAAAACTCCTCATACATGAAAAGGAACCAGGAAATTCTTCCAGCAAACAGTATCATGCAACATGTCCATGCTATGTCTTCAGAACAAGCTGAGTGGTCTGGATGGGGTTAACTAAGGGAAGCACTAACAAGTTAATTGCTACCCCCAGGAACACTGATTTTTGTTAGGTCATTGGTATAGCTCTAGATGTCCCTTTCAACACCTGATACTTAACATGCCACAGTGACAGTAAATACATAGACCAAGTCTGTGGGGAATGTTTTTCTCATTTTCTGACTTAAAGTGAAGCTTGTTCAGAAACGTGTCTTATACCTTCTGCTCTGCATCCTGACCTCAACTTTACAAGGCACTGCTTGTATTGAAGTACTGGAATATGGGAGAGCCTCTTTGGAGGCTAGGAAACCTTCAGGAAATTCTGTTTGTTTCATGCTCTCTGGACTTGTTTCTTTTCCTTTTTTTTTTAATTTCCAAGTTGCAGTACTGAGATTGTGACTGCAGGCATCAGTGCATGTACTTAGCTTTCCGACTAGACGCTATATTACACCTTTTGTCATTGCTTTGGCTACTGCGGTCATAAACACCTCAAAGATCTTGCAATAAATGGACTCTGTTTAAAGTCCCTCTGACACAATATTTTTATTGCTTTGATTATGTCCTGTAAACATCTTTTCATCCTGCCTGAATCAATCAATAATAATACTCAACCTAAAGCTATATCTAAAGATTCTGGATAATATGGATTCTGGCCTATGCATCTTAAAAGAATCAAGAAAAAATATCTTCTTGGGGACTTGTCATTTTTGTACTGCAACTTCCACAAAACTCGTGAGTTTAAAGGCATTTAAATAGCATACGTTTCAAACTTGCTAATACTGATTGTTGGCCAAAGGGAATAGAGACTATAAAATCAGTGAAATAAGAAAAATAGTTCTTTAAACTCTAAAAAAGATTGTTAAAATAATTCAAAATACATTGACAGCAAAATCTTACTTTATAAGGCTAATTTTGTAGAGTATTTTTAGGAAACTGATCTTTCTAATAATTCTTCTGTAGTGTTTTATATTCATCCACTTTCATATCTTATGTTTGTAAACTATGCTGAAAGGAAATGATGAACCACTAGTTTCTTCCCCATAGTAAAAAATCATTTTAACCTGTGATGATGACAATGAAGAAGCCCAGCTGTGCTTCATTTGCAAATGATAATTAAACCTATGATGATTATAGCACCATCTATGCAACTGCATAACATCTACCCAAAACTGTGATTTCCTTGTAATAAGAACAATCAAGAAAATACAGTAATACTTGCAAAGGGTAATGATCTTATTCAAAATACAATACATTTGCTTTGGAAGAACTCACATTTGTGCTCAAGGACTTTGAATTGTAACATAATAATTGAAAAATAAGAACATTTTTAAGTTCATTGTGTACTCTGTAGCTGTAGGGTATTATAGATACACTTTTAACAGCAACTTGCGTGAGCAATGGGAGTGGTCTGCAGCAGCAGCAGTACAGAAGTTAATAGAGCCTGAAAAAATTTATTATTACTGAGAAAATGTGTTCATGTCCAGCTTATTGTCCAGATAGCTGAGATAACTTATTTAAAGCTGACTTAGATATGCCTGTACTATGCCTGTACTATACCTTACTATGCCTATACTATGCAGCGTAGATACTAACTTTTGAGAACTGAACAAGAAAGTCTTACATAATAAGAATACTGCATAAAGGCATAGCATAATTTTATTGTGCAACCACTGTCTTCAAGATCAGATTTGCCAAACAACAAACAGTTTTTTAGTTGATATTCAAAACCAGTGAGCACAAACCTAACTGCTGAATGACTAAGCAAGTTAGATAGAAAGCAGAGAACAATCTAGAAACAAAGCTAAATCTGAAATTGAATCAAGTTATAATATTCTAAATCTGCAAAAATAGCAATATATTAGCCATTAAAAATAAGTGAAGCAGAGTTTAATGGCTTAAATTGGGGTTTAGAATTTGCTCTAGTGCCCAATCTGCTGTTTAATATCTTCACCAATGATATAGACAGTGATATCAAGTGCACCCTCAACAAGTTTGCAGATGACACCAAGCTGAGTGTTGTACTCGCCACACCGGAGGGATGGGATGTCATCCAGAGAGACCTGGACAAGCTGGAGAACATCATGAGGTTCAACAAGGCCAAGTGCAAGGTCCTATACCTAGGTCAGGGTAATCCCTGACTTCAGTACACTATGGGTGATGTGATTGAGAGCTGCCCTGCAGAGAAGGACTTGAGGGTGCTAATTGACTAGAAGCTCAACATGAGCCAGCAAAGTGCACTTACAGCCCAGAAGGCCAAGCGTATCCTAGCTAGGATGTACAGATCTTCTTGCCTGGGTTTAACCACCTTTAAATTAAATCCTTTTTTTTGTTTGTTTAAAATTAATAGTTTTTCTTACTCAATATTCAATAGAGCTGGATAGACACAATTAGAATGTAATTAATCCCATTCAAAGGGAATTGTAGTTGACCATAGACTGCATCTACATGAAAATGTTAGTACAGACCAGCAGTGAGGTTTTGAAGCAAGTCACCCACTGGTCTCTACTACCAGTGCTCAGCTTGAAGACCAGTTTGTTGAGCGAAAGCTTTATTATGTTTTGAGGTCTCTAAATGCAGTTTTCCAATCTGAGCACACATGAAGGTGCCCCTACTCTTCTTTGAGGCAAAGGGCCGAAACCAAAAACTTGTCTTTCAGATAGTTTCAAGATATTTGTATCACACAGACATGATCCATGATCCATGCAGATATACTCCAGCAGCCCTTACTATCTAGACAAAAACGTAGTTGCTTTTGGACAAGGTTGATTCAGTGGTCCCAGCTGATTCAAGGGAGGAGCCAGAAAGATTAGAAAAAATATTTTATTAAATGAATTAATAAATTTCCTCAAAGATAGGATGATGTGAGACAAAAGTGTTACAGACTAGGAGAAGCCTGGATGGTAAGCTGTCAGGAGGAGAGGGACCTGGGAGTGTTGGTTGATAGCCAACTGAACATTAGCCAGCAGTGTACTCAGGTGGCCAAGAAGGCCAATGGCATCTTGCCTTGTATCAGAAATGGTGTGATCAGCAGGTCCAGGGAGGTTATTCTCCCTCTGTACTCAGCACTGGTGAGACGGCTCTTTGAATCCTGTGTTCAGTTCTGGGCCTCTCAACACAAGAAGGATGTTGAGGCTCTGGAGTGAGTCCAGAGAAGAGCGACGAAGCTGGTGAAGGGGCTGGAGAACAGGCCTTATGAGGAACGTCTGAGAGAGCTGGAGTTGTTTAGCCTGGAGAAGAGGAGGCTGAGGGGAAATGTTATTGCTCTCTACAACTACCTGAAGGGAGGTTGTAGAGATGAGGGAGCTGCCCTTTTCTCCCAGGTGACAGGGGATAGGACAAGAGGGAATGGTCTCAAGATCCACCAGGGGAGGTTCAGGTTTGACATAAGGAAAAAATTCTTCACTGAAAGGGTCATTAGGCACTGGAAGAGGTTGCCCAGGGTGGTGGTTGACTCACCTTCCCTGGAGGTGTTTAAGGCACAGGTGGATGAGGTACTGAGGGGCATGGTTTAGAGACTGGTGGGTCTCTTCCAACCTGGTGATTCTATGATTCTATGAAAAAAAAATGAAAACACATTTTTTTGATAGAAAGAGCATCCAATTAAAATACTAAGGTACTTGCTTGGAGATGTGTATATGTATTCATATCAACAGAGTATATTCCTGTAATATGAACAAATTCACTAATTAAACACATTTCAAAGGATTTTTTTTTAAAAAATCTATTTTTATATCCTCAGAATGCTTATGATTTAACATTTTGAATTTACTTTCATTGAATCATCTTTCTTTCACACCTTTGTACCACACACAATCAAAAGAATTTCAAAATTGGAAAACTATTCTGATCACCTACATTCACTCTCAAGTTTGAAGGTTTTTTCTTATAGTATGCTCTTCAGGTTTGTCCAGATTTAGTTAAAGATTTCAATCAAAGATGATTCCTTATTTTGTAATGACATTCTAAAAACTATAATCAGTATTACCCTGTTTGGGTAAGACAGTTCACCATGTGCCTAATTTTAAGCATTCAAAAAGTGTCATTGACTTCAATCAAGACTCCTATACTTCATATTATGCCGGTATTTAAATACCGTATCAACTCAGACTGCTACTCTGATGAACCTTGTCAGATCAGACAGAGGATAAACAGAACCTGACCTACATCATTTAAACGTGTATTAAAACTGACAATAGTCTTTCCTGAAAGTATCATGCATCATAACTAAAAGTTTTAAAATATTTGTTGATGTTCAGACAGAGTAAAAGTATCAACGTCAATGTTAAATGAAAATAATTTCTGATTATTATAGTTAAACTAAGGTTAAAGTTCAAACGAAGGTTAAAGTTCAAATTAAGAATTTCAAATTAGCTCAATGCACATCTAATTTGAGTTTTAAATATAGTTAGCGTACAACCACAATTTTTTTTCCATAGTCATCTACCAAACCTGAAACCTGTATTCAAATTTTAAACCTGTGTTAGTATGCTTGGGGATCTATATCTGTTTAGTAAAAATTCATGCCAACTGATTCAAATGATGAAAAGGAATATTTAGGGCTCATAATGAAAGCAGGAATAAGCAGATCAAAGATTAAAGGATTATTTTATTACGTTTCCAATATTCTCAATAAATGAAAACAGTCTTTATTACTTACATCTTAGAAACACAAGGAAAAAGTTCTAGAGTTCTAATTATCTTGAATGCCACACTTCTGTATATTTGTTCTAGATGACAATAATTTTAGTGTTGTCTGAAATTTCCCAGGTTTATGAGAAGTTCTGTTCCTGAAATAAGGTAACTAATAAAAAGTCAACCACTCTAAGTTGTTACTTAAATTGGGAGGTCTGAGTCAGTCTCTAGTGACTGAAATGCAGATTTTTTAATGAAGATTTTTTACAGTGCAATTTTGTTAAAAAAAAAAAAGCCATAAAAGATATTTTTTTTTTGTCATGCATTCTGGGGAATTAAACAATGGTACTGATGAAGATACAAATGGTCTCAATTTGCCATTGATATCAGTCTGGCCATGCAATAGCAATTCATTTGACTTGCATTCATACACTGTTAGCATGAATCCAGAGCTTGGCACAAAATAGAAGTGGTGGGGGGGGGGGGTGTGAACACGCATGGGAAGCTGGTGCAATCTGCTTTTGTTAAGGGGCTTTATCTCAGGGAAATACAATTGAATGAAGCAGAAAATTAGTACAACAGCCTGTTTTCTAAAAGATTATCAGTTGAACAAGCATGCATTTTTTTTGGAGCGGTTGTTATATTGGTAACAGATGGGAAAAGTGATTGGGAAGAATAAGAGTTTGGGAAAAAGAATAAGGTTGTGGGTTACGTGGTAGAAGTAGATGGCAGGGTAGACTGAATGAGAGATGATATATAGAAGGAAACTGGAAGACCTGCTTGTCCCTCTTCAGGAGTAATAGTCCCACTCTGGCTAAAGTGCCTTTGCTTTCTGCTGGAATTCCAGGGTCTTAATCCTGAGGTCTCTTTTTAGCAAGGTGACATTTGGAACTGCTTTGACTGAAGTTTAATGCTATTTATTAAAGATATTGGCAGCAGCTTGACAGACCTTGTCTTCTAAACTGTACTTGAGGGAATAGTACACAGTTCATATTGTTCTCAGTTCTGTGAGAGCAGACAAGACTTAGTCACAACACTGGAAACGCTTTTGCTTAGAAAATCTGGAGGAGGTACAGCCACTCCAGAAAAAGAGTATCTGAGAGTATACCAGTAAAAAGTGAGTTAGAATATTTGGCTATTTGAAAGTTACTTTTCCTCATAGTTAGTATACTTTGCTGGCATTCCTTCAGGGACACTTAAATGTATTGCCATGGAAAAAAGATTCTGATGTAATAATGGAGTCCATAAGTGACAGTGGTTTTCTGCAGTAGAAGTGCAAGATGTATCCAGGTACTAACAGTAAATGGATATCTGCTTTATTTTTTTTTTCTGATCCACAAAATTTTCTCAGTGAGGGGTGTATTTTATGCTACCCAAATTAAATGCATATAAATTCTGTTATGTTTTTGCTTTTCACTGTATAATTACCACTTGTTTTTACTGAAAGAGAGGAAGGCTGCTTTGCATTTAGGATAGGGGAAGAGACTGCTTGTGGCTGTTCCTGCATTGACATTCACTCTTATCTAGAAGTTGTATGGGTATGTAACCAATGTGGCTACACAAAAAAGTTAAAACAATGGAAACCAAAACTGTTCACAGAGCAACAGATCTAGTGAGGGAGCACTGCTAGACAAAGGTAGAACATTAAGATGGAAACAGAGTAGTCACTTTATGAATACTGGTTGAACCATAAACCAGTCAATGGGGAAAGGGTAAACAGAGGAAAGCTGTTTATCTGGGAGGATAACAGAGTACTGATGAAGAAGATGAAGAAAATAAATTAAAAGGGAAGGAGCAAATGCATCTGGGGCTGTTCAGAGTTGTCTTTTAGCAGCCCTGTGCTTGATCACTGTAGCTCTGAACAAGACAGTTTGTTATTTTGATCACAAGTCTATCTGAATGTACAATCAGGAAGTGTCTTGAGCATACATCCCAGCAGAAGTGAGCTTTCGGCTTGACGATGCCTTAGTCATTTGTCTGGACTCATTTCTCCTGATCTTCAGCACAGAAAAAATCAAAGATAGTGAAGAGTGACATAGTTCTTAAACAGGATGAACAATTTTTTTGGAAATTCCCATTTTCCTCACTAAGTAAAAGGTAGCTGCAGATAACAGCTAGTGACAAAAGAACCACAAAGCTAGTAACAAAAGAATCTCAACTGCATCAAGGTACATGGAATAAGTGTGAATAATAATAACTACAGCTGGTGCTCTTATGTCTAGCTCAGTCGTGTTTTGAAAAGTGCTTAGCCTCCATTCACATAGTTTGTTGGTATGCCTCAAAGTCTTCAATGTCAGCCTGGCTACTTGCATGTTTGCAGTCTCAGTGTCAGCAGAGGGTGATTATCCCTGCTGGAGTCTTGCCAGAACACAAAGGCTAACTTCACTTCATGTGGAAAATGAGACAAGTAGCAGCCAGGCCTTTGTGTGATGCTACTCCCCTTGTGCATGGAAATAAACAGATAAGCGAATGAGATTACAATTCTGAACACAAGGAACTGTGGATCAGGGTGTGCACAAATAGTAAAGCAAAAAACTTTCTAATGTGAGACTTTCAATCACTGCTGGCAACTCCATGACTGACTCAACTAACCCACTTTATCTCTTCTACCCCATAGACATGGAGATCATTCATAGGATTCCTGCTTATTACTGCTAGAGCATAGTTCCAGCTTATAAAACATTCACTAGCTTTTGATATTAAAAAAAGGTTAAATCCAATCTTCAGCTAATAACTTATTTTCACTAAAGATCTGCTAAATAAGCAAAGCATAAAGTTAATTACTTTTTAATTAATTTTCTGAATTTAATCACTGTAGAGAGTCACTGATAATATAACACATGGGGGGCACTAGATATGAGATTACAACATATTGCAAAGAAACAAAAGTTTGAGAGGCCTTTAATTAATTTAAAACTAGGGAGAACATAACTTTCGTAACTAAACTGATCAGATGTAGTCAACTTCTTTGCAGTGTCACTGTGGTCAAACCATAACATTTCATTTTGCTGAACTTTCCTAATGTTTGTCAGAATATTACAAAGTAGTAGAAATGTACGACCATCTAAATTTCCAGAGTTTTGATGTTGTGTCAATAAGATGCATTTATTTTGAGTCATCTTTGGTCTTTACATAGGAAGTTGGGTGCTTTTACCAACACTTAATCACTGGTCAGATAATACCTGCATGTTGTAAAAAGAAAAAAGCAATCTGATTAATTTAAACCTAGGTCTCATTACTTAAAATAGCAGCAAAACAGTTATAGTAATTACAATAGGTGCAAAACATCTCATTTCATCTTTAGCCTATGTATTTTGAAATATCTGTTCTGTTTTTAGTGTATTCTGGTCTCCACTGTATGACTTACTTTCTTGACTCTCTTTCATTTTTTTTGTTCTCTCTGGACACTTTCTTTCCCTCTGTCAGCAACCACAGAGACAGTGGCTATATCACAATTATGTATGCAGTTCACTATTATAATTTTCCAGCTTATTTTCTCCTTCCTGTAGTTCCTGCTCTAGCTGGTGGTTGTACTTCGCTTGCCTTAGCTCTGTCTTATCCCTAGTTATTTTTCTATTATTCCTCTTATTTGCTTATGGTTTATGCTTTCCTTGGTACTCAAAGATCTCTATGGAATCCGAAAGAGGCCTAACAGTACCAAAAGTTACAAAACAGTCTGAAGCATGACATGTTAGCCTAAGTTGTTGTCATTGTGTATTGCACTGCAATAACAACAGACTGAGTTTTATGCAATGCATCAGAGTGGCCATGGTAGGTGTTAAATTAAAGCTAAAAAAATCTGCTCAGTTATTATATTCTTATGATATATACAACAGGGATATCTTTTACTTGACCTTAAACTTTGCCAGTCATTCAGGTTCTTTGTAGGTGCCCTGTTTCCAGCTGGAGTGGGACCTGTCACATACCATGACCAATATTGCACTCCCATTTTGATGGAATCCTTCCTGCTTTCTTGAAGTATCCAGCAAAGATCAGAAACTCCTTTGGTTCAAGGCCTAATGGATGCCTCTCATGACCTAACAGTGTTTATTGCATGAATAACAGGCATTTCTTGTTGGCTAAAATTTAACAAACACTTCAAGATAGAATTTATTTCACCTTTGTTTATGTAAATTGAACATCTGAGGTTTTTTTTAAACAGATGCAAGACCATTTGAATTAATGCAGTTGGACCAGAGCAGTTTGTGATGATATGTTAGAAAGGTCAAGTAGAGAGTTTTTTCTACGATTACTGGTTCATAATGAGTGATTGAACCAAAATTTATAGTTCAATAGGAACAAGGAAACTACTTGCATTTTTAACAAGTAATCTACCACATGTATCTGCTTACTACTAAATTGGAAGAGGGACTTCTGTGATTACACCTGGTCTGCTGTTAAATTACATTATTTAATTCACAACAAAATTTAGAAAACAGAAGTGTCTGTGAATATCAGATCCATAAATGCAACATGTGCTTATCTGGTATGAACTTGTGTATATACTAATAAACTTAACTCTTCTCTCTGAACTGCATTATCAGCTGTTGTTTGATCTGAAAGCTACCTTTGAGCATCCAAGCATACATACTTCTTTAACTTCCAAGATATCCATCAAGATAAAAAACATGCCAGGTGTAAGAAAGAAAACTGAACAGTCCACTATTGAATGTAAAGCAATTATGAGAATACCAAATGAAGCAGACAAAGAGATTGGGGGGTGAAGATATAACATTGGCTAAAATGACCAAACATTGATTCCTAAAGCTACTAATTTAAAATTAATCTTTTAGAAATCCTATTTTCTATGAAAGCTCTGTATGGTGTCTTTGTGGTTTCATTTGTATTACTGAATATTCAGAGCTTTTGAAAATCATGGTTTACCTTTGCAAGTCTAACTTACTGCACTGATTTACTACTAATTTCTCCAAAAGGATATGAAACTGTTGGAATGGGTCCAGAGGAGGGTTACAAAGATAATCAGAGTGCTGGAGAACCTCCCGTACAAGAACAGGCTGAGAAAGTTGGGGTTGTTCAGCCTGGAGAAGAGAAGGCTCCGAGGAGACCTTGTAGCAACCTTCCAGTCCCTGAAGGGGGTGTATAAGAAAGCTGCCCCAGCCCTGGAGTTTTTCAAGGCCCGGTTGGATGGGGCCTTGAGCAGCCTAATCCTGTGGGAGGTGTTCCTGCCCATGGCAGGAGGACTGGAACTAGATAACCTTTAAGGTTTCTTCCAACTCAAACTATTCTATGATTCTATTATTCTATCAAGTGAATATGATGTTGGACAGAGGATGACAGGCAAGAAGAATAGTTCTGGAATGATGTTACTCCTTTTTGCTAACTTTTTTTATAAGTTCAGAATCATAGAATCATAGAATGCTTTGGGTTGGAAGGGTCATTTACAGGTCACCTAGTCCAACCCCCTCCTACAAAAGCAGAGACATCTTTAAAGAGATCAGGTTGCTGAGACCCCAGTTGCACCTGACTCTGAATGTTTCCAGGGATAGGGCATCTCCCACCTCTCTGGACAACCTGTTACAATGTTTGACCACTCTCAATGTAAAAAACTCTTCCTTATATCCAGTTTAAATCTACCCTTCCCTGTCACAACCTCCCTTGCTAAAAAGTTTGTCCCCATCTTTCATATAGGTTCTCTTTAACTACTGAAAGGTCACTATAAGGTCTCCTTGCAGCCTTGTCTTCTGCAGGCTGAACAACCCAACTCTCTCAACCAGCCCTTGTAGGTGAGGCTCTCCAGCACTCTGATCATTTTCATGGTCCTACTTGACCTGCTGCCCATGCTTCTTTTGATGCAACCTAGGATTCTGGGTTGCAAGCGTATATTATTGACTCATTTCCAGCTTTTCGTCCATGTGTAATTCATATTCCATGAAATTTAGATGCTGATCTTACTGCTTTTAAAACTCCTTTAATTTTTCTTTTTCTAATATTTTTAATAGTATTTCCTGTCGAACATACTTTTTTAGCTGATAGAATATTAGATTAATTTCATAGACTCATAGAATCGCTAGGTTGGATAAGATCTTTGAGCTCATCGAGTCCAACCATTCCTGTCCACTACTAAATCAGACACACAAGCAGTTCATAAGTGCTAGTGTCGGCTTCCTAAAGGAGGGGTAGGTGCTACACCCTTAAAGCAGTGTTGGGCACCTTGTTGCACTGTCTGCTTGGCAAACAGAGAGGGCACAGTAACCAAAATGCAATTCAAAAGTGAACTTTTTTACCCTTCATGGAAAGGTAATTATGTGCGGAGTGCCAGGAAATTTGTTAGTTTGATTTTTGATATTCATATGAAAACATTATATGCAATATATCAAGGCTGAAAGAAGAATAGTAAGTGAAGTAACATGTTTACTACTGGTTTTGTAAGTCTTTAAAACTCCAGGGGTAGGAGATAGGAGCAATTGGGGAAAAAATTATGTTATAATAACTGTAAAAATTCTGATTGTCTAATAATTTTAGTCCGAAACAAGTTCTGGGAAACCTAGAGGTTTATGAACAAAACTAGAAATGGTTTTAGAATGGAAAGGGTCCAGAGAATGCTAGTTTTTAATAGTATTCCAAATATCCAAAGGGAGTAAGCATCTTCATATGAGACTTAAATTGATCTGCATACACGTATTTCATACCGGCAATATAACATCCTGGAAGGAAAGCTCAGATGCTTCAGAACAATTACTCCTGATTGATCATAGTCTGTTGCAGGAAATGATCCTTATCATCTTTATCATCATCAGATGTAGCCTTAATAATTAATGTTGCTGTACGGAATAGTGCAATGGCCTGCTTGCTTTTGCATTAAAACAACATATTGCTGTTGTTCAAAAGCAGCTGTAGATAGATATTTACTCTGTCAGGCACAATTAGATTTGTATGTTTGGTTTTTCCAGATAGTTGGTGTGCAGGTGGCACATCATGCACTTTTGTTGCTTTTGGTTGATTGGTGGCCCCCTGAGGTTCTATGTACAATTAACATGGAACAGTAGGTTATATCTCAAAAATAATTTGGAGCACATGAAATAGTTGTACTCTAAAACATCATATTCTCATACTTCTGTTTGAAATCGAGGAAGATTATTTTGCTTAATAAAATAAGAACAGTACAGTGTTTTGAAAAAAAAAAACACTATTTGTTCCTCCTTTCCCTTGTATCAATTTTCTACATTTTCAAATGAATATTTCCTTGTGACAAGAAATAAATGACAAAAGGGGTTTTTTTTCCAATTTAGTTGTTCTATCATGAAGCTAAAACTTCAGTGATACAAAGAAATAAACCAGCTGTTTCTTCGTCTAAGCTTGTGAAAGGGTTTTCAGGTTTGAGTAACTCATTCATATCTACATCAGATTCCTGGGTTTAGATCAGATAATAGAATAAAGAATGTTGTTTCTATGGTTATTCATGAGTAAGATTCAGGTCTTATTTTCTCTCTGACACTTCATGTGAAAACTGCAGAGTTTCTTTTCCTGCTTCTGTCTTGCTAAGAACTTTGTTTATCAAATTTTAACACATATAATAATCACTGTCCATAATGACCTTTAGGAGTCCTACAAGAACATGTGTATGATTACCCACTGAGCCATGGAAGTGTGAAATTCAATAATGCACAAGTTATGGATTTCTTCCTTGTTTATCACCTCTTGTAGACATCAAGTACAAATCCTCAAATAAATTATTAAAATTAATGTCCAAGTCTTATTCACACAAGCTCCTCCTTGCTAGATATGTCCTTTTTATGGCCAAACTGTCACATTTCATGGAAAACTTGCCGCTGGATATTTTTGCTCTCTTTCAAGAAGAGTTCTTTCAATTTGAGGAGAGTTCTGTGAAGTTTAAATTCAACAAAGCTGTCAGAGGTAAGTGCTGAGGGTAAGAAGAGAAAGAAGAATGCTTTTGAACTGTTACATAGAACTTAATGGAGTTAAAACCAACAAAAAGGTATCTATAAAAATTTAATCAGAATTCTGTGGAAAACACTCTAAAACTTTGCAGAGCTTAATCAAGAGTGTTGTGCTCTACACAAGCTCACTTTTAACCATATCATAGATTCTTCTGATACTAAATTGAGCTACTAAATATTATAAACTGTTTTACAAACTCAAGAAAAATCGACTCAGATAATCACGTCCCAGCTCATTCAGAGTAACTTACCATTTGGGTTTGGGAAACTTATTTGTTTTACTGTTACATTGTTGTCCCTAGATGTCATAAAAATTACTTCAGAAAAAGGTAGCAAAAGGAGCCATACCTTCTATGTTAAAATGATGGTTATCCAACGTAGCAAATCATCGGTGTAAAACACTTAGCAATAGCAGAGTGTTTGAACAATTATCAGGATGAGGAAGACTATAGTTAAGATGCAACTATCTACCCAGAAGCAGATCCCTAATGTTAGAGGCTGTATTTCCTGTATTCGCATACAAGGTTAATATTTTTCTATTTCATGCCTTTTGCATTTATATCTTGATGAAAATCGTCTTTATCAAAAGCAATTTTGTAAAATCAAGATAAGTGTTTTAACATCTCAGGAGTGGGGTTTTACACTCTGACGATTGACAACAATGTCTAAAATTTAGTTCATAGAGTGGTGGGGGGTGTTTCTTTTTAAAATGTCTTTTAATACTCTAAAAAATTCAATAAAAGTTTGCAGTTAACAGTACCAACGGATACTTTTTATTGTTCCTTTAAATTTCAATGCTATAAACATTTCATTGTTTAAGAAGGATTTGAATAATGCAAGGAATGTTCTATATACATTGCATTGTCAGGTGATTTCTGGGGTTTTTTTGAGGAGAAAAGCGAACTTTAATTTGCTTATACTAGAATGTTCTCCAAAGGGCTAAATATGACTATTTGATTAGTTAGATAAAATACACCATTTTTTTTCTCTTGAGAAGCTCTCACTCTAAATCTTAAAATATTACATTGTTATTTCTAGGTTTAGTCAATTGTAAAATAAATCATCTATATTCACACACATTCTGGTTTCTCATTCATACATATGCTGCTTTTTAAAAGGAATGGAGGAAAGGTTGCACATACTGAAGATTCTATATTTCAGATTCAAGAAAAGAATAAAAGAAGCTGGCTCTTTTAAAATTTAATGTACATCTCCTAGCCCCTTAATGATGTCTCATGGAGCTAGTCCAAAATGTATAAAAGAAAATCTTTGAAATTTTTTTTCACTGTCACCGCAAAAGTTATTCCATGAGATATTTTAAAGTGCTGTGTACCTGGGCACATGCACAGGCATGTATGAATTTAAATTACATATGTATCATTATTGTTCTTGTTCTTATTGCAATAATTACATGCGATGTACTACATTTCAAAAGAAATATGAATTGTGAACTGGTATATCAACATTTCCATACAGTAAACAGTATCTCTAGAGCAGAGGTTCCCTTGTACTTACTCATGTGAGTAGTTTCAGGGATGTTAATGGTGCTACATTGGTAGGTAAAAAGGCAGGAGTGTGTAATTAATTTTATTTCCAGCTGTTGAGACTTCAGGTTATAATTCTAAGCAGTCTAAGCAAACATCTTCCTTTTCTTTACTTCCTTCCAGAAAACTGATCAGAAGTGCTTTGAGGGTTGGCTGTATGCCCAGTTTCCACAAATGCCAAACACTCCTCTACATTGAGTTAATTAAAATTGACTGCTTGGCTTAGGCAGAAGAAACAGGTTAAATTCTGTCTTGTTCTAAAAAATGATTGAACAAGTTAAGCAAACAAAATAACTTGCTACTAAGCTGGGGAATAAAAATAATGTATTGATTTGCCTTGAAAAAAAAACCCCAGATAATATTTTTATTTTGTTTTCACTTCTACCTCAAAGGTTTTTTTCTCTTTTATTTTCTTTTTCTTTACCCCACTGCAGTAAATTGTTACATCTGTGTATCCCAAAGACAGAGAAATATAAATCAAATGTTGGATATATGCAGATTTTGCAGACATAAGTTGTAAATGACAACAAAAAAATCTAATACTGCAGGTGTTTAACCCTCACACGTATCTCCGTGAAACTGAAACTTCCCCAGTGCCTAGCACGACTTTCTCAGTCAAGTGCACCAATACTGCTGCAGTCTGCACAGCTCAGCAGCTATCACACGCTTAAGAGCAGCCAAGTACCAAAGGTGCCCAAAGGACATTTAATATGCATTTCCTAAGGACAACTGACTGACATTGACTGTGAAGATCTCAATGAACTAAAAACATGTTAAAGATTTATAGTATTCATACACTCAGGTTCAATGCCTTACTCAGGTTAAGGGGTTAAAATTAATTCATTGCTGAAGGTATTATCTACTTCTAGTGTGTACTATGGGCTGAAGTTAGCAAGGGGATGCACCCCTTACTTCTGCTCCTCCAGGGGAAACACTGTGATTCACAGGAATGTACAGAAAGAGGTGAAAGAAGAAATTGGTCAGGAGTAAGAGAAGAAGCACTACAAAGTACATTATGCTATAATTCAGCATTGATAGTGTTCATAAATTTCGTCTTTTATACTTTATAGTAACCAGTCTTCTGGGGAAGAAAGATGAGCAGGCTGGACAAGAAAGCCATAAATGAATATTTCTGTGATGAGTGCCCATCCCACAAGGTTACTGAGTCATGTGCTGAGTGTTTCTAATGGATCTTGAATTCTTGTTAGTATAATTGTGAATCTTCATCTGGCAGATGAAGAATTTCCTGAATCAAAATGTCCTAAAATTTTTTCAAGCATTCTTCAGGGTGAAAAGTGACATGCATTTGGTGGTTGATGACACTGTATCATAGCTCGATTTTAAAATAAAAGCCTCTGGCTTTTGAAATGATCTATCTTTGGAGAAGATTCCAGCCTCTGGGTATGAAATGAGCATAAGTATCTCCTTATGTGACTAGCTCCCAAGCCACTCCTTAGGGTTTCCTATTGATTCTATATATGTGACATCTCCAGCACACTGGCTGTTCTGCTTTGCAGTCTAAGATTTTAGTGTCTCCCTAGGGATCTAACAGATGCCCTCAAAGCAATATATACCCACAAAAAAAATTTTAAAAAATAGTATATTTTGTGTTTTTCCAAGAGAGTTCATTTAGAACAGATTTCTTTTTTTTGTATTTTTTCTAAAACAATTGATCTTTTTCCTAGCTGATGTTACTGCTCTACCTACATACTTGTGATTATTGTGTAGTAATTTCTTTAAACACAATTAGGTAAAAGGCTAAATGTGCCTTCTAAACAGAGGAATCTGCATGTGCATTTCTGACTTCCTTTCTAAATTACTTTTCCACGTTGTTTTCAAATGTCTGTTGAATTAAGTGCTTCCATTTGAGGGGATTTTTGAATGAGTGTGGAGAATAAAGAAGAAAGATGAACAAATGTTCACGACAACTGTTTTTACATGTCATATTCTTCACTATATTTTCACTGTTAAATTATTATTTCCCTTTCTCACTGAAACAAAGAAAGAAAATACCCTTTGCATTTCACTGAACAGGTTTGCTGAAACCTGATAAGTAATCATATTTTAAAAGGAAGAAAACATGATTTTTTTGAGCAACAATAAACTTAAAGCTTTGACAGTTTGAAATTTCATAGATCTTCTGTACAAATCTTTTCTTTCTCATTTTGGCTGTATCTGCACTGCATAGTGCTAGCAACTGTAAACAGAGTAAATTTTTTCTTGGTCTATAACTGCTTCTTGTACCTCATTTAGAGCTAGTTTAAAAAGAACTTAGGTGTATTGCTGAACTGTGAAACACATGCTTTTTATTTTCCTTTAAATTATTTCTGCATTTTGATTTCTAAACTATTTTCTTCTCTTTAGTTCATTGTTTTGCCATGAGGTAACTTCTATCAATAAACTCATACAAACGAACAACAAAAAAGATGTTTTAAACATTTCTACAGTGGAATTCTAAATTAACAAAGATTTTTGTAACCTTTAGCAGTAAACCTCTTCCAGGCCTTAAAGATCTCAAAGTCTGAAAAGGGTTAGGAGTCAGATGAAATGCAATATAATAAAAAATGAAACTAAATCCATTACTAAGGAAATCACTTATCTATCCAAAATTAAATAGTTAAAAATGTAAATTTACCAGCTGCATTGAGTCATTTTTAAACAAAACAGTTCCAAGATACTAATTTTTTTCCTTATGCTGATTTTTGTGTTACTTAGAATGACTAGATGAAAGACACTTAGAAGTAACACAAAGTCATCTAACATGGATATCAGTTACAAGGGAAAAAACTAATAGGTGTAATATATCTGAAGAATTTGATTCTTCAGCAAAATCTCTTTACAGTCCTCAAAGTGATGTTGTCACTATTAAAAGCCAAATGTAAGTGAATGATCAAGTTTATGTAAGTGCTCAAAGGACCATAAATCAGGAATGTTTTGAAAGTGAGACTATCTAAGCTGTTATACAAAAAGAAGGTGAGAAACTTGACACAGCAGCAAGATAGTTATCACAGCTTTAAGATAAAAATCAGTACTTCAGAGAAGAATTTAATTGGATCTTACTTTAAAAAAAAAGGATTTTTCATTTTCAGTTTTCATTTTCCTATAAAAGTAACAAAAATGCTAACACATTAAAGTAACATGATGAAAACAAGATTTGCACCTTCTCTTTAAGACTATTGCTTTTAACATAGCTTAGTACATAAACACACACTTACTGCTCTCTTTTCACATACATTTTTCAGAAACTCTCTACTGTCAACATAGTTGTGCTGTTATTATTTGTTGTATATCTGTATACAATTTACTAAGTACTACACTAAGAAAAAAGAATTTAAAAGCAAATTAAGACAGATCAAAAACCAGTGTCAGTTCAAATTTAGTGGTTCCACTCTTCCTGTTTGATTTCCATTTCCCAAATCCCATTTTTTAAAATATTGTATAAAGGACAATGGGGTCTGGAATTTGCATTCTGTTCAGTTTTGAAGAATCAGTCACTTTCAAATAAGCATGATTTTCAGTTTTCACTATTAAACTTTGGTTGTTTATATGTTGCTGTTAGATGATGCACTAATGATCTGACTACAAGTTTTAAAGGCAAGTTAATAAGTTTTGAATGTTGAAGAAGCAAAGCAGGTAAGTGATTCTTCCACATGAACAATCTTAAATGTTGGGTAGAAGCAAGAAAATATACAGTAAGTTTCATCACATTGCTGAATCCTTAAATCATTGCATCAGTTTTCTCTACAGTTGGCTTGAAATTTGGATTTCAGTGTTATCTACAAACAAAGGCATCTTTGAAATTTCTGGCCTTTTTTTACTATCTAAATTTAAGTTCTTCAGAAGAAGAGGAGGCTGATGGAAGACTTTATCATTATCTACAACTACATGTTGTACTGCCATTCACTTTTTAGCAAAGCAGTCAACTCTAAGAATGGTCTTAGAGGGCACTCAAACTCAGAGTTCTGCCATTAGTCCTTAACTCTAAATCCTGGTCACATGTCATAGACTTCTTTTACTTTGCTTTGCCTTCCCTCTGTAGATGTTTGAATGGATATGAGGTGTAAAAAAAGAGAGTAAGGGAAACCTAAGCGTTAGTAGCTTTTACACTTGACGTAAACTGTGAAGCAAAGCCCAGTCTTCTACGATACTTTCAGTGAGGCCTGAGAATAATTCTTAAAGGCAAATTTTATGCAGTCGTATCCCACTTTTCTCTTTCCTCTAACCTTTCATGCTGATCAGAGGGTCTCTAAGATAAAAAAAAAAACCTTAGCATCAGAAATGTTATTCAGCTACTTGGAGCTTATTGCTGACCTAGGGACCTTTGTGTATTGAATCTATCCAGGGTATGTATAATTTTCAGACTGAACACCCTTGGAATTTGTTCCAGCTCACACCATTCTGTCTGGAGTCATTGCTTCACTCTCACTCCCACTGATGTCACTGATGTCCATTCTTTTATTCTCCTCCCCTCCCCTGTCTGACCTCCTTTCCCTCATACAACTTCCTTTAACAAAAATCCAGTTACAAAATTTAGAAGCGAGACACAAGTCAAACAGAAAAATGGGGAACCAGCAGGAAGACCGTAAACCAAGATATTATTTAGTCTTCTCTTGTCAAACTCCTCTTCTTAGTCTCCAAAAGACTGCATTGTTTCTGAAGTACCTCACAAACTCTCTTGCAACCACACACAATGAGTAAGTGATAAGTAAATTTATTATCTCTTTTCTTTTTAGAAGATGGCAAGTCCTAGAAGACATCTGATCAGTGATTATTGCCATAAATTCTTGGCTCTGAGTCCTACCCTCGGATCACACACAATTTCTATTACGCTTCTTTCTTACTCCAGAGGTTAAAATGGAAGTCTGCTGCACTACAATTCATGGGAGAATAAATGATAACAAATTTCATGTTTTGTCTGCTGTTAGTAATTACAGCATGGTTAGGAAGTTTTGGACTTTTTCTTTAGCTATCCAATTTACTTATTTCTTTTTCTCAGCATAATTCATTCATTTTTGTGCTAACTCCATTCAAGCTGATTGAGTGAGAGGGAACCATAAAATTTTTTTTGTTCACTCTTTATTTATCCATAGCAAATCCCACTTCTTTTGTATTGTCTTTCAGGGTCAGAACTAGAGAAAACATAAAAAGGAGGAAGAAAACTCTGGATCATTAGTCAATGCTATCACAATGAATGAAGCAAGAATCATAAAGTAAAATAATCTTTCAATAGCCAACTGTTAGTATTGGCATATCTTGAAATGTACTGAAGGGTAACACAATGCAGCTTTGAGTTACTATCCAGTGAATTAGTATGCTGCAGTTGTAATCAAATTAAAGTTGTATAGGACCCCTGAAAAGCCCCATTTTAACATTGTTAGAGAAGGAGGCAAAAATCATTTCCATTCTATAGGAATGAAGGGTCTCAGGTGTTCATTACAGCTGGTAGTGATTTGTCTCATGATTACATTTCTTTTTGAGAATGCTTCCTCCTGCTCTTTGTTAGAAGTCCAAATAGAGAAGTTTTATCTTTCCTCTGGAGATCTGCCTTTTGCATTGCACAAAGTGCCATCTGCAACAAGGGCTTAAAAAGATTTTCAAGAGGAAATAATGGGATTTCCTAACCTTGCCATAGTGTAAAAGGGTGGCAAACAGAAATTCTGAGCTGGTTAGTGAGGTGATATTGACTTTATATGTTGGCAAGTGGGACACAAGGTTTGGGGAACAAAGGATGTAACAGCTTTCATCTTTGAAAAAAAAAAGAGGTGAAAACATAGCAGAGAAATAAGTTTTCCCTTTAACAGTGGTTAATGAATGACAGTGAATTAGGTCATGCTGTATGCTGTACTTGCTGAGGAGAGATCCTTCAGCAGGAGCAAGGCTGATTGATACTATCTAAATCATTGTCAGCTGAAAAATTCATCTTAGAGTGAGCTGCATTCATGATGAGCTGCTTGGATGAGAGTAGGTAAATAACACAGGAAACACTCATTTTGCTATTAATTGAGAGGCTCAGCCTGGGTAAGAGAAGGTTCTGAATGGGATCTTAGTAGTGTATATAAATAAATGAAGCACACAAACAAGACAGAGTCAGATCCTGTTTGTTGTGTACAATGACAAAACAAGAGGTAATAGGTACAAACTGGAATACAGGAAGATTCCTCTGAATACCAGGAAATGTTTTTTACTGTTAGGGTGACTTAGCACAGGAACAGGTTATACAGAGAAGTTGTGGAGTCTCCGTCCTTGGAGACACTAAAAGTCTTGGGCAACTGGCTTTAGATAGCTCTGCTTGACCAGGAAGGTGTGGACAAGATGACCTTCAGAGGTCCCTTCAAACCTCAACCATTCTGTGATTTGATACATCCAGTGCATAAAACTTCAAGACTAGAAATGAGAGATAATACCCCTTTGCTAAATGACAAACTCCAACAAAACATGCTGCCAGTGTTGAAGACATGATGTAGCAGTTAAGTGATACTGAGCACTTAGGTCCCACTGACTTCTAAAATTTCCATACCTTACCTGTAGCTGTCCTCTCTACAAACATCATCTCGGTGTCAGATCATTGCTAATTGAGTAAAACCACCTTCTTTTTCCTTTTTCCCCCTCAATGTAACTAATTTCTCCCCATAATTTAAACTCAGCAGTGCTTTATCTAAAAATAAGAGATCCATTGGATAAAATAAATCGCCATTTCAAATACTGTCATCTCAATATGCTGACTGAGATATGTTAGTATATTTAACCTACTATAGCCATTAGTTGTATCCAATGCCTTGTCCTGGTAAGTTAAGGCAAAATTGAAATGTTCTGAAAATGTCCTTTATTTTGGGATGCATGGCCCTAGAGCCAGCGACCAACACGGAAGTCCCTTCAAACCTGTGAGGAATTTTTGAGTATTTATCAATAGGAGAAACAAGCATTAAAATCATATGCATCTTTTGGGAAGTGTACAGGAAGACTTCATACTATAAAGAAGGCATATTAATCTCTTAATAGCTAAGGCACAGATAAAAGCAGAATCCTGTGTCTAGTACACTGACAGACCTCAGAACATAAACTATGCCTTATGATACACCATTAGTAAGGATTCCTCCTGAGATACATTGCTCTGATGCTGTAGGTTTAGGTCTGTTTGCTGACTTTGTGTCTCAACTTTGACTATTTTTTAATTAGATGCTTTTATGATTGCATGTTCCATGTGATTTGTAAACCACAAAAATCTTTTCCTTAAACAGGAATTATTTTATCATATGTATAATAGCACCCTGATCCAAAGAATATGAATGTGTTTATCTGCAATGCTTAAATCATAAAGGAAAGACTGAAAATTATATCACCTCATTCAAGCCTTTTACATTCAGAAGAACAGCTAGCTAATTAGCCTTCAAAGTATGTTCAGAGTTAGACTGCTGGGACACAGTGAGACACTGCATCAGGACACTGCCCTGAATTGCCACTAATAACAATAATAAAATACAGTGTTTCAGAGCTTTATCTGATCCATAGCCTTAAGCTTCAGGGGATACTCATAAATTATATGGGGACTACTGTTTTAACTGCGTTTTTAAAGAACTATATTTTGGCAAATAAGCAAGTGATATGAAGTTCATGTTTATGGAGAACTGAGAAAGTGTAAAGATTTTTGCTTATACTGCTATATAATTTAGGACATGGATCTGTTAGAGCTAGTCCAGAGGAAGGTGACCTGCTATATAATTTAGGACATGGATCTGTTAGAGCTAGTCCAGAGGAAGGTGACAAAGGTATTGAGGGGGCTGAAAGAACTCTTGTAGGAGGTCAGGCTGAGACAGTTGGGGTTGTTCAGCCTAGAGAAGAGAATGCTCCATGGAAATCTTATAGCAGCCTTTCAGTATGTAAAGGGTGCCTAACAGGGAACGTGGGGAGGGATGCCTTACCAGGAAATGCAGTGACAAGATGAGGGGTAATGGTTTTAACCTGAAAGAGGGTAGATTTAGGATAGATATTGGGAAGAAATTTTTTACTGTGAGGGTGGTGAGACACTGGAACAGAGAAGTCCAGGTTGTCCAGAGAAGTCATCAATGTCTCATCCCTGAAATTGTTTAAGGCTAGGTTGGATGAGATTTTGAGCTATTTGATCTAGTGGAATATGTCCCTGTCCATGGCAGAGATGTTGGTGTTGGTGATCTTTATGGTCCCTTCAAACCCAAAGCATTCTATAACAGCACTTGATTTTATCTCCCCATAAAGTATGCTTTAAAGCAAAGGTGTTGTTCATGGAATAAAAAGAAAGAAGTTTATCAAGCTCTTCCTACATACATCTTTAAGTAACTACAGTAATATCAGAAATCTTTACAAGGTTTTCTTGCAATGATTCATCCATGTCTTCTACGTGTTCTTGTCTCCATTCATTTTCTAGGCAGGCTGGCCAAATTCAGCTATCGAAGTGACTCAAGCTTTATGAAAAGTATGTATCTGGAATGAAAGGGTAGTAGAAGTCAGATATCATTGCATTCATTTTGACAGTTGCTTCTCTATAAAATAGCAGGTGTGCGACGTCCATACAACGGACTCGTCATTAAGATGGTTGATACCTAGGGAGGTCTGTCAAAACAAAAGTGGAAATCAGGGCATAAAGGACACAAATCAACAGTAGAAGACACATGATTCTTTTTCTGCTTGTCAAACATGTTCCATTTCTATATTCAACTTGGTGTTAATCTGTGAATAGGCTTTTCAGATTGCCTCTGTGACTTAGATATTTAAAACCAATAGAGATGTGATCTTGGCATCTAAATTCTCAAGGCTTGTTGGAAAACAAAATATAAACCTTCAGGTTTTAATATTAAATGTTAGTCACTAATCTTACCTGAAATCAGAGCTTTGTGAATAATTAATAATGAATAATTTATGTATAGACACTCTGATTTATTTCATCACTGAATATATTTGAATATAGACTGCTAACAATCAGGTAATTTTTAATTCACAAGTAACTGTTAGTTGAGAATGTTACTTAGCAAGAGTACAGATCATTTTCTATTAATTGGATTACTTATATAACTAGGAGCAGAGGATGACTTTTTTACTGTCTTGTATTATGTGACTCAGTTCACAGTGTCATTCAGTTTTACTTAGATGTTACTTTGCTTGCAGTGTGTGGCTAGTTACATAGGTGAAACAGAGAGTGAGCATTTTCAAAACTAAATGTCTGTTTATGAAATTATTGAGAATATTATTTCCGTTATTTATGTTATTTCCATTATTTGCTTAAGCCAAAATCTGCATACACATATAAAGGTACAAAGCACTATCTTATTTTCAGTGTTTCTTTGTTTTGTTTTTTTCTAGTTTGGAGAGGTTTGCTTGAAATGTTATCACAAGCAAAGCAATGTCTATACTATATACTGACAATATCTTATGTCTGATAACCAATGGCTGTTCAATTAACACTTTACATTCTTACCATGTCAAACAATTACCATAAGACGGGAGAAGCCACAGCAGCAGTCTTTTCTGTATTCATTGCTGAAGCACTTTGCAAAGGGTAGTCAAAGAAAACATTTCATGCACTCCCAAAAATATTTTGAGAAATAAATTTGAAAGTGGTCATATCAGCTGAAAGCTGATCCAAGATATCACATGGGTTATATGAAATCTCCTGCCAAGTATTTCTGAAGTCCTATCTTGGAAATAAATATATTGTCATAAAAAAGACACTTATATGTGTGAGACGTTTATATGCTAGTCAGGCACATGAACACCTTTTACACACTCACACACACAAGGATATAATATAACATGATGTTGGTGACTATGCTTACTGTCATTTAAATATTCAATAATATTCAAACAGAAAATTCATATGCTAGCAATGAACTGCTAGGTCCTGCTAATTTTTATTTCTGTTCCTTCTCTTCTGATAAATATTCCAACTTTCATCACTTTTGTTGGAGTAATGGCACAGGAAAATAACCTTTCACTTGGACAAGAAACACAACTGAAATATAAGTAATTCTCTGTCCCTGTGGGACTATGAACTCTCTTAGCTCCAGATGAAGATAGGATTGTAACATATCTGGAATCAATCTGCAAGACAAAAAGCTCAGACATGGGGCTTTAGGCATGAACACAGCAGGAGATCAGAGGTATGCGGAGGTAGAATACACAAGTGAAGGTAGAAATTTTGTGTTCCAATGGTTTCTTTTGTGACTTGCTGTTGGATTAATTTCAAAAAGTTTCTTAACGTACATACTTCACTCCTCAACATTTTAAAAAACCTCAGGCAACAGTTGCACATTTGGCTTTGAGACAGAAAGAGTTGATGAAGCCCAGAACGTCCATTTCACACTCTATTATGTAAACTAGTACTTCTGTCAAAGTAATGAAGTCTGTTTTCTTAGGGCTTCTTGTCTTATAATTGGATGATCTGATGTCTCATATAAGGCAAGAACTGTCATTCTCCTGCACTGTTGTTTGAGGTAAATTGGAGTCAATTTTGCAACTCACTCAGTTGCTGCAAGCAACTTCAATTTTCTGAAAACTTTCGGCATGTTTTTGAAATAGTGTTCTTTTCTAAAAGTGATAACACTGGGCACTGGTATTCAAAAAGGCCAATGCTTTTACTTAACCAAGGCCATCCTCAAGCTGGTAAAAGGGGACCACACCTGCAAGAAGGGATAAATAGGGCAGGTGACCCTAACCTGACCAACAGAGTATTCCATCTCATATGTGTCATACTTGGTATAAACTTGAGAGATCATGAGAGTCTTGCTCTGTTCTGGGAGGATAGACTCATCTGCTTGATGAGTCTGTGAGGACCTCATCCACCTGGTTGTTCCTGATCCCAGATCCATGTGTTCCTGAATCCAGTTCCTTAGTCCAGCTCCCTTCTAGCTGTGGACCCATTCCATCATGTCTGGTCTGCGTATTTTGTGATGACATATAGTCATCACGGGGTGGGGTTATATTATTGTAATTGTTATCATCATCATCATCATGATATTAAAGCTGTAATTCTGGTTTCCAGCCCACAGATGTTTTTTTCTCTCATTTCCCTCTCCTCTTTCACTATGGGGTGAGGGAGGTAAGGGAATTTGGAAGTTCAAGTTTGGATTGATATGATTAAATAAAAATATAATTGCTGTGCAAAGTTATGTTGCATATAAGTAGCTCTATTATCAGAACCAGTCACGGATGCCTCCTGCTTATTTTTGAATGTGTTTTTAAATCTATGTTTATTTAGAAAAACAGTTATGCATATGATTAGTTAATGTTATGTGGGTTTTCTCCAGTTTATATAAAAAATACAGACAAGAAAACTATGAAAGTTGAATAAACTGCAGTATGACTGCGGTCAGAAAAATAATTGCCTCGTAGCCTCACCTCATTATTTGCATTCAGTTAACTAGAGCTAGTTTTAGTGATCAAAAACCTGTTATTGCTGTTTTTCGGATGTTTAGCACTGCACTACCACTATGGGCTAACTGGTTTAAATTTTGGCATGTAAAAATTCTAAGAAATTTTAAATGAGTTCATATTACAAAAGATTTATTGACTTTTATGATGTGCAAGACAAGCAAAATTCCATTAAGTCTTTATATCCAAAGAATTGTTTGCTTTTGTTAACTAGCAAATAGAAGCATATTTTTAACCAGTATACATTTATACTTAAATAATTTACAAAAAAAAATAAATTAAATATATTCAGGCTGACATTCTAAAGTTCACAGTTCACCTCATTATTATAGTGAGAGTTCATCTGCCTTGATATACATTTCTAGTGGGTCAGGCTCCTTCATTTAAGATTCAATGGAAAATATTTCACAGGTGGTAAATAATTAAAGGTTTAAGGAATATTGTTAGTTTACTACAAGAAGAAAGACTTCTGTATTTCCTCTCCTGGAGACAGAAGTTGGGAGAATTCAAACATTACTGTTATGTACTGATCATATATAGCTGAAGACTATGTAGTCAGCCAACGTGACTCTAATATAAGTTGTCTCTTGGTCAGTGTACAGACCAGAAGAATAGATAGAGGTAGAGGGAGAAAACAGAAATATCTGAAGGGGGTTAGGGCTTGAAATATAGTTTTGGGAATAGAGTGGTTGAGTAATTAATATGGACTTAGGCAGAAAAAAGAACTAACGTGACTGGAAGACTAGGGGAAAATAGTCAGAAATCCATAGCAAACAGGCAATAGCTTTGTTACTCACTAAAACAGTTCTCAAGTCTGGTGCTTCTCTAAACTTTCTTTCAGCCTAACCTATTTGGAATAGTTAATCTCAGTCTTGACCATGTAGCCCATATGCTTAGAACATCAACTCTGAACTGCAGAAGGGAATATTTATAATTGTTGCAAATAAACTTTAGACCTGTGTGGAAATATTACTATTTGAGCATTATTGGAGATCCAAACCCTCAGGATAGTGTAAATACTATTTAAACATGTCTGAGTACTGGTGATGTCTTTGCAAGTTTTTCAAGTTCGTTGTCAATCATTGTTATATTTGTACCCCCAGAATATAGTTCTCTTAGGTTTAACAATGCCTATTTATTTATCTTCCCTTCTGGACTCTTTTTGACTCCTTTCTTCCTTCTAGATTAGATCCATATCTATATCTTAATATCATCACAGCACATAAGCTTAAACAAACCAGTTCTGGGTAACAGAAACAGATTTTCTCCAGTAGTTTTTCCAACATGAGAACTGAATTTATTTTCTCTATAGAACAGCTTCAAAAAGCACAAATTTATTTTACTTCTCTTAGCTTCCTCTGAATTGCATCCATAAGTTGTTATTAAAAGAATTTTGCAAGCAAACTATTTTGCAACCAAACTATTTAGCAAAAGCAAAGGGCATTTTTGGTAAGAACTATTTTGGGGGTTTTTAACACGTTTCCCTAAGAGAAACTACACCTTTCTAAGTCAGTACATTTTCTATTCAATTAACAGTAACATCATCAGTGTGGTGCATGTCCTCAGAAAGATGTATTTTTTACTCTCTTTCCTTCTTATGTGCTAGTAGTTTTCTATTAAATTTCACTTCAAAATTTTTATTCAACATAGACGAATCTGGTTGCACCACTCTCGCAAACAGTTAATATCCTTCAGTAACTCTGTGTTGTGACTTAAGAATTCTTTGCCTACGTGGTTATGGCAAAGAGTAAACACATGAAGATGCATCTATCAAAAAAATTACTATATCCTTCAGGTTTTCTTCCAGGGCTTAATTGATACTGGATTTTAAACGGATGTTAAGGAAGCTGGGGGACAGAATATGCCCTTGTTTCATATATTTCTTAGTGGAATATCAATCACTGCTACTGCTAGTACATTGTAGTTGAATTACACCATGACTAACTGGTGTTTAGATGGGTAAAGAAAAACAGAAAGAATAGCTGGGAGGCTAAAGAATATAGAGAAAAAAAACCCCAAAGCTGTTATATTGGAAGAGGGATTGATGTGGTCCTAAAAGTTCTCAGAAACCTTCACACTGGGTTCTCCAAAAGCCTATGAGAGGATTTTGTGGGAGGCTTAGAAGGTAATATTGGCAAAGAAATGTAAACCTATTCCTAACATGAAATAAAAGCTTCAAAAGGGGATAGAACATGATAAATTCCTCAAGATAAAAGCTGCAGGAAGACAGCTAGTCAACAGCTGTGAAAACAGAATTAAAACATGCATAAATTTGAAATAGTATTCCCCAAACTGAAGCAGAATCCAAATAATACAGTATTTATAATCTCAACACAGAATTCAAACTGGGTCAACAGGACATCGTGACTAATTCTGTGGATGGTTGCCAACATACTCAGGCAATTGCAGTCTATCGACCAATGTCAAACAGTTCAAGTATGCTTCCTCCACAGACTCAAATTTTTCAAATAAATATGTCTTAGTGCAAATGAGCCAGTAACTACTCAACAAAATAGTGCTGAGTGTTAGGTCTGAAGCTTAAGCCAAATCACATTTCAACATATTTCAATATGGTATGTGGATGATAAGAGTCAGGATTTCAAACCTACACGGGATTTGTAAGAACGATGGGAGGACAAATTCTACACAGTATCAGGACTGATCAAAGGAAATTTAAAGAGATACAAGACTATAATATAAAAAGGAACATACCGGTTACAAATCGGGAAACAGATTTTCATTGCTTTCCATGATTGAAATAAACTAGGCAGTTTTTTACTAAACTTACTTATTTACTGTATTTTTTTGATGCTTCTTATTATTATGATTATTCTCATTATTATGTGATCCTCTTTATACTTTTAAAAACATTTCTCATTTATAAATTTAGTTTAAGCATTTCTTTCCATTTATATATTTTACAGATGATAATCTTCATCTTCTTTCAGCTATTAGTTTACCTCTCCTTCTCCACAGAAATGAAATTCCAATGACAGTTATTATTTTGAATTTTTATCTTTCAGTTGTAGACCATATCCTTTCTAAATGGCTTCTGTATCAATAATCCTGTGAAACAAAGTGTTGTTGTCAACAAGTAATTAAAACAGAAACAAGGCTCAAGATTGTACTCTATCTATTGACTTGTCTCCTAGTACTGGTTTGACCAATGTCAGCCAGCACTACTGCAGACAGTTTGGTTTGGGCAAAACCAGTACCCTTCTTCACATAGGCGCTTTGAATATGGCCCTGCTTTTTGGAGTCAGCCATCTAGACAGAGCTAGTCACCACGGAAGCTAAAGAAAAGTTTGTATGTGTTATTAATCACTCAACCTCCTGTCATTCTTCTGATAAGAATTTCCTGCCAGATGTTAGAATTACTGATATCTCAGCTGCTAATGATGTTGAGGTTTCTTTGTTGTTCTGATTATTCTGTATTGTCTTTTGTTCCTGATATTTAGTCTCTTTTTCAGTTTTAAGATGTCCAGAGATGCTTCATCTTCTGCCTCTGTGGTCCTGTAAAGTTGCTTCTTATCAAATTGTTTACCCTACCATGAAGTTGTCTCTTACAAGTATTTTGTGGCCCACAGGTCACTGTCGATACACTTGATATGCCACATATCTGTCCAACCTCATGTATGTGTTTCTCAGACATCTTATTCTATATAATTTACTAGCGTGCTAGTAATAAATTATCAGGATAAGGTAAATTCTTCTTAAGCTCACCGCACCTTCTAGGTATTATCAAAACTACACAAAATCATTATTCTTCCCAAATGACCACTTCCATTGACACTGTCAAAAAAAGAAAGTGACATCTATGGAATTTTTCATTTTCTTCCCCAGGTTATACTCTCTTCTAAATACCAACACTATATGAATAGTACTTGAATCTTCTCTAGTTTCTACTTTATTACTATTTGTTTGAAGAAGATTTAATCCATATTTTCAATACTGTAAAAGGAGTATCCAGTCTTGCATGCATTATCATGAATTATCTCACATGTATATAAAATAAGAAAAGATATCTTTGAGTTTGAGTTATTTTGACAATGGAGGAGTATTTTGCTGAATGATCATCATCTACAACACGTTATGTACACCACCCTATGTACATACTATGTATGTCATGGCTAACTGACAATAATTTATATGATGCAGTTTGTATTTTGCCTCTGTTCAGAACTGTAAAAAAAATCCATTTTTTAAGGGAGCTGCTGCCTTACAATGTATGTAGCTTAACTAAAAAAAAAATGTACTAATGTATTTAATGCAAACCAATATTTCATTACCTTAAGAATAAAGAAATTGATAAAAGGAATGAGTAGTTTGCAGAATGGTGGCAGCTGAACCAAGACACTGAAGAAAAATTATTTTAGTTTCTCACAGATTCCTGACAGTAATTCTCTTCAACTCTAGCAGTGTGAATGCAGTTCCTTACCCAACTGTCTGTGTTAATGTTGGTAAAAATCCTTAGAGATTAAAGGGAAATTTTGTCCATAGGTAATCAACATGAAAATTTACATCTATTTTTATGCCAAAGTACAGAATTCCAATATGATAAATAGGAAATGCATTTAAAATAAACCACTAGCCAAGTAGTGGTTGGCTGTATAAAAATGAATCCTAAGTAAAATCAGAATTAATCAAAAAACTATTTGTGTGCAGAATTAATTTTTTTCTGGAAAGATATTTTTTGCATTTTAACCACTTCCAGTGAATGGTCAAGAACTGAGCCCTTCCTGTCTATTAAGAGTGTGTGCTCTAACTACAAACAAAATGCATATTTGTCATCAAATTTTAGCACTGGCGTACCTTGTGAATCGTAATATGTTTTTATTTTATTTTGGATGTTGAACTCTAAGTTTATCCTTTATTTTAGCAGTGAACTATCATTTCTTGCCTGTACTGAAGAACAGACAGGAAGGAAAGATATAAATTCTGTGAGCAAGGTGAAAGAATAATTTACTCTATTTAATAAAAAATGAAAGAAACATAGAATCCAAGAAAACAGAAGACTAGAAGAAAGAGATTTCTAGTAAGCAGGGTTATTTCTTGTGTGCTATATATTATTATTTTTAAGACAGTCAGTGATAACATTAATGAGAAATACTTCATTAATGTCCATGCAAATTTATCCATCTATTAATTGGAATACTACAGTAAAGTTTAACTTCATTAACTAATAGTTTCAAATGCTGTTCCAGTTACTTTAAATTCCCTGTCTTCTCCAAAATGCCAGTTGTCCTGAGACTGTTTGCAGCTAATGACTTCGGGAGACCACTGAAGCTATCATCATTCACACATTATAGTGTAATACTTTCACTGAAAGACAAATTTTACACCTAACTGGAAATGAGAAGATTCAGTAAGAGGAGAAAGAGTCCCTTGTGCTCCTTAACAATGTTTATGGGGGTGCCTACCCAGCCTCCCCTCAGCAAAATAGTCAGTATGCCATAAGGCAGGGGTGTGAGTATATATAATGTATAACACTTGCTGTTAGTGAGTCTCAATGGAACATCCAAGATCGTACCTTTTCATTTGTTTGAAATGACTGAAATTAATGATCAATAAGTAGACTCCATCCCCTGTGTTTTACAAGCTTTAATTCTTCACACAAATAGTAGGGAAAAGTCAGAGAGACAACAGTGTGTATTTATCAAATCCGTAAACTTATAAATTATTTCATCTCATTCCTCTGATAGCAGCATATGGTCAATAAGCAGAGATAATGGTAAATTAGAAAAAAAGAAGAAACATTGTACTTTTTAATTTAACAGTGAAAGTAAGTAGTGATAGTAAGAACTGCACAAGTATATAATTTTTCTAAAGAACATGAAGTTATGACAAGTCCTGTGGACTCACAGGGATCCATGTTAATTATAAGAATGTGAGAAAACTAATAAGAAAGTAATATGATGAAGAATATCACATCAGATTAGATATGAATCTACCTTTTAAACTTAGGAGGTAAAAAGCATTGTTTCAATTTTATATAAATGAATATATTTGGAACACAGATATCCATGATTTAAAAAAATATATGTATTTTTCTGAAAGGGTTATCAGTTATTTTGAAACACTAAATATAATAAGTGGTTTCAAAATTTCAGAATATTCTGATAGATATGTTTTGGAGTTGTTCCCACTCAGGTCCATGACAAAATAACTGAATTTACTAGTCAGTATACTTTGTATATGAAAACCACCATGAAACAGTCATGAACTGGCTTGCAGCTAATATGGCACTGGCACTTAGTTTCATTAAATCTGAGGAAGGAGAGATGTTTATCTGCTCAGCAGATGCTACCTGGGAAATGGTAAATTCAGTTTCACATCCTTTTTTATATGTCTTAGAAAAAAATGTGGAGGACCAGTGGGGGAGAGAGGGAGCAACTGAAAGAAAGCAAGGGAAGCACAAAGATTCCCTTTCTTGGCAGCTACAAGCCATTAGAAGAATTTGGCTGCCTGTGTAACCACAGCCTCAGGCAGCTGAAAATATGCCCAGAGCAGAAATGGAGACACAAAGGGATTCAGATGCTTATGGGATTGTCCTGAAGTTGAGAGAAGACTTGTGAATGCTTAAGCACTCAAGTTTCTTGCCTAGGTGCCTCCAGTGACAAGAAAGCAAAAGAAAACCACAACTTTTCTTTTTCCTTTCTCTGATATGTGGCTAGCAGATTTCGTGTTGTAGTTTAATTTATTTGGAAGAAAATCTGAAGAATTGTGTCTTAAAGTTTGGTAAAGCAGGTTGACATTTTTTTTCTGTAGTTTAAAATGAACAACTGAGAATTATATGATGCAGCTGGAGGAAAGAGAGGAGAATTTGATTGCTCAATGAACACAACTGCTTTGGAATGCTATAGTTAGAGAAATGGTCTCTAAATAGCTGAACCTCAAATTATTTAAGATTTTACAGATTTGGACCAGAATTGTACAACTGGAGAAGAGGGAGAGGCATGTGCGTTTTGCAGAGTACTTGTTAAACTCTATAGATTTCAGCTGTCTCCTGGAATAGCAACATTGTGTGCCATTACAATCAATTAGGATTAAAATGATCTGTTTCTGATGACTAAGACCAAGGTAGAAGTACAGCTCTGTTTTTTTCCACTTACTAAAGTTTCTTTGAAGAAATTAATATAAATATTTTTTTGTTAGTCTGCAAAACTGAATGATAGAAAATATTCAAAGAATGTAGCTATACTCAGAACAAATGAGCTGTGGCCTGACTTTTGTCCTTCAACATCTTTCACCCTGAGGATTCAGAACTACACAGATTTGCCATAAATAAAAGTGTGAACCAAAACATTGAATTCCGTATTGATAGAAATAGAAATTTCTGCTTCAGCATACTCTTCCTTCAAAGGAAGAGTTCATGGTAGAGGTCATCAACAGAGATATACGTAATACGTAAGATGCTGCTTGCACGTTTTGCATATAAACTCTTCTTACTGAAATGATGTTTTTCTTAGGAAAATGTGAAGTTTAGCAGCTGTGCAGACTCTGTGCTCACAGTGTATTAAAGCAGATATTCATTGGTCCGTAGTACATCAGGTGCACCCGTATGCTGGGTAAGCTACATATTCGTTCTCTGTAGTCCACTGAATTTTTAATTTACCCACAAATATAGCAGCATCTCGAAATCTGGGAAGAATAAAGAACATTCCTCCTCCATGCCCAGACAGAAGCCACTGAGACCAAATTGCTCCAAGTGCTGCAGCTGTTAACAGAGTGTTCAGGTCTAGGCTGGCAGCATACACTCAGAAGACTGTAAGAGGCATGGCTTGTATCAGAAACGGTGTGACCAGCAGGTCCAGGGAGGTTATTCTCCCTCTGTACTCGGCACTGGTGAGGCTGCTCCTTGAATCCTGTGTTCAGTTCTGGGCCCCTCACCACAAGGATGTTGAGGCTCTGGAACGAGTCCAGAGAAGAGCGACGAAGCTGGTGAAGGGGCTGGAGAACAGGCTTTATGAGGAGCAGCTGAGAGAGGTGGGGGTAATTTAGCCTGGAGGAGACCTCACTGCCCTTTACAACTATCTGAAAGGAGGTTGTGGAGAGGAGGGTAATGGCCTCTTCTCCCAAGCGCCAGGGGACAGGACAAGAGGGCATGGCCTCAAGCTCCACCAGGGAATGTTTAGGCCTAACATTAAGGAAGAAAATTTCACACAAAGAGTCATTGGTCATTGGAATAGGTTGCCCAGGGAGGTGGTTGATTCACCTTCCCTGGGTGTGTTTAAGGCAGGGGTAGACGAGGTGCTGAAGGACATGGTTTAGTGTTTGATAGAAATGGTTGGACTCGATGATCCAGTGGGTCTCTTCCAATCTGGTGATTCTGTGAATCTATGATTCTAAGTATGACAGACGAGTTTAAGACAATATATGAAAAAAAGAAAGACATGTTTCTCCTTCGTATGTGCGATTGTCGACATGCAGGATGGTGACTGGAAACCATGACTCCTGCTGTAAACCTCAGAGTGAATATATTATGAGGGTCACAGTAGTGCCCAGGTGAAAGGCAAATGGAAAACAGTTGGAATAACTAAAATTTTCCCCAATTTAATTTTCAGGATTAGCAAGGATTAGACAGATGTCATAGCCAGTATGTCTCATAAAAACTTTATTAAATCACAATAAGGCAATTACATCCCTAATACCCAGCATATTAACAAAGACATATTAAAACTATTATGTTTATTTAGGAAACTAGTTTCAGACATTATGAAGCTTGGGGGAAACCTCTAGTACATGATGTTATTACATTTTAGGGTTGTTTGGTTTGGGGTTTTTTTGTTGTTGTTGTTATGCTTTTTTTGTTTATTTTTTATTTCATGCTCCTGTAAAGTGTCTTCTCAATTTGAAGTACTTATGTTTAGACTTATAGATCTGCCTACACACCTTCCTTCTACAACTGTATTCCTGATACAGAGCAGCAACACATTCATTAAATTCATTTTAAAGGTTTGTGGCCTCAAAGTCACAGATGTTCAGGTGGGTGCACCCAGAGGGCTGGCAAGGCATTCAAAACCTGTTAACAGAATATCATACTGAGTGCTCAAAACCCAGGTGCTCAAGGACCTTCTATAATCTAGGTAGCAATATAAATTGGAAATCAATTATTATTGAAAACATGTAGTGCCTGATTCAAATTTGCATACCTGGAAAGCCTAAATTCAGTTTGGAAAAAGGTACGCACCACATTCTATAAAAATGCTCGAAATTCATTACTTATAAAAGAACATTTTATTGGGTTCTCCTAAGCACTAAATCTTGGAAGATTAAAATGAGGACTGAGAATTTCTTCTGGATGATTTCTTTTTTCCTTTAAGGAGATTATTTAAGAAAATTATTATTATTATTTATTATTATTTAAGAAAAAAAAAAGTCTTCGTGTGCTACATGTTTTCTCAGAATATTAGAGTTCCATGAAAGGTCTATTGAAATAGTCCAACAATTATCTACTTTTTACTTAGTTACCTTGAAACATATCTAACATTTGATGAGCTACTGTTTGGCAAGAAAACAAAAATATTGAAGCCAATGCCCATTTCTCTGGATTAAGGAACTGTGAAAGCTATCAACTGAACTCACAGTTGATGTTCAATGAATCCATTGTGGTCAAGAAAGCATGACTGAGACATTTCATTACAATTCTGTCCCCATGGTGCAATGTAATGTGATTCACATATTAATGTGCTAAGATCTACACTGTTTAATTGAATGATTTAGACTACTTCAGAAGACAGAATAGTCACATGCAAAAGACGCAGTATGCTGACTAGCTATTGGAGTTCAGTTCTCAGTTTATCTATCAGTCAAACTGAATTGACCTTGAGAACATTATATCTCATCGAGCATCTGTTTTCCTTTACCTTTCTTCTCTGTTACAACGTAAATCAAGAGAATCTTGCTGTGATTCTCCACAATACTTCATATAAAATAGTGCCAATCCAGAATACGTATGGAATTTTTTTTTTTCCTGCTCATAGTATCAGTTAATTCCTGATAAGAATGATCTAAAATGAGCGCAATTATTGGTGGACAAAGATGATGGATGCAAAAATGGGAACACTATACACACTATTTGAAATATAGCTTCAATAGCTTCTTGGTGCTTATTTTTACAATTCTCTTCTTTTTTTAGCTGTGTACACATATTTGAAATCAAAGATTTATCATTTCAATGAGAATTGCTGCATACTGATTTTAAATCCTTTTTATTCTCTCTTATTTGAACACTTTTAATTATTAGATTTACTTCTAGCTGATCCACAAATTGTTTACTACTAAAACATATCCTTATCTGAAGTACTCAAGTTAAAGATATAATTTCTCATGCATCCAAAATTGATTGTTTTTCTCTTTAAAAGACTGGTTTTAAAAGGCTTTGTGGTCTTTTACAACAATTATCATGCTCATGTACCAGAACTGTCTCAAAGTCCACTGCGTGCTTCACCAGAAGATTCTGATTCCCTGCACAAAACCAGTGTGCATTGTTGTTGCAAAAGGGCAATGGAAATAATGAGACCACACTCTGATCTCATAGATTAGTGACCTAAGATTAATGAATCACAATACAGTATTTGGTAAAAGATATGCAAAAAGAATGCACTTTGCCTATTTTTTAAAAAAAGTCCTCTAAATTTTAAGGGCAAACATTGTTCATCTGTTGTCGTGACTTAGCAAAACAGACTACTTTAAAATACAGTCTTCTTCTTAACATTTCCCAAAATAAAGTCCTTAATCTAGTAGAGATGATGTATTTTCCAAGTTATTCATTATTTTCAACATTACTGATGATATTATAGAATAAAACCAGTACCATCATGGTACAATTATATTACTTTTCCCATCTGAAGTACTCAAACCTCAACACATCAGTATACATTGTCAATTCACATTGCCAGTTCACATTGCCAGACAGTTACATTAATAATATTCACTTATTTCTCTGAGGATTTAGTTTTGGATGAATTACAGTCCTTTCTGCAAATAAGAAGCAAGACCCTATAGGCAGCACATAGAAATTTGGATCCATCTAATAGCAATCCCATGAAGGTGTCTTTACTGAGGGCAGGTGTCTCTAAACACATACCTGGAGCATGCCTGTTCCAATATGACTAAGCAGTTCATTTCCACCCAGTGCCTGTGTGTCTAGGGTGGCATAGCCTGATGTGTCTTTTCAGAAGGACATGACATTATTTTGCACACTACAGTATTAGGTGCTACTTTTGCTATAATCTTGGGGGGAAAATCCTTTCTCTCCACAGGATAATCTAGTCCTGCTTGTGTCTGGGAGTTTTTAAATCCCTATATCTTTCATATTCAAACACATAAGGCAATATGTTGGTGACACTGGCTTTTTGTGTGTCTTTTTGTGGCTCCTTGTGTTGGCCACAGTCTAGGTAGGACTCATTGGCCAACAGATGGAGGAGACCACAGATGAAATTCAGCTGTAAATAGAGCAAGATGCTTATCTGAGTTGGGATCATCTAGTTCTGCATAATTTCATTCCTGGTCTATAACACCTCCCTTGCTTTTTGTCTAGTGTCTACCTACATAAAATACAACCAGAGTGGGGATGATCTACAAGTTACAGCACAAGGCAAACAAAAGAACAAACACAGGATATAAGCATGTGTGTTTGAATCCTTTCAGAAAACAAAGCCTATTCCTTTATTTGATAAAAGGTTTCCCAGTACAAATAGTTAGCTTTAGATAAATTGATAAAAATATATTCAGGACATGAGAACTATAGGTCATCACTCACTCATGTCTTCAGAACTTATCTTATTGTGTAGCTCCAAGTGTTCAAATTACTTTTTGCTTAGGGTACAAAGCACACTTCACTTTCAACATGAACTGGTTAGAAATCAGGTGCATTTCCTTCAGGGCTTTTAGGGAGTTTTCTGGCACCTAAGACTGACTCTGGATAATTTCCTCATCTTTCCAGTAAGCAAATATACATTCAAGTAAGCACAAAGTGTTCACCTACCTGTCTTTCAGTGGGAAATGCACTGATGCACTCCTACACATTGGTACGATAATATACCCATAGGAATCTAAATTTTCATTACCTTTTTTATTCTTTTATCTTGCTTTTGTGTTTTGCAGTGCCGTAGATTTAGGAAGCAAGACCATGGAACAGCTGTAGAGACAGTCTTGTTAAATACTACATATACTGTCACTTCTCTTCTAACATTATAATTAAATAAGAGTTAGAATTTGCATTGTGTTGACATTTTATCAATTAAACATAGACAGGGGAGAGATGTAAGAAAATCAAATAAAAGCTTCCACGATGTCATGAGGTTACTCAGAAATGTGGCTTCTTGACACCTCTAAGACGTAAGGAATTTAGTGCCTCTTTTTTCTTTTCAGATTTTAATGCATGAAGTTCAGTAGACGTTACATTTCCATTACATCCAATTTATATGTTGGTTCACTGCTATGCTTTTTCAGCTGTTGCTTTGGAAAAATAATTAAAATTCAGTGAAGCAAATGCACAATGGTGGGTTCTACAGTTTAGTAAATTCTCTAGTGCAGTTTCTGAAAAAAAGATTTTCAACTTATTTAGGTAGGATTAGATTCTCTTCTTGCTCTTCTCTCCCTAAGAGTCAATGTCTTCATAATATAGCTTAAGAGTATAAATACTGAGATACAGTCTCTCTGCAGGAAATGCCATAGACATAACATATTCTCCTCTTGGAGATGACACTTTTTCCTCCATCAAATACCTAAGGGAAACTTATAATTACCTAGCCTTCCATGATCAGCATGATTGCTACTGTGTAGTTACAGTGTAATTTTGCATTTCTCAGCAGCACCCTGCAGCCAAACAGGAGTATTGATACATGTTGTGGGATGTCCTTGCCTGTGGTGAGATGTCCCTGCCCATGGCAGGGGGGTTGGAACTAGACGATCTTTAACATCCCTTCCAACCCTAATTATTCTATGATTCTATGTTTCTAGGTAATTGTATTTATTTTTCCTCAGACAGGAGGACCATGAGAAAAAAGATGAAGAGAAGTTATTCTTTGGGTTGTTTCTGGGAAGAGGAAGATGCTACCAGTTTGGGGGCAGGGAGGAGGGGGGAAGAACTGTGATCTTTTGACCTTTAGACTACTGAGAAGTCTACTTTGTGCTTGCAAATTGTAGCTAAGATATTTATCTAACAGATGACTGTGTTGTTTTTGTCTGGGGTAGACTTAACTTTCTTCATGGTAACTAGTATGGGTCTGTGTTTTTGATTTGTGCTGGAAACAGCTTTGATAATATACACGGAGTCGACACTTATTCTGCTCCTCACACCACCCTGCCAATGAGTGAGTTTGAGGTGCATGAAAAACTGTGAGGAGGCACAGCCAGGACAACTGACCCCAACTGACAGAAGGTATATCCCATACAATATGACATCAGACTCAGCAATAAAACAAGGAAGAAGGTTGGGCAGGGGACTACTGCTCAAGGACTGCCTGGGCATTGGTTGTAGAATCATAAGATCACTAGGTTGGAAAAGACCTCTAGGATCATCAAGTCCAAACATTCCTATCAGACATTAAACCATGTCCTTGGTTAGTTGCTGTTGAGCAAAAGTTTTCATTTGCATTACTTATATTTCCCTCTGTTATTTTCCTTTTCATTGAAATAATACTGGAACGTTCTTATCTCAACCCATAACATTTCCTCATTTTTATCCTTCCAGTTCTTTTCTCCACATCTTCTTGGGGGTAGACTGAGCAAATGAGCATGTGGTGCTTCACTTCTGGCTCAGGTTAAACCACAACAATTACACAAACATTATTTATGGTCTCGTTATAGCTTCATTAGAGTTTTTCACTTGGTATATTTCTCTGTAAAATTTGGTTTTAAAATTCCTGTTTAGATTTTGATATAACCCATTCCTGATTTCCATCCACTAGTAATTTTAAATTTTTTTGTGTGTCTTCTGTGAGAGGAATTAAATGAAGAACACTGTGGAGGGGCCATAGCACGAGCCTAGAGATATTAGGCAGCCAACATAGCTTGCCAGGTTAGTTTAATTTCCTCTAAAATGAAAGCAGGACATTCAACAGGCTTTTCTTTCATCCTCATATAAAAGTTATAGATGCGGATAGAATCCTGGCATGCTTAGGCAGAGGTGGGTGATATTCTGCTTTATGGGGAAAGAGCGCTTATTTGTCTCACTTCTATGATGTCTCATTCTCTTGTTCTATTGTGTTCCATTTTGATGGCTAGAGATCCATCTCCATGCTGAATGCTGTTTCAATACTCCTCAATGTCCAGAAAAATCTTTGCAGTTTGCACCCATATTACAGTAAGTGTAGCCCTTACCCGCCTTTAGAAAGGCTTATAGAGGTTCAAAACTGCTTCACAAGAGCAAAGCAATCCTTGGAATCCTTGATGTAGATGTGATTTGCATTTTAAGTCATGTCCAAGGCATAGACAAAACAATCTGAAGGATCTTGACCAATATATTTTTTCTCTTCGGTGAACAGAGTCATCTACAAAACTATTTTTTCTGCCAGAACTGATACATGCAATACATATCAATACTCAATGTGCATTATGTATGCATATACATATGCATATTTCAAAACCAAAACATTTAAAACTGAAACTTTCATCTTATTTGCATCTTACAATATCCAATAATATTTCAGGCACATAGTCATATGCCATTTGCAGATTTAAGGATTAATTCTTCTGCCTTCATTCAATGGTACTGGATTAGTAGAAAAAGGAAAAAAGTATCTTTTTGTGAGTTTACTGTCATATATGCCCTGTACATGGGGGGAAAAAATTGTCTGGCTTTTCTGTTTCAATTCCTTCCTACTCTGCCAAAGACAGATTTTCCTCTTTTTGCCAAAACTTCCCTTACTGTAACATTCTAATTATTTCTAAGCTTTCTGATGACTGTCTCATTGCTCTGTAGTGCTTAGCTCACTGACTTTTTATACTGCTATATCTCATGAAAATAGAAATCATGTTTCTAACAACATACTATGCTGACCTGAACCAACAGAAAGTCAGATTAATGGATAAAATATTTCTTATTCTCTGAGATAAAGAAATCATCTTCATTTGTGGGTTATAGGATATTTTACAATAATTGTTTACATAGAGAAGTAATTTCTGCTTTTCAACAGTTTGCTTGAGCCAGGTTTACCTAATCTGAAAAATTAATAAATTTTGGAAACTGATAGGTTGCATTTTGAACAGAATTTAAAATACCAGGAAAGTTTTTCAGTCTTAGGGTTTGAAGTTGGCAACAGTTGAATTAGTTATAAGAATCTGTTCTGAGGAAAAGGCTAAACCTAAGACATGAAAACAATAAGCATTCACAGAATTATGGTACAGAGGCTTGCCCAATTTAGTACTTTCTATTATTCACTTCATAAAAAAGAAAAGATATTTTAAAAAACATGTCACCAAACAAAAATCTGGCATAGGAATCATAGAATCACAGAATCGTAGGATCAACAGGTTGAAAAGACATCTTGGATCATTGAGTCCAACCTTTCCTATCTGCTATATGTGGATACAAAGAACAGGTTAGTAAGAAAAAGAAATCAAAACAATCCCCCACACTTGTGACAAATGCTAAATGATAGATGAAGAGTGGTTTAGAAAGCAACAGACAATGGATCCCAGCCTAGCATCCATATTACAGTAAACGTAATCCTTATATATTTATCTGTCAGCAGATACGAACCATCTACTGAAAAGTAGACAGGTTGGCAGTGATCCTCAGTCCATATGCTTTGAAGCTACACAGCTGCACAGCAGCACTTCTAATGTATATTGTGTGCCGAGTGTGATCATTCTGAAACAAAAATACTCTTTGCAGTTTAGTTAATCCAGCACTGTAGCATATGCTTTTAAACCCTGTAAAATATAATCACATTTTGGCTACAGGGGAGCTGATAATGTATAGCCACGTTGCATTAAGTTCACTTTCTCACTGTATACACACACTCTTTTAAGAAAGGCTACAATGATTTATTTTGGACAAGATTCTTCATTTATGCTGCACTTGCATTAGGTCTCTCTAAGGTGCTCTGCAAGAGGTACCTGCTCCTAGGTATTTCGGGTGCTCAGCCTGGTTTAGTGTGCAACTACCAACCCGGTAAGTGGCATCTGTGTGAAGAGGATATTTTACAATGCGATGCTTTGTGCTGACTGAGCATGCTACGTCAGAAAAACAGTGCATAGGGCAAAAAGTCTTCCTGTGTCATTCAAATAAAGCCTATTCCAGATATTTGTCTGATAGGATATAATGCATAAAATATGAAGCTCATCTTCAGAGCCAACTGGATTTTCTTCCCCCCAAATTAATTCCTCAGATTGTCAAAGAAATCAGTTGCAAACCTCAGAGTTTATTGGCATTGCACACACGCTTAGTGAAAAGGGTGGGTTAGTGATCTCTGCTTAAAAGATAAAATTTCATCTTTTTTGCTTGTGAGATGAAGTGGTCTGTACAGTCCAATATTTGGTCAGTCAGAGAACTGCCATTTCTTCCAAGCTCTCTTCTGTCTTCCAGGGGGGGAGGAAAAGAACATGATGTCCATTATACAGTAGGTCTTATCCTAAATGAGTGCACATGAAACCCTCCAAGAGCGATTACTTCAAGATAGAAATGCTAGAAAATGTTGCTTACCAGCACAAACTGTAAGCAGTCAATCATTAAGGATGACTACCTCATTTCTTATAACTTAGCTGTCCCAAAATATTACTTCTATGGATAAATTTAGAAGCATTGGAAGCATTTTATTCAATAGTCTGAAAATATTTTTTTAAAAATAAACAGTGGCACTCTTTAATGTGCTATGAAAGTCTTGTTAGAAACTATTTCCCCTGGAAGATGACACAGGGAAAAGTTTCCTTTGAGATTGCTAGATAATATAGATGCATCTTGAATAGATTTAAAAAAAAAAGTCTAATTCAATCATTTGTAGCTGCAATTTCAAGAAACAGTAAATGATGACCTTTTAAAATTAGACTGTGTGACATATGTTTACAGTTCTGCTTTAAGTGATTTTTTCCTTTAGCATGTCTTGTAGCACTAAGTAAGCTCTCAATGCTACAGCTGATTTTTTCTCAATTAATCAATGCATTCCATTTAAATGTATGGGAGGAAATGGGAATTTTGGCACGTTTTCATCTATGGAGAAATTACTTCTAAGAAGATCTGGTTGTAGAATTCCTGTTAACTGTGGACTATAGATTCATTCGTTCATTCACAGAATCATAGAATCATAGAGTTGTAGAATCGTAGAATCATAGAGTGTTTAGGGTCAGAAGGGACCTTAAAGATCATCTAATTCCAATTTCCTTTACTGTGATCAGAGACACCTTCCATTAGGTCAGAACGCTCAGTCTCATCCAACCTGGCCTTGAACACTTCCAGGGATGGGGCACCCGACTTCTCTGGATAACCTGTCCCAGTGCCTCATCACCTTCACAGTAAAAAATTTCTTCCTAATATCTAATCTAAATCTACCTCTTTTAGCTTAAAACTGTTACCCCACATCCTATCACTGCACTCCCTGATAAAGAGCCCCTCCCCATCTTTCCTATATGCCCCCTTTAAGTGCTGGAAGGCTGCTATAAGGCTTCCCTAGAGCCTTCTCCTCTCTAGGCTGAACAACCTAACTCGCTCTGCCTGTCTTCAGAGGTGAGGAGAGCCCTCTGATCATCTTTGTGACCTTCCCGTGGACTCAGTGTAAGAGATCCATGCATCTTGTAGCAGCAAGAGTTCATTTTTTAAAAATGGATCATTTTTTTAAAATTCCACTTGGCTGAATTTATGTTAGTTTATGTAAATAGGTATATGTTTTCTGACTGAATAACATCACAGTTTTAACTCATCCAAGTTGGACTGATTTAAAGATAGCAGTCTTGTTACTAAGTAGGGATATACCATGTTTGTAAACCCCATTTATTTGTTCAGATTGGCTAGTGCTTCTCAAACTACAGTCCACAGAATATTGTTACGATATTCTTTTGAGGATTTATCAATTGAAGCTTATTCTGGAAGACTATATGTAAGTCAGTATGACTGGTTCAAATTCTAGATGTCAAAACTTAGATGAGACTAACATCACCCAAAAAGTGACCATTTGTCACCTGACTTGATAGGATTTCACCAAGGTGATAACTGTGTTGTTAGCAGAAATAAAGACTTTTTAAAACAAAATAAAATTTGAAAGAAACCTTAGAAATACTGTGACAATTAAGGATGAAAGCAACTTTAGGAAACCTATCAATTAAAATATTATGGAAAAGCAGAGCAATCCTCATATAGTCTTTCTGGAATAGTGTCAAAGCTATACAAATGCAAGTTCTTCCCTTCCTAAAGGTTTATATGAAAGTCATATTCAGATTGAATACTGTAATTTTCTGTTTGTTTTTCAGACTTCTCAATTATAATGAAACTATGAAGTGCAACTGGCTGAACACTCACCTAGAATTAGAATTTGAGGAGCAGATTAATTTTTTTATCTCTTTTAGCCATTCACATAAGCAAGGTAAATATTTTTTCTTTTCTGTTACGTGCGTGATAAGCAATAGTGTTTATTTTCAGAGCAACAAGACTAAGTTATTTACTATTCACCGGAGGACAAAAGGCTTCAAGAGTGTTGATGTGAAGCACAGTATATTATTGCAAGAATAATAAGGAAAACTACCACGTTCCAGTTTAAAACAAAACAAAACCAAAAAAACCAGACATCGGTGATCCAAATGAAAATCAGTTTACTCAGTTTCATTTATGCTGTTACTGATTTTTGAGGCAAGATTGTAATGAAAATGTTTATTGGTGTTAGAATTTTAGGTCTAAATGGTTAATGGGGAGGAACGTATATATTTTCAGAAACACAAAATGGATCCCATATATGCGAATATGTTCCCAAAGAACATTACATTATACAAGATATCACAACTCAATTTTGTCAGAGACAAATAACCAGATTTCTGTAATCTAACTTCACCATTTCAAGTCTGCAAACAGTTAAACTCTCTCTGCTCTAGAATATCTTTTTTTACTATTGACTGGGAAGATTTCTTTGGCATAAAGACTCAGATTCATTACACTGCTTTAAATCACTTAGTAGCTAGTTTAGCAAATCTATGGTCCTAATTTTTCCATAATTAGAAAAGTGCACCCCAAAGCATAATTCAGATTTTATATGAAGTAAAGTTATCATTGGAAAATTACTTGACTGAAGCTTTGTAAACCTAAGCTTCCAACACCTGCCAACAGTTTCCTTTGTGCTCCTAGAGCAAACAAAAGACTGGAAATATGAAATCCCATGGATGCTACAATTTACAAGTAAGGTCCAATATAAATCTCACATGTAGCTAACGTATTTGTCTGAATTACAGCCTTTTCTTCATGACTTCTAGTGATGTCCTCTGGTAATGCTGTCTCTTCATTAGAAAGGGCTCTTTGTTTTGTGAAGAATATCACCTGAAGTCTTCATCTCCCCTTATGATACAGAAAGCAGTTTTCATATCCCACTTTTCCCTGAAGATAATACAATTTTCCTTTTTTATTCTCATTAATATACATAACATTTAAAGTCATAGACAAAAGACTTAATTTGTATGGTGACATATCTGACCATTATAAGTCCTTCAGTCTATTTTTCTGAGTTAATAGTGGAAAAATAATATTTCTGAAGACTATGTCAAATTAAGCTTACTATAAAAAATAGAATCCTATTGTTTGAAATAACTAGTTTCTATGACTCACTAATTCTACAAGCGTTTTTGTATTGTAATACAAATTTGCTTATAAATTTACTGGATCAGGATCACAAATTTAGTATTACTAAACACATGTAGGAAATTAGAAGAAGAAAACTAGAGAAACTAAAATATAAATTTCAATTCATTACTTATGAGATACTAGATAATATCTCAGATTTTGTGTAGAAGACAGATATGAACATACTTTGTGTAGATTGCTTTTATTATTCAAATACAAACACCATTTTTAAAGATATAAATCCAATTTAAAATAAAAAATCTCTGAATTGCATACAGAATATTTTATATTACCAATCATTACAATTAAAGTAATTACTTTGCCTGATGTTTACTAACAGTGTGAACACCTTAATTATTTAAGTCATTGTAATTAACTATGAATGTTTAAAGTTAACTCTATCATAATATCCAACACTTCTGAGAAAACAGACTAATAAATAATTAATAATTAATTTTAAATATTTAAAATATTGAAGTAGAATATATATGAAATAGAATAAGACATATTTGAATGACAACAAAAAGTTCCAAACTTTTTGAAATATGTTTGAACAATATTGTCAGGAACAGAAGCACATATTCATTGCTTTTTTAATATCGTTAGTAAAATGTCATCTTTTGAAAATAGGGCTGATAGAAGCAGTACCATAATGCAATATCCCAGTAAATGGCAGGAATAAGTCAATATTCACAGACTGTCAGTCATCAGTTATTCTCTATTTCATCCACAGCTTGTATCTTTCATTCAATTATTTAGAAGCTACTATAATGGCCACCAAATGTAGTACCTTAGGTTTTATAAACCATGATTTCATTAAGATTACTAAGAGGATTTGTGCATTCCCTCGTCTTGCAAATTTATTATGTATCAGAATACTCGAGTTATATTTCAACGGGATCTCAAAAATCTCTAGATTTTTCTTGAATTTGCATAAGTATTTTCCTAACCAGACAGATCCATTTTCAACGGATTTCTACAAATTTCTTTCGGAAACATGCAGCAGAGGAGAAGACATTTTAAGCAATGGCAGTTCTACATCATCTTATTGCTTGCAGGAAAGATTGTTGACCCGTAAATGTTTCATAACTGTATGACAGGTGATGTGCAAATGCCAAAGTTAAAGATTTGACACTAAGAGAGTATAGTTATTTGTAAAATAGGAAATCTTTATAAATTCCAACATGTGACATTCAGTAATTTTGTACCTGGGCAAAATTTAAGAACATACAAATTTGTCAAAACAAATTCCAATAGAGAAAATAAGTAAAAAGGCAATCGCCAGTAATATGCAATCAGAAATCAAATGTATTCTCTTTCTTGAAGCCCCAAGCATTCAGATTTTTCAAAGTAGCCACTACTGTTTAAAAAAAAAAGTGTTATAAAAGTAATATTAGTAATCTTTAGTAATGTTTAACATACTTAGGGGCTAATGATGGAGCTATGGCTTTCTTACCTCCTTCTGTCTCCTCCAACAGAGTCAGACCTCTGTTTCTTTAAACCCTAGTGTCAAGCTTAATGGCAGGATAAAATCATAACTACTAACCATCTGGAACCATGTTATTCCTATATTCACACAGCAAGAAAAAGTCTACACTTGAAATCTTACAATATTTTGTTTTCTAAAGGAAAATAAAAACCAAAATGAGGCATGAGATGTTTTAGCAATTCAGGAAGAAGCCAAAACTAGAGAGACTAAAACGTAAAGAAGATATTACTAAAAGGAATTTTGTTCATTATAAGAGGTATTTAGGTTTTGAAAAAGTGATGTTACTTTATGTCTTTCTTAGCCAGAAAAAACTAACCATCATCAAAACAGAATTAAAATTTTGGAATTAAAGGTTATTCCTAATTTAGATTTGTATTAAGAAGCTGGGATGAACATTATAGTTTTCATTTTAGCTAGAAACTTAATTCATCGTTGTCAGATTTCTAGCACTGAGGTACAGTGCAAAATTAGAATTTAAGGTGACTTCTCAGTTTATTAAGTAGTCTTATTTTTTACTTGATTAACTTGTTTCTCTACCTCTACATTGTCTTATCTTCTCCCATTCTAATGAAGACAGATAATCCAAATAAAAGAAGAGCTTGTGCAAATGTTCCATCACAGGAACAAAGAGACAATGCGTTGGCAATAGCAGAAATTGAACATTACTATTAGCATGTCTTTCAGGAAAAAAATAAGAATAATAGATTTTTCTCCTGTAATTTTGTAAACTCTTGACAACTTTTCCAACTTCTTTAATAATATTACACACATTTCACAGGTCCTAGTTCTATATAATCTAGATTTTCCTGAAGTAAATGTGTCTTTTTTAGTTTTTATAAAGCTTTTTTTCCCATTAACAATTTGTCACTCCGCCTTAGAGTAACTCTGTTAACAGTAATTACAAAATTTAATAAATTTTTGCTTGTCTTTTCATGCTTTTTTCTTCTCTGAACTAGAAGAATTTTAGAAGGGCTGACCATCATCAAGAAAAGACTGTTGAGTCATAATTATATATTTTAATGCACTACTTGCAGCAAATTAACTCAACATGCCCTGTATTACAACACTCACATTAGCACTAAGGTACTTCTCTTGAATGCCACAGCAAACCTAGCACACCTTCAGTCTGTGTTTCTTTATGTCTATTATTCCCTCTCTTGCAACACTCCTTCAGACAGAAACCTGCCACCTTTCTTGTCCATTATTTTTAACTACAAGCATAGAACATAAAGAAGCCTTGACTTCATTTGGTAATTCGAACATTACCTTCAATAACTTTTAGATTAACTTCCCTGAAGTCATCTTTTTGATGTAGCTTATGAGTTACCATGAATTAGTTTATAATTGTGTCCAATCTCATTAGATCTGAACTACAGTCTCCAGGAATGCATCACATCCCTACTGATTCTATAAAGAATTTTTTTAACAGATTAGGAAGATATAATGGGAGAAAGGTAAACCCTCTAGTTAGTAGAGGATCTTAATCTGAGTCAGAAAAAATGACCTTTGCAAGCCATCCTTTAGTTTTCTCTTTTTGTCATAGTTTCCTCCCACCCACCTCTTTTTTTTTTTTTGTTTTTTCTTGTTGACTCACATCTCAGCAAGGCTTTTTTCCTTTGCTAAATTGAATATGAACTACTTTAACCTAGACAGGTAGGAGAAATCTATAAGCCTTGACTTTCTCCCATATATGTGAAGCATAGACACTAAGTTTGGAAACTGTCTTAGCTTAAAATTAGGAAAACAGCTAAAGTAAAACAGTCAGTTGGTTTTTTAGCATTTTGAAGAATCCATTTCCCCTTCAACAAGTTTTCAGCTTTTCTGTTTGTTTTTTATTCCCCTTCCACTGCATTTTAATAGAGAAAGTTGAGATTTTTCCATTTCACACATATATCCTGTTGAACAAAATGAAGACCCACAATAACAAAATACAAGTAGAAAAACGGTACTTTCTGGACAGTGCTTTCCATACTCACAGTACAGATCCTAAGAAATAGATCCAACAAAAGTCTGCAAATTAGTGCAAGTAATATTTCACTTATTAATTTGTACAAGCCATGTTTATGCAGACATAATTAAAATTTTAAAGTGCTTCATTTTTGAACCACAACAATGGTGCTTTTTCAGTGCAGTTCTGAATGTTTTTTCCCTCCCTCTTTAAAAAAATGACCAGAATTTTTTTTGTGCTAAATTCTACTGTCACTGTCTTATGGAACTGCCTCACCAGCATCAAGGATCTGTCAAGAAGCGTTAGCAAAAATTATATCACATAGTTCCTTCCGTTCTTTCCCTAGCAATTCTAAGAGGCTAAATCACTTCAGAACACTAAATTTCATATGTTAGACCATATATTAGTGGAAAGAAGATATGATCTCACCTTAGTTAACATAGACAAATCATAGGATTTAGATTTTAAGACTTCTGGATTAACGAACTCATCTGTCTCAGAATAAATCCTACGTAACTTTCCTTCAGAAAATATCTTACATGCTTTCTTTGGTTTATCAGGACTTAGGTAGGATTATGTACATTTGATAATTTGCTAAACGTTTTAATTCTTACTTGATATACTAAGCAGATGATTTATTAACTATTCTAATTTTTTTATGATAAATTAAGAAGATTTCATTCATGTTCATATGAAATACCAGTAATTAGATATATTATTCTTGGAAAGGAAATTATATTTTTGTTCCCCTAAATAAATTCTGAAATACATGAAATTTCTTGATTCTTCACTTGCAAAGATGGAATACTTTGCTGAAGGTAAATTTTCCCTTTGTAGAAATTTATGGAAGTTGAGATTAAGCCATGATTGTCTTTAATCTCCCCAAGACTTCAAAATTATAAGTATGGCCTCTAGCTTTTAGGTACACTATAGAAACGTAGCTCTTCTGCCTGGCAGCATTTTCTGAGAGCTGAGCCATCATATCTAAATATTTAAAATATTTTTTGTTCTCTCTAATTTAATGACAATTATTTTCCATGTTTTCTGTTGGTTTCTTGCTATCTTCTATATCATAATTCAATTTGTTTGATTTTGAAGAACTTGTTTGTTCCTCACAAAAAGTGCTTCCTTGTGAAGACGGTTTCATTGAGGTTTAAATGTGCTTCTTGTCAGTCTCAGGTAACATAACAATGTTAGCACCTCTGAGATTTTCAGCTCAACAGAAATACAAAAATGAGAACCCAAGCCTATAATTTAACAGGGATACATTCCCAGTATCAAGAATTCAAGAAAAACGTAGGTTCCAGAAACCATTACAACACTGAATATTTGTTGTTAATCTAAAATTTCCAATGAGATCACAGCTGTTTCATAGTGCTTACCTTAGCCTGCTAATTACACCTGAATGATTGTTAAAGATGTAGGAACGTATTTGGTGGACATCATGTTAACTATATTGAAAGCTCTTTTCATAAAACATTAAAAGATCAGTCAGACATAGAAGCGTACAATCATAGAATGGTTTGAGTTGGAAGGGACCTTAAAGATCATTTAATTCCAACTCCCCTGCCATGAGCAGGGACACCCACCACTACATCAGGTTACCCAAGGTCCTATCCAACCTGGTCTTGAACATTTTCAGGGAGGGGGTATCCATAGCTTCCCTGAGCAACCTGTTCCTGTGCCTCACTACATTCATTGTAAACAATTTCTTTTTAATGTCTAGTCTAACTCCTTCACTCCCCAATTTATAACCATACCTCCTTGTCTTATCACTACATATCTTTGTAAAAAGTCCCTCCTCAGCTTTCTTGTACACCCCTTTCACGTACTGGAAGGTCACTGTAAGGTCTCCAAGCCTTCTCTTCTCCAGGCTCTTCCCCATCTCTCTCAGTCTGTTCTCATATGGGAGGTTCTCCAGTCTTCTGATCATCTCTGTAGTCCTCTGGCCTTGTTCCAACAGTTCCATACCCTTCTTATGTTGAGGATTCCAGAACTGGATACAATACTCCAGGTGGGATCTCACAAGGGTGGAGTAAAGGAGCAGAATCCCTTCTCTCAACCTGCTGGTCATGCATCTTTTGATGCAACCCAAGATAAGCTTGGCCTTCTAGGCTGTGTGTATTGCCAGCTCGCGTCGAGTTTTTCATCAATGATCACCCCAAGTCCTTTTCTGCAGGGCAACTCTCAATCACATCATCCTCCATCATGTATGGAAACTGAGGACTGCCCCGACCCCAGTGTAGGACCTTACACTTGGCCTTGTTGAACCTCATGAGGTTCTCAGAGGTCCACTTCTCCAGCTTGTCCAGGTCCCTCTAGATGACATCCTGTCCTTCTGTCATGACAACTGCACCACTCAGCTTGCTGTCATCTGCAAACTCACTGTGGGTGCACTTGATCTCGTTGTCTATATAATTGATGAAGATATTAAACAGTACTCTTCCCAGTAGGGATCCCTGAGGGACACCACTTTTCACAGACCTACATCTGGTTATAGAGCTGTTGACCACTACTCTCTGAATATGAGCATCCAACCAACATCTTACACACTGAATAGTCGACCCAACAAACCCACTTCTCTCCAGTTTAGAGAGAAGGATATTGTGGGTCATCACATCAAAGACTTTCCAGATGTCTAGATAGATCACATCCATTTGTTTACCTATGTCCACTGATCTGGTTGGTCCATCATAGAAAGCCACTGGGTTGCTCAGGTAGAACTTGCCATTGGTGAAACCATTCTGACTGTCACTTTTCTTTCATTTTAAAACGTTTCACTTTAAATCTTTTTGCTTTCATTTTTTAAGCTGTAGGTCATGCACACCCAGCCTGCTTCTCTCCCATGAGGTAAGGCTGACACTCAAAAAATAGAAAGATTTTTGTGGATTATGTTGACAACTCTATGTCAGAGGGGATTATTGAGGGAAAGTCATATAAAATAATTTGTTCCACTTAGAGACAGCCAAAAGTACAACATACAAAAAAAAAAAAAAAAAAAAAGGAAACTAGAAAAAGACAGTGTTATTAAAGACACATAATTTCATATTCAGTGTATGTACCTACCTTTCAACACAATTCTGACTTGTGTGAGTAATTAGAGTCACACGTATGCTTTGGTACCTTTCTGGATATGTGTTGTTGCTGGGAGGCATACTGTGCTGTTAGCAATAATTTCTTTACACACAGAAAATGAAAGCTTCTATCACAATTTGAAAATTTGCTAGAGATGGAAGACTTTGAAGTTCCTCTGTATTATTATAGGTTCTGATTGCAGTTGAAAACAAATGCACTAATGTAAAAAAATTATGTAAAGACAGAAAATTATTTCATAACTCTTTAAAATAATGAAAAATGGATGACAATTAGGGTGCATCACTGTAGAAATTTACTAGTGAGGTTAGAAGAAATGAAACAACAGTTAAGTCAAACTAGTTTTTTTTTTTAATGTGTCCATTTGACATAGCCCATTTGGAAGGTTTATGATGAATATAAATGGATAAATGAATAAATAGACTAATAAACAAACATACAAATAAATAAATGTAAATAATAATGTAAATGCAATTAGTTCTTATGGATTCTGTTAAAAAATAATGAAGCAGGATTAGGTTTAATGAATTAAGAACTTAGAATCACAAAACATTGGTCTCTGTCTTTTCTTATATTTTATGCAAGACTCTGTTTGATCATTTGTGTTGTGTTTGTGTTAATTTTGGTGGCTTCTCTTCCATCGGCATTCACAAGGCATGTAAATATGGAATTAAGCATATAATTCTTATTCCAGGGTTTCTACTATAGAGAGTTCTTGGAGCTGGGTTTGTCTCCTATGGAGTTTAGGGATCCTTGTCTCTCTTGGTTTTCCTTACCTCTAATGTATATCTTAGACTGAAGATTAACTTCAGCTTCTGAGACCACTCTCTGTAGCCTGGGGAATTAAACATGACATGGTCCATTCTCAGGCTTAGGTTTCCTGCCTGGCATATATATAGCTCCTTTCCTTTAATCCAGATCCAAGCTAAAAGCTAAAATCAATCTAGTTTCTGTGATGGGGAGTTTGGGACACCAAACTGACATAAAAATAAATCAATAGGAAAGGCCTTTTTAAGTGAGACCTCCGAGGATGCCTAGATTCAAGCAATTCTACCTGTTTCACTTATTCTTATAAGTAATAAATTATCTCAGAAATGAAAATTAACCATCTTTTAATAAAAAAAATTTTGTGTTCTATTATGTTTAATAGACCATCTCTATATTTTTGTGATCATTCTATTTCAGTCCACTTGCATTCCTGTACCTAAGGGTGCTACAGCAGCAGTGAATGCCAATCAAGCAGAAGTGCCTTGTGCTCATGTAAGCAAATAGAGTGTTTATCAGGTGTAAGGAGAGGGATAGGTAGGGGCTGATAGAACAAAGCCCATCCTGTATTGAAACCTCAGATTGCCCTGACCCAGGTGCAGGATCTTGCACTTGGTCTTGTTGAACCTCATGAGGTTTACACAGGCCCACTTCTCCAGCCTGTCCAAGTCCCTCTGGATGACATCTCGTCCTTCTGTCATGACAACATGACTGCACTGTTGGTGAACTTGCTTCCATTCACAAAGTCTTTGACTACATGCAGAGCTGCATCATTGAGGACAAAATAATCTTCTCTTGCCCAGGAATCTTTCCACAATCTGTGTTTAAGGCATGTGTGAATGAGGTAGTGAGGAGCATGGTTTAGAGATTGGTGGAAATGGTTGGACTCGATGATCCAGTGGGTCTCTTCCAACCTGGTGATTCTATGATTCTATGATTCTACATCCTGGTGGGAAGAGGATATCAAGTCCCTTTGATTAGGTGCTTTTTCTATTGGCTGTCTCTGTTCTTGTTTCAGGAAGCTATGGTTCCACCCATCTATCTCTGGCTCAGACTCTCTGATGCTCCTTAGCCTACCTACTTCCTCTCGCAGCTCTGCCACAAGGCTGAGTAGATAGTCCACCTGCTTGCACCTTACACAACTGTCAAACCACATGCATGACTTAATTCTGAGAGTAAAATAAGAAATACACAAAATGTGACTTCTGAGTCAGTGCTTCAGATTTCAGCAAGACTGGCAAAGAACTGAGGTAAACATGAATGCTGTAGATAATCAGAGTTTGATGGACTGACACAGAAATAAATGGTCTGGGGTACCTTAGAGCCCTCAAGGTGTTTCCAGGTGGCATGCTTGTAATTTAGAGACACAGGATACAAATGGAGTTGTCAGCTCTATCCTGTCAGAAGCACATGCTCTGTGTGTCAAGTATGAGGAGCTCAAAGGAAAGATTTAACAACTGATCTTTGCAATGTGCACTGTAATAATTTGGTATCAATGGACAAAACAAATTTCCCTTCTCTGCCTCCTTCCTACTATAATTTCAGCTTTTCCAATGGCCTTTGGTTGTGCTGTATATCTTGGAAAAGGGAGCCCAAACAATCTTGTCTGGCAAATGTCATTTAACAAATAAGATGAACAGTTCTGTGTTCCGCAACTGTTATTTGTACCAGAGTATTCGCACATTTTGTAGCACTTCTACCTCCTCCATCAGAGGCATTTCTGAGATGAATTAGATTTGAATGATATATTATCTGAAGGTTTAAGACTTCACAAGTTCCTTTCCTTGGTGAAAACGTTAAAAGTATAATGAGGGAGGATGTAGATTGTCTTTCTTGACAGGAATTAGATGTTCTCAGTTGGAAGAGCTGTAAATCACTAAATGAGCTAACATAATTTTCTTATGGAGATAACCCTTACACAGCAAAAATCCCAGTCATTATAGACCACTACACAGAAATGAATAGTTCCTGCATTTGACCTTTTTTCTGAGCTTATCAAGGTCTTTAGTCTCCCTACTTATACTTCCCCCATTTGAGCATGCTTTTTGGCTACTGTCTTGAAATTTAGAACATTTATTAAGCATGAACTTTTGACTGCAGAACAGGAGAAACACGATATTTGACATTTTTATCATAGGTCACTAAAGGTCATTTCTCTGACTATGTGTAGTATCAAGCAGCAAGTACTCGTAAGTAAGAACTTGTTAGACTGAAGTCACGAGCTCGTTTGTTATCACCAAATAATTTTAATGTGCTAGGCAACTGTGTCATTAATAATCACACTCTGATTTCCCAATATCATTGACAATTGCAAAATAATCTATCAAGCAATGTATGACATGAATTTATTAGTCACATAGATAAACTTTACCATTGCATCATCAAACAGAATGTAGGCACACTGGTTTTGTGATCTGTGCTCTAGGTATGTTACAGAGTGATGTTTGGGTGAATCAGAGTGAAAGCTGATTTTTAAGGCTTACAAGTGGTTGTCTAATTCTTCGTGGAGATCATATACCCTGGGCATAAAGGCATTATTTTTATAGTTTTGCTGTGATCCTGCCATCTATCCAAAACTTCCCTGATTTCTCATGAGATGATAGAGCAACAATTTAGTTCATAAAAGAATAAGTGCAATATTAGTAACAGTGTAGTTTATATAATGAAATTTCACAGTAAGACCCAATATATTTTTAAAGCCATCTTTTCAAAGAACCCTACAGCTATGATGCTGCAGTCTTGCTCTTGCATTTATTTCCATTTCAACATTCATTTTATCTATACATACCGTCAATCACATGGAATGATATCTTGGGGGATTTACATTTTGGATAACGATAAAAGAAACAGCTGTCTTTTTCTTCCTTCACTTAAAGTGTGCCACTGATAAATGCATATTCCACTTCTGTGCTGAGCACAGATATTCTGACACACCTCCCTTCCACTCCACAAGTCAACACTTGTATCAGCGACTTCATCTGTGAGGAGATGGGAGAAATTAAAGGAAAAAGGAATAGCAAGATGAGATAACTAAGAAGAGTTCTCTCAAGTCAGGCAACTAATGTTGAAATAGTTAGTTCTAGGAGGGAACACTGAACTATTCACTGAAGGTCTGTGAAAGGCAGGTGTAAAATAACAGTGATATTCAAGGAAGCTTCAAATCAGATGTTACAAGACAGTCTTAAAGGAGATATTATTTGCTTTCCAAAATGAAAGTGTTTCTATAAATAGAGTTCATGGAAGCTAAATTTGTTTTTCATGAAAATGCAAAACAAATTTAGCTTCCATAAACTCTATTTATAGATCTTTAAATTTCATCTAAGTAGAAAATACTTTTCTATTTCACACCATCTTCACCCTATAAGGATCTGTGGTATTTCTTTTATGTCTTTCTTTGATTAAGTATCTCCCAATTAATCATCTGGGTCAGCAGAAGACATTTTCACTTGCTACCACAGAAGAGTGGTAATCTATGTATTAATTATTATTTATAAAATATTATTTATGATAAGTGGGATTCAGAACTGAAGAAGACTTCAGTTGGAGTCTACATTTTCAGCTGTCACTTTTGCAACGGTAACACATGCATAGAAATTATTTTGTGGATATCTGAAGAGCAACTGCAGAGAGAGAAGATGACTTTATTATTATTACTCTGCCTATGGCAACAGTACTGTAACTACACCCTTCTAAATGGAACAAATGTTATGTTAACTAGCGTCCAAGCCCCACAAAAGAAAAACATAGTAATTGTGGCAGAAGATGGTTAAGCCTGTGTGACTAACAGTGGGTTTGGTTTATTATTTCTAACAATCAGTAAAAACTTTGTGTAGCGCTGTTTTGGTCACGACTATTCTTATTGTGCATTCAGTATTTAAAGGGAGACTGAAAGTAATGGCCAATAGCTTTGAAGTCTATGAGACATTTTTTTTCCTTTAAATAGTATGCCTGTGAAAATTTACTTTATTTTACTTTTCAGTTCAGAACTGTTGTACCAAATTACACTGCAAAGAGTGTTTAAGATTTGCCACATTAATTTCTTTTCTGGGTATGGCAGAATTTCCATGTGGCATGTATCATAATAACAGGTAAAAAAGAGAAATTATCTCTCTCCTACTTAGTGTATTTTAACTCTGTCACAAGGTAGTTTAATATATTTCTGAAAGTTTTAATTTGTAGATTCCAAGAGTTCTTACTATTTTAAAACTGTTGATGTAATGTTTGTGTTAACCAGTTAACAATTATTTTAATAACTAATCACCTAATCTGGTAGGACATACTGGTTCCTAAATTCAAGACATAACCCAATGTTCTAAAAGTACTTACAGTTGATGACTTGACAAATAGAGGTAGTGTTGCACCAATTAAATTAAAGCCATTAAAAGTATTTCTCTTAGTCATCACTTCTGGGTGAAGTCTGCAAATAAAGCTATAACTGCATAAATAGTCAGAAGTTATTTTTATTTTTGACTGCAGTTTGGCTGAAAGTCTCATCATTCTTATGTGTATAACAAGATGCTGCTTATCAGATATATAGAAAATATTCTCTTTTCAACATTTTTCACAAGCAATTCTTTTGTTGCAATATGTATAATCACTTCTTCCAGTTCCATTTTATAGCTGATTCTTTTCTTATAAAACACTATTTTAATATTTGCTTTAAAAAATATTCAGCAGTTCATTTATTTCGATGGTGATTTGAAATCTTGCTAGCTGAAGAGAGTCTTCAGGCAAGGCAAGGTAAAAGAAGTTATTAGAAAAGGAGCTCAACATCTACTGTGCAACAATCATATGAAGATGAGCCTCTGGACTGTTAAACTTAATCTTTTCAAACCCAATTTAGGAAGTTAATTTTAGAATTTAGAATAGATTTTTTGTATGGATTTGCTAGTTATTGTAAGGTTATAATTGTAAAAGCAGTTTTTCAAACTAAACCTCTCCAGCTATTCTCACTGGATGTATATGAATGACTCTTGTGAAGTAAGAGTCTGCAGTGAGCAAGTCTCAAAAAGTAAGATCATTGTTGAACCAGTTGTGATATAAAGAATTGGGCCTTGAGTATTCAGGGAGTACTAGCCCACTGATGTCATCCTAACTGTATCTACCGGGTAAAGAACATCTAGTTGCAAGTATCTAGTTGATCTCAGGTTACCTAATAGACTTCTGTCACATAGTAATTGATGTATTGAAACAAGATACATGGTAATGATATTATAACAATACAGGAATCCTAATAAATCATTGATATAACACAGAATGGAGCCTCTTGTTTAGCAAACAATTTCCAGTCTTCTATGTCTGCACAGGGAATCAGATGTAAAGACTAGTCTCTGAGGGTAGGTGATGAAAAAAATAAAATATTTTGGATATCTGTCATAAAGCTGGGAGGGTGAAGGAACAGTATGATGTGAGCAATACATAACAGTGTAACAATAAGTTGAGATCTAAATCCTTGAGAGAATATCACATATTAAAAATGATGAATGTAAATCCAATATTATACACCTAAAACTTTTTATGAGCTCTGTAAGTCTGAAATACCTGCTGAATAACTGTTTGGAAAATCAAAATAAGTAAGCTGAAGGTATGAACATGACATTGTATCTTGGATTATGTATGGAATTTAAGCTAAGAGTACTACACAGTAAAAGAGAATTGATATTGTTTCCCTTCCCTCCAACTTCAGTTTGATTTCTAAAATCTTCACAATTTCTTGAATTCTGTATCAAAAGTAGTCATTGAAGGAATAACTTTATTCAATTCCACACAAGACAGAATACATAACATCTTTGGAAGAAGACCCCTCCTCAAAAAACACACAAACAAACAAAAAGCCAAAACAATCCACACTGTTTCTCATACAAGCCTAGATGCCATTAGCCTTCTTGGCCACCCGGGCACACTGTTGGCTCATGTTCAGTCAGCTGTCAGCAAACACCCTCAGGTTCTTCTCTTCCAGATGGCTTTCCAACCACTCTTCCCCAAGTCTGCAGTTCTGCACAGGGGTTTTGTGTCCCAAGTGCAGGACTCTGCATTTGACCTTGTTAAACCCCATCCCATTGGCTTCAGCCCATCAATCCAGCCTGCTCAGATCTCTCTGTAGAGCCTTCCTACTCTCCAGTAGATTGATGCTTCCTCCCAGCTTAGTGTCATCCATTAATTTACAAAGGGTACATTCAATCCCTTCATCCAGGTCATTGATAAAGTTATTGAACAGAAGTGGGCCCAGCTCTGAGCCCTGAGGAACACCACTTGTGTCTGGTCTCCAACCGGATTTAACTTTTCAGTTAGTTTTTAACCCGGCAGAGTGTTCACCTGTCCAGGTCAGTGGTAGTCAGTTTCTCAATTAGAATGCTGTGAGAAACTGTGTCAAAGGCTTTACTGAAGTCCAAGTACACAATAACAACAACCTTTAACTCATCCATTAAGAGGGTCACCTAGTCATAGAAGGTAGCAATATTTTTTTAGTAACTTTTACACAATAGGTTTTTAGTAACGATAGCAACTACTAGTAACTTAAAGAAAGATGAGAAAAAAGCAGGTTGATACTGATTTGTAATATAACCATATCATTACATTAATGCATTTTATGACTGTAAAATGGAGTTAGACTATTACTAACCAACAACTATCCAGATAGTCTCCTTAGTATTATTCTCTGACAAACAAGTTGTCAAATATATTTGTTTATTTTCTCCTGTCAAAAGCAGAGATGAAGAGAGGAAACCAAAACATTTTTCTTTACTTTTATCTGTAGAGAGAAATTAAATTTCTATAAAAATCTGAAAACTGAAAGACTTCTGTAAATAGAAATATTGAGTTCCCACTAGGGAACTTGAAGTCTAATTTTCTGATACAAGTCAAAACCACCTGAATTATTTTGTTTACTGGGCCCCATTAAAATATTTGGTTTGAAACAGTCTGACTTTAGGCCAGGTCAGTCTACTATATGTCAGCACCGCACAGAACATAGTACAATTTCATGTTTGCATTCTCAGCTGCTATTGAGCTTGCTGTTTGGGCTACACTTGCGCTGATATGTCTCCCGTCTTGTCAACCTTAGGGTACACTTAACATGGAAGTGACATGACAGTGATAAAACATAAGCATGTCAGGACAGTCATGAGAAGAATGGTGGTCAGTACATGAGAAACAATTTTTCATGAGGAACTGTGGGTACTAGAGAACAATCTGGAAAAAAACTTTGTCTGGAATCACAATTTTACTTTAGGAGTTTAACATTTATAATGTCAATGAAATATCTGATTCTGTATTTCCCATGTATACAAATTACTAAAGTGGCCTGGGGAATTTCAGGTGAGAAAAGACTGGAATAGTTTTGCCTCGGAGAATACCTGTATGTTTTGCTACATGAAAAATAAATGTAACACCACCTATAGCTGTTTCTATGCTGGAAAAAAGTTCTGTCATACAAAAGTTATGAAATCTTACTTCTTTTTCTGTATAATGTCTTCTCAGCAACTTCTGGATGTCACAGTATATTATGGAATTAAATCCATTTTGTACAAATATGCAACAAGATGCAGAAACTGTATCAGATGCCAGTTGTTTTGACTGTGTCAAGCAATATATTTGAGACTATTGGAAACATTTTTTTCTCCTAATACACACACGCACACAAACACACACATATTCACACCCCCTGTAAGATTTCCAGAATGTTTCTGCTTCATATCAGATAAACTCAGCAATTTCATGCCAGTATTGAAGTGGAATTCTACCTTGCCATTCATTTCAGAATAAATTACGCAAGATCCAAGAGAAAACCTTCACACTGGACAGTAGCTTTGGGAAGATGGTTCTTACATTGGTTCACCTGTTCTGTATGTCATGCAGAATACTTGAGCTGCTGAGCTGATCTCTCTATTGGAATTCCTCTTTTGTCAGGGAGTATATCTGTGGTCTCAAACAAAGCTTTTAAATAATGTTGTGTTGTTGCAGTGAAAAATTTCAGTTTTAACAAATCCATATTTTTATCCAAAAATTCCTGTCCTATTTCTCCTTAGGACAGCATATTATGTCATAATTCTTCAGAAGTGGAAGCATGAAGTGGCATGTAAAATATCAAGAAGTGAATGCTTAGCATTTTGAAAGCGTTTATTAGATGCCTTTGCGCTTTCTGTGTGAAGAATATTTTGCCAATGGTTGCTAATTATTATAGCAATTAGGTTTAATAAGTTGGGAATTTCACAAGCCTAGGTCTTCTGGGTTACAATTTAGCCAATGGGGAATAGGTGTTAATTAAGGACAAAGAAAAGAAGAATTAAGAAGATTTGACGGGTTTAAGGAAACAGCAATTAAACAAAGTGCTAGAGCGATTTGCATATTTTAATAAGTCAAGAACTCTTGGATGCTAAGAAAAAAAGTTGTTTTCATTACTCAGTGCAATTTTTCCAAAAGGTCCTTTCAGATTTTAACACTTTGTCCACAGACTCATAAGCTTCTGAGTACTGAATGCCAGTTTTAAAGTCTTTATCATTAGTGCTTGGGAGCTGGTTGTAAATATCAGGTACACAGTATTGGTCTAAATGAGAGCACTAACAAAGCTTGCTCTTATTACAGTGAACCAACATATTATTCTAGAATATAATATTGTATGAAGGGACTGCACGGGCTATCTTACCTGCATCTGTGACATCCTATCAAGCACCCAGAAACTCTATGTCCTGTAACAAGCAGTTGTATAAACAGTAGCAAAATCTCCTTTTTTTTCTGGTGAAAATGAGAATGGAAAGGATTTGTAGGGTGGGAATTGTATCTCCTTCAGTAGAAAAAGAGTGAGATCACTGTATTAATCAACTTTCTGTGACAGGACACTGTCAAATCTATTGATACTGTTGTTATTTGCCATACAAAGAATAAACAACACAAATGTTGGTGTTAAGGAAACCAACCTCAACTAATTCTAATACATGAGAAATATCTCTGAACAGACCAAAATCACAGAGATGGGGACAAAGAGTAGTTTTCTTAGAACTCAACCTAATTGTTCCATGAAGCTATTACACCTGGGCATTTGATTGATTGTTTAAGATTTTGCAGTTTAGGAAAAGGTCTTATGGAGCCCTTTGTAGGGAAAACTCAGATAATATGCTTCATATACATATGAACATAGTATATGTTCAGACCCAACCAATCAGCACTGAAATGTTAACACATAGAAGCTGATCTGAATGCAATTCATGCCAGAAACACCACCATCTTAAGGATTATGCTATTGTATGACAACAATCACAGTATTAGATTTATATGAGCCAAGAAGGTTGTAAACTGATGATTTATTCATCAGTTGTGGAGGAGTTGATGTGTGGAGCTGAACATGAATGTCCTAACAACCATAGGTCTAATGTAACTCAATAGAAATACAAACATCTAATTGCTCAGAATGCTGTACATATGCCTGGCTAGGGAGTAGGACAATGTGACAGTTGAGCTCAATGTGAGTTGGGGGTTTTGAGTAGGAGGTGAGAGGAAATAAGAAGTAAGAGATGAGGAAAGAGAGAAGGCATGTGTGGAGGTTTGCATGTCTAGGATAAGAGAGTAATCTAGTACGGTAATTAGATAGTAATATAGAGTGTACAGTAAGCAGGAGGGAAGGAAGGACATCTGATATCCAGCTCATGTCACTGTAATCAATTATCCTGATACTCATTGAAAAGGTATAACTGTTAGTCCTAGTTAGCATAGCTGTTAGCATAAACCTGAGAACTTCAGCCAACTTCTTCCTGTAGCAACAGTAAATTAAATATGATTGGCCATCTCTTCCAAAGAGAATAGCTTTGGTGTGCTAAGGCAAGTAGGTAGCCAAGATATGTAAATGATGTTTGATCATTAAAAAAGCATTTTAAAAAAAAGAATCATAGAATCATTAAGTTTCGAAAAGACCACTAAGATCAGTCAACACCACCATCCCTACTAAACCATGTCCCAAACTGCCACATTCACACGAGTTTTTTTTGAACCAGTGATAGTGACTCTACCACTTCCATGTGCAGCCTGCTACAATTCTTCACCACTCTTCCAGTAAAGATTTTTTTCCTAATATCCAATATAAATTTCCCCTGGTGCAACTTGAGGCGATCCTATCACTAGTTATTTGGGAGAAGAGACAAGCACCCACCTCACTATGACCTCCTTTCAGGTAGCTGTAAAGACAAGGAAAGTCCAGAAGTGTCCCGAAGTACCCAGAAAAAAAAATCATAAGTACCAACAAGGACAACAGCAAATCAGAAAATAAATGTATGATTGGAACAGACTAATCACTATCAAATTATGCTTACCTAGTCTTTATTACTGAGGAAATTTACATCTACTGAGGTGACTGAGAGTTTCTGAAAAGACTCTGAGAAGGGTAGTGCCATAACCCTGCAGCACAACCCAAGACTCTCTTTCAGTTCTCAAGGGTACCCAGCAAATGGAAAAGAGCACAGAGAAATCTCACAATCCAGCACCTGGACCAGGCACCTCTTGACAGGAACAACTACAATGACGTGTCCAATTTCCCTCTGAGACTGCACCACCTCTCGCAAGTTATAGAAGAAATTATCATGGTAAACCACCTGACTTCTCTCCCTCACTACACCATGTCCTGCATGGGACATTTTATGATTAATAAAATGGGATATTTTATGATTAATAAAACTGATACATCTCTGTCTGAAGTGTTTTGTTGTCCAAATGTCTTTAGCCTCTGCACTACCATTTGGTCTTACACTGCAGCAAAAAGACAGCACGAAGTCTGTATAAACCTGCAACAATAAAGCAAGGTGCTAGTGATTTCCAAATCACTACATTTTAGTCAAAACCATTCAGGAACTTATGGCTTCCACAGTATTGTCCCGCCTCAAATGCACACAGTGCACCAATGCACACAGTTTTCTTCAAGAATTGCCCGTTTTTCCTCAGATTTAACAGTGTCTAAATATAATTTTTGTACCCTAAAGTATCATTTAATCATAAGTCTAGAAAAACAATCTGCATGTTCTCTGGACTGGTGATGACCAACATGGTCCAAGAGGAGGTGGTCAGAGCCTTGCTAGTCCAAATAAACACCTACAAGTCTATGGGGCCGGATGGGATTCGCCCAAGGGTATTGAAGGAGGTGGTGGATGTGCTAAACCCCTTTCCATAATCTTCCAGCTGTCCTGGAAGACTGGTGAAGTTCCACTGGACTGGAGGCTGGCTTATGTTGTGCCCATGATTTTAGTGTTAGAAAGGAATGGTTGGACTCGATGATCCAGTGATTCTCTTCCAACCTGGTTATTCTATGACTCTATGATTCTATGCTGATTTTCATTCTCCTGAATTATACACAAGAGTCCAACAAGGCAGAGACAGGACAGAGACTTGACCTCAAATCATATTCAAACTTATGAGTGAATTTATTTACTGGAAATTGCCTGCAATTCGAACCAATGTGCAAGCCAGCATGTAGGCAGTTTAGATTTAAGTGGGAGTTTGAGCAAAAATAGATATGTAGCCATTGTGTTCTAATATGATAAGAAGATAATAAGTCAGATTGAAAGAGACTGTGACAGGGGCTATTTCTTCTGACAGCTAATCTGATCATGTACTGTCAATCACTTTTACTTTTATTAAATTTCAATTCTGCTATGGTTAGGTTATTCACAAAATCTGTGCCAAGTTCAGAAAGAGAACCCCGTTTTGTGAATGCACCATTGTGCTTCAAAAGTAATTATTATTTTTCTTTTCTATTTCTCTCTGTGTAAATCTAAATGCATGAAGACAAAAAGAGGACTGGCTTCTAAAAATCATATATTCATTAAACTGTGGAAAGAAGACCAATGACTGTCTCAGGCACAGAAAGTACATCTCTCATCAATTTATGACAATTTAGTTGTTTAATAGAAATGCCAACATATTTCTTGTCTGTAGGAATACATTAGATATTAGTAAATATTTGGTCATACTTATTCAAAATAAATTGAAATATAAATCTGACTAGTGTTCATTTAGAAAAAATAAAGTACTAGTGTTGCTTTGCATTGCATTATTGCTGTTGGATAGGAATGATTGGACTCACTGATCCTATGGGTCTTTTCCAACCTAGTGATTCTGTGATTCTGTGAATCTGTGATTGCTGTTTTGTGGAGTGAAAGAATACATGGATGATAATAAATTCTATAAAAATACCTCCGATCACATAATTAGCTGCATTTTCAAATAGAAACCTGCAATGATGCTAAGAATTTTTCCAGTGTTTTCAACAGGAATCTCAGCCTTAGATTTGAAAAAAAAAAAAAGGTGTAAATCTTGAAATCTTACAAGGGAAACCTAATTACAGTGGATTGTATTTTGGAAGGATGATGGAAGGACAGTTTTGAGATTTATCTTTGTTATGATGAATGAAAGCAAGTAAAGATGATATATACCAGTCATCAAGATCTTTCTGTCACTTACAGGCCTTTTTAAAACCTCCTAATGCATAAATGCTGTAACAGGAGCTTAAAAGCATTGAAAGTATGAGTTGTTGAAGATAGCAGTGTAAAGAAGTACCTTTGAGATGGACAGGCGACAGATTCCATACTGAGGAGCTGGGGAAAATTACCCTATTTTTCATTATTCAGTTATCTCCTAGCTATGCCCTTGAGCAAATCACTTCTTCATGTCTCAGTTGCCCTAGCCTCTCCTTTTTTGGTGGTGGAATGAGTATCTGAGTGTTTTAACCTGACATGTCTTTTCAAATTTAATACCTATATTTCTTTTATTTTCTTCAGAAGAATTAAAATCAAAGCACGGTATGTTGTTTTTCTAAAAATTACAACTTATCATTGCCCTGATCATTTAAAAAAATAACCAAAACACTGGAATACTGAGCAGGTTGCCCCAGAGGTGTTAGATGCCCCATCCCTGGAAAGATTCAAAGCCAGGCTGGAGAGGACTCTGAGCAATCTGATCTAGTTGAAGATGTCCTTTCTCATTGCAGGGGTGTTGGACTAGATAAACTTTAAAGGTCCCTTCCATCCAAAACCATTCTATGATTCTATGGTTCTAAATTTTCCATGGGCAAAGCCTAAAAGCTGCTCTATCTTGTCATTGCTGCTTTTGTCTCCCATTCAACTGGGTTATCCTGTCCCTTGTTTAAAATGGCACATGTAACAACTACGTTAGTACTAATTCAGATTTGCAATTAAACAGTTTAAAGATCAGAACTATATGCTGACTATCCAGATTTTGTATACAGGGCAGAATTTATAAACTGAATTAGATTGACTTAAACTGCCATAGTTAAGTTTAACCAGCTCCTGCATCAGTGTTAGAAAGTTAGCATGATTTACATGTTGAAGAAATAGCTAAAATTATATATAAATCTTGACAAATGTCATTTGTTAGCAGCAAATTCACAAGTTTAGTCTGTGGTCCTCTGACAAGTGCCAGCTGGAGGGAAATTCTTATCTCAAGCAAACTGGAAAATATCTGCCACATATAGTCATATCATTAATAAGACAAACACCCACAAAACTGTGGACCCAAGGGGATGACAGAAAGATATGGCAGGGAGGTTTAAGTTGGATATTAAGAAAAGATTCTTCACTCATGGGGTGGTGGAGCACTGAAACAGGCTTCCCAGGGAAGCAGTCATGCCGCTAATTCTAACAATATTCAAGAAGCATTTGGACAGTACACTTACACATATGGTGTAAACTTGGGGACTGTCCTATGCAGGGGTAGGAATTGGACCTGATGATACTTTTGGGTCCCTTCCAACTCAGGTCATTCTGTGATTCTGTCGTTCAGTGAATCTGTGAAAACATTTTTAACACCTTGTCCTTTCTGGTGGTTTACCACAACTCACACATTTCATTTCAGGTGGTGATTCTGAACACTATATTACAAAGACTCTGGTAGCAAAGGAAAGTTTATGGAGTACAAGTATGTCCACACATAAAAAAGAGTACCTCCATGTACTATTAAAATGCTGTTCATCTGTTTTTTGTATCATTAGAAGATATTTCTAGCTTTTTGTTTGGTACCAAAAAAACATTATATTTTGAAATGCTTTTTTTATTTCAGTGTCAGAATATCCTTAAAACATAACATTTTTTTATTTCATAATGATTCTTTCAGTTTTCTGAATTTCACAACTCTATCTAGAAAGTGTTTAAACAAAATTCGCAAAGTAAATACATTGGTGACATCAACATTTTATTTTTAGTAATATTTTATTCAGTGATTGTGAAATAGGAGGTCCAGTTGAGCCTACCAATGCCCCCATTATTTCTCTATACCTATTGTTTCTATTATTTCTCTATACCTATTTCTATGGTTTCTATTATTTCTCTATACCTATTCATTACAACTATAGCAATTAATGCTTGTATTTCCCACCTGATGAAAATGTTTTGGTTTTGGAAATGCTTCCCCTCTGTCCTCTCCACCAGTTTACATTTGAGTATCTTGAAGTAGGCTTTGTTGTGAATTCACTCAAATGAAGCAGGATTTTTTAAATTTTGTTTTTGTTTTCTCCAGATCACTTTCTCTGTTCTTACTTATGGACAAGATTTGAAGTAGTTATATCTATTACACAAAAAAAAAAAAAAAAAAAAAAAAAAAATCCTTCAGTTTGGTTAATCTAATTAAATTAATCCACTAGTAAAAATAACAAAGCACAATTTTAACCTAAGTTACAATTTCAGGGCGATCATAAATTGAATGTGAACTTCTAATTGGATCTGAAACCTAAGCAATTCTCTCTACTTGACTTACTTTATTCTTGACTAATCGAATCAGATGTGCAATCCTGATCTAAGAACATGTCTTTTTATCCAGAGTCCTATAGCATTAACGTTTTTTACTTTGTTCTGTGTCTGGCTAACATTAAAAGCAGAAAGTTCCATACTTGAAATCTCTGAACCACAAGTTAAACCTGTTGCAACCTAAAGACCTTGTGGGCTTATATAAAATGTAGGATAAATTATTTGATTCAATAGGTCTGCAGATTAGACCAATAATTGAAAACTATAATTCATAAACTAGATGGCAAGTAGTACATGTGTGAAATTGCACACAAAGATAAGTAGCAGCATACAAAGGTCATGACAATAATGAAATAATTTAAATTGTACTCTATAAAAATACAAGCAATGTTTCAGAAGTTTTGAGTCAACACCATAACCAGCATCAGGGCGCGCCAGCATATATTCAAGAGTAGATGTCATAAACTATGGGGTCCTTTTCTAGGGAGGGCAAACTGATGTTCATCTTGCTTCTTAATTAGTATATTCATATTCCTCCCTGATTGCAACTGATTCTGACAGAAGGTCTGTTCTCAAATATTCATGTGAGTGACTCCAACTCCTGAGACAAGCAGTTTAGCTGAAGTTCTTCCAGAACTTCCAGATAAAATTTTCTCCCCTCTTTTCCCTTGTCAAGTTCTCATCCTTGTATATCTTGCTTGTTTACAGCACAGAGTCTATTAAAACATTGTGGTGCTAAGCAGTAAATATATTTTTTTCTGATCAGTCAATTTTGCTGAATAATGGAAATAAATTACCTGCATAGACATTATATTCTGCCTCACACACTCAATACACCTGGTTGATATATTTATGCAATAAAAATATTATTTTAACAATATTTTATTTGTAAAGCTTTCCATGAGATCAATTGCTTTAATTTTTTTCTTCACACCTTATGTTCTTTTTCCCAGGACCAAAACAAAACACAGATTTAGGCACAGAGCTAGCATCTCCTCCCCCAAAGCCTACTCTCAAAAGCTCAAGTGAATCACTGTGCTTTCAAGCATGAAACAATTGAACAGCCAAACTTGACTATTCGTTTTTTCCTCAGGGCAGAATTTGCTAACAGCAAGCTCCTGGGTTTAAAATGCAGTCTTCTGGGAATATCAAGTTTTTCTTAAAAATGAAAACCAAAAATAAATCTCTTAAGTGGCAAGAGTGTAGTGATACAGATCACGTACAAAATACAGTCACTGCAGTGAAGAAAATGTTGAATGCAATATTGGAGCTAATTTTACAGTTGAAAGTGATTTTTGAACCCTATGGGGTCCAAATCCTACAAGAAAATAAAGCATATGACTTAATAACTTCTTCATTGACGCAGTCAAAAATAAAATTATTTGAACTCCAGCTTGTAACCCAAGACTGGTGACTGAACTGATGAAAGAGCAGTCAATCTATTCCAAGCACCTCTGAACATTATCAGAAATGAAGCATGAACTTTATTTATAGTCCTGCCATTTGGATACTGACATGTGTTCTAGAAAAGTGATTTAGATTTCCATGTCATTTAGTAACAATACTTAAACCTTTCTGAAAGAATTTTTTACATAATATGTTAGCTTCTCTCACCCTGAAATAATTTTTGGGCAGCATGACTGCATATGATAATTCAGCACTGTAATGAATATTGTTTGATAATTTTTTGGTAAAACAAGCAATAATAAAATTTTACTTATTAAATATTTACCCACTTGTATGAAGGAAAGGGTCATTGGACATTGGAACAGGTGCCCAGGGAGGTGGTTGAGTCACATGAGGTACTGAAGAGCATGGTTTAATGGTTGATAAGAATGGTTGGACTTGATGATCCTGGGGGTCTTTTCCAGTAATTCTGTGTAATTCTGTGTGATTATACATTTATCAAAGTATTGAGAATCTGTTATTAATTCAGTGGTTCGAATATGTCCAGTCAGAGGACTCAGTCATATTTCAGTGACGAGAACATCATGTATTTCTATTAGACCTAAGGCAAGGTACTTACCAGTGTGGTTATGTGTGTTGGACACTGACGCTAGGAAAAGGATTTCTATGTGCGCCTTTGGAAGACTCTATTAAAAATTTCCTGATCTTCTCTCTGTTTCATTTTATCCCTTGGTCATCTGTATCAATGATATCCTATCACTTGTTTTAAACTGTGAGGAATAAAAGGACACATTTCCCTCAAGAAACAAAGAGAATCTATGCCCATATTTACAGTGTGCTTTCAAAGCAGCCAATATTATGTAGAAAAGATGTTTCTAGCTGACATTCTTCAGTTCTATATGGCTGAAGTGGATGTCACTCCTTTTAGCACTGAGGTAGATGGATGGTTGTAGGAATAAAGAGAATAATCTGGAAGAAATAACTACAATTACATTTTCCTTGTCTCTACTCTAAGAGACTTGTAGATGGAGATATGGTGAAAAACAGTTGCAGTACTTGAAAAATTAGGAGTTTTAAATTAAAATCATGGCTCTACCTGATGGGGGAAAAAAGAATACATATTTATTACAAAGTGTCTTTCTTTCCAGGTAAAATTAGTTTTTATTTGCCACTTGGTAAAAATGTATATCCCTTTCTTTAGTCCACCTTAGAGGCTGTACAGTAATTTGTTAGAGCATACTACTTTGAGGACAAATGTAAACTCACAGTAGCTTCAAAATAGGTATGAAGAGAAAAACATTTCCCCAAAGCTAAATAAATGCAGACTATCAGGGTGTCTGAGGTTTATTTCTATCTGTCTTCCAGAAGCTGGACTCCAAATATGAAACTTAAAACGAAACATTTTCTAGGTCAAAACTGTGCCGGGACCTGAGCCATAGAAGTTCATTAAAATCATTTAAGGTCACTCATGCATTTTCAGTTCAATAGGGGATTATAAAACTACCACCATAGGCAAGCTGTTAAATGAGTTAGTCTATATTCAGTTGACATTAGACTTTAAAGAGATCTTCCACACGTGATTCTTTCATTTCTGAAACACCCTTAAAATAGTTGATGTTACAATTTGTTTGGAGTTTTAGATGTTCTTTTGTGCTTTTTTTAAAGTTTTTTTTTATTAGTTGCTTATTTGACATCCTTTCTTTATTAGTCAGACACATCTATATCTTTCTTAATGAAATACCTTTGAAAACTATTTCTTTTTCAAGCTGTAATTATTTATTTCCTTTTAAATATCTAGCAGGTTTCAGCAGCATTATTACAGCAGTGCCAAAGTCTAAACTTCTGATAATGTATTTAAGCTGCAGAGGGGCTTTGAAATTATGACAGTGACAAAAGTAAAGCTTTTGGGAGCTAGAAGAGGGGAGAAGACAAAAACAAGGAAGAAGATTGGAGAGTGCTAGTCAGCAGAAGATATAAAGAGAAATGCGAAACCTTTTGACAAGTAAAAAACTCCTGAAAGCTGCAGACTGAGAATACACAAGAAATTTTTATTTCCTTTTGAGCACTGCCCAAGGGGAGTGCTTTGATACAGAAATGATGTGCAGATAATCTAAAGCTATGCTGTCCTTACCGGCACTGTAAACAAGGTGAGTGAAGGCCTGAATATTAGACTGAACTATGTAATTTTTTGTCCAGTTTTGACTGACTTCTGTTTATTATGGTTGCTAAATTAGTGGAATACTGATTTGGCATTTAGAAGTCTGGTGAACACTTCTTTGTTCTCTTTTTCCCCCATCCTGAGACTAAGGTCTTTAGGGACCATGGAAGATGTTAGGCTACTGAGTAAAGGCTGTGCACCCTGTTCTGATATGGTCTGTCCTGTGCGCATTGAGGCAGTGGGAACAAGAGTGGACAGAAAATCCAACTGAAGTAGAAACAAGGAGTTGAGTTGCTGGGCTGGCTGTGTGACATGTGCCCAGGGGTTACAGCTCCGGTAGGTGTTTGAACTAAGCAGGAAGTTTTGCACCAATTAAAACTTGACCTGTGGGGTTGGCACATGGTGTCTCCATGATAAAATTTGCAGGGGTTTTTTTTTAAGTCTGTTTAGCCTTGTTTGTACTCAGATACTGTAAATTCCAGCTACATGCCTTAAGCCATATGCCCTCTCCTGCTTCTATTTTCTTCCCCAGTGACTTTGTAGCTGTATCTAATATTTAACTTCAGAATCAACTTCCATGTCAAAAGGAAGTATGGTACAACGGTTTTCACATTTTTTTTTCCTGTTGAAATCTCACAGAGTAAAATACTTACTGTGTGTCGTTGAGAGTCCATTTAATCTCTTAGTGTCTTGATACTCCAATCAAAAATGCTACTATCAGATTTTTTGTTTTACAGTACTGTCAGTTACTTTGATGATCTGGTGGTTAGGGATCTCAAAAAATTTAGGAAAAAGTGGACTAATATTATATATATGAGTACCTACAGGATTAAGAATTTAAAGACCTCCTTTTCAAGGTACAATTGATACATAAATACCATATATTCTGAATGGCATTGCAAGGAATAAGGTTCTCATAACAAGGAAAACATCCCTTTAGTAATATACTACTAGTTGTTTTGCAATTCATGACTAGTCGGTTCATTTGCATTTATGTATTTCAATATATAGTAGAGCTAACAATATTAGACACACCACACTCAACAGTTTCTTGGATTGAATAACAGAACTTAAAATGAAGTTTAGATTTTCCAGTTAACCTCAAGACAGAAATATTTTTTTTAATCAGATTTGACTGTGATTGCACAGGAAACCCAAGAAGTTGAAAACCAGACTAGTTCACTCTGTATTGCTTTAGAGGCATTACTTTTATGTCTCTATTATGGTGACCTGATGGCCTTATATTATGTTTATGCAGAAAATGAGACCCTTTCAACTAAGTCAGGGTGTTTTTCAAACCACTTTTCTGTCATATTCCTGGTTAGCTTGTATATATTTGACTTCATTGATTAGATGTTACTACATTACACTATATGTATCTGATACTGGTCAGGAAAAAACTCTTTTGAAATCAGACCTTTTCAGGTTAGTATTTATATTGTGAGTATAGTCGTTATATTTTGACAAAAAAAAACCAGGTTATCATTGGTGTAGTTTAACTTCAGATATGTATTTTCAGTAGGATTTTCAAGATACATTCCTACATGTAAAAAATATAAACTCTGTAAATAAATATATATATAAAATAAACACTTGCACTTCCTTTTTTGTCTGCTAATGTTACAACACACTTTTAAAGATGTGGTAACTATTTGTGACGTGCTGAAAATTACACACATAATAAGGAAGTGGTTTTTTCTAAAGTCAGTGATTCAAATTATTCAGTTTAATCTGGTAGATACAGTAAAATGTATTTAGATAATTGCTGTGAGTGTTAGAGGGACTAGGTTCTTAAATATTCAGCATCCTAGATACAGTCTAACTAGCTTCTATAAAAAGTACTCATTTTAAGAGTATTTCTGCAAACTTACAAGGTGTGCTTGTCAAATAGTATTCGTGTGATTTGAGTCCATCTGCAGGAAGAAATTGTGTAGATCGTATAATAGTGATACGCATAGTAGTGATACATATAGTATAGATTGATCATAGTAGTATAGTACGTATTGTGATACAGTCTTAATAGGGCTCCCACAGAAGAAAGCCAACTTGTATCCTATCTCATCTCAAATTTCTCGTGGTTAATTTAGAAGTATTAGACTTTGGAGAGGTGAAGAACAGGAGATGGAAAATATATACTATACAAAAATGCATGTGTTTAAGTAGTACATGCAAATAGTTTTTCATAAAAAGGTTTGCAGAAAACAAAAAGCTATTTTTAAATAGATTAAGACTTTGATTAGTTGCCAGTAACAGATGTAAAACACATTTTGTACTTCCTAAAAATTATTCTCTTAGATTCTGATCAAAATTTTCCTTACAGAACATAAAGGAAGCAGGCAAATTTAATTGAACTGCATGTTGTATGCAAAATGGAATTATATATACATATATATAATTTGTAAAACAAAGGACTTTAATCTGCCAATTTGGATTTGGAAAAAGAAATGGAACTTTGAACTACAATGTAATATAAGTACAAAACGTATAACTTTTTTTAGCAAAGCTTTCTGAACTTGGTAACAGAACGTGTCTCATAGGTGTTTCGATCCACCTTACTCAAGAAAGGTCTGTCAGACCCTCACACATCTTCACAACATTTGCTCTGAGAGAGTGCACAATGAATTGTTTATCACGTCTTTTTCAGAGTCATACAAGGCCAAGCTGTCAGTTTAGTTAGAACAAATATCTCAGCTCCCTCGTTTTCCCCATGATACGCTTTCCAGTGTAGCCTTGCAAATTGTATTTGTATGTTCATGCAAACATCTCCACTGAAGCTTTCTATATTTAAATACAAGTCAGTTATTTACAAGGACTGAAGCTTTGGCTGGAGTCTTTTTCTCCACTGTAGGGCAGGTGAAACAGTTGCATTGTGATACCAAAGTAGTACCTGTCTCAGATCTTGTTTTCTGTGGTCAACAGGACCCTGTTATTACACTGGGAAGGTAGAGAGGAATTAAGTAAGTAGAAATATAGATTAAAAAATGGAAAAGAGAGAGAAGAAGTAATGGGATTCCATAGCTTTAATGGAATAATGCTGCAGAAGTAGAAACTATATCAGAAACCAAGTGGCAGAAACAGTAACAATCACGTACATTCAGTTCTGCATTTGTACTTTAAATTAAATATCTCAGTAGAGAATGAACAAATAACTTGCCAAGTACCATATGTTCTAAAAAGACCTTAGTCATTCCTCTCTGACTTAATTTTCTCAGGGCACTATACATCTCCCAGCTGCTTCGTCCACAGTCAGTAATTCCATATTCTACCCAAGAAAAATGGTTCTATAGAGTCAGAAAACACATAGACCCCCCCTTAAATCTGTTTTAAAGTTTGTGTTGTTTGCATGTCTGATCCAGGTGTAAGAAGTGGTGGTTCAAATACAAGATCTGACTCTATACAGGCACATCAACAGAAAAGAAAAGAAATTCAAGGACAAACGTGGGACAGTTGCCATATTCCCTTCCAGAGGTGAAAAGATTTTTTTAATGGTATGCTATATTCAGATATGTCAGGGACACTTCAGCTTTACGTCATTAAAACTTTCTCAATGTTTTTGAACTGTTTACAGCTGTAGCATCTTTTGCTGTGATAAAAAGAACATAAGAAAATTGAAATTTAGCCACCTTTTAGCACCTTGTGAGGAATCCAGGCATCAGAATCTCAGTCTTCTGAAAGGAAGAGTCAAGAACAAGTAAATCTGGCAGCTGAAAGTTTTTTATGAAGTAAATTTCACTGCTGAGGACCCTGTTTTCCAAACACAGATACCCATGCTGAGTGTTTGAGGTAAACTTTGTGAATTGTCTCTATATGTGTTCAACTCATAGGTTCATCTTTTTTCCATCTCATTCACTGTAACAGACAAGCTTTGAATACTACCATGCTAAATCAAACCTGAATAACTGTCCTCTTCAAATTCTGCACATCCACATAAGAGAAATAGGAGACATATAGCAGAACTTTTAAGTTAAAGTAGCTTTTGTCTCTATGGAAAATATCCAAGGGCCAAAATTAAAATACATATATTTATTGTTTACAAGAGAAATAAGAAACAGAATTGTGTCATTAGTTACTTGCACACAATATGAAAATAAATTCCACTTCACACCAAATTGTATGGGGAAATGACAATAACAAGTTAAAATCTCTGTTTTGTAGATAATCTTAAAAAACTAAGGTATATAAAAATGAACTTGTGATTTCTAAAAAATACATGCACACATAGAACGTACACTAAATATAGATATGTAGGTAGAGATAAATATATATATAACTGTGTATATATATATATTCAACATGCACAAGATAAGGCAAGAAAATATTTATCATTACTATTTGATTTGCAAATAACTTGCCTTGTCTTACATAATATTGAAAGTAGTCAGCAATAGTTTGGAAGATATTACAAGTTTCAGAATAGCAGACACGGTCAGTTTTGGCTAAGGCATGTACGTTAAACTCTATGTGAACTAATTTAGCTCACAAAGGTCTTTGCTACACAAAGGCTAAAGCTTTTAGTACATTCATTGGTAATGAGGCCACAAATACTGCTCTGACAATTTAATGATAGGTTTTTATTGTGGTCTTTGTAGTATAAGCTAGAGTAACTCGGTAGTGTATTTTAACACTATTTTATGGTGTTTATTAAACTGCTATTCTACAAGTGCAAATTCCACAGAAGTTACTTTACTTTGTATGTTTGACCTATTGGATTTAACAAATTTATTGTTTGTGGACATTCAGTGCAGTACACAAAAAATTTATTTAGCATCCCTATGAGGCAGCAATAGTTACTCTCAAAGACTTAACTTCATCTCATGCTGGTTTTATACCCAGCACAAAAGGACAGAAGATCAAATATAAATGACAGTGCTGAAATTAATGGAGTAACAAATGTAAGCCTTCCTGTTCTGTGCCTTGAGACTATGCAGTCTGTAGAGCCATTATGTCAGATAAAAACACCTCCCCTTTATGGGAGACAGAAATTTGAAAATAGAAAGCTTCATTAAGTGGGGTTACTGGTGTTTGTCTTTTATTATGAATGAAACTGGAAGGCAATGCCAGTCAATCAGGTATTGTCATATGTGAACTGTGAAGTTAAGAGGTAAACACTAGGAAGCATGAGAAACCAAAACCAGTTTGTTGTTTGCGTTTCACTATAAACACTGCACTCTAGTAATTACCTATAGACATTACCTGTAGATAATTAACTCTGTAGTTATATAATATCATGTAATATCTTGTGTTCCTGCATAGGCATTGTGTTGTGATTTATTTATGTATATTTTTAATTTCTACATTGTTACTTTCCAAAGTCCATGTTGTTCCTGTATAAGTCAAGTGCACAGCCTGGGCAACAAAACTGTTTCACAGTGGACTAAAAAGATTATAGCATCAGCAGGGCTGGAATCCTAAGTGAAATGCATGCGAAGTCTAAAAGATTTTTCTAACAGTAGAGACTGCATACAGTATAGTGAACAATTATTTATTTAAGAAATTAAAAATGTTCACTCACAAGTTTCTATTCTTTTTTTAGATGCTAGTACAGCATAGATATACAATTCAGTACTATTAGGAAAAAAATCTACATCTTCATATGTTAAAATACATATTTTAAGGAATTTTTAATTTTAAAAGACACTATTAAAAAAATTACAGGTATGCCAGCTTCTTTGAGCTACCTTAAGATAACAATTTTTTGCTTGGACGCTTTCAGTACTGCATATTCTTAATTCTAGCAATGTGGATTATATAGTATAAAGAATTAATGTAAAAACATGTTAAACCCATCATTTTTTAAAGCACTACTATTTCTATATCTATGCATAGTAAAATATGTAGTGTATATACATACACTACACAGACAATGCGTACATACTTGCAGATACTTCTCCAAACTATATACATATAATAATAAAAATATTCTTCGATTACAAACTGCTGAAGATTTTTTAGAGCACAGAATTTATTTGCTGAAATGTGTCCATTCAATGTAAATGAAAACTAGGATCTAAAATGGGAACTACTGAAAACTTTCAGAGTCACAAAAAGAAAGGAACCACCTGCTGCTGTCGATAATACTGTTTGACACAGTCTTCCTGAACTGGATTCTGTATGTATTAATCAGTTAATAATTTATTCACCCCCCCCCCACCCCCCGAATTACTGGAATCTTTTGATAACTGATCTATTCCTTTCAAAAGGAAAATATCTACATTATGTCTTGTGTCAAAGGCTAACTTTGTTAAAACAGTAAGTAACTCAATTGAGAAAATTAAAGGCCTGTGATTTATTTTAGAACAACTGTTTTTATGTCTGTTGTGCAAATGCTACCATTCTTTCTTTAGACTGATAAAATGTCAGGAAGGGCATAGAGAACTACCACTCTTCCCAGAAATCCCTCTTCATCATCAGTGCACTCTTACTGATAATTTCTGATTCAGTATTTGCTGCTTTGGTACATTTGTAGGTCATAAATAATCTGCTGAACCTGTGTTATTCAATGTTCACATAATCAATATGAAACATTAGCACATACATAGAGGATACATCCAAGCTGTGGTCGTATTGAACTTTTTTAATTAGCAAGACTCCTAAATTAATTCTCTCCAGATTTCAGATTGATAACTACATGCAATAACGACTTTCTGAGCACATCAGCATAAAGGTCTTGTAAACCAAATCATGATGAAATTATCCTTTAGTACTCGAGTCACCTTCATTATTTATATACAGATTTAAGAAACTGAGAGTGTGGTCTAGAACTAGAGTTATTTAAACAAAGAAAGGTCTTGTGAGCATAGAGTTCATGGATGAGAGCTTACTTCTCTTGCCAAGGAAGCAGTGTACTAATCTTTTGTATCAGAGAGCTTCTTATTCATGCGTATTTACTTACCCGTAAAGGTCTTGAACTTGCTCCTCTAAAGTCAATTGGAGTTTATCTTCTGTATGGAAATAATCAGTCTGGCAGCTAAACTAATCTGAAATTCCTGTCCCTGCCTTGATGTTGAAGTCAAGAATCGGTAGACCTAATTGCAAAAAACTATGGTAAAATTCTCTTAAGAATCCCTAATGTATATTACCTGTAGATTATTCTGAACTGGCAGAGTTGAAAAATACATTCAAAGAGCTATTTGAAAAGCAATCTTGCAAATAATTCTGAGTTCTTTTTAAAATAATGTTTCTAACCACAATCAAGTTAAAGAAATTGCCCACTGAATTATATGGTGATCAGATTACTGGTATCTATCACAATTCATTGTATATGATGCCTACAGGGATATCTGCTGTGTACATTGCCAGTATTATTAGGATTGATTCATGATGAATAATTGAAGCTTAAGACTTAAAATGAATTGTTTCTCATTATTTTAAGTATCCAATTGCTATGAATTCCTTCAGCATTATTGAAAGAGTTATACGGTTAATGACAAAAATCTAAGTACAGCTTTGAAGAACACATTTATTTTGCTATACTATAAAATGTTATGTGGAATAATAAAACTCCTAACAGTCTTAATATACTGCACATCACACTTCAAAAAAACCCCCAAAAAAACTCCCCCAAAAAACCCCAAAAGCAAAAGCCAGAAAAAAAATAATGAAATCCTAATGCACACATGCTTTTAAAACCTGTTAAATGAATAACAATAGAGCTCGTTTCCCTGAACTATGTGTGTGATTGAAGCTTTCACAGGAAACAGAGGAAGAAGAGTGAAGAAGAATGAAAAAGATAAATTCTTTCATATACTTACTGAGTGGTGGTCAGGACACAGAATTAAAATGTGATCAAGAGCCTCCTTTTATTATTTTATAATAATAAGCATAGTTTAACTTGCAGGAAATCTTTATACTGTTTGAAAAGACCAGGAAGCTTATCAAGATTACATTTTGAATAATATAAATTTTCTGTGTGATAATTGCTGGGGAATGCCAAAGTCAGAGACCACTGGGGCAAGACAGCTATGAGGAAGCTGCTGTTACCAGCTCAGGCAATATGAATGCAATGAAGATGGTGGCAGTTCTAAGGGTGGAAGGGACTGACCGAACAAGATAACGGAGGGGAGGGTGTGCTCAAGCGAAATGGCTGTTTGTATGATGAAATAATAATAATAGTTAAAAAAAAGAAACTCTGGTTGAAAATAGACATTTGACAACAAAATCTTTCCTTCATCTCAAGAACACTTCTTTTGAAAGTTGTTTACTCCCAGACGGAAGATGTTCTGTAAAGAGTATCTGAACTGCTTGCAAAAAATATCTTTAAGAATAAAAGTATGGTATCTACTCCTTTGTTTATCTGGTGGTTACTTTTTTCCAAGTGATTGTCTTGGCACAACCTGTTAATTGCATCATCCTACCTACCCTAAAGCCAGTGCACAAATCATATGCAAGCATCATGGAGTGGAGACATTCTGTCCACTTTAGAGAAAAGTATGTGTTATCAGGACCTTGCAAACAGCAACAGAAATTTTTCAGACCACTGAAAGAGACACCATTACAAAGAAGTGCTGCATAGAAGATTCAAACTATTTTTGTTGTGCTCTTGTCTTATGTGTATAATGAAAACCACCTTATCTCCAACTGTGTTGCTAATTCTTTGCATGTAGAAGTGCTCCTGAGTATCTCTTAGCCACATATGTTGCCCTATCTCCAAGTGGTTGTTGTGAACAACTACAAAAGAAGCCATCAGGATAGAGGTATGAGTGAATGAAGGATTGTTAAAGGTACACTGAGCATATGAAGACTAAGTTCCTGTATAGACCTGTAGGTGCTCACATGGTCTGTATTCTAAGCTTACTGAGTTGTGCTCGCATGGCACCAAGGCTTCTGTAGCAGAAGCTGAACAGAACAAAAAATGCAGTAGTTTATGACTTTTACATGCAAATGAATGGACTGTCTCAGTAACTCCAGCAGAGAGCTCAGTTGCTACAGTGCATATGGAATTTGGCCTGTAGAGTTTGTGAATGAAGTAAAACAACAAGGAAAAGGTGAGATTAGAAAGATCTATGAAAAGAGAGGCTATGATCGATTGGAATTTTTTAACTGTGGATCAACTGTCTACAAGTCTCTTCTGCTGGGGAGCACTCTAATCCTAGCTTATCCATAAGAATAATTAAATATCTATACAGTAGATTACATATTCCACAAATATAAAGTACTTTATAACCATGTATGGATGATGATTTAATTCTGGCTGACAGAGAAGGACATTATGTTTTCAGCTAAAAGTAGTACTTCTAGCACAGGTCTTTCGCACCATGGGATTATCCTCAGACAGCTTTGTTTATCTTGCATAATGGAAAAGGATCATAACACAATGTGTTGTGTCTTTAGGCAGCAGCTGTGCAATTTATATTTACAATGCTAAACTTCCTATTTATTTTGCAGCTCACCTTCTGAACTTGCCTCCTGCCAGGTACTGTATTAAAGATGAGGTATATTTCCAGAAAGCTTTTGTGCCCTCCGTCTATATGTTGATGAAATTATGACAACTATTAACTACTAAGCAATAAAATCTTACACCTTCACACCTCTTGAATCTATTAGTTTAAAGACATTGTTTTCATGAAACTATATGAAAGAGTAAAAAAAAAATAATATACTCTCGATTTTATCCTTTACATTTTTATTGGGTTTTTTGGTCATCTTCATTATGCCTTCACAGCAGTGCTTAATGTTGCAAAGACACACTCAAACAGAAACTAATAACTTTTACACAATTAGATGTCAGAAGATTCATCATCAGAGTTAGAGGTGACCTATAACATCTTCTTGCGAGGAATTTAGAATTATTTCAAGGATCAAAGGAGGAAAATTCCCCAAAGAATTGGTTTTTTATTCCTGGGAATCAGAGTTTAAGGGCTTCACGTAAACACAGAAATGAGGTGAAACTGACAATGAATGTAATCTTCTGAGAAAGCAATTTGTAGTTCAATAAATACCATTGGATTAGATTTTTGCAATTATTCCTTTGAGATACTCGACCAGTATCATCTGAGATAGAGACACAAAATTTTCAAGCTGTCTTGCATACAGTTTCTCTATTCGAGTTAGTATTGAGTCAAGAATCTGGAACCAAATTCAAATCTGCCTAAACACCAGGGCTTTTGTTTTGGTCGTAGCAGTAGCATCCACAGAGAAAAGTGTTTATTTCTGGTGCCACTGCTACAATCAGGCTTGATTGATTAGGTCTGTTATTCTGAATTTGATCTTAAGATCAAATATTATTTAAGTTTTTACTATCAAAGTTGTATTTTTATAAAAAAATTTAGTATTAACTCTCTCAAAAACTGTGAAGTCTTATTTCTTAGTTGGGTTTTTTTTCAGCTAAATCTCATCCAAAAAATAGTGTTGCGTGTTTGGATTGGAATTTTTGTTCGTTTGCTGCAGACGTTTGTTTGTTTGTTTTTAATACGGCAAAGGGACACAGAGATCTCTCGAGATCTGCTTAAAATTTTGTTTATTTAGCAAGATATCCAGCTATCCTTGTCTTCTGGAGACACACAAGATACCACACAAACTTGTTGCGAAAAAGTATTATGTTTGGAAACTTGTACTACCCAATGGCTAAATGTCAGAATGAATGCTATGTTGGTTTCACTTATATATGCATATATACAAACTCAATATGTGTCTTTATTTTATTATTACCTTACACCTTTGCTTTCCCACTATGTAGTACTCTAAAATGGCATATTCACTGTCATCTTCAAAGTAAGAATACAATTCAGTATTGCATTGTGATCTTTTTCTGACTGCGAGAGACAGTGTCAGCTGCACACCAGCCAATAACTTATTGAATAAGCTTTATCAATTGATATAATTTGTGCTTTCACAAGGCTGATGGTAATTTTTAATTACATAAAAAGAAAAGAGGCAGTAAGTGACATTAGTCACTTTAGAAAAGTGACTTTAGAAAATCTTGAATCCATCATCCCAACCCATTGTCTTGTAGCATCATACAGAAATAATCCTTCCAAACATGTCCTGGACATGCAATAGTCTACAGACTAACTTAGCTTGGTTTGTATAGTTTAGAAGAAAAAGAGTATTCTTTCAAAAAACAGAGTATGTAATTAGGTTATTTGATGAAAAGTGAAATGTGAGGGACTGGATATCTTTTCTGTTCGGTGCTATAGCTTTAAATGCAGGTTTTGTGACTATGCAGCATTCACATTTCTTATAAACTCTTTTAACTGATTGCTTAATCAGCGAATGGTGGAAGTAACCTTTCTCTCTTTTCTGTTCTATTTACAGTCCCCTGGGTAGTGACTAGCATTATTTGGAGCAGGAGGTCCATTAGGCTCAGTAACACACGGCTGATTCAGAAGGCTGCAGTCTTCAGAGATTATGACTTCTCACTTTAATGTGTCTCACTTCAATGAGAACAGAGGTGCTTTGTTTAGTTTCTAATTTGAAAATCTGTTCAACATGTGGTGTCACACGGTGCCTAGATATCCAAGGAATCCTTGGACCTTTAAGAGCAGATAAATAATTGCTCAAAATTTTTCACTGTAGATCTTCTGCACTATTTTTTTGTCTCTGTGACCAGGAAGTAAGGAATAGGTGTTTTTTCTATGGTTGGATAAACCAACTGGGATTTTTAATGAACAACAATATATAATGAGACTCCAGATGCTTCAGAATTTTAAGTCATGAATTAAATTCCACTTCCGAAACTTTCTTTGTCTAGTCACTAATTTAATGCACATACACTTTCTTTTTTCAGAGTTCAACTGTGCTGAGAAGAATATCAATACTGATTTCTTTCTCAACTTCAAAAAAGTTTAAAGAACATTTATGCTGTTATATGTAGAGAGGTTGTAGAGAGGAGGGAGCTGACCTCTTCTCCCAAGTAACAGGGGTCAGGACAAGAGGAAATGGCCTCAAGATCCACCAGGGAAGGTTTAGGCTGGACATGAGGAAAAATTTGTTCACAGAAAGGGTCATTGGGCACTAGAACAGGCTACCCAGGGAGGTGGTTGAGTCACCTTCCCTGGAGGTGTTTAAGGCATGGGTGGACGAGGTCCTGAGGGACATGGTTTAGTGTTAGATAGGAATGGTTGGACTTGATGGTCCAGTGGATCTCTTCCAACCTGGTTACTCTATGATTCTATGTAAAAATGCATGACAAATTGACATCTCTTTTTCCTTCACTTTCACTGCAACAATTTCTCTTGTTCTTTTACAACCAAAAGAGCAGCATCTAAATAGATGAACTGCATCTAATGTAAACACTTCCACTGTGTCCTTAACAGTAATGCGGGTGAGTAAGATCAAATATTTTAATTGTAATTAATTCTAGGTTTTGTGGCTGTTGAAACAATAGTTGCATATTGATAACTCCAAGTGGCTTTAGAATTGATGAAAGAAATACTTTCTGTGACAAAGGGACATTCTTCCTGGAATGAAGGTACTTTCTTTTGACTTTTGAATCAAATATAGTATGAGTTATATTAAGTTTCTTATGGTTTGGATATAAAATTAAGCAAATCCTGAGAAAAGAATACAACTTAAATTCATAAATTCTTGCCTATAAGTTCTAATAAAAGCTCTATCACCAAAGACGTCTATTATCATTTTGGGAACTAGTCAGAGCAAGCTTCCCATAGATGAATATACAGATGGACATCAAAATCAATGAAACACAGCATTCAAATAATTTAAATGATGATTAATTATTTTTTGTATCTAACAAAAAGAGATCCATAAAATACACCTTTTCCTTGGTACAGCCCTTACAGGTTCAAATTCCCAGACAACTCTTTGCAGGACAGGAAGGAATGACCCAACAGCCCTTTCTTCTACATAGAGAAACTGAACTGTTCCTTCTTCCTGGTTATCTCTTTTCAAAAAACTTGTGAGAAGTTGACCATTCATGGCTACCTAATTCAACCTCTAATCATACTATAAAATATTCAAATTTGACCAAATGCTAATGATCCAATTCCAACTTAAGTATCAAAATCAAACCTAGTGACAAAAATTATAGAATATAACATTACAAGAATGGGAATTGTTTGTGATAAGACAAGTGGGAAAAATATTATAGTTATATTATATCATATAAAATGATTCATTAAATAGAAGCTAAAACCATTTAACACAGGAAAGGTGTTACAGTTATTGCTAAAAATGTGAAAAGTAATTCAGGTTAAGAGTCAAGAGGGAGAGAACAAGACTGGACTTAATACATACTGTTCTGTGTTATTGCCCAAAGAAATTGGAGAAATTTTGAGCCATATCAGAAGGTATTTTATTGTGAATTGCTTTTTCTGTTTTCAAAGAACTTTGTTTTCAGCAGTGACTAAGTGCTTGCTGTAAACTTAGGAATACAAAATTAAATAACATTATGCAATGAAACTAGGTTTCTAGTTTAACATCATTCCGTTTCTAGCGATGAAACTGGGGAGGGTAGGGGGTTGTTTAGTTGGATGCTCTTTGTTTTTCATTACATCCGTTTATTTACTGAATTTTTGAAACCTATATTTAAAACTACAGATTATTCTTCAACTTTTGATAATAACTAAGCTTGGACTAGTCATTATTACAGTCTGCTTAGCAGGAAAATTGAGTTTTCCCTTGTAAAAAAAGTCTTAGACGTTAGTTACCGTCGTTATTACAGTCTACTTAGCAGGAAAATTGAATTTTTCCTTGTAAAAATGTCTTAGACTCTTTTGCCAAATTTACTATAGTTTCTCTACTCAGTTCATTAAAGAAACCTAAACAAACTGAAAAAAGAGAGTAGTTTTCATTAATAATGTTGCCAGAAAAGACTTGATTATGGTTTATTTACAGGTGAAATATCTTTCAAACATCAGCCTTTGTGACAGTGAGAAAATGTAACTAAAGGTTTCGATTTTAGGTCAAATCCGCCAAACTACATATGTAAGAAATCTTTCAATGCACATGGGCACTGCATTTATTTTATACTCAGTTTTTAAGTGTTGCACAAAATGAGGCATTTTTCTGACCATGTCTACATTAATAAACTTTAAGATATCATCAGGACCAGTTTGTAAAGCAACATAATTTGTGTTAGATACCCAGAATCTGCTCTGTTTATGTTTTGGTGTGACTCTGGCTTGGACTAGCCTTACTCTCATTGTCTGAGAAGAATGTCCATTCATGGCGATTTTCTTGTGCTTCTCTCCCAGTTTAATTTAATCCAAATTAAATCTATTTACATGATCCACAGTGTGAACCCAGGCACACTAAATGGAACACTGGAAAAATCAACTTCAAAAGAGTAATTCCTGATCTTAAATCTTATATTCACATGCTAACCTAAATGAATCCTCTGGTAAAACATTGATTTCAATCCTGTTCTTCTTGCATTATGTAGTTATACTGATGGTTTGTAAGCTGCTAAAGAAAGAACATTTTTGAAAGGGATACTAATAGAATTTGAAACAGAAAGAACCTTTAAGAGATAATGAAAGAAAACTCCCAAACTTATGAAAAGTACAGGACCACTGTCTTTTCAACGCAGTTATCCATCTAGTCCAGTGCTGTATCTGTGACAATGACTAGAACTTGGAAAAGTCAACTGAAGTAATAAAAAACACACAGATTGAGCTCTCTACTGACCTTGTCAGTGAGGATAAGCATCTCTTTTGTTTTGATTGTGTAACTGTTGATGTTTTAAGTAATTATTCAAAATGCATTTTCTTTCTGGACTACAATATCTTGGTTTCTATCTTAATTACTGGCAGTAAAAATCTTGACTGTTTTTCTAAAAGTCACTCAATTACTGATGACAAGACAACAATTTAAATTTGGGCTTAATTTTTGTTGAATATGTCTTATCCTTGTATAATTATATTGCAAATAGGAATGTAATCTTTGTGCTCCTTTAATTTGTCTTTTATAACTGAACTGTTTTCCCACTTTTCTTTTTACAAGAAAAGTTTAGATTTCACGAATGTATACAAACATGTTTACACGCATTTGTTCTGCTGTGATGTCTGAGAAGAAACATCTCACTGAAATCTGAATTTGTAGTAAAGCACTGCACTCCTGCTATCAGAAAAACCCCAAATTTGTAAGAAACAATTACAGGTAAATTTTCCAAATTTTAAATTTAAAATAGAAATTTTATTTTTAGGTAAAATACTTTTTCATGAAGCTAGAGTAAGGTGGATACAAAGAAAAAGAAATTTTGACCAAAATAAATAGATTTATATTTTTTAAATGGTACATATTAATCTTCTATTTAATAGTATCTTGAAAAAAATGTAGCACTCCTGGATTACAGATGAAAAATTTAAGTAACTTTCCTGTATTAATCTTTCTTAGGTATGAAAATATTTTGAAGTTCAAACAAGGAATATTTTTAAAAGATAAAATTATGTAATACCGTTGAATAATTATGTTTAATGACAAAGTACAATTACATGCCAAAGAAATGAAAAAATGATTAAGGAAAGCGATTTATATTTCCATTGTGTTAGTTATACATGACAGTTATAATAAGTAATGCCCTACTTAATTAAATAAAACTAAATATTATTGTCTTAATTTATCTACCTATACCAATTTAATCACTGTTAAATAGGGATCATCATTTAATTAAAATTGAAAGTAATTAATTGTTTCAGTTGTTGTTTGTAGAGAAGATGTCTTTCATTCAAAAAGCACAATCCCATTCATGAGGTAAAGAAACCACTTACAACATTGCCTTAGGAATATTTCCTTCTGATTAAAGTATTCACAATACTATGAAAACATGTTATTATGTTAAACAGAGAGCAGAACTTTTCCCTGCATTCCACCCCATCATACACACAGAGACAGAAAGAGAGAGAAAGAACTATCAGTGCTTGGTGTTGAATTTATTCTCAGGGAATTTTCCCACTGTATCATGTTTTGCATTTCTTAGTGCTCCCAAATCACACCATGCAGGTTCTGGGGAAAGGATCAGACTTTGTACACTGCAGGAATTTTCATCAAGGTCATAACAGAGAAAGAAAGAGAGAACTGAAACACAAGTTTGCCTTAACTCAAGGCAGGAAATGTCCAGATAGGTACTTGATTCCAAAAGAGGAACATTTTTTAAGCATCCTAGAACAATGTATCTGAAAACAGCCGAAGATTTTTGATAGTTCTGTATAAATGCCAGTATTTTCCTTGGTGTATATCAGATGGAATAATATAGATGTATGAGAAAATGAGTTTCCTGTCATTCACAGATGAATTTTGTACTTACCTGTTGAAAACTCCAGCAGATTGTTATGTATTTGGGGTTTTCCCTGTCTAGATCTGTGATTTTGAGGGGCTTCTATCTTACTATCCAGTTACATCTCTGTTTTATTACATTGATGATAAATGGAAATTACATTCATTCTGGAGTTAAAATTAAAGTATCTGCTTGCTGTTTTGCATGTGAACTGCCAACTTTGAGAGCTTCATTTCCTCATCTCATGTGACCAACACCTCTGATAGACCAGCTAACATAAAATGTTATGCAAACAATTATAATATGTTCTATCGAGTATTATGCCAAATTGAATGCTATAATCAGAAAGATATGAGGATATTCATTGACATTCAAGCTCTTTAAGGATTTTGTGAACTCCTGGAGTCCTAGTTAGCTCGTGATGAGGCAGAAAGAGGAGGTTTTTCATAATTTTTAATAGGGTTATATCGCTTAACTACTATTTTTGGACCTTCTTATTTATGTGGAAAATATGAAGGCAATGTCACTGTCTAAGGATGTTACAGCATCACTGACTCTTCTGACTTATCACATGAGCAGAATTTTCTTCTTTATTCTAGCTATTTGTTATACTTAATATGCATATAACTATATATATATCACAGGGTGTAATGACAGGTTACCCTTCCCTGAATTAGTTTATCAAAGCATAACTTTACATTATTCAGTATAAAGGGATTGTGATCTTTTCGCCAAGTTTTGCCTGGAGCCGAGAAATTAAGTATTAGAGGGCTCTTTGTCTTCTTAAAAGAAGAAAGCAAGGTAAATTTGTGTATTGACATAAAATACTTCAGTCATAATAAAACAGCAAAAAAATATAATTTCAAAACAGCTTACTTTTCAGAAGATGTCAAAACACTTCACTGACAATTTTCAGAATTCATTCATTTCTTCTACTATAGTTATTTTACTATTGAAATACAAAGAGGTTTGCATCTCCTGAAGCTCTGCTTTTGCAAGTTTGTTATCTATCACTTAAAATACCATGTCAAAGCATAGCCCTCGTGTGCCTGGGAGAGCTTTTATTTAAAACTGGATTTTAACTACTGTCAACGAAGCCAAATTTAATGATTCCATGGGTCACCTCCCCCCTTCAAAAGAAAACTCTGAACTAAAACTAGTCATATAACTTTATTTCTTCCCTGCTATGTAGGAGCTCTCCAAATCTTTTGAAATATGAAAAGGATGTAATAAAATCTGTTTATTGTTGATAGCAAACCGTTATGGACTGGTGGTCCCTTTTACCAAAGACCTATATATCAAAGAAACATTGGATTTTGCCTATATATATATTTGTATATCTGCATACATAGATACATATATATAATATGTACCCCATGTAAGACCAACATCTCAGCTACAGACTGGGAGAAGCCTGGCTGGAAAACTGCCAGGAGGAGAGGGACCTGGGGGTGTTGGTCAACAGTGAACTGAACATGAGCCAGCAGTGTGCCCAGGTGGCCAAGAAGGCCAATGGCATCCTGGCTTGTATCAGAAATGGTGTGACCAGCAGGTCCAGGGAGGTGATTCTCCCTCTGTATTCAGCACTGGTGAGGCCGCTCCTTGAATCCTGTGTCCAGTTCTGGGCCCCTCAGCACAAGGAGGATGTTGAGGCTCTGGAGCAAGTCCAGAGAAGAGCAACGAGGCTGGTGAAGGGGCTGGAGAACAGACCCTATGAGGAGCGGCTGAGAGAGCTGGGGTTGTTTAGCCTGGAGAAGAGGAGGCTGAGAGGAGACCTCATTACTCTCTACAACTAACTGAAAGGTGGTTGTAGAGAGGAGGGAGCTGGCCTCTTCTCCCAAGTGACAGGGGACAGGACAAGAGGGAATGGCCTCAAGCTCCGCCAGGGTAGATTTAGGCTGGAGATTAGGAGGAGGTTTTTCACGCAGAGGGTCATTGGGCATTGGAATAGGCTGCCCAGGGAGGTGGTTGATTCACCTTCCCTGGAGGTGTTTAAGGCATGGGTGGATGAGGTCTTGAGGCACTTGGTTTAGTGTTAGATAGGAATGGTTGGACTAGAAGATCCGATGGGTCCCTTCCAACCTGGTTGTTCTGTGATTCTGTTCTGTGATTCTGTGATATTAAAAAGAGTCTAACTGTGCACCCCAAGCACATTATATATGTCTTCATATAAAGTTATGTGAGGACTTTTCTACACAAGTATTTTAGTAGTCTAGGTTATCTTTTATTGCAATGAAAAAATGACAACCAAATTAATAGTTTTCAGTGTTCTTATGGTCTAGTAGAGTTAATGATACATATAATGAATATAAAACCCTTTAATCTGTTAAATTTATTCTGTAAAATCTCCTCTTTTCTTAAATAAAGAGAGGAGAGAACATTGTTGGTTAAAATAAAAATAAAATGATAAAGAAAATACAGCCAGTGGAAGACAAAAAGTAACAAAGGCAAGGAGTTTAGTAAAATAGATTGACAGGTACCTGAAAAGCTGCTGCCTGCACACTACATTGCAAATTACAAGTCATGGTCTACAGACAAAGCATTTGCAACAGCTGAGTTATCAAAAGGACTTATTCCAAAGCTTTAGAAAGGCATTTTCTCATTTTATGGGTAACAAAGAAGAAAAAGAAAAAAATTATTTCCAAGGGATCACAAGTCAAGGTAATTAAAATACGTAGAAGTCAAATCTGCAGTGAGGCACAAGCTACTCAGGAGGTGCAGGGATGAGCTCAGTTGGACTCGATGATCCAATGGGTCTCTTCCAACCTGGTTATTCTATGATTCTATGAAATGTTAGCAATGAAAGTAAAAAATTAGGGATAAAATGGCTCAAACAAGCTGGCTGACACACTCCATACACATTAGATGTGAGGTCATATTATATATGAAATCTAACAATTCATGACAGCTCTTCTGTGGTAACGTGCTAGTACTTCCAGAGAGACTAACTGAGAGGCAAACATTCCAGCATTCCTTAAGACTTCAACTTTGAAGTTTTAAATAGAGATTTATGATTGACTTCAACTTTGAAGTTTTAAATAGAGATTTATGATTGAGAAGATGTGATTTTGAGTATTAAGAAGATGTGGGTCTGTAACCATAGCAGTAAACTGAATGTCCCTGGAATGAATCTCATTTTCTGAGACCAGCTGACGCAGAATAACCTGTGTCCCATAGCATTAAAACTTCTGTTGTCCTGGAGCACAGCAATTAGATCCGAATACTTATTAAGCATTACTTGTGAATTTTGTTTAGGAACTGTTTGGAAGGGTATTTGGTCAGATTTGGCTGCACTTAACATTTCAAAAATATGTGACATCACAGGGCAGTGTACTCCTGTCAAGCTTGATCTTACTAATGTAAAGATATTCATAAATTTCTAAATAGTGAAGTTAGATTCTAAAGGCAAATCACTAATACACATTATATTAACAGAATCTGTCCCTTACTCAGGAACTGCTAAGCTCCACGAGTGTTCAGAAAGAGGTCACTACCCTTCTTAAAAACTGGTCTTGTGTTTGCTTTCTACATCATATCATATATCTTATCATATCATATCACAGGAAGCGATTTCTCTGCAATGCAGTAGGAAATAGAAAATTATTTTACTCATTTAGACAACCAGACAAGGTCTTTCCAGAGCCTCATGACTTTTCCCAGAGTGATGTTACTGACCAGTGCTAATGAGTTCCTCACAGTGGCTCTCATTCTCTTGAGAAACCACCTCCATCATCTTCAGCTTCTTCAGCTATTGCTGCATAATCGACCAACTTCAGCTGATTTGTCTTTTGTTGCTCAGTAGCTGGATGGGTTATGGAAAATAAAAGGTAGTAAATTATACAGCTACACTTTCAAAGTGTTTTAGATGATTGCAAACACCAATTAAAATTAAGTCAAGATGAAAAACATTTTTTCTTCTTCTAGTGTTTGGAAAAGGGAGGTGTAAATACCTCTCATTTCTCACTTGTATGACTCCTTCAGGAATTTACCTGTTACAATCATAGCTACAAATAAAGCTTAGTTATTTTTTTATTGTAAGTAACCTCTTAACTTATCTTGAAATTCTCCCACTACTCCCACTGCACAATGTACCAAAATACTTATATAGCTTCTAGGCTCTGTCATCTGTTTCCTTTTTCTCTGTCCCAGTCAGGTCAATGTTCGTTAGATCGAATTTCTTTTAGATTGAATTTAAAAAACCTCTGCAGAGTCATCAGTTCTTGATTATCCTCCCTTGCAGTACTATTGAACATAAGCCTTGAATCCATGTCTTATTAGGAGCTATAAAGATTCAAGAAATCACCCAACAGTGTAACTATGCTGTTGTGCCAGAGGTTGTATAGCTCACGGAAATCTTGTCTTTGATCGCTGAGCTATCATAAACCTTATTTATGTTGTCTTTCACCTCAGGCTAAATAAGGGTGGAGTTAAATGCTACTGACTACTGAAACAACAGCAACCATGAGCAGAATCTGCTCTTACTGCAAATACAAAGGCATGAGAATTGATTTGGTAGCATCTTTTTATCAGCATTTGTGCATGAGTTAGAAAAGGACTGAGAAAGGAAATTGTAAAATCATCATAAACCAAGAGATGCAAAATATTAGCAAGGAGGTCCTGAGAGTAAGTCAGGAAAAATGAAAAATTTCTTTGCAGGATTCTGGCAGTATTAAATTGCCAGAAAAGCTGCCTATTGAGATTTGATGTTTCTGTTCTGAGAAAAAGATGCTTTAAAGGTAGGCTGGTTTGTAGGCTGGTTTGTATTAGAACACAATCTCAGTCTGTTCGGTTTTTCCACTGAAGGGAAAATGTACCAAATTACTTGCAAGACCCTGAGTATTATCTGATTTTAGTCAAAAGGAACAGGAATGCCACATTAGAAAAAAAAAACCAAACACCCTCACTCAGCACATTTAAATAGTATCTTATTCAGGTAAAATAAGTATCTGCTCCACTTTAAAATATTACCTCATGTTTTAGTTGAGCCATTATCATTGATAAGCAGATTTTTAATCAAGGAAATAAGCCGTACTTAATTATGTGCATGGGTTGTGTTTTAAATTACACTTTATTAGCTGTGTTCATCACCTTCCAGTCACAAACCAGGTGTGACATGGCAGATCTTTCTTTAACTACTGCTTGCAGAGATTACAGTCAGAACCAGACTTAATCCAATTAGCAAACAGTGTCCTCATGTGAAAAGTGAAAAAGTGCTGACAGTGCAATGACTGCCATTAATGCTGTTCAGTTAACTGATTCTCTAATTACACAACTTGACATCCTCCAAGGTACTGGGATAGCCTGAAGATACAGTGGAAAAAAAAAAAAGATCATCTGTGCAAACATGGTCAGTTCAAAGAGTAAACCACTAGTTCCTACAATAGAAAAGAAAAATGTTTGAATCAACTGTGAGTGAAGATGCAGGATAATAAAATGTCTTCTTGAAAGTAGGAAAATTTGTGGAATTATTTGATAGAGATTAATTTCTACTAACTAGTTAAATTGTAAGAAGTCAAATAAAATTTATTTCTATTATCTTATAATTTCATTTGCTTTGCTGTCCAGAAATATTTGTTCTCAGTATGGCACATCAGATGCTGTTTTTTTGACACTGATATCTACAGTGTAAGATTTAGTATGTCTTTTTTAAGCCTTGTATCTTTTTTAAACTTAGGAAAACCCATGAAATAAGATTGAATACATTGATCTTGATGGAAAATTCTCTGTGCTTAAGGTAGTTCTGCATATGGCCTTTACGAAGAGTGTCCACACTGATTGTGTGGCACAATCTACCATCTATATCTCATACTCAGCATTCTTTGCAAATTAAGTTTTGTTCTCAAGTTTGTTAACTCATTTTTGTTACGTCATTTTTATCACCTCATTTTTATCACCATTTGTTTACAAATTCCATGTCTCACCTTTCTTCATTGAAAATTTTATGTTGAAAACTCTCTGCATACCGTTTATCAAATAAACATCTGAGTAATACATGGAACAACTTCAGAAATTTCCAAGAAGAATGTGCTTTTCAAGAAATGCAATGACCCACAACTAGGGAGGAACATCCTTTCAGCTAAGAGCAAAGTAACAGAGGGGACTACTGAAGTTCATTAACTGTCTTTTTTTTTCCTAAATAAAATAAAAATCCTGAGATATATGAGAACAATATTTCCCTATCCCCTTATGAAGTTTTATCAGACTGATACAGGTGTATTCTGGTGTGCGAGAGAGATGAAATGACATTTGAGAAGTATAAAACGTACTGCAAAGCATTAAGAACATCCAGCAATACAAATGTCTGTATTATCATAAAATGAAATACAGTTACTCTGGGTAGATAGGAAACAAATGTTAATGAATCTAAAGCATGTCTGTATACCCCTCTTGGAACTCATCAGCGTGGTTTAGATGTTTCATGGGCGTATCTTTAAGTGATCCAGAGAATCACATAGAATTATGACCTAATCAAAATGCAAAATTCATTGATGTGTGATGCAATTAAGCAATGAAGTCTGAATGTGGTCATTAAATTGGAATAAAAAATAAATGAGACTTTAGGGTCAAGGTCCTTCAACAGCAAACTTTACCCTGAACTGCAACTTGATACAGATACAAATATTAACTTGGTAATTTAATGAAGTTTCACACAGTCTGAAAATGTTAATCATTTCTTCATATTGGACTAATTCCACAAGAAAACAATGTCAGGTTTGTAAAATGTTACAAAATTAGATACATGCAGCATTCTGGACAATATTTACTCCAAAGGCGTATGAAAGTACGAACATAGCAGATTTCGGTTAGGATATCAGTTTGAAAACACAGCAAAGGAGAAGTGATTGCACAGAGAAAATAGTTTCCTTCTTAGGGAATTTTGTAATAGTCAGTAGAAAGATAATATAATTTCTGTCAGGATGAACAAAAGTTTGATGGACTCTCAAACTTGCTTGAAGCTTGTTTGAAGTTACATAATAGTAGTGAAATTTCAGGCTTCAGCTTGGTGAGCAATAGTCTGAAGAGTAGGCAGGGTTTATGCCGTTGCAAACAATTACTGGCAATTAGGTAATCTAGTACAAATTTACATTGGTTAGTAGCATTATATACTGGGAAAACAAAAGGATTTCTTTAGAGATATGATGTAAAAAGTGTTCCTTTTAGCTACATTTTAGCAAAGGAGAAGCAAAGATTGAATAATGAAAAGTCATCTGTGCAAGCCATTGTGGAGAATAATGTCATTGTTATTGTTGAAAGCAGTTACTGTTGGACTAATTGTTATTGGATGGATAAAATTGCCAGCTGATGTATTTGGATAGTCTTACATCTAATGTTGATCTAAATCTTTCCATAAATAGCCTAGGACATTACTTGATGCATGGATGAAAGCAACTCTGCATTTCTCTCTCTAATCTGAATTGGATGCTCTGAATATGGAAAAATTGAAAACTGGAACAATATTTAACTCAGTTAATCAAATATTGTCAGTAGTTACAACCCTAATAGAGAAAGAGTAATGGGAGGTCTAGTGGACCTTTCTTTATTTCCCATACACAGAGGTTCATCTGCACTTTATATGATCCCTTAAGTCCTTCTCTGACTACATAATCCTACATGACCACTCAAGCATATTAACTCAAAATCAGAGTCACCTTAAGTGGCTTCCAGTCTAAAAGTAATTTATATTCAGCAGGAAAAAGCAAGAACAAATGATCCACCCTAAAATGTGCATAAGCATATCGTAGAATCTTCAAATTATTAGAAATATTGTTAACTTTGCTGAAGATATGTCCATTTCATGAACTTAGCACATTTTCATAAATATACATAGGCAGAGTCTGCAGCATGGTCATTGTAGATCATTTCTGAAGGGCTGAAAAAGGAAATCATAGAATCACAGAATCATAGAATCAGCAGGTTGGAAGAGACCCACCGGATTGAGTCCAACCATTCCTACCAAACACTAAGCCATACCCCTCAGGACCTCGTCTATCCATGCCTTAAACATCTCCAGGGAAGGTGAATCAACCACCTCCCTGGGCAGCCTGTTCCAATGCCAAATGACCCTTTCTGTGAAAAATTTCCTCCTTCCTCCTGGCGGAGCTTGAGGTCATTCCCTCTTGTCCTGTCAGCTGTCACTCGGGAGAAGAGGTCAGCTCCCTCCTCTCTACAACCTCCTTTCAGATAGTTATAGAGAGCAATAGCATCTCCCCTCAACCTCCTCTTCTCCAGGCTAAATAACCCCATAAGGCCTGTTCTCCAACCCCTTCACGAGCTTTGTTGCTCTTCTCTGGACTCGCACCAGAGCCTCAACATTATTCTTGTGTTGAGGGGCCCACAAGTGCACACAGGATTCAAGGAGCGGTCTCACCAGTGCTGAGTTCAGAGGGAGAAGAACCATCCTGGACCTGCTGGTCACACTGTTTCTGATACAAGCCAGGATGCCATTGGCCTTCTTGGCCACCTGGGTACACTGCTGGCTCATATTCAGTCAGCTGTCAACCAACACCCCCAGCTCCTTCTCCTCCTGGCAACTTTCTAGGCAGACTTCTCCGAGTCTGTAGCACTGCATAGGGTTGTTGTGCCCCAAGTGCAGGACACGGCATTTGGTGGTATTAAACCTCATGCCATTAGACTTAGCCCAATGGTCCAGCCTGTTTAGGCCCCTTTGCAGAACCTCCCTACCCTCCAGCAGATCAACACTTCCACACAGCTTTGTGTCATTTGCAAACTTGCTAAGGGTACCCTCAATGTTTTAATCCAGGTCATTGATGAAGACATTGAACAGGGCTGGACCCAGCACTGAGCCCTGGGGAACTGTACTTGTAACTGGCCTCCAGCTGGACTTAACACCATTTACCACCACTCTCTGGGCATGGCAAACCAACCAGTTTTCCACCCAGGATAGTGTGTGCCTGTCCAGGCCAGAGGCTGACAGTTTCTGTAGCAGAATACTGTGAGAAACTGTGTCAAAGGCTTTGCTGAAGTCCAGGAAGACCACATCCACAGCCTTTCCCTCATCCAGCAGCCGAGTCACTTTGTCATAGAAGGTGATCAGGTTAGTTTGGCAAGACTTGCCTTTGGTAAACCCATGTTGACTGGACCTGATCACCCAGTTCTCTTGCATGTGCTTCATGATAGCACTCAAGATCACCTGTTCCGTGACTTTCCCTGGCAGTGAGGTCAGACTGACTGGGCTGTAGTTTCCTGAATCCTCCTTGCGACCCTTTGTGTAGATGGGCACTACATCAGCCAACCTCCAGTCCAGTGGAACCTTCCCAGTCTTCCAGCACTGTTGGAAGGCATTAAGTACATCAGTCTTCTCCTCATCCCTTGTCACTGTTGTTCCTTCTGTGTCCAATAGGGACTGTATGGTCTCCTAGTCCTCCTTTTATTATTTATATATTTATAGAAATATTTTTTATTATCTTTCACAGACTTACCCAGTCTGATTTCTAGTTGAGTCTTAGCCCCTCTGATTTTTTCTCTACACAACCTCACTTCCCTCCTGTAGTCCACCCAAGAGGCCTGTCCCCTCTTCCAGAGCCAGTAAACATTCCTCTTCTTAATATCACTCAACATCTCTCTGTTCAACCAAGCTGGTTTTTATCCCTGCCAGTTTTTTTCCCAGAACATGGGGATGGCTTTCTCCTGAGCTGCTAGGATCTCCTTTTTGAAGAGCTTCCAGCCCTCATGGGCTCCCTTGCCCTTAAGTACTGTATCCCATGAGACTTTACCAACCAGCCTTCTGAAGAGTTCAAAGTCTGCCCTCTGGAAATTTAGTGCTACTGTCCTGCTAAACCACCCTCTTCACTTCACCTAGAACAGAAAACCCTATAATCTCATGATCACTTAGTCCTAGGCGTCCTCCTACTGCCACATCCTGCACAAGGCCTTCTCTGTTCACAAACAGCAGGTCCAGGAGGGCACCTTCCCTTGTTAGTTCATTCACCAGCTGTGCACGGCAATTGTCTTCCATGCACTCCAGGAACCTCCTAGACTGCTTCCTTTCTGCTCTATTGTACTTCCAGCAAGTATCAGGAAGATTGAAGTCTCCCACAGAGAAAGATTACATTGTGTATAAATGTTGTATTTGTCTAAGTCCAGCTAAGTCCAGACTTCTAAGTTCAAATTGCACGATCAATCTATAAAGGCAATCAAATGAACAGTGGAAGGAAGAAAGAGGAGGAATTTGTTATAAGCAGTTTTCTCTAGTTTGCTTCATTCCTAGCCTGTGGGCACATAGGCCAGATTTCCACTGCATTAACATTTACTTGGAAATGTCCTCTAGGAAAGCAATCCTTCAGAAGCCTACAGCAGGCATAAAGATACCCATTTCTTTTCTTATCTACCCTGTGGCCTCTGCAAACAAGGTTTCAGGATTTTATGAATACTGTTTTCAATATTGTCCTAAGCCAATTGCATTGAAATGATTAAGAAAGAGTTGTACCTCAGGGCCATGTACAGCTGATGACATTTACAACAGCTTGCATGGAGCCTAAGGTTCTAGAAGGGACTGTACTGGCACATACTAATCTCAGGATGTTAAGGCTGTGACATTATTTGTACCAGTTCAACCCTCTGTTCAGTGAGTGAGGACCAGTCTACTGTCCATTCTGTCACCCTTCAGGGTAAAAAATGGGGAGGAAATAAGCTGTATACATCACATGCTTCCTCTTCATATTATTATCCATAACAGCAAAGGGAATTGAGGTTTTTTATTTTCTTTTATGGTCACATAGGCTTAGCATTTCTAGGACATGTAGACGTTAAAAACTGAAAGGGAAATAAGTGAGAACTGATGCTTATAAAACCTCTGCTAGGTAAATTCTGAGCTCTTAGTTAGAAGTCTCAAAGTTCGAAGTTTGAAGTAACCTTCCTGTTAACAGATATTGAATCACACAATCGCAATGTAACCGTTTTAATGAGAAGAGCAATTGTTACAGAGGAAAACAGGAAGGCTAGGACATCTGGGAACTATTATTACATAGTGGAATCCTCTGTGATGATTTCCCTCACAACAGTCACACTCTTATGCATGTTTTTTTACCCTGTGCATATATTAAGCACAAATATTATTTCTGCTTTAAACTGAATAACTAAGGCATGGATTGAAAGAAGCTAACCTTTTCAGAAAGTTTGTTATGTGTGGGTACGTTCATAAACAATTAGCCTTTCAGAAACACTATATCATAAAAATTAATGCTCCAAACTCATTTCAGCTCCAGGCACAGGTGTTCGTATGCCTACTATGAATCAGGGCCCCGTTCAGATATAAGTCAATAATGAACATGTAGCTAATGTAGATATGTTTTAAATCTTACTGATCATTGGTTCCAGGAAAGAAAGAAGAGTTCCATTACATAAACCTGTGTTAATCCTGTTTTATTAAAAACCTGATTTGGGCTTTGGATACACAGGACAAACATTCAGCCACTGAGAAAATGAAACCACCAGAAGCATTCAGCAGTTAAACAGCGGGTGGACCAGACTCGGTTTCTTTACTTTCTGTATCCCTTTGTTCACTTCAAGTATTGACACAGGAGAACTGTTCTGCCTTATAAGAGATACTTTATGGGCCTTATATTAACAAAGTTTATGTTAACAGAACAGCTAAACCCTTTAAATGTTTTTATGCAGTTAACTAAAGAGAAATTATTGTCAAAGGCAATCACCCCTTACATCTTACCTAACCAAATACTCAGTGTGCCGGTCTTCTCAAATATTCAATTATTTACTCCAGCACAGCTGATAAAATCTTCCATGTTGTGTATTATATTCACAACTCAGGATGAAAAGTTTGGGGCAAACTCGAGATGAAAAGATTGGGGCAAACTTTCTACAGTGGAAGGCTGGGCTAAATAACTGGTTGGTAAAAGATGGTGACTATTTCTTTGCACTCTGGTTCCTCCCTACTGATAGAAATATATTGCAAGCTACCAGCTTTTTACTCTTTTTATGAAATGTATTTTTGAAATTATTACTTCAGTTTCGTCTCTGAGATTTTTTAAATAAAAGGAAGTGTTTACACAGCTTTTATGTAGCATTTCATCAGTGTACATTAACCAGTAGAAAAGATGCACTCTATTTGTCAAATTTCCTTTTGAAAATACCATTTGGCTGAGTAAAGAAGGATTTAATGATTAATTGTGACTGCAAACGTGCTTTGATTGGTTTCACTTATTTGAACAAGCCAAGTGTTTGTGTGCATGTTCTTCCAGTCTTATAAAAGAAATTCATTTACAGAGAAATAATCAACTCACATTACATTCAGCAATAGTCATTTTCTTATTAGCAAGTTTTAAGTCAACAGTAAAGAGTGGTCTACATTGAAATCTCATTGTCATTTTCAATATTACTTTGGTGGTGTAAGTGGAGGCCATTCGTAAAAGAAACTCAGAGATATTTTTCAGGGAAATAGAATAATCTCCAAACCTTCCACTTCCAATTAGACACTGCTCTCCAATAATACATTAACAACTACCTAAATGCTTAATTTGGCTGTGTGTTTTCCCTATCTTTACGTATGTTTGTTGTAACTCTGTGTTTTCAGCCAAGGGTTCAGAACAACTGTGACACTAGTGTAAAGCAGTAGAATCAATAGCAAAAAACATATTGCCACGATGTCTTGCCTACTAAGTAGCAAGTAACTCTCCTTCTGCCCCTTCCTCCCTTCCCTCTTCTTCATTCCTGTCCCTTTCTTTTTTTTTTTTTTTTTTTTTTTGCTTAAAAGGCTGTTTTTCAGCAAATGAGCTTTATTTCCCAACACACTCCAAAAAGGATTTCAGAATCTATGGCAAGCTTTTATGACTATTATTTGGTATCCTAATCTGCTTTAAAAAGTTGCAACATTTAACACATTTTGATGTTTCCTCAAGGACATACAGTCTATCCCACAAAAACAGGGTAGTGAATCACACAGACTTAATTGACGCCTAATTTTTAAGAAATGCAACCTACTTCCATTAAATGCATTCAGCTTACAGTTTCAACTCAAAAGTACCCAAATCAATATTGCAAAGAACTTCCATTTAAGCTTATAATCAATGCTTGCCAATGCCAAATGAACATCAATGATTAATAATAGATGTGCTTTAAGCTGTTTTACTTATGTCTGCTTTTAGAGTATTATAAAGGATTATTCCTGCCAAGTGCATCCATTACAGAGATATCACAGCCCTGAACATAAAAGAAAGGAAAAGTCAAAATTACTGACAATTAATGCTTACTAGCTACATATAGCCCTGATTGGGTTCTAAAGTTTTACTTAAGCTCCTAAGTCACTGAATGCATGGACCTAGGAAAAACTGTAAAGCAGCACGTTTCATTTGCCTCAGCAACTGCACTGACACAGAAAAAGAGTCTCCTTTCAGGTTATTGCTTTGTGCCATGATGTCAGATATTTTTGGTTTGATCACTTAATACCATCGCATGGAAAACTTGGTACCTAGGCCAGACAAGAGCAGATGTATTTTACTATGCAATGTCCTTCAAGGGAGCTTTGGCAGAAGGACGTAATGTGGCAGAAGTTCAGAAGATAGATTCCTAATAAAAATATTCTGTTGCAAAACTTTGAGACCTAATTTAAAAAATACTGAAAAGTCATTGAATTGTTTGGGTCAAAATAGTGAAAGATCTGCCTAAGCTAGACATCCCAAATTGCAAATACTACTGGGACTAATTTAATAACTTCTTTTGATGAACAATATAGCCAGATCTTAAAAAATGTTGTATATCTTTAATGAAACATGACAAAATGCATATTTTAAAATAGAGATACTGAAGAACAACATTCAACAAAACTCATCTTGTTCCATTAAGTACAAAAAGCTTTGCATTTAATGTAAATAACTGTCAGACAGAGGCCATAGATAGTGAATAAATTTCCTGGAATATCCAGTCCTCCCAAGACAAATGAAGTAATCACTACATGACAATATCAGTAGATGTGAGTTAAGTGACTTCAGTGGTTTCAGCCAGGAATAATTTCTTCCTGCTAGAGTATCAGTGCTTTCTCAGTAGAGCACTGGTTTCATATTCAGCCACGCACTGTTCATGGAGGCCCACAAATATCATAAGATCCTCTTTCAAAGAAGACATCAGTTTGCAAGGCAAGGGGTTACACAGAGCCATGGCTTCTCTGAAGGGTCACCAAAGACCCAAACTGGCTGTAGTCCCACACAGTGTAAGCAAATGTACAGTTTTGTTTAATGTGATAACTCTGGAAAATTTTCCATGACCACATTATTAGAAGCAGCAACTGAATGATGCCATATTAGCTTCATATATAGCCACTTTAAACAGGAGTGAAGTTTTAAATAGTAGTAGTAAAATGGAAAAAAAAAGAGGAAAACTAAGTTGGTATTTACAATATTTTAATTACAGTGCTAGTCATGCTTATGCAAGATTTGACTGTGTACCAGTAGCAAAACTTCCTAAGAGACGATCCCACATTTTTTTCAAAAAACCCTTTATTTTTTCAAGCTTATTCTATATTTAAGTCAGATTAAAGTATATCCTTAAGGAAGGTACTATTCCAACTAGCGTTTTCAACGTGATAGAAAATAATTTTTACTCTTTTTATTGACGTATGTCTATAATGGAGTCAGTTCTGGGGTCAAAAGAGTAATGAACGTTACAGTTAGAATCAGTTAGTCAGTTAAGATAATACTGATCTGTTTTCCACACGACATAGAGCTTTTAAATTATAATTTTAAGAGGATATAGATACACAAAAAAGCTCCAGCTGCCCAAACAGCTAGATGTACCTCAGCTGATTTCAGTTATTTCAAATAAAGTGGGAAACACTGGGAAATATGATCAGTCAATAGCTAGAAAATTTCTGATAATGTAAGCTATTCTTGTGATTAGTATTGTACTACTATGTGGTTTCTACTGATAAGATCATGTCAAGATGTTATACTTATCTTTTATACAAGATATATCCAGTCTGTCTCCTTTTCCCCAGAATTCTCTTTCCAAATTCTGTCATTGAATAATTTTTTCATTTTCTTTAATTCATGCAACATAATTAGTGTATTTAATCAGACTACATTATTGTTTTTCTCCAGAAAATGAAGTCTTCTGTGCCTTTAAGTAAAATGCATGTTTTTACCAATCTCCCATATTTAAGTTTAGGGGGTTTTTTTTAATGTTTTGATTGGGTGTCAGAAGTCTCCTCTGTCTGTATATATGTTTTCTTTTACTGCTTTTCCTACACTGTGATAATTTATTCTTGCATGTCTGTTTAAGTTCCTTACCTTTCATCAATTTCTTGAATATTTTTATCTTGCTTTTGATGTCATTCCATTCACCTCTCTGTTTTCTGGGATGTAACCTCAATGTTTTCTAAGAATTTTGACTCAGGCTTCCTGCTCCAGAGACACAGTCAATTTTTTTTGAAGGCATGACCAGGTATCAATCTGTATTCTTTACTGTGCCTCGCTGATGTCACGGATTTTGGCTGGTATTTATTACTGGATTTCTTAATGTAGCTTAAAGTTCTAAATTCTATACTCTCAAAAATATCCTTTCTGGTAGATACACTTTTCTTTGATCTTCTGAAATACCCCTTGCAGTAATCATAAACCCTTTTCTTCAAGGTTGTAAATGGAATAATTGTTTTAGGAAGCTGGCTTGTTAAGCTCTATTTTTTGTTTTGTTGGTTTGTAAGATTTATTTTTTAAAAAAAATCCGTTATTAATACAGTCATAATCCAAGACTAATTTCTCTATATATTTTCTTTGTTCGAGTACTTTGATACTGATGACTTCAATTACTTTATGCGTAAAAGCTAATAGACATTCAATGGGAAGTCTATGGCTTGCTAACCCAGTTACACCTATGCTTTATGAGCATAAGTTGAGCAAAAAAGGAGCAGGATTCTTGTTCTACGCTACTTCGGGATTGATCGGTTATGCAGCAGCAGCAGAAAATAGCTCATTTTCATCTATATGTCAGAAGTGGTTTTGTGGTGGGTTCCGTCCTGCTGCCTAGGAAGGTATCCTGTCTTCCATTTGACCAGTCACGTATACAGGCCCTTTCTTGTCCAATATCCCAAATTACATGTTTAGAATTCAATTTTCCAGTCACTCTTTGTTGAAATATGATTGCTGTTTTCCCTTATTAGTTGTTTCCTGGAGAGGGCTATATTTCTTCTTCCCTCAGTTCTCATCCTTAGTAATGATAATAATGATAATAACAGTAACTGCTACTAATACACTACAACCAGTCTTGGTGGTTGAGGATATCTTACTCAAACCTGATTCTGACATGTGAATGCTATACAGAAAAAAAACCCAGTTGTTATTCTTCATAATGTAAGTACTACTCCATGCAGGAGTTTCATAAGCATGTAATTGACTCTTCACTCAGCTTTCATAAAATATATATTTGAGTACATAGTCATAGGTTACAATCATTTTGCCAAAGGATTTTAACACGAAAACACAGTTAATTCCAATTAGATATCAATCCCTTCTTCTTCCTTGCTCAAGTTAGATTATTTAGGATGTAGAATGTATACTTTTTCTTGAGGGCAAGGGAAAAGAAACAAAAGTAAGAATGATCCACTAAATTATTTAATTATATAAGTCCAGATACACTACAAAGAGAAAAAAATTTAAAAAAAAAGCAGAATCAGTGCTTTAGGAGTATGAGTTATTTCACTGTGTTAGTTGTCCAGCTTGATGAAGTACCAAACCTAGATCCCATTTGTCTGCACTGTGAAGTGAAACATTTTCGTTGTGTTTAAGGAACAAGTCTACCATAGATTTCCCTTGCGGAGAAGATCAGTTTTCAATGAAAGCTGAGTAATCTGTATTTATTGACTGTGGCATTCACCTACTTAAGCTTCTTTGGAATATAGAATAAACCGTAATCAAGATAAAGCACCAGTTAATTTATCCAGGAGATAGCCATCTCTAAAGCAGTTTCTTTGCAATCCTTGCCTGTTATCATTGACCTTTGTAGAGGATACAGTTAATCCTCCAACATAACCAAGAGTAACAGCTGATATCCTGACAAGGTAGTCTTGTCTTTAAAATTCACTTTTTTTCCCCTCTGTATGTTCTATGATGCATCTTTGTATATAAATATGTGTATAAACCAACAACGTTTTTATAAGGTTATAGTTGCTTTGGGGAGAGGGGTCTTTTTGGTTGGAAAATAAATTGCTGAATGTGTCAGCTTGCAAGAGGCATGAAGAATGTTCATATGCATTTGAAACAGTATTGGTTGAGAGAATATTTTATGCATTAAGAATTTCTTTGAATCTGTATTTCATTATAAATGCTGCTAAAAATATTTGGTCATTATAAGTTATTCGATTTCTGAATGTTTATTTAAAATTGACCTTATATTCAGAAGATGGAGGCTCTCTCTTTCCTAATGCTCAAACCCTTCTTAGAGTCACCTTTGGGAAACCTTAAGGGTTTGGGGTGTGAAGTATCTTCTTCCAAGCTCAGCTGTTAAAAAGCTAAGTATCTTGTTCAAAGCAGTCATCCAGCTCCCTCTGTAGCTGGCAGAGAGAGACAAGTGCAAGCTAAAGCAGAGACAAAAAAGCCAGAAAAAATACAAAATCTAGTTTATGCATCTGTGCAAGTGACATAATAAAGAACCTGAGAATGTGATTGACAAGCTGGCAGAAAATAAACTAAAAAGCAAGATATCAGAAAATGTCCACTCAAACGCCTGTGCTGTAGTATTGTGAGTAGGAAGATGCACAGAACCATTAATGTGCATATAAAATCTTTAAAGATATAGAGCGTGAACAAAAATATGTCATGCTACTAATTGCTGATGTTTGTGTGTCTATGGATAAAGTGATATTAACAAATTAAAATTATGTTAAAATAAAATATTATTGATAATCAATAGGACAATGTGTGCTACAATAGATAATCATTACAGAAGGGAGATAGAGGACCTGGTGTACCTAGAGAGCCCATTTACCCCAGGGAGATGAGAGCTGTCCATGGGAGAAAATAGTTGGGAGCAACAGAATATTGATAAAGGATTGATCATTCAATCAAAAACAACTTAGAAAGCTGGTTCATCCAAAATAGCTGGGAAAATTGCTCTTTGTAAGTGGTGATCTTCCACTGATTACAGACCAAGGCTAACTGTCCAGTTTCAATTAGAATCTTCACTTCTGGAGAGTTCTAGTGCAGTCCATTCCAAGTGCACTTTGATTCCAGCAGAATTTGCATTGATGTCAGCAGAGCTGTGACATTAACCATACAGCTGAAGAAACAACTTTAAAACTGAAATCAAAATTCAAGTCTGGCACACAGACCTCTAATGATCATAGTTAGGGGTGTAGGTCAGAGAACTGGACCTTCAGTCACTAGTCATCTACAGATGATAGTAGATATGCAGGAACAAATTGTGCTTTGAAGAGAACTAGAGGCTTTTTTTTGATATTTTGGTCATATATGCAGTACTACAAGGAACTCACACTGGAGGTGAATTCATTATTAAGTCTTTTAATGATTACTGCATAAAATCAAAAGGGAAGGAAAGAAAAAGAATATTATAATTTTCCTTCTGAGAATATTAGATATTTAATATATTATTTTATTAGACATTTTATCAGGTAGACAATAATTTGACCTTTTACTTTATGACAGATTGCTTTCTGACTTTCATAAGCTTGTTTAACCAGTGTATTTCCTTAATTACCTTTCAGTTCACTAACACCTCAATCATCCCAAAGCTGGTCCATCTGCTCTTCCCTATGTTATGTTAGATGAAGTGGAATAATTAATTTCAAATAGAAGAGTAGACTAAATCATTTGTTTGGCTTCTAGTGAACTTGAAGGTCAAACCTTAAAAATCTCTGAAGACATTTCAATGAAATAAAAGTTCTTAACATTATTTGGATACTCAGCACAATTTCAAGAATTATTTAAAAATAAAAAAGTTTCTACCACTCTCAGAACTTTTGTATGCAGTATCTTGCTTTAATTTTTTATATTTAATTAATGCAAACTACAGAGTCTCTCAGATGTCAATGCAGAAAGAAGAACAATTGTGTTGAATAGTACAACAGAACTGAGTATAATTTGCTATAAAAATAACAGCATAATCAATGGCTGTGATGCTAGGATAATCTATTTTAAAAGGCATAATATAAGTGATAAAATAAATTGATTTGTGTCCTAGCTTTTGAAATGTCCCTTAATTTTAAACAAAACAGAAGGTATAAAGCTAACGCAGATTATTACTGTCATATTTTTCTCATTTTCCTTAAAAAACAACCATCCTTGAGCCAGTCCTCTACTGTTTCGCTGCTGGTTTAGAATAAAGGATTATCTTAAAATAAGCAGAGTTACTAGTGAATGAGGCACTTTTAGAGATGTATAATTTATTTATATCTGGACAAATCACAAAATGGTCAAGCTTTAGTATATACCATAGGTGTCATTCTTGCCAGGTTTCTCTGTCATCTGCTAGTATGGAATAGGGAAATTGAGGGAAACAAATTGAAAAACATTCCTTTCAATAGTAACATAAAAAAGTGGCTTTGAAAATGGACAAAATAATACTGACCTGGAGTCATGTTTCATACATTTGTCTTTACAATAGAGCAGTGTTAGGTGGCATAGAGATGGGCTTTTAAACATCCTACAGATGAGTTTGGTTTAGAGGGAGTTCCTATTCCTTTGTATTGTTTATGCAAGAAGTGACTAATCTGAGTAGCTAGCTCAGATTTAGATGCATTTTATATATATATGTAGTTAGATGATATGCAGCCCAGTCCAAAACGTTGGGTTTATATTTAGTAGGCATGTTACTAGTATTCATTTTACTTTCTAAATATGAAGAAGAGATCATGTGAAATGAATGCTGTAAGGTTAGATAATTAAAAGATCATCTTAATAATCATGAAAGACCATAGAGGGATGATGGTGGGCAGTGAACCCTCAATACTTCAGTCAGACAAAGAAGCCACTGTTGCAGCCCCAGGGCTGTCTCGGGGAAGGTTTGGCCCCACAGGACAGATGACACTCAGCACCAGGAGTCAATGAAGAGGATCTGTCGGTCATTACAGAGGGAGATAATTGCCAAGGGGTACAGGGCTTGCTGTGGGAAGCAGAGAATAGTGTTATAGGATTGCAGAGGTCCCCTTATGGACTATTTAGAAATGAAAAGGGAAAGATCAAGGTGTTTTGGAGGGGAACAAGCGTAATTTATATTCAGACTGATGCCTAGCTCCCAAGCCATGTGTGTCAAAACAGCTCCACTGATGCACACTTTACCAGGAGAGTATGCCCATATTTCCTTAATTGTTTCATTCTTAAACAAGGACTATTCTGCATCTCTGCTAAAAAGAAACTAGGTTGACCAAGGCTGTCTCCCACTTTTCCATAGATCCAGGTGGGAAATAATGTCTTTCCTGACATCTCTCTTTTGTCTCAAGTAATTAAACTCATTATTGAGGACTTCATAGACAGAAATGACATAGAGACAGCAGTCTTGGGGCTTTTTTGCATGAATTAGATCTTTGCATTCACGTGGATTCAGCTTGGGCGAGGGGAATGGGGGAAAAACATGTTTGACATTAATCTATGTCACCTAGACACTGAGGAAATCCACACAGTCCTAGAAATCATAGACAAACAGTATCTGCTTCTTAGCTGAATGTCTTTTCTGTTGAATTGCTAGCCTGTATTTTCCGGTCGCTTAATATAGGGCGAACATGGTGACCATTCCCTGTAGGATTGCAACATTTTTAAACATAGGTTACATTCTAAGACCTCAGTTACTTTGAAGTGTCCTTTCAAGTGACAGCAGCATGAAACAGTACTGGAGAAAAGCAAAAGAGCTCAAGGTAAGGGTTGCTACCTTTCTAAAACTGGAAAATAAAAGAATCCACAGAGCTGAATCTTGGGTTTTTAATTTCACAAGGGAGAAAGTTCACAACTTTCCAACCTGTCGGTTGCCTTTGCAATTCATCAGACACCTTGCACTGACAGAACTGTCACATGGATTTTCTGAGAAGTTCCAGAGAGAGAGAGAGAGAGAAAAAAAGACAAAAACAGTATGAAATTTTTAGTTAGGAGATAGATGTGCCCTTTGACCTGAGTGGTTAGCAATGGAAACTTGAAGTTGCTCTGGTTAGGAGAAGCTGGTAATGGAGTGCTTGCTTGCTTACAAAGAATTCCTGAAGAGCTGTTCTCTGAACACAGTAGGAATCATACAGGAGAAGCATAGATTAAAAGTTATGAGCACTAGTCCTTCAGTAAATGTTTGATTCGTAAATTGGCTGTTCTACAGAGAGCATCATAGCTGAACATTTTTCTAAGGAAAGTTCAAATATGTTTGTGGAATGCATAACAATTTGAAAATTACTTAAATATCCTACAATTGATCAGTAAAAATGAAAATGAAACCAAAACAAGAAGACAAAACCACATCATTTAGATAAAATCTTGTTAGAAGGAAAAAAAAGATACAAAAATTTGTTCCATTCATCTTTTTATATATAAACAAAACACTTATTTTGTTCATTATTTCTGTCTTTGACTCTATAATCAAGGTAGAGAGAAATTATGACATTTTTACTGTCTTAGCAATTTACTCTTGGGTACTGAACAGTCTTTGTACCCTTTGTACCTGCCACAGGAGCAGAATATCTTCTGCCTGCTCTGCTGGAGGCTTCCTTTAAAGAAAATCAGCTATTTCACGTCCAAACTTCACTACGGTATGAATGCATAGGCCTAACTGGGTAGATACTTGCCTATATGCTGCAATAATTTCTGCTTTGCACCTCTCGTGACTACAGAACAGCTGTATATACCCTCACTACGACATTGCATTGTAACATCTCACCAGACATCTAGACAAATTATGATGCTTAGTCCTTGTGCTGAATGCAGAGTGGCTCAGTACAAGACTTCTGAAGTGCTGGAGGTTTTAGGAGCTGGACGGGTGACACATGGCTCCAGCTGTAATGCTGAGTGAGGCAGGCACTGGAATGCTCAGAAGGTGAGACTTTTTGATTTTTGCAGAAGGATCCCAGAAACAATCTCGTTTGTATGTAATGTAGGCAACAAGGAGAAAAGGCAACAGGGGGCCATTCAGAATGAATGCAACACTGTGATATACCCCTAAACTTTTGAAACACATAGTCAGATTTTGGGTGAAACACATTTTCACCTGGCTGTGAAGTCACATACCTATTAATAAGTACAAAGGAGGTATTTACATAACACTTTTTGATGTCTTCTTTAGCACATCTGAGGAAATAATGTTTTGCTTCCAGAACAAGGAGTCTTTAACAAATATCTAACAGAACATAACATTGAGTACTACTACAATGGACTTCACTGTGTCTTGTTCTATCCTTATTCACATACCACTTCTGTGTATATTGTTTGAAATAAAATACTTTAAAAATGTAGGTTTACACAGTGTATGTTTTCCATGTATATACATATACACTAAGAACTGCTCTAAGGGTATTTCAATGTTACCTAAAGTGAAATTGACACTTAAATGCAAAGTTACTGTTATCCAAACAAAATATTGTGCTAATCTTTCCACACCGTGAAAACCATGCCACCCTTGTCCTTTACATCTGTGGTATGCCACTGTGTAGGGGCAGTATAAGATGACACACTTCATCTTTTCTTTCTTGTCAATATCTTGGTGTCCATGCCAAAAATCATAGTCTGGAAAACTTACTGTACCATAATATAGAAATGGGATAGGATAGAATGGGATAAGATAGGATGGAATGGGATAGGATGGGATGGGATGGGATAGGATAGAATAGAATAGAATAGAAGTTAAGAAATTTCTCACTTACTTTTCTGTTTGGAAATCCAAAAAGGGCACAATATCTATATATATATATATTTTTTTTTTTTTTTAAAAAAAATATATATATAAAATTCATCGTCGTTCTCCCTGTGAGTCACAAACTCATTATAATGCAACCCAGACTTTATCAGTCTTTCTAATATGGCAACACTGACCCATTAGAGTTTTTTTGAAGAGGGGAGAGTGTTCTGTTTTTTCATTTAGAGAAAGCAATGTGAATACACAATATTCTAAAAATAGCACACTGACTTGGCCAACTTAGCCAGGAAATTTTTTTACCTGCTTCTACTTGATTTGTATCAACGGTAATTTTAAAAAGAAAAATAAACAGGTTTTGACTGGGTTTTTTTTTTTCCCCTGGAAATTCAGAAAACTTTGACTTTACATTTTTAATGGGACAAACATTTATAAATAATTTCTTCCTCCAAAAGTGTTTAGAATTTTAAACCAGCAAATTTAGTGTACCAATACACTATATAGTGAGTTAATCACTATACACTATAAATAGTGAGTTTATCCTCATTGCAATCTATAAACCTGAAGGATTCTGGAAATACCAGAACCGAGATGCGTAAATTAATTTTGTCAGAAGAATCCCTGAGGTTTGTCTTCTGAAACAGAGAAAAGAAGAAATAGTTACCATATCACATGTGAAGACTTTGTGCTTGTGTGACACTCAGACATCTTCAGTTACTGTTACGTTATATCTAACAGCCTGATGAGGGAAAACCAGTTTCTCTTTACAGATCTCAAAATACCAATGAAATCAGAAAAGGACAGAAAAATGACAGTGCCTTATAACAATATCATTTATCCTGTCTTTGTTCCCTATATTTGAATTGGAGCACAAAACATTCCTAAATGCTACATCTACTTGTTAAATTTCTAAATCAAACAGGTTCAATGCATCCCAACTGAATCTTGCTTAATCTTATATGTTCCATAACAGTACACCAGTACAGGCAACTGCTCTAAGGAATACCTCAGATTAGGAACAAATTCAGGTTGTCTCTCAGTTCATGCTGTTCTCAGCTTCTTTCATTTTTCATTCATGTAATGCTGCAGATGCCAACCGAGTTTATTCTTATGAGACAGAATATGAAAAATCTAACATGAATTCACTGCCAAACTGAAAGATTTACAAAACTTTTGGTGTACACATGATAGAGTAAATCTATTTACATTGAGGGAAATTATCCCAAAGAATAAGGCTGTTGAAATGGAATTTAAAGACCTTACTAAATGCTACAAAGGTCATGTTACCAGTGGTTTCATGAGCAATTGCAAAGGCATGCAGTTTGGGCATGGTATCTGTCTCAATCAGATAGCAGAATTGCTTTTACACCCACTGTTGTCATCAAACTTTGTGTTAGTCAAATATGTTTTGGCAGACAGGGTCCAACAATGTAATCCTGTGCATGAGGAGAAGGAACTGGATATTTTTATACAGAAAAAAATCCCAGGTAACTTTGCCTTACAGCTATATTGCTGAAACAAGTTTATAACTGTCAGTGGAGAGTTCAGATAATGCAGTGATGAAAACCCTATGGCTACGAGAAAATTAATAGTCTTGAGGAAAGGGTTTGTATGATACACAATAAATAAGACACGGAACTCTACATTGAACAAGAGAAAAAGAATATGTTCATAGTCATTCACTATGAACATTCATAGTCATTCACTATCTGAATACTGCCCTAGTTAGCTCCTGTATTAACTACAAAACCTATAGGACAAATCCCAGTATTTCATTATAGAACAATGAGTATTGTAATATGAGAGTTTAAAACAATATTAGTTCTGTCAACCTAAATTCTGTACTTCTAGTATTCTGGTATTTTATTAGATTCTGGTATTTTATTAGATCTTTTACAACTTATCTCTATGTAATATATAAAATGTAGGATGGTGTTGATGATGTAATTGCCTAACAATCACTTTACAAAGTGCGCATAGTAAAGGCACTATCTAAATATTTTATTAGTCCCCAGTAATCTAAACATAGTGTATAAACTTGATTGTTCTTAGCAATTTAATATTTCAATTAATAATGAATGTGACAGGTTTAAAACATTAATGCATGAATATAATAAAAAATATTACTATATTGACCCACCTGACCAATGCATTGCAACATTTAAAATAGAGTTGAAATCTAGTAATGGATATTTGCACTTTATCCTTTTATATGAAGCATGATAGAAACAATGGCACAATTCAGTTCTTCCATGTCAGAGATGGATGCAAGCGTGTGCTAAATAATTTATGAATTAACTGACCCATTTTGATATTTTGTGTTAGTTACATTAAAATCAATTATGAACATTAGTTCTGATGTCATAATTTCAGAAAAGAATGCTATGATGGAAGTTTTAGTAGAATCCATAGGCCAAATGGAATTCCACATCTGCCCAACAGAAGTAAAATGGAATGTGGAAAAAAAACAAACCAAAACAAACCACAGTAAATTTGAAAGTCATAACCAGAATATTGTGGGTTATAGTGTTTAAAAGTTAAGTTGCTTAAGAAAATAAATAGAGGAAAGAAGAAAGGAGGGAAAAGAGGAAGGCAGGAAGGAAGGAAGGAGGGAAGGCAGGAAGGAAGGCAGGAGGGAAGGAAGGAAGGCAGGAAGGAAGGAAGGAAGGAGAGAGGGAAGGATACTAGAGTATTCTATTTTATCCTGTATGCTGCTTTTTATGAATATCCCTGCTAAGTTTTAATATTTTTCTCAATTTTGAAAGTCATGTCATATTCATCACAAACAGAAATATTAAGCATATATTAAAATGCCTGCAGAATAGAAATGGCCTTATGAATTGCACTTGGGCTTCATCAGGGACTGATCACATAGAGCAACCTATCTGCATAGACAATTTCTTCTCAAGTTCTGAATTCATTTTTAATCTATTTCCCCCATTTTTGGAATGGAGTAATGAAATTTATTATTCTCTTTAATGTTTTTATTAAAACAATCATGTTAGATGCCTATTTCAGTACAGATTAACATGCTATCTAGTCATGCTAATAAGATCAACAGATGAAAAAATGTGGCCTAATTAATTGTAAATTTTAAGGGTTCCTATAAGATGTCATTTTTTGAGTTTTTTTTTTTAATTATTAATTATTTGATTCTCTTTGGGTAGAAAGCAACCCAAGTATTTTATTTCTGTCACCTTATGCATCACTTTGCCTTTTCCTGTACTGTAGATGTTCCTGATTTTGTAACAAAATATTTAATCAGTATGATGACTACAACTAATACTTCCATAACGCTATGGGTTATTTCACCTGGGGTTGAATACATAATATTCTGCTTTCCTCTAATGGACCATCTTGAAAAGTACTAACAGTCCCTATTTCTAAGACTTCTAAAACCTATAAGTTGTAAAAATTTACATACCGACATACATATACATATAAATATATGGGTTTAGACATATTCGTAGTAAATATATAGATATTATTTATAATACACATTTTTAAAATAATCTTCAGTATGGCATAATACATAATACTATAATATGATACTAGAAAAATGCATTTTAGTGTATAATGCATTATATCGTATCTATATAATTATAAAAAAATTATATTGTATAAAGTATGTTATTTTTATAGAGTTATGATGAATATAAATACTGAATGTACTAAATTTATTGCAACTCCCTGAATTAAACATTAAATACATCTTTGGAACCCAATATGTAAACTTGAATAAGGACATATATTCCTAGAACTCTGTAATTGTTCATGAAAATTTTGAATAGGTGTACTCTTCACTGGGTACAAAACTGGCTGGATGGCTGGGCCCTGAGTTCTGGTGAGTGGAAATGGAGTTATCCCCAATTGGCAACTGGTCACAATTCGTGTTCCCCAGGGCTCAGTGTTGGCACAGTTCTGTTTAATATCTTTATCAGTGATCAGAATGAGGAGATTAGGTACTCCCTCAGTACGTCTGCAGGTGACACCAAGCTGAGTGGGAGTGTTGATCTGTTTGAGGGAAGGAAGGGTGTACAGAGATCTGGACAGGCTGGGTCAGTGGGCTGAGGTCAACTGCATGAGATTCAACAAAGCTAAGCATTAGGTCCTGCACTTGGGTCATGACAACTGTGCATATAATCACTAGATTGGAAAAGACCTTTGAGGTCATCAAGCACAGCTGTATCTGTCCACTTCTAAATCATATCCATAAGCACTTAATCTACCAATCTTCTAAATACTGCCAGGGGTGGTGACTCAACCACCTCCCTAGGCAGCCAGTTCCACTGCCAGATAACCCTTTGAGTGAAGAAATTATTCCTGATGTACAACCTGAACATCCCCTGGTGCAACTTGAGGCCATGTTACAGGCTTGGGGATGAATGGTAGGAGAGTTGCAGGGTGCTGGTTGATAGCCAGCCAAATATGAGGCAGCAGTGTGCTCAGATAGCCAAGGCAGCCAATAGAATCCTAGGTTATATCAGAAGTAGTTTAGTCAGCAGCACTAGGGGAGTGGTCATCCTCCTGTACTCAGCACTGCTGTGAAATACTGAACACAAATACTATTTTATGTTTTGGACCCCCCACTACCAGAAAGACATTGAAGTGTTGGAGTGTGTCCAAAGAAGGACAACAAAGCTGATGAAGCATCTAGAGAGCAAATACGAGGAACAGCTGAGGGAACCGGGAACAGTCTGGGAAAAAGGAGGCTGATGGGGGAACCTCCTCATTATCTACAGCTTCCTGAAAGGAGGTTGTATTGAAGCAGGTGTTGGACTCTTTTCCCATGTAACAAGTGATTGATAGGAAAAGAGGAAATGGCCTCAAGTTCACTGGGAGAGGTTTAAACTAGATGTTAGGAAATATCACTTCACTGAAAGGATCATCAAGCTTTGGAACAGGTTACAGAGGGAAGTGATTGAGATCCCTGGGCGTATTTAAAAATATGTAGATGTGGCATTTAGGGATACAGTTTAGTGATGGGCTGGACAATGTTAGGTTTATGGTTGAACTGGATGATCTTAAAGGTCTTTTCCAATCTAAATGATTCTGTAAATCTGTGAATTATTGACTGTTCCACTAACTTAAAAAAAATTTATATCCTTTCAGATTAGCAGATGAAACATATTTTCTGGAACAAAGAAGAAGATATCAATGAATCAATGAATATGCTGGCACTTAACTCTAATTATTAAGCCATTTTGAAAGAAATACTCTCATTTGCAGGGTGGGCAAGATCCTAGTCTCAGTATGGATCTCATGTGTTCTTAGAATTGTATAATCATATAAATTTATAGCTTCATATGCTAGATGATTGAGAATGATACACATTTTTCAGTGGTTTGGTGCTCTTGAAGAGCAAGACACTGTTCTACATCCACTGTTCATTACTGTGCAGACTAGCAGACCCAAAGTGTTGAGGAATATTATGGTTTTTATTATTATGGAATACTTTTAAACTACTGACTTCCTAATTGAAATAAAAAGCTATCTCAATACCAGATCTTGATATTATTATTACAAATTAATATTACTTTGTAATATTACCAATTTCTGTGGTAGGTGGTATTTGGTGTAAGTAAAAGTCAACATTTACATTGTCCATTAGAATTTAGCAGAGATTTTTAAGTTATATAGAGAAACCAATGTAGCTTTAAATATGATACACACTTTCCAAATGTAAGATTATATGAAGGTCTTTGCAATTTTCTAGCCTTAGCTAGAGGTAAACTGCACTTCTGCACTGGCAATAATATTCCTTATAGAAAGGATTATATATCTGCATAAATCTTTGTAAAAGCACATCACTCGTATTTTTGGAAGTAATCTAAGTAGAAAGGCATGTAGAGTAAGTGGAAGCACTAGTCCACTTATGTCTAAAAATTATTGTATTTATCATGAGCCAAAGTTAAGCAACACAATGATAATGTTATCACATATGCTTGAGATTTTTTTTTCTTTCTTGGCAGGCTATCCAAGAGTTTGAGAAAATTAATCACATTTAACCTTGCTGTTGTCATACACATATCAAAAAATGTTTTCACTTTCTTTTATGAGAAGCCAGAACAGGGGGAGAGGTAATTCTAGGCCTTTGAATAATTCTTATCTGATGCTCTACTCTTTATACTAGAATTTAATATACAGAATTTATATTGAAACAAAAAAGTTGTGGGAACCTCACTTCCAACAGTTTGGAATGTTTGTACAGCGAAGATGTAATGGGTCAAGAACTGTGTGATCTGTTAAATGAAGGATATTATCTTTAGAATTTGTTCTCAATGAAAGTATCTACACCTGATTAAGAGGCATTGTTTACCTCTTATCAGTTTGCATCACTGGTAACAGGCAGTCTGCCAGAAGAATGGTTAACTAAGAGGGCTGGACACTTGAAATAAGTCAGGAAAAAAGTAAAGTTATTAAATAATGTTGCTACATGCATAGAGAATCAATGCCTTTTCCAGTGGAATTTATTAGGCAGATCAATGTCTCTTCTGGAGGAGATGCCTTCATGGACTCTGATTTGAGGATGTTTTCTGTGGCAGTGGTAACAGGATCCAGAAAAATCAATGGGGTTAAGTCAGACTTACAGATTCCTGGATCACAGTAGGATTGTAGGAATGTTGATTTGAAAGCACCTGTGGAGACTGCCTAGTCTACATTCTTGATCAGTGCAGGACTGCACTGGTTCTGGATCAGCCAGCTGTGGACTTATCTAGCTAAATGTTGAAGCCTCCAAAATAGAGATCCCTTTCTGAGAAACCTCTTCTGGTTGCAACCTGTGCTAACTTGTCTTAGACGCTGGGTTGTCAGACTAATCAAATTGAGCTACCTTGACCACTCCTGAAGAGTGAGGAACATGTGCCCCGATCAGCATGACAGCTGCCCTCACTTTCTCCACTGACCTCTGGGAATGGAAAACTGGATTCAGCCTTCAGTGTGCAGCCTTACTAGCTCTGAACAGAGAGATCTGCCAGTCATGTAGCTTCTACTGTAACTCAGTGTGATGTTTTTCTCGTTTGCCATTGAAACCCATTGCGGAATACAAATTCAGTCTGTATTCACTGTAAGCCCCAGGTTCTTTCAAGCAAGGGTACTGCACTGCCAATCACTTCTCTGCTTGTACTGATTCTCTGAGTTGTCCTGCATTGTCTTTGTTTGAAGAGAACATGAAGCTATTAACAGTGATAACAGTCCAAATGTTTGTCATTTACATGGGGGAGACTTTTTCAGTCTTTTTAGATGACACGTGAATTGATTCCATAGTTTTCTATAAAGAATAATTTTCTGTGAATATGAAACCCCACTCTGTTTGCAGTCCACGACCATGGGTTTGGGTGAAGGAAAGCGTCAATTTTGGTTTAAGATAAGTATCAGAGGTTCTTCCTTTCATTTGTATCAGTATTGTACTTGGGTAAAGTTCAGCTAACAAACTCTTCTATAACCCAGAATTAAAGATCAGCAGTAGCCAGCAACAACAGTTGTAAACCACTGTATTTCACTTGGTTATATGCTGCTTAGAAAGTCTTCCATTGTTTTGTGGTTTGTTTGTTTGTTTGTTTCTGGAGTGGTCATCAGGGTGTTCTTTTCTTTTGAAGGCTGATACTTCTTCTTTTCATTAATGCATTCCCCCCTAAAATATATTTGGTTTAATTGATTATATATAAACTGAAAGGGATATACACGGCAATCTAATTGAACCAGTTTTGAATGTTGCTTTTGAATATTATGGGCAGATTCATGGAAGTGTTCAGGTACTTGCTAAATTTAGACCCAAGAAATAGAGGTAAATGCAATGTCCTCCCTTATCTACTATGGAAAAGCCCCATTAAATGACATTAACATTTCAATGATTGACTCGTGAGCTGGAGCTCATCAGAAATTGGTAGTAAAATGCTGTAACTATAAACAGGCACATATATGAATACTGTGTTTCTGCTTACTCAAGTGAGACCAGCGGAAGGCTTGCTCAGCAATTCCGAAGAGCTAGTACTTGATTTAACATTTTCCATTAAATACTTTGTTCATGTAAGGACTAGAAGCACCATAACTTGTGTTGCTAACCCTCAGACTGATATTTCTCTCTCATGAGGACTTAACAATAAGAAAATGAAAAGAAAAAAGTATCTAGTCACAGTGTCTTGACGTTGCTTCTCAGACAGGCAAAGAACAATACTTTAAAAAGGAATCCCATGTATGAATTTGATGTGAAATTTGAAATACTTTATGTAGGATAGCTCTTAGAAGTCTCAGCAGAAAAGATTAATACAAACGGGGTGTTAATGTAAAGTTTTTAACTCATAGCTGTCCAGACTTGCACTAGAATTGCAGTGCTTTGCAAATTCTGTTAATCAAAACCAAACCAAACAACTGTAATAAATTTCAATATGGCAAAAATATGAAAATTAAAGTATTAATATACATGGTTATAGAAGTAAATATAATCAGGATTTTATTAGACAAAGAATAAATTATCAACAAGTTAGTTTAAGGAATATTCAAACTATATAAGTTTATATCTGCTTTGCTTTATTAGCAGTTGCATTGCTCCTAAAATGTAATAATTCATATTATGGCATATATTTTCCCTTTTTAGAAAAAAGTATACAGAGACTAAATTACATTTACATCATTATTTCTTAAAATGCAATGCATTCATTTTTGTTTAAATCAAGTATAGTGTACGTTATTGAAAACTATATCTTACAAACTATAATTGGAATTTTTAGTATAAGTGTGTCCATACAGTTCTAAAAGATATACGTTTTGAAAAGATAGAAAATCTGAATAATAACCAGATATCTGAATTCCAAAATTTTTGTATTAGTGTTACAGAATTCTAAACTATCATCAAGAATTTAACAGGGCATATATGTGTGATATGAGTAGCTAGGTAAATGTAAATGAGTAATGTGGACAGCAATACAACAGTAAATGTAGTAGAACAGAGGCCCTCTCTGTTCACCACTACACTCTCAAAAAGACAGAGTTCAAGTTATTTGCTCCTTGAAGATAATTCCAGGTCAGAGAGTCATGCTACAGTACAGTATTATGCTCATGTTTGGTTCTCATTATGCAAATTTCCATCTACACATGTTTTTCTATGCTTTTTTTCCTCACTTTTAAGTGTAGTTCTTAGGAACATATTAATTCCAGATTTAAAAAGTGTTTTTGGGATTTTCTGTTGGGGTCCAAATATGGTAGGTTCATTATGCTTCAAGGACAGAATTTACATGTTATTTTATTGATGAACAATTTAAGAGCCTAGTTGGATGCCACTGGGCATCAATTACAATTCTTGTGAGGACCTGGCATGAATTTACTCACGATTAATGAGACGTCAGCAAGGTTGAAAGAAATGTATTGATGTCCAATAGCAAAGCAATCAGACCCTCACAAGGCCAGGTAAAATGAACATCTTTCAGAGAGGTTACATCTATCTTATATGCCATGAACAGATTCACTTCACAAAGGGAAAGAAATGTGCAAAAAAGAGGTTGCACAATACCAAAATACTAGGAACTTCTAGATGCTAAATAAAATGCAAGCATAGTGTATTTATGAAAGTGAAAGAGCAAGATTTGAGATATGCTTTCGTAATTGTGTGTACATGTATATATGCATAGATATACATGTGTACATGAAAATGAATCTACACATGTCAGCATGGAAGATTTTTTTTTCCTTATGTTTTTTCCGGGCTAAGAAGAATCACAGAATCACAGAATCACAGAACAACCAGGTTGGAAGGGACCCATCGGATCTTCTAGTCCAACCATTCCTATCTAACACTAAACCAAGTCCCTCAAGACCTCAACCACCCGTGCCTTAAACACCTCCAGGGAAGGTGACTCAATCACCTCCCTGGGCAGCCTATTCCAATGCCCCATGACCCTTTCTGTGAAAAACCTCCTCCTAATCTCCAGCCTAAATCTACCCTGGCGGAGCTTGAGGCCATTCCCTCTCGTCCTGTCCCCTGTCACTTGGGAGAAGAGGCCAGCTCCCTCCTCTCTACAACCTCCTTTCAGGTACTTGTAGAGAGTAATGAGGTCTCCTCTCAGCCTGGGCTTTGGTCTTTGCACTCTTCCATTTTAGCCTTTTCCTCTCCATGGCAGAACGCAATGCTGAGAATTAAGCACATGGGTTCATGAAGTATTTGTGACGAAGGAAAGCAGCTAAACAAGAGAAATGACATGAAAATTTGGACAGCAATTATTCAAAAAATTCAAGTAATATTCTCGTGAAATATTACTTTTCTCCGGAGTATAAATCTGTGACTTTGAGCTCTGAAAGTGACTTTGCCATGTATAAGTGACAGAGTGTAGGTTCTGGAATCCATTAATGAAGTATGTATAAATCTCTTTTCTGAGAAAACTGAGAAACTGTCACATTTAGACTTATGAAGCAGTGTTAATGGTATGCAGGTTTAAATTACAACCTAGGAGTGAGATTATACTTTTAATTCTTCTTCAATACAAGAGGATCTGGATTCTCTCTCACAGTAAGCTGATCAGAGACTTCTGCACTCATTGTCCTACCACATGACACTGAGGGATCAGAAGATCCAAGGCATCTGCTTTCCAACTAATTCCCAGCTTCAAGAACAAGAATCGAACCACTGACCTTCTTCCTATTGCAACTGCCTGACCAAAATCAACCAAAATCACTCATTTTTTTTTAAAGCTAGGCAGTAGAAGCATGTGTTTGCTGTGAATATCTTATCAGTTTGGAGGTATTACTACTATTAAAATTTTGCACTAGCAGAGAAACTTAAACCAACTATTATTACCTGCTGTGAGCAGATGAGAGAGATTTTAGGCAAATTAATGGTTACAATTATTTTTTATTTAGTTATAATCATGTAATTTACTTAGTTATAATTGAAATTTGTTTCTCAGTGAGAGATTTTTATCTGCACTGAAGTAAACTGGTTCAAAAAGAAAGTGCCTTTGCTGGAAGAACAACTTAGAAGCACTTATTAAGAAAAACATTGCTGTATTCTAGAAGACTTTCTAAATGAAGTGCGTAACTAATTTAGGTCCATCAAATTGCACTTAATATAAGGGACAAACATATTAGATATAACGTAATTTTGGTGTGGATAATGTTAACGGGAATATTGAAATGTGAATCTTATTGGAGTGTTTACAAAAATGAGGTGCATTTAGAAACCAAAGTGGTATCTTTCCATTGCAAGTGTTCAAATGCATCAAAATGCCCATTTGTTTAAAACTGAAACTAAGTAATGGTGCATGAAAATCTCCTGATGAACTACAGGTCTATTTTCCTCCAATTAAAGTCAAATAAGGAAGAGATTTTTTTTAGATATGCTGGAACATAAAATAAATTCCCTTAATTTCTTAACCCAATGATTGAGTTTAAAAATCAAATATGTAATTGATTAGACTACAGTATGTACTGCATTGTGGAGCATCATGTATAAACTCTTTAGTATTTTTATAATGAAATGTTAACTAACTCTCAGTACCTCAGGATAACAATGAGAATATGATAGTAAGTCTGAACAGGATTTTCCCAGAAAACAGTTTTTTTTACTATGTGTTAAATGTCTTTAAAAGAGATTTGATTACTCCAGAATTAACATCATTTATTAATTTATAGTAATTTGATATAAATTAAGATACATCCCTAATAATTTAGATACATGTCCACTGCTCTATTGTGCAGTAAAATAAATAAATGTTTTCACAAGGAATTAGCAATTGGTTGCATATGGATAATAAATACAGAAAGATGTAGCTTTTGAAATTAAGATCAACATACAAAGGTTGCTTTCAGAAATGTACACAGATCAAAGTATTTCATATAATCATTTCAAAGATTTAAAAGTTGGTTACGGAACCAAACAGAGAACCTCCAGAGAAATGTAAAATATTTTTATTTGAACCAAAAAAAAAAGGTTCTGTAGTCTTTTTTTCCAAGGCATTACAGATAACAAAACTGATGGAACATCAGCTGAGCAGTCTTTACTATTATTGTCAGTGAAGGCCTGGTAGATCAGTGTTCAATGACTTTTTCTTCATATCCATCCTAAATTTGAGCTCAGAAGGAGAACAAATCCTTACTCTACATAGGCTACTGCAGTGTGGATGGACATTTACAAACACCCCTTATGTTCAAACCATACTACTCATCAGATTGTCTGATGTCATGCTGGCTTGACAATCGAAGTTAAGTGCAAATACAACCCAGCATAGTTCCACTTAATCTCTAATTTAAAATCCTTCCAAGCAGACAATTAAACTCCTCTAATCCAAAACATCCTTGGGCATGCACGTCTTTAATTGTTGATATTTTTTTTTAAATTCTCCATTGTTTATTGTCTCTAAGTACAGATGAAAAAGTGATTAAATAAAATATACTTGCATTTCTGCAAGAGAGAATAAAAAGCATTCAAAAACATGCTTCAAAGTTATTGTTGATTCAGCTCAAATAACCAGCAGCTGTTGGGAAAGGAAGTAAGAGGACAAAGATGTTTGAGCAGGAATTATTGCTTCTTGTGAAGAGAACTAAAGGAAAAAGCTGGGAAAAATATAAATTAAAACCAACAAACACCCTGAAACCTTCTTCTGCCCACATGTTTCCAGGAATCACTTGCAGAATACGTATGTTTTATCTCACAGGAATTAATTAGCCTAATGTACCCAATGGGAAGTAGTAAAAAAGCCCATGATAGCAGCAGTACTGCTCGGATTTAGTTTATTGGATTTCACACTTTGAGTACAAAGCATAAAGAAAGAAAATGTATCTTCTGAAATATACAGAGCCCAAGAAGAGCAGCAGTCACATGGATAATTGGCGCTGTTAATATGTATACTGTGGATCCTGCATTCTGTTCCTCTAGAAACTTTGAAAAATAAGGCTAATTTTGGACATTTGGGTGCATCACTACCGGTGCATTCAGTTAAAAAATAATAATTTCCTCTTCTGCGATGCCTGGCTGGATACCTGAATAGAAACCATTAATGTGCCCCCTCCCTCCTCACAAGTCTACACAATTCATGCCTAACAAGGAGTATAATCAGAGGAAAAGGACTTTATTTCATAGTGATACAGCAAAGAGGAATTACTAGTAATAAATCATTTCTTAAATGCTCTCAAGATGTTTAAAATTTCTACCTAGAACTTTACTAGATATAATCTAACTGTTTCTACTAGCCTTGAATTTTGAAGGCCATTATGACTTAAAACACATTTAACCTGCTTGAAGAACCCAGATTTTCATATGAGGCTGTTTCAGTTAATGTTCCTAATCTGCATCCAAGTCACCTTACTTGTCTATCTAAATCACGGGTGGATGAGGTATTGAGGTATTGAGGGACTTGGTTTAGTGTTAGATAGGAATGGTTGGACTAGAAGATCCGATGGGTCCCTTCCAACCTGGTTGTTCTGTGATTCTGTTCTGTAAATTATCTTTTGAAGATTTGTTCTTCAGATTAATAAAGAATCTCTGCGTGATACTTTATTTTTCACTGGGGAATAATGCAGTTCAGATATTCAGAAAATGAAAATATATATTCTAAGAAAAATAATCCTAAAAGAATTCAGGTAACAAGGTTGACAACACATCCATACAGATAAGTACACATTTGAAATATACACACACAAACACATACTCTCTATAGATGCACATTTTCCTAGTTACTTCAGTTGCAGACAACCAACAGGGCCATTTCACAGGCAAAACCACAACAGGAGCAAGAATATTGACAATCATGTTTGACTTCAAGTCCTCTCTTTCTGGTGCTAGTTTATGATTAGACCCTCATGAAGGTTTGTATTGATTTCGTCTTTTAGGGCTTCTCATCCCTATTTTCTGTTTATGTTTGCTTTTATTTCTGGTACTTAATGGTATATCTCTGATAGGCAGAAAAGTTGGTGAGGCAAACATAACCTTAGAAGGGAAAGGTACCTAAAACCAATAAAAATCTCTTAAGCATTTTTTAAAAAGATATATAGAAGAAAATGTAAAACTAAAGAAAAAGGTTGTCCTCCTGGTACAAACAATTTCTCCTTGTCAGTTTTTCCTGATTCAGGAGAAATGAGCAGCATTTTTTCATGCAATCTGACTACATGTCCTAAAATCTCCTGAAAGAGTTCATCTTCATTTATATTTTCCCAGATACAGGTAGTCCAGATTGTTTCTTAGAGTACGGGCACCAAGAAAAGACATTTAATAAGACAAGGAAAGAGTCAGCATTACTTATCAGGAGGACCCAGAGAAGACCAAAAACTGAATTGAGAGGACTTAGGTCAGTCTCACTCTCACCTAAGGCAGTACTTTTGGAAGAAATGTTAACAAATTGTTTTATATTCCTCTCCATAGAATTTTTACAATTGTGTCATTGACTAACTTTAATCTCTGACACTTGTTCTACCACAGTGAAAGAATGAATATAATTTTAATCATCTACACTTTCACCACATACTTGAATCAAATTTCTTTTTCTGCAATTTTAAATGCACTTGTGCAACACCTTGATGGACTTGGCAGGGTTAGATTCACAGCTGAACTTGACAATCTTAAGAGTGTTTTGCAACATAAATGATTCGATGATGCTGTGAAAGTCCTAGCAGTCATGAATGTCTGGGCAGTACATATGCAACATTAACAAAGAAACAGCTGATGCAAGTGATATAACACAAAAATTTTTACTTTAGCCAATGCTCCACAACCTTGAACTTGAAAGAGTTGCCCTGATTTGACATATCTCTGAGAGAACTACTACAAATGTTAACAAGTGTTTAATACAAGGTGTAACAATAAACTATTTTTCTACTTGCCCACTGAAATTTAGAAGTGATGAAAAGAGTTAACTAAAGTTCAGAAATTCTTTGGTACAGATACTCTGTCATTTTATGTATCTGTTATACACCAATGAGGAAGTATTGCTAAATAAATAAATAAAATTAAGATAATAATTGCTATTATTATTAACAATGGTGATTGACTTTTTTCTCATAAAAGCTTTCTCGATGTTTATGCATTTTTCTTCTTCTCTTCCTTTCTTCGTGGGATGAAACATTTTACCTTTTACATTCCCATAGAGGTGATAAGTATTGATTCTCATCAAGTTTCCTATTGCAAAATTAAGCCATTTTCTGGTTGTTCTCTGCTGGTCTCTCGATTGTTTTCTGTGTTTGAGCTTTCATTCTGCTGTAAGAGATTTTTAATTAGAGTTAAAACATTTATATAAAATAATTTTATGTCCTGATAAATGACCTATCAAAGGAGAATTTCTTTACTTTAGTAAAACTGAATACTGGCTATGTCTAGTCTGTCCTCTTTCTGTTGCATACTACAGTTCTTGCCACATACTGGTATGTCCTTTGGAGTTTGGATCTGTAGGGGATTCTGAAAGATTTCTGTTGTGTGATTAAAACATTATGTTACTTTTTCTGATACAAACAGCTGTCTGCAATGTTAGAAGAAAGCACTTAATGATCCCTTCTGGTCATGTTGTCCAATGACCAGTTAAATTGATTTAATTCAAGGAGACTTTTCTTGAATATGAAGATTCAAAAACAAACAAGCAAGCAAAAGCCTGGAAGATCAGGAATAAAAGTTGTTAACCAAATGCTGAGTGGATACTCTCCTAAACAGCTGTGAGAAGGAAGGGGAGGGAAGATTCAATGAAACATGAATGAAGATATTTCAGGTAGGCTGAAATTAAGGAAAAGTGTTTAAAAAATATGCATGTAGTAAAAAATATGAAATTAGGTTTTATTTGTTTACTACTGTGATGTTGAGTAGGAGAATTACATGCATTTCTCTGCAAAACTATTAGCCGTTGGACTTCTCTAATGCATATGTACTATGTAACTTAAATAAGCAACCTTCTGATCCAACCATCTGAATATGATTTAGCCTCAACAGACATTCTAGGCACTCTGATATGTTTTTTCTAGTACGTTTAATAGAATTCTACAACTACCTGAAAGGAGGTTGTAGAGAGGAGGGAACTGGCCTCTTCTCCCAAGTAACAGGGGACAGGACAAGAGGGAATGGCCTCAAGCTGTGCCAGGGGAGATTTAGGCTAGACATTAGGAGGAAGGTTTTCACAGAAAGGATCATTGGGCATTGGAATAGGCTGCCCAGGGAGGTGGTTGATTCACCTTCCCTGGAGGTGTTTAAGGCACGGGTAGACGAGGTGCTGAGGGGTATGGTTTAGTGTTTGATAGGAATGGTTGGACTCGATGATCTGGTGGGTCTCTTCCAACCTGGTGATTCTATGATTCTATGTCCATTCCTTTGACACTACCTTTAATTTAAACGTGTCTACCATAGTCATGTTGTTCCATAATCGTTGTATCTTTCCAAGCTAACAATTCTTATTTCCATATTTGAATAAAGTGGGAGGGGTGTGTGAGGGAACTTCAGAAACACTAACATATCTTTTCATGGTTTTGTCACCTGAAGTATTATTGCACTTTAATTACCAAGCTGAGAGCAATGGAATTTTGTCACATTAGGAGAACAGCAGCTACATATTTAAGACTGAAGATAGAGAAAGCAACAGACTGGAAAATACCACAACATATTTATCTTTTCTAATACTCCCCATAGACCAGGCTGAAATTTCTTCTTTTAGGGTGAACAGATTCTCAGAAGAAGGAATACCATTTGTTTCATCCCTTCTTCTCTCTTTTTCATTATACTAGTAAACTAATTGTTGCCTTATTATTCTTTCTAGTCCTTAGAATATGTGCATTTAGTGCTTTTGAGACTCTGGGAATAATTTTACCAATAAGTCATTTATAGAAGCTGCATACCAGTTCCAGGTCAAAGCAAATTTTATTTCAAATCACCACATATGAAGGGTGAATATCTAGCCCCTGGAAAAGCTTTTATGAAGTTTCTTAGATCAATTTTGCACCTTTAAAAGATCTAACTTAAATGAGCAGCTACTCAGTTGATTCTGAAAATGATCCTCACTAGCATTTTTGAAAAACTTGGTCTTAATATACGATATTTTATGAGAGAAAAAAAGAAGAGAAATGCAAACTAATTTTACCCATAATAAATGCACATTTCCATGAGAATTTGGAAACCTGTTTTACTCTAAATCAAGCCAAATGAATGGTCTGATTCCCTCTTGTGTCTCAGAAATCTTCCTGTGAAATATTTAGTGTTTATTGGGTTTGCCTGTTTCCACAAACCTACAGAATTTGTGAAACATAATTAAAAACAATAGAGTTGATGTTTCTTTTTTAAACCAAAAAAAAATGTGAGGATGAGAATAGGAACATGACATATTACCTTTTCTGTTCTAGCGGTGATGATCACATGAGAAATTTGTTTTTCAAGAAGAATTTACTTTTAGTCTAGATTAACAAACAAACCAGATTAAAAAGTCTGTTTATTTTAGAAGCAAATTAGGAAAGACTAGAGAATTCTTCTGGATATTTTTTCCATTAAAGACATGTTATCAATTTTAGTTTAAATCAAAAAAGACTCTTATAGAATTTCACAAAATAGTATAATTTATTCAGAAAAATATGATAGGAAGTACCATTTTTCTGGATTCTAAGTTATTTATTCTTACACAACATGATTTTTGGGAAACTATGTCATTTCCACTGATTTTTTCCTGAACTTCATTATTCTGTGAAGTTATGTACATCATCAACTTTAAACTTACTGGGTGGAAAGGCATTGTTGAAGGCAGAAATGCTTCCTACGGGTAAGTGTGCCCTAAAGTAACCATACTGCAGGACTTTAGTGATGTGGTACATTAAGAGAGAATTCTTCATGACCGTGGCTCAATTGCAATGAATTTTGAATCATTCAAAGTTGTGCAGATTTTCTTCAGCCTATGGGGTGTTTGGTACTATGTCCTGCAATATGGATGAATTTTGATACACAGATTCACAGAGTAGTTGAGGTTGGAAGATACCACTGAAGATCACCTAGACAAACCTTCTGCTCAGTTAGAAAAGTTTGCCCAGGACTGTGTTCAGTCAGGTCTTGATTATTTCCACAGATGGAGACCCCACAACCTCTCTGGGTAACTTGTACCATTGTGACCATCTTCACTGTAAAATAAGTGTTTTATTATATCTTACGCTGGACTCACTTCAATAAGTCCCTATCTATTTTGTACTGGGGAGCCCAGGATTAAGAACACTTATGTATCATATTATACATCCAAATAAGGTATGTGGGCATGAAAGCTGTTTCTATTCCTTTGGACAGGAGTGTGTCAGTACAAAATGTTACTTCAGGCTAAAAACACAGGAGTAGAGAGCTCTTTGGAGGTGGAATTGTTGACTTATAGCAGTGAAGTTTGTAGCAAGAAGGTAGGTTGTAAGCATCTACCTACCTTGCTGTCATAAATCACTGCATCCAGGACACTGGAACTGATTCAGGGAAATTCTATGTGGAGAGACTGATAAACTAAAGATAGATGTAGCGTTCAGCTATATTCAAATGACAGCTTACTACTTTTAGAATCAGAAATTTTGAAGATCATGATTTTTTTTCTGAAGAAAATTGCTGCAATTTTCATGAACAATATCATAAAGGAACTTTTAGAACAATATTTATGTAGGAAGTATTTCAGGAGGTGTTTATGAGTGTGAGACTGTAACCATAAAATATATCTTATCACAACACTCGTGACTGATACTTGATATTTTTATTCCTAACTGCTGGATCATGTCAGAAAAATACAATGATGTATATTGTGGCTTAATTATTTAATTTGGCAATAGTTTTGAAGTAATATATATATTAATACAGAACCAAACTGATTTCCTAAAAGGCTTCAATTTCAAGACACCCTAGTAATCAGTATTATAAAATTTCTCTGTCCCAAACAGAATGCAATTAAGCAGACAAAGGAAAGGTTGGTAGGGGAATTATGAATAACCAAGAAGAAAAACATAAACATAGAATCAACCTTTTTTTACAACCTGATTCAGGTCATTAGCCTCAGTACATTAGTCTCTTGTTGACCATAAGCAACAGATGAACAGGCTACATTATCTAATAGCTTAATAGAATTTAAAGTTTTGTAATCTTATCTGAGAAACCGAAAAGCATCAATGCCAAATACAATCTGATTTTAAAAAAGCCTTACATGAAAAAGTATGAGTGACTCTAGCTAACTTCTTTATTGTGCTTGTCATATGTTATATTAGAGCAAATATAAAAGCTTCAATTCTCCGTTTTACAATAATAAAAGTTCCTTCTGTGTCCTTTTCTCTTTCAGTAACACATCCTGCCTGCTTTTGGATGTCACAGGCAAGGACTTTGCCGATGGAGTGATTAAATGATGTGCAGTCTGTCCTTAGCAGTGAAGGTGATAATTACACAGAGAACAGCAACTAAGGAGTGAGGTTGTTCCCCTGGAACAGGTCTCAGAATGAAAACATCAGATGTGTGCTGCTCTCAATAGCATTGGGCCTTTCTTCATTAGTGCCCCATCACTCTTCTGAAATTGATCTCATTTCATCCACTTTAATGAAGTTTAACAAAAAATGTCACTGAAGAATTTCAATGTCGTCTCCTCTCTCAGTAGCTGACTTCCACTAGAGCACTGAAAAATACCTTCCTTTTAACAAAGTATGCAGAGGGAAACAGCTATCAAAAGTTAAGTTCCAGAATTTTCTTTTATTAACCAAAATGTTTACAAATATTTCTTTTTTAAAATACATTCCCTTTATCAAGACAAAATTTTATTCCACTTAGTGATTTTAAAAATGTCTCATGCTGTATAATATGAAATAGCATTTATGGCCCAGTCACATGCTTCATTGCGCATAGAACATTTTATCTATTCCTATGTTGATTATCCTTGCTCTAGGAGAGGTGACATTATTTGCATGTCAAAAAGAAAAAGCAAAGTCAACCTGAAGTAAGCTGATTATTCTTTTTTTCAGAGTTTTATTTTTGAGTCCTGTATTTCAGAATGGAAGAAATAAAGTGCAAGAAAATCTCAAAATCTCACAGAAACATCCTCATAAAACTAGTAATATGCAAGGAGTACATGTTAAGTCAGAACAGGGGAACAGCCCCAAAATCTGACCTAATTTTCACAAACAATAAAGCTTCCTTTAACATCATCTACCTAACATTTGTCTACTGACAAACTTTTAGTATGAAAATGTCTTTCAAACAGAAACCCAATACCTGCATGAACCACAGTCCAGTCCACGGGGCAGAATACTACAAACTGCTCAGTGCAGTACAAGTGCAACAGTTCTCAAAATGAAATCACTTTAGAGGTGATTATTCAGTTTATCGGTTACAGTACTATATGCTGAACAAATAATAATACCCCAAGTCTCTGCTAAATTGTATGCCAATACCAGCTATCTCTTCTCCACTCCTTATACAGAATGAATGCTATTATGAAAAGTCACTATTATTTGGTGTTGTTGCAGCAAATTCATATTTGCAACTCTCATATTTGTGTCGCTTTAATCTAAAAATAGATATAGAAATGCTAAAATGGGGGAATTATCTCTACTAGTAAACCAGTAAAATTAATAATACTCTCCTTATCTGGCAACAGGCTTATTATGCGCACATTTTTTTTACCATAAATGAGATAACTGAGAAATAGGGGCTAATGTGTAATTTCTGAACTCATAAACGTTTGCTAATGAACTAAAGAACCCAATAAACCATGTAAGCAATGTACAGTATATCATGTTATATCTCTTTCCTTTAGGAAACATTAATTGCGTTTAGTAACACAAGTAGTATTTTTTTTTTCTAGAGGAATAGAGAAGAAAAATATCTTGCCAGCTTCAGATAGTTCTTTCTTTTTTTTGTTTACCTTTGCTGTACGTAAGACTGTAAATAAAAGAGTAGATACTTTATAAAGAGATAAGATATAAGTATTCTTTTGAAAAGAATAAACAAACTTTGTCAGTACGTTTAAGTACTTAAGGAAACAAGGATAAGTTTAGCCTAGAAAATCTCATTTCATGTACCAAATGACTAGTGAGGGAAATTTTCAAAATCAAATGGTCTCACACTGATTCTTCATTAACTATGTTGTGCTATGGATAAAAAGGACGGGGGTGAAAGAGAGAAGAATAAAATAAAGGCTTGTTCACAGTAAGTCTGATTCATCCATTAGACAGCTATCTAATAAAATATTTATAATCAGTTCTGTCTTGAGATCTTAAAGTTTGCTCTCTTGTAGTGATATTTGATAAGAGCTATTGTACCATTTCAGCCTTATCTCCAAGGATCAGGTTGGGATAGTAGTATTTGCACAAATACAGTTTAAGCATCTGCAAATCATTTTACACTAGAAATCCAGCACAGAATTGATATTGAACAGAACAAATGAGCCTGGGTAAACACAAAAATGCGCAGAAGGAACGATGTTCCCTCCATGGAATTGCTGAATGTTTGCTTTACTGTCAGGAAATAAATGGAGTATATTTCTCCCCTCCCACAGTAAAATTGTACCAATAGGATTTTGCAATAATGACAACTACCTTTGAAAGAAAACGCTGCATTATTTTATAATGCTGACATCACTAAATACGACAAAGAAATAGAACATAAGTCTTACAGTCCTAGCAGCAGCCATAATTAACGCAGTGCACTTAAGTGCATTTCTTTTGTGAGGTTGAAATTTTAGTCCAACCAATAACAATGAACCATGGTTTAGTCATGCAATGGCTAAACCAACAGTCTGCTAAGGTGTTATAGAAACTGTCCGTACATGTGCTGCTCCTGAGAGGTATATCCAGGAGAATTTCAGATAGCTAGGGTCTGTGATGGTATTTTGGATTCAAATTAAATTAGCGGAGAGCATTTCCATGGCAAAAGTTTGATCATTTAGTTTGTTATTTCAGCACACACAAAAAAAATGAGGGAATATCTATGCAAATGTATATTTGTTTTGATTGAAAAACTCAACAATGACAAAATTTATTATTACATAAATCTCCCAAAATTCATCCTGGATTTGGCTTCAAACTTTTTTCAATGAAACCGATGATCTTCATTGTATGTTATCTTCATGGTATGCAACAGATCAAGGGAGGTGGCTCTACCCCTCTACCCTACTATTGTGAGACCTCACCGAGGTTACTGGTTCAGTTCTGGAGTCCTCATTACAGAACAGACCTGGATCTGTTAGAGTCCAGAGAAGGGTCACACAGATGATCAGAGGGCTCCCATACAAAGAAAGGCTGAGACAGTTGACATTGTTCAGGCTAGAGAAGAGAAGGCTCAGGAGAAACCTTATAGCAGTCTTCCAGTACTTAAAGGAAGACAACAAGAAAGATGTGGAGGGACTTTATCAGGCAGTGCAGTGATGGGACAAGAAATAATGGTTTTAAGCTGATAAGGGAGAGATTTTCATTCAGTATTAGGAAGAAATTTTTTACTGTGGGGATTGTGAGGCACTGGAACAAGTTGGTCAGAGAGGTTGTGGATGCTCTACCCTTGGAGGTGTTAAAGACCAGGCTGGATGAGGCTATGAGCAATCTGCTCTAGTGGAAAGCATTCCTGCTCATGCAAGGCGGATTGGAACTAGATGATCTTTCAAGTCTCTTCCAACCTCATTCTATGAGTCTATGATTCCATGATTCTATGTCTTAAATTAAAACTTCTGGTTGAGCTTTACAAATATAACTATAACAACAACTGGAACAATGAATTATATAACTGAAATAGCTAAGTATGACCCATGAAAAGCTAATAAATTCTTTTTTGCTATTACTGAAATTTCTAGGTAATTTGTCTGGATTACCCATCTACCCTCCTTATTACAGAGATTTTCACTTTAGAGGGAATCTAAAAAGTGTTAGTATTCAAATTTTAATTTTATGGCTACAATTTTTTTAAATAAAAAATCATCTATCCTGGTAATTCTCTGAAGTGCTTTCAGTTATTCTGAATATTCTTTATTTGCTGTTTCTGAGAAACTTTTTTCTGAAGACTTTAACCAGTCTGTGAAGTATGACACATTATCCTTAATCAAGGCAAATGGTAAGTACTTTAGAATGTCTCAGACTGCATGTTGATCTCTCAGAGTTTTATTGCTACTTCAGATGTATCCTTTTCTAAATCCAAATGAGGAGATGCAGGATCTGCTTCCAATTCTGAATGTAGTACAAGAACTTTAATAATCTGAAGCAGTATTCCATAAAGACACAACACAGCTGTATTTAGGCAAACAAGTTCCTAGCTGCTGTGAAACCCTTTCTCCCTCATAGTACAATTCACATTTCCATGTAATGTTATTCTCTTACCCAACTTAAAGCGACATCCTCTGAGGGCTACATTAAAAAGCAGGAGGACCATATGCCATTATGAGGGAAGCTCTCCAGTGAATTGGGTTGACACCGTATGAAGCAGGCAGCAGGCAGACAGTCCCACATCCTCAGGTGAAACTCCCAACTTTCTCTTATTCCTGAACTACAGGCAGCAGAATAAGCTGAAGCAGCCCAATACTTGAACACATATTTTGAAAATGAAACCGTAAGGAGTGTCTCCAGTAACTAGGACAGAACTGATCTTAATGTTATTCCTGGGTTTCTCGTATTATTTATATCCCTTTTTAAGTTCCAGAAAGCTGTTCTTTATGAAAAATATTTGACAGACATAGAGGTCCTAAATATCCTCTAAAAGTTTACTTCAGTTTGGCTTTGGTGCTAGAGTCTTCAGAGAGAGAGGTTTAACTGGGTCTTAGCCCAGAAAACATATAAATTGTCTTCATGTTCTGGGATATTTTTGGACCCACAGCTGAAAATAACAAACACACCCCCTCCTCTGTTTCTTGACCTTTCTACATGCTGAACTGCAGCTCGAGGTTTCTGCAAGTGTTCATTCAGCAGATATTTGCAGGTAACTTTCAGAATGAAAAAGAGCAAACTCAGAATGACAGAAGTGAATTTCTAAGTGACCAAATGAATTTACAGCAGTGGACACTGAGTTACTGAGTAAAATGTGCAGTAAATAAATAAGTAAATATACATATATATATAAAGCCCAATACCAAAAGTACAGAAACAAGGCATTGTCTTTGATTTTTAAAACCTGTAACTTTTTTTTATCTGAGCGTAATAGCGATATTTTCCTCCTTAATGATCACCTGTCATGCAAATGATGACAAAGAAAACTTAAAGAGCTTTCATATCAAAAAATTTCATCTTCTTCATCTGAACAGGTCTGTCTTCAATGCCTTTGTATATTTGTACTAGTTGGCTTAGGGGCAAAGTCATCTTAACAGTTAAACTAAGAGCAAAACAAAGCAATTGTGCCCTAGCTTAAGGATTTACAAACAAAGAAATACAGATTTAATTATCACTGGGCTGAATTTAATGGTTTTCTGCACAAAAGCAGTTTCAGGCATTTTGTAATGTCTTTGACTGTAACAGTTGCTTCTAGAAGAAGACAATTTTATTGGCCCACCATCCTTTTTTTAATCACTGGATTTCACTGAAAATCCATATTACATAAACAACCGTATAATTAGGCTCTTGACTCTAATATCTTCATTTTCTTAAGAACTAGAGGGTTGTGTCAGAATCAGGTGGCCTATTTGGCCTCCTTTATAATATAAATTTATAAATTCAGATCTACAAGGACTTTTCCACTGGACTACCTTAATTTAAAAAGTCCAGTAAATAGAGCAAATTCCTGAGTTAATTAGCAAGAAGGCAAGCAATAGCAGTGCACTTTCCATTTTATTCTGGGGTTTTGCATACATAAAATTATTCTCTTGTTAACAGTATCATGGAATATGTTCAAAGAGTTCAGAATATATACTTTTTAAAATAGGACATCACAATTTTGTTAAAATGTTAAGATCATGAAACCCCAACCCTCTGAGGGTTGTTCATTCCCACTTGTACCAACATAAGAAAGAAACAAACAGGAATTTCACTAAGCAGAAAGACAGCACAGTGTCAATGTGGTAAAGCGTAATAGCAAGGAGTCTATGCAAACCAAAATGAAAATGAGAATTTATGTTGGACCTTGAGGCCCCACAATGATGTTCAGAAATCAATCAATCAGATCCAGCAATTTGTCAAGGTCTGCTTCACTGACCCATTTTGGACTGTGCAAGTAACCATTCCCAAGTTAAAGACACGACTGTGAGACAAGACACTGCAGTTACTTTTATAAACATGTTTTCATGTGTAATTCATTTTGTACAGTTCAGCCATTAGTCCTCGGGCCTTAAAGCTAGTAGTATTTAAGTGTGCATTTTGCATACACATTCTATCCCAGGTTCCAATTTTTATCATGATAACTTGTTTACCAGGACATATATATATATCTGTCTCACAGATGGTGTCCAAGACATTTTTTCTGTCTGCAGACCTTTTCTGAATCCTTTTAGTATATGACAAATCAAAGCAATCCAAGATCTCGTGTACTGAGGATACTCTTCTCCAGAATGGCAAAACAATTATGCTTTGTTGGTTTCCTTGTTTTTCTAGCATTCATTGGATTTTAACAGTATGTTCAAATACACTCAAAACCATTACCACAACACTGGAAGATCTGTCAGTTCAATTTTATTGTTTGCATTACAGAAGCACTTAAAAGCTTTATTAGCAATGCCTTTACTAGTGAAGCAATCTGCACAGGGTTCTGGGAACAGGCACTTCTGCATAGTCATTACTACTCTTACCTTTTTAACATGGTTGTCACCAGCATCAGCTAGTGTTTGCTCAGACAGTTCCTGCATGTAGTTCATGGGACAGAACTGACCAAGTCAATCCCAAAATGTAGGCTGATGGCACTCTCTTCTGAAGGGTAAGAGATGGGACCTGTGCTATGACACTAGTTCTCAGGGCTGGAGAGTGGTCCTTGTTTTGTTTCCCTTGGTAATACAAGTGTAATTGCTACAGATTTGTATCAGCTAAAATAAATTGTACTTATCTCAAGAAACGGAATGTTTCAGTGTAAAAGGACAGCAATGCAAGGAACCTAAGGAAACTTCATTGGCATTCATACCAACACAACAGGGTTCTACTGTCTCCTGTTGCATGAACCTGGTAGGGATTTATGACAATACTAATGCTAATAATGGGCTATTATCATAACTAGTTATGCTTATATCCTCTAACTCCATGTTGACCTTCGAATAAAAAAAAAAAAAGTAGAATGTGAAGTAAGAAAAGCTTGTTCTGATGATAGAAGAAAGGAGAAAAGGAAGAAAAAAAGCATAGAACAACTCACAAGACAAGGCAGTGGACCGAAAGCTAGAACCATGGTACTGCATGCATCCATACATATAGAAAGAAAAAAAAAATCTCTTAATACCCTGTTTTAGCAAGAGGTTTACAACCTTTTGCTGTTCCTACTGAAGACTATAGAGCAGCAATAGATGTGTGAGCAGATCTCTACTCCTAAGAAGTCCTTCTGTCAAAAGTTTCTTGTTCTGCTGAACGTTTTGTTTGATGGAGAGGGAAATGGCACAAGAACTTATATACGCCAAGATAAGTGTATAACACTTCCAGAGAAAAGCATGGAGGATAGTCCATAATAGGAGAAATGAAGATTTATATAAGCTATATTTTAGGATTTGCTAAAGAATAAAATCTGTTTTAAAAATACAGACACTTTGTATTCCCTTGTTACGTTGGTTATTGAAGATGTCTGGCCTACAGTTTTTCTACTATGGTTTATATTTATGGTTCACCACTAAATCCCCTAAGTAGCAAGTATTCTATCATGCCCTTCTATGTGGCTTTAATATTTCTTGGGGAAATGTGCAAAAAAAAAATAAAATTAAAAAATAGATCCACTAAAAGCTCTCTTTGATTCCTTTCGCTTCTTATCTTCCATTATTCCCATCACTCCTTTCCCCATCTTGTTCAATTTGTGGCTTCTCTACCCTCAATGCCTCTATGTATCCCCAGTGACAATAAAATATTTCTTTTTTTCCAGTTTTCTTTCTTTTCCTGAACTCCCATATTAACTATTCCCTCAATATTATACTTCTTACATTGGTATATGTCTCTCTGTCTCTTTAAACTCTGATTGATTCTTATCTTTCCTGAATCTGGTTGACATTTCATAGAATCAACCTCACTGTGACGGGTAGGGGTACCTTCCTCTAGATCAGGTTGCTCAAAGACTCATTCAACCTGGCTCTGAACACCTCCCGGGATGGGGCATCCATAACTTCTCTGGGCAACCTGTTCCAGTGTCTCACCACCCTCACAGTAATATATTTCTTTTGCATTTCTAATCTAAATCTACCCTCTTTCAGTTTACAACTGTTACCCTTTGATCCATCACTTCATGTCCTTGCAAAATTTCCCTCTCCAGCTTTCCAGTAGGCCCCCTTAAATTACTAGAAGGCTGCTATAAGTCTCCCAGGAGCTTTATCTTTTCTCTGTTGAACAAGCCCCAGTCTCTCATCCTGTCTTCGTAGAACAGGTGCTCCATCCTGATCATCTGTGTGGCCCTCCTCTGGACTTGCTTCAAGAGGTGCATGCCTTTCTGACATCAGGGGCCCCAGAACTGAACACATATTTCTCTCTACTGTTTTTCTCCTAGCTTTCTTTTCTCTCTCAGTGCTTAAAGCATTCACTTACATCTAATGGAGAACATCTTTTAGTAACAAGGGAGAATATTTGGTCTTTCAGGATATGTGTAGGAAAGGGCTACATCTCTGGATTTTTTTGTGGTTTGCCTTTACTTAAGGTAAATCTACTGTTTACTATGAGTAAAGTGACAATATTACAACTTCAGATCTATTACAACACATTCTGGTGTCATAGGTCCATTCCCAATTGCTTCCTTTCTTCCTCTAAATTCTTCCCATTGCATTTTTTTTCTTCTTCTCTTATTTTTTTTTTTTTTAAATTTGTTTGGTATATTGTTCATATAAAGGAATCTTTTTTTTTTAATTGTACATTATAATAGTAAAAATATGTAAACTATGAAACAACTTTGAGCATTTATGAAGCTTGTTAGGTAAACTAGCATCAACATTGTTGAGTGAGATGTGCAAACCCTACCATCCGGTGCATACATAGGAGGGGCATGTCAGTTGATAGATCTTAAACATTTATAATAAGTGACAGAAGTAATCCACAAAATAGCCTTGTTCTAAGTTGCCAAAACTTGGGTGACTGGTTGGTTACTAAATCTGGTTTTTCTCATGTGAGTGGCTAGAATTGGAAACTGCCATCAAAATTTTGGTTTTCAGTTTTACTTTCCGAGCTCAAAAAGGACATATTTGCTTCACAACAATAGAATATGAGTCAGAGAAAAAAACATTACAAAGTAATCCCAGATGTAAACCAGTCTCTCTTGCCTACATAGACTATGAAGACAGAGAGTTGCTGCCATTAGTTTTTGGAAGTAGACTCACTTGTGTAAGAAGCACAGCCTTTCTGAAGAGATGCAGGCAAATCAGTCATTTTTCAGTTGTGGATTTATAGCTAGGAGTGAAGAAGTATCATCAAGAACATGTTGGCTTTTGTAAGCACAATCTAAACAATTTTTTTTCACCCATCAACACAGATTCCTAATTAAGAGTCTTAAAAGGCAGAGCATAAATATAGCTATTAAAAAGGTAAAATTAAAAAGGCAATTACTGAAGCAAAATCATGACAATTATATTACTTTAAAATTTCAATATGTTTGTAAATGGCTGATTATCTTCTTTTAGATGAAGCACTCCATAATGTACTATTTTTTTATTTCCCCAACATTTCTGATACCAAACAACATATATGATTATTAAAGACAAAAAGTCATCCAGAAATATTATAATCTTGTAGGAAGACATATCTGGGAATTTTGGTCAACATTTCCCAGTAGTGTGAAGCTGACTAGCAAATATTTGTCCTACACCTACATTCATGATCACTAATATACTGTCTGCAGGAGGGACTTTCCAATCTGGAACTCTATTTGCAGATACCTTGTTTATGGTGTTTGGTGTGGAAAACATGGTAAAAAGAATGTGTGAGAAGGTTAGGCTTCTCCTGTGCATTTTCATTGTGTCATTACATTCATTACCTGTTCAATATTCATATATTAAGTTCATTTGTCTTTACCATATTTTCAGCTTAATACAAACATCAAGTCTTATGTCAAATTCTTTCAGAACTGCAAAAAAGGTAAAACTCAAGTGTTGTTTGAAATGGCAAAAGAGAGAGATTTTAGAAATACTTTTCCTTTAGTGGAATAGTCTTTTATTTTCAGTGAGAACAGTGTTTCCTTTAGTACCAGATATGACACCAGAAATCATGTCAGTGCAGTTTTGAGCTCCATTAGCACCTTGACCTCCTAATGGACAGGAAATTTGCCTTTGGTTTTTTAAAGGTCATTTATTTCCTTCTATGTTTCTGTTGTTTTCCAAGGTGCTTTTTTATATAAACGTTTAACCTTGAATTCATAGGTTGCTTTCTCATCATGCATAAATGTTTAACATTTAATTCAGTGTCTGTGGCAGGAAACACTTTCAGCTATAAACTTCACCTAACAGGAGGGTAATTTTTGCCTTCATTTGTTAAAGGTCCATAATCCCCTGTCCCTTCCACTTTAATTGGGAAACTGTAATTTATTGATAAACACAAATATAGGTATAAAGTACAGGAACAGTGTGGGTTAAAAGAAAATGGCAAATTGGATCCCAGCAGGGCAACTTGGCAAACTCTTGCAGCAATATACTTTTACTCAGATATCAAATAAAACAATAGTCAGCACTTAATGAATTTATATTACATTTTACGTCTTTCTACACATCACTTGATGTTTTGTTGTCTGCTGGTGCTTTTAGAGATTTCCCTTGTTGATAATGTTTTTGTGTTGCTACCAGTTCTAATTTGGCTTTCAGCTAAGCCTTTGAATTTTTTATAATAAAGTAATTTACAGATGCTAGAAGATAAATTAGCACTGCAAATGCAGTTAAATTGCATAATCACACAGATTGATTTTGTGTTAGCCTTTGAGATGTATAGATACCTTGTGGCATCTCTGTCAAGAAAAGGCAGTGAAAGCAAAAACCTTTCAATTTCTCTGGAAAACAAGGGAAAACATGTCAAAAGACCACAGAAAAAAACACAGCTCTTTGATTGAAATGCCTGGTGGTTTACAAATGTTCAATATACACGTAGCATTCAGTATCAACATTAACTGTCCCCCCACACTTAGCATATGCCACAAAATACTCTTTCACATAAAATACAATTTATATGTACAACAAAGAGTGAGATTTGTTTTTTTAATTTGTTTGTTTGTTTTGTTTTGGCACAGTCATTGATTTGGAGGGGAAAATAATTTAGAGTTCAGTGACTTCTGCAGATTTGTTATGTTCAGAGGAGACTTCTTGAAACAATTAGGGCACCCCAAGATTAATGTGATCAGGAGAATATGTCCAAGAACACGTGCAGAATACAAAACTGTCCCTCTTGTGGATAAAGACATTAGTGTAAGGAGCTGTGAAGTTTTCTACGGAAGTACAACTGCTAGCGTCTTATGAACAGAATACTGTCACCTGCAGGGACATTCACTGGTAATCACAGCTTTGTTTCATCATGTTCTATTTTGCAGTTACGGGGATAGATGTGAAAAGAATTTAAATGGACAAAGTGGGAATTTTTCAGATCATAGGTACCAAATCTATGATCCAAACACATTGTCTTCAGCTATTTGCTAAGGTAATAGGCACCCTTGGTTTTTTTGCTGGAGTTGGGGGAATAAACTACCTCAAACTGCAAGGAATAACATTGAAATAATCTGTTTTATTGTATTCAGAAAAGCAAGGGGTTTTGTTGTTTACTCACAGTCATGAAACAGTGAAGATAAATGCAGAGCAAGCCCTGGTGATATGCATAATTGAAAAATGCATAAGTCATCTGGAATTTGTTTGCAATTAATAACTCACTACTGTCACCGGTGGTGACTCTTATTCACATGTATAGATCTAGGGATACTTGGGCTTGTGATGGTAAAATTTCCTTTCAAAAGAAAATGTAGGAGTTCATCAGCAAAGGAAGATAAGTCACAATGTGATAATGAACCCATTACAACAAAGAACATAGAAACAGGATAAAAAATTGGGGGAAAACATCTCAGAGTAAGTATGTACACTTGACTGAAAAAAATTGTTTAAAAAATCAAATATAAAAACCCCAGTATGGTAAACATGGTTCGATAAGGTGAAAGGTGGAGGCAATCAAATGAATGAGACAATGCATGGGAAGAGAGGAAAATGCTTACATACTGTGACTTACAGGATTAGGTTAATTCATTTTTTTCCTGGAAATCTAGTACAAATTCTATTTGAAAATAATGTTTTTAAGTGGACTTGTCATGGTTGGATGAGAATTTAATATTGTCACTCATTTTATGTTGCTTTATTTTGTTTTCTTTGGGGTTTTTCTAAGACTGTCTTCTTCCTCTTGTGCTTAGTTCATTAACAGTAATGGAGCAGAAATTCAGTTAATAAGATACAAACATTCAGTGCCAATATATTCATTTAATAATATGTTACGGGCAATTGGCAGTAGTATACTTTATGTAAAGCATGTTAACAAGTTTCTGTAAAACTCTCTTCAAAATAAGGAAAGAAGAAGCAATGTGATATTTGTATTTCTTACATTCTTTGGTTAAATATGTTGATGAATATGACAAATGCTATGGGAATTTTCTGAGAACACACAGAATAAAAAATTAGTTATAATTGAAACCTCAAGGTGAAAGGAACGTGCTTTTTGATATGCTATATGAAAAACCTTTTAAGAATATAAGAAATGTCAACATTTTCTGTCAAAAACAGTTTAAAGAAATAAAGAATACTTTATCTAATTTAACTACTTTTTTGACTAGAAAAGAGGGCATGAAGTTCAGGACAGACACCCTTGATTTCTAAGCTCATCCTCAAAGGAGAAACCTCTCTGTGTCTGGATCCGTCCCTCATCCCAGACTTAGTCAATGGTTTATGAAGTATAAGGTTATGTGTAAATATGTATGAGATAGCCACCAATCAGAGGTAGTGTTAGTTGTGAGAGCACTGTCACCCACAGGGTTAATCCTTGCTACCAGTGAGTCAAATGGGCTGCCACCAGAGCAGTCAAACAGTTTTGAAATGCCTGTCAGACTATTTCACAGTGCTGAAACCATAGATAGCTTATTTAAAGTGACAGATAAAAACAAGTTTGGAATTGCTGTTGATAAATAAAATTGCTACATTAGCACTAGATGATTACAACTGGTTAATAATGATCATAGATATGTATGCCTAAGAAGAAACAATAGAAACTTGAGTTAATATTTATCTGTCCATGGAACATCTGACAAAGTTCAAGCTGATACTCTTACTAAAACAGCGTCCCTCTTTCAGGATTAAGAGAAGTGCATTCACATTGACCCATCTGTCAGATAATGTGATCCTCCAAGCCACAAAAAAAGGGTTTCAGGTGCCAATTCTATACTTTTGAAAACTCTTTGGTGCCTCTTGGGGAGGTGGGACTAACACAATTAGTATGTGTTGATTGGATCTTGGTAAGGCCTGCTGTGTCATCGGAAGTGGGACTCAGTGGTTCATCACACCCTTGGGGTGGAGAGCTCAATGTATCCTTTCGGAAGTGTTTCTGTTGTTAACTGCAGCAAACATCAGGCTGTGAGGCCTCTGCCTCACCCCAGGTGTCACTTAGCTGAATTGAGAGACGACTACCGATCCATCTATCTTACCTGATTGTTCAAGCTGAACTGCTCCCTTTTGCAAAGTCACAAATTGACTTCTGCATTTGCTGTCTTTCACAAGTTCAGCCTTGCCAAGTCTAGGCAAGTCTATTGTACAACAATTTTATATGAAAGGTAGTTTGGAAATGTATTAATATAAGTTAGAGAGATATATTTTTGTAAATTGAGAGGAGACTCAGCACTTGAGAAGGAAAGTTACAGGCAGATGGATTTTATTTCCCTCTGTATATGACAATCTATTTAATCTAACACATCTACACTTGCTAAGACAGTTACAGACTAAGGATGGATTGCTGACATACTGCAGGGAAACACTGATGCAAACAACTGAACACACCCAGAAAAATGGAAAGACAGTTAAACCTAGGTGTTTGGAAACAACATTGCAAGAGGTATTCCAGCCCTCTGATAATTTTTGTGGCGGTCTTCTGGGTCTGCTCTAACAGGTCCATGCCTTTCTTCTGCTGGGGGCCCTAGATCTGCCTATTGTAATCCAGCTGGGATCTCATTAAAGCAGAGCAATAGAGTACAATCATCTCCCTTGACTTGTTGGCCTTGCTTCATTTTAGGCAGACAGAATATAATTGACTTTCTGGGCTGCAGCTGCGACTTGTGTCAACAAGGAAGCCTCTGACTTCAAACAGCTGATGAAAAATGTTCTTGAAAGAGAGTTAGAAAAGAAAACTAAAAAAATAAGAAGCTAAAAAAAAAAAAAAAAAGAGGAAAAACATTTTTCCACTTTTGAGGCAGGAAGAAATCACCTCTTCAGGCTTTGGATGTGTAGGATGTAACTATCCAGAGCCAAGCTTCTAGGACTGTTGGACCTCTTTTGCAAGTGCAGATTGGCAGGCATACTCCAGAGGGCTCATTATTTTTTACTTCTTGATCACTTTTCTTAGGCTGACATGAGCTGCTTTCCAGAGAAACTTCTCTTCACTGATGTACAAGTTGCTTGGAAGACTAAGGTTAGATAAGAACATACCCATGTTTACATTAGATTGCCTCATGCACTCTTTATGTCTGACAAAGCAAAATTCCTGTGTAAACTTGGTATAGCTCTCTCTTGTGCTGAGATAGACTCATGTCCTCATCTTGAAGGAAATGGCATTAAATCACTTTATAACATCATGCCCTGTCACTGACAATATACTCTACTTCTTTTGAAAAGAGTTCCCAGCTCAAGATTTTGATAAAACATACTGCAAATATGCAGTTGCAAAGAAAGTTCACAGAGTACATGAGGGGATAAGACTTCTAAATAAGATGCCAAAAAAAGGTGTTCACTGTAACTCCACTACTCATGGAGCTTTTCTTAGAAATACTTCATATTGGAGAACAGACTGGAATTGTAATATGTTTAACAGTTTGCAAACTTACAAGAAAAAAACCCAAATAAACTATAAAGAATTCTTTACTGTTAGTCTGTGTTGTATCAATAAAGCACTGGTAGAATTATGCAATCTGTCCATTTAAAACAATTATATTGTAAAATCCATCTGAGTTTACACAAAGCAGTGGACTCAAGCCTAAAGATGACATAAAACTTAATTTTTAAGTTCCTTACAGTTGAGCTGACCTATTCCAGGCTTGTTCCTTCCAGCTAAACGTGATGTGCTCTTATTATTTACAACTGTGCTAGGTCAATGTAGTAATTGCAGATCAAATGCTGAAGCTGTGGTTCTTTACATCAGCTCAAGTCTCCATGTCAGCTAGGGGGAGGAGGATGCTCCTGCACTTCACACAGTAATGAGTGACATGACCTGGGACTCATATTGCCCTGGTGAAACAGCTGTGTACAAAAATTGGTAGCAGTAATATCATGAAATATGTCAATAACAAATATTTTTATTCTGCTGCTGAACTGAATGAGAACAGCATTTTAGGGATTCAAACTAAAACCTGAATCCTGAAAAACGTCAGCTGAATTAAGAAATTAATGCCAATAATCTTATTTGACCCAAACAAAAAAAATTATGGAGAATTTGTAAGAAAAGCCTTGCATACATTTTAGCAGGGTTTGAAACTTTCATAATTAATTGGGCAAGTGATCTGAATCACCTGAGCTCTCAGCTTCTTTCTGAAGCTGAAGTTTCTTCAACACTACTGTGTAGAGAAATTTAGATGGAGATATGGATTATCTCTCTGTTGTATTGCTAAAATTGTCTTTTCCTCATTTGATTTCAAATATTAAGACATCAAGGGATACTCAAATCATTTTATACACAATACCATTAGAAATATGCAATGATCGGGAAACTGAACTACTTTATCCTTTATAGTGATAGCTTATTGGAAGCATTATAAATTCCTATAGCAGACATGTCAAAATTTAGGCAAGAATTTAATATTTTATAAATTATAATAATTTAGTAATATTTCTATAATTTCAGGTGTATAAGTACATGATTTCAGTTTGGAAAGCTTTGCTAATTTTATATTTTCTGAGATTCATGTAACTTTGGTTATTATTAGGCAACCTGATGGGTTGAAACAGTGATTCTCTTAATGATGGGTGATGAAAGAAAACGTGACAATGAAATTAATTTGGCTTCCTAAAAGGGTTTTGTCTTTTAACCCACACAGCCCATCATAACCGTGATCACTGGAAAGAGCATTTCTATAAATTTCTCATTTTTCTCTATCAGTTTATCATCTTCCTAAAAAGAAGAAGGTAAAACTTTAACTTTTAAGTGGAAACCTGCTGGGATCATTTTGCTTCCAAACAAGTGAATTTATGCTAAATTGTTTTATAGCTGATGTACCTTGACCTTGAAATTACGAGGATCTATTATTTTTAATTGATGGGGAATATGTGCAAGAGACATTATTTATTCTTAGCTTTTATTTCAGAAATACGAGATTATCTTTTAAGTGTCTATATGAATAAATAGCTTTTCCTCATAGATTATAGTAAACATATTGTCAAATATGCACACCACTGTATCAGAAATATTGCATCTCACTGTAGCAGACTGCAAATTGCTTAAATATGTATCAACCACTTTCTGAAAGAGAATAGAGAAAAACTAATTAACTCATGTAAGTAAAAACTCCAAACACCATTTTTGTTTTAGTTTCTTTATACAGAGTGTGTGACATCACAGATATATATGTACTCTTACTCTAGGTTAGTTTTTAGAACTCATTTCATTAGCAAATTTCATGAAGACTATGGCATTTGAGGAAAACCCCCCATTTTTATACATAACTAGTAATTTAAGTTACAGTGATGGTATCTTTATATATCACAGCACATATCAAATATCTTATAAATTGTAGCACCACTGTGAGTATTTAGCAGTGGGATTTCCTTCATATGAGATCAGAACTTAATGTCTGCAATGTTAAGAGCATTAATTAGTTAGTGTTTAAAAATTGATACAGACATAAGGATAAGAAAATGTATTGAGAATGTCAAGAAACATCATATTTTCTTGGGAAAACATTTGCTTTCTGACAGAGCTGTAAGCTCAGAGAGATCTTTTTATCTGTTTTGCAAAGATCAGGATTGTATGGTTTAGCAAAAAGCTTTGTTTTCTTCAGCTGTGCTTGGACAATCTGAATCACCATTTAAAATTAACCTTTCATGTAACTGGTAGCATTGCTTGTTCATGCACTGTTTAGAAACTGTCTTGAGTGGACAGTAGCATGTGATTAGAGAAGAAGCTAACCTACTGTTCAAGAGACTGTTCTAATCAATGTAAGAAAGAACATTGAAATAAGAAAACCCTCACTTTTCTGTCAAGAGATTGTCAGACCCAATACTGTTTGACCAGGTTCTTTTCAGATACTACATATAACTAGGGTTTAATGTTTAATACCTAATTGACTTACTTGTAGATAAACGGCATTACACAGGCTTATTAGAGGGATACATCAATGTACTCAAATCACAATGCAAGTACACTTAGCAGATTATGACAGTTGGATCACAATACAAATATGATTCATAGAATCATAGAATCACCAGGTTGGAAGAGACCCACCGTATCATTGAGTCCAACCATTCCTATCAAACACTAAACCATGTTCCTCAGGACCTCATCCACATGTGCATTAAACACCTCCAGGGAAGGTGAATCAACCACCTCCCTGGGCAGCCTGTTCCAATGCCGAATGATCCTTTCTGGGAAAAACTTCCTCCTAATGTCTAGTCTAAATCTCCCTTGGCGGAGCTTGAGGCCATTGCTCCTTTCAGGTAGTTATATAGACCAATAAGGTCTCCCCTCAGCACTCTCTTCTCCAGGCTAAACAATCCCAGCTCTCTCAGCCGTTCCTCATAAGGCCTGTTCTCCAGACCCTTCACCAGCTTTGTTGCTCTTCTCTGAACTTGCTCCAAAACCTCAACATCCTTCTTGTGGTGAGGGGCCCAGAACTCAACACAGTATTCAAGGAGCGGTCTCACCAGTGCTGAGTACAGAGGCAGAATAACCTCCCTGGACCTGCTGGTCACACCATTTCTGATACAAGCCAGGATGTCATTGGCCTTCTTGGCCACCTGGGCACACTGCTGGCTCATGTTCAGTCGGCTGTCAACCAACACCCCTAGGTCCCTCTCCTCCAGGCAGCTTTCTAGACAGACTTCTCCTAGTCTGTAGCTCTGCATAGGGTTGTTGTGCCACAAGTGCAGGACCCGGCATTTGGTCGTGTTAAACCTCATGCCACTGGACTCAGCCCAGTGGTCCAACCTGTTTAGATCCATTTGCAGAGCCTCCCTACCCTCCAGCAGATCCACACTTCCCCCAAGCTTAGTGTCATCTGCAAACTTGCTAAGGGTACCCTCAATGCCTTCATCCAGGTCGTTGATGAAGACATTGAACAGGGCTGGACCCAGCAATGAGCCCTGGGGAACCCCACTTGTAACTGGTCTCCAGCAGGACTTAACACCATTTACCACCACTCAATGGGCATGGCCATCCAGCCAGTTTTCTACCCAGGAGAGTGTGCACCTGTCCAGGCCAGAGGCTGACAGTTTCCGTAGCAGAATGCTGTGAGAAACTGTGTCAAAGGCTTTCCTGAAGTCTAGGAAGACCACATCCACAGCCTTTCCCTTGTCCAGCAGCCGAGTGACTTTGTCATAGAAGGTGATCAGGTTGGTTTGGCAGGACCTGCCTTTTGTGAACCCATGTTGACTGGGCCTGATCACCCAGTTCTCTTGCAAGTGCTTCATGATAGCACTCAAGATCACCTGTTCCTTGACTTTCCCTGGCACTGAGGTCAGACTGATTGACCTGTAGTTCCCCGGATCCTCCCTGCAACCCTTCTTGTAGATGCGCACAACATCAGCCTCCAGTCCTGTGGAACTTCCCCAGTCTTCCAGGACTGTTGGAAGATGATGGAAAGGGGTTTGGCCAGCACATCCGCCAGCTCCCTCAATACCCTTGGGCGAATCCCATCTGGCCCCATAGACTTGTAGGTGTCTAGTTGGGCAAGCAAGGCTCTGACCACCTCCTCTTGGACCATGGGAGCCTCGTATTGCTCCTCTAGTTCCAGGGTTTGTACACAGAGGGAACAACTTTCTTTACAATTAAAGACTGAGGCAAAGAAGGCATTAATTACCTCAGCCTCTTCCTCATGCCCTGTCACTGTTGTTCCTTCTGTGTCCAAAAGGGACTGTATGGTCTCCCTAGTTCTCCTTTTGTTATTTATATATTTATAAAAATATTTTTTGTTATCTTTCACGGACTTTGCTAACCTGATTTCTAGTTCAGCCTTAGCCCCTCTGATTTTTTCTCTACACCACCTCACTTCCCTCCTGTAGTCCACCCAAGATACCTGTCCCCTCTTCCAGAGCCTATAAACATTTCTCTTCTTCTTAATGTCTCTTAAGATCTCTCTGCTCAACCAAGCAGGTTTTTATCCCTGCCAGCTGCTGTATTCCCATTATAATGAGTATATAACTAAGTGCCCACAACCATCTCAGACTCTTTAAAATTCATTCTATTGGTTGTTCGCTTTTCACACTGGACAGGGCTGCACCACATATATGCTTCCCCCTTGTTATTCTGGCTAATTCAAGAAGACAGTCACAACCTTTTGATTAACACTAGGAAAACTATTTACACAACTGGTAGATCCAACTGCTCTAGCTAGTTAAGCCAGTTAACTGATACAGCCATTTATCTAAAACAAAGCTCATCCTCTGGTTCCCTTTGTTTTGAGCTAATTACAGCTTTCCCTACAATAGCTCTCATCACTTCCTATGCTGTTCTTGTTTGAGCTCATCTTCATGAACACATCTGCTATGCCCATCTCCTCTGAGTTTTCTTCTATTGTAGGTATTTATTGCTGAATTACAGACACTTTTATCCTTAATCTTCCAAAGAAGCAAGCAGAATCTACCCTAGTTATAATTAATGACCTACAACATTGATTGCAAATGTGGCTAAAATAAGTTAACCAGTAATATAGAGAGGTGTATCCTCTAGAAAAAAATCTAGATGTTAAAGAAGAACTCAGAAATAAAACCTTAAAAGCCAACAGCTAACTCATACTTCTAAGTAAACTCTGGGTATTCCTTTTGTTCTTCACTTATGTAGTCCTTCTCGTTTTATTACTGAGAATGGGTTCTGAGATTTTCTTGCCTTTCAACAGAAGGTGGCTTTGATTTATTGCATTTGGTTGAAACAAAGAGGCTATCAATAGGACTGTGGTCTGTACATAAATAACTGGTTAAACTCTGAAATTATACCAGAAAATACTATGCAATATCACTTCTATTTCTGCATTATTCTTTGAGTTTCTCCAGAGTTACTTTTTTCCTAAGATAAACAAAATCTTCCCATATGTTCTTACAAAATCAAGGTTTTGCTGAGCACTTCAGAATTGGGGGAAAAATTACTTGTTAGCATAAAATTTGTTAGCCACAAAGATGCAAACATAAACAACTTGTGGAGAGGATTATATGAACAAATTTTCATCAAAATGACACTAAGATATACCAATGTAAATTAGAATAACTCTGAAGATCCTCTGTGGATTTGTGCCAGATGTTCACCAGACGATCTGTGATCAGAATCCACTTGTAATGTTAAGGGAATATATCAACAATGATCAAACACACTATATAAAACGCATAGATTTAGATGTCTACAGAGCAAAAAACCGCTTGCTATTTGCAAAGCTTGCATGATCCCCAAAACCATTTAGAAATACAATGGACAGGTTGTCTTTTTTTCATGCTTATTTTTGGTATTGCGTGAATATGTTTCAGAGCTGTATTGATTTACTTCTGTGGTTGATCAACATTAAAGGAAGGCATCAAGCATGCTAGTATAGAATTGAATGGAGATATCAGTACTTTTTCACAGAAACAAACAAGCAAGCTCTTTCATCTAGGAATATACGTATGAAAAAATATTATACCAGTGAAATATCACAGCCACATTATCTGGCTGGTAGAATCCCTCATGTGTACTTCCACATCCGTTAAAGAACTTTTAGAAATTACTTCTACTCAATAAAATCTCAGCTTTCCAGCTAGAGAATTAATAGACTGTTGTTTTTTTCCCATAAATTTCATCTTCAGGTTAGGTGTTTTCACCTTATAAATTTGTAATATGGAATTTATATTCCTTAGTAGCTGGATTTGTGTTGATAGAAATTCTGTGCTCGTTATAATCTGAGAATATTGAAGTTAGTGAAAAAAAGCTTCCTTGAGAGGAACATTTTTCAAGTGACCCTGTTTTCAAGGTGTAAAAATTGCTGGGATCTTAAATATTCCACTGCCATCTGTGGGTTTTGGTGTTAGTAGCTCATTTTGAACCTTTTCACCCACCATTGCCTCAGCCCCTACCAACAACATTTATTCTGTTCTTATAACATGTCAATAGTGTGGCAAGACAGACAATGCTGAAGCTACCAAGCTGCTCAGAATATTGGTAACCAGAAAAATCATATCCAATTAAGGTAACTACAGCTCTCAGGTTCTAGGAAGAATACAGGATGATGTCTAAAAATAACCAGCAATTATTCTAACCCAAAGCCTATCCTTCTGCCTGAACAGATTGCATTCTATGAATAGCCGGTCTGTGAGTGAGAAATAGGCATGTTTAAATTATTTCTGTCTACCAGAATTTGTGACATGAGGGTTTGTGTGACAGACTAAAAGTCATTTTGTATCAAATGTATGCAATTTAACATTTAAGTACTTTTTATTTCTCCATCGATTGGCTATTTTGATTGGCTGAATGTTCATATAACGAAAAAACCCACAAAATTTCACTATTTCAGGCTCCTGATTGTTAGTAGGAGATGTGTGGGAAACCCATCAATTTGCCTAAGAAAAGCATTTTCAGTTACATATTTTAAATTATGCATTTTGGCAACACTGCACTGGACAAAAAAAGTACTCTGAAGGAGCAATTTGATGGTCAGGAAAAGCAGGCTGTAAGGAATGATGTCCTCCTTGCTTACAGATTGCTCTGCTCTATGTTGCTACATATAGAAGGCAGAATTGGACAAAAGTAAAGGAGGATGCTTGTTCAGTTAGTGGTAGTTGCTACCAGCCTTCTCTAAAGTTTTGATGGAAGACAGTAGAAGATTTCCTCTTTAGGGAAAAAGAACATCCATAGGGGAGAAACCTAAAGCAGGACAGCACAGAGGAAAAGAGACAGGGGAAATGTTTGTAAGCAGGAATTGTATGTAAGAAAGATTGGCACTCTTGTGGTGTAGTCAGTGAGATCTCAAAGGCGGCGGAATAAAGCTTTCCTGGGGACTTCAGCTAGATCTGTGAAGTTGATTTTAACTAGCAGGTTACAGGGAATTGACAGGTCTATGAAAACATTGCCTATACTGGCCATGCATAGGTAGTTTATTATATAAACACAGATATGTCTACTTGTACCTGTCCAACAAAAAAAAATAAAAAAAGAATGCCAGAAACACAACTATCACATATTGTTTTAACGATATTGATCCTTGAATTTCATTAGATTTTTTACCCATTCTTTGCACATCTAATTCTCCATGCAACTTCATTCCACTGACTGGAAAAAGAAGCTAGTTTATTGAAATTTCATAATAAATATATTTTGGTTTCATCCAATAACCATAAGTCATGCCTGGAAGTAAATTATCAGTGAATGGTATTTTCAAATGGTTCATAGTGCCTGCATCTAACTAAGAAAAATTATTGTCTTAATATCATTGCAAATTACAGCAGAAATATTATGCATTGTGCTGAATGTTTTATTTAGGAAAACACTGATTCTAAAAACATATTATAATTTACAAATTTATACCAGAGTGTACCATACATTCTTAAAAATTAAAGCTGTCTGCCCTGGCTATATCTGCTTATGAAAAATAGCTCAGCTTTAAATAAAGTCATAAAAATTGCATTCTTCTCATTTCTAGAGGTAATCAGCTATGACACCCAATAGCATAAATCTTTGCTCTATTAATTTTCTTCTTCTTCTAGAAAAATAAAAATGAAATGTTTATAAAGGTGATGATCAGAGTAACTGTAATGCAGCCTCCACCCTGTCTTTTGGCCATTTTTAAAGTGAACGCATACAGAGAGATTTTGGAGGCTCTTTTATAAGATATTCTGAGAAATCTGTGAAAAATTCTTTCACTCTGACTACTTTCATTTGCCAAATGAGTTTTGTTTGTTTGTTTGTTTTCTGAAAAAAATATTATTTTCAGTTTTCACAACTTTCATAAGGATTTTGGAGCTGTAGCCTTTTGCTCTCAGTGAAAAGTATTTAGCCCACTGGCATTGATCTAAAGAAACAGATAAATAAAGAAAATGTAATCTTCTGAAGTATAATCTAAGAAGATTTAAAGTAGAATTCTTCTGCATTTATGTGTTTTAATTCTTCATAAAACATGTAGTCTTTCCTGTGACCATGGTAGAGGTAAGATCTTTGAGTCTTACCTGTTGGGTTGAGGAGAAATTAGCCTGAATTTGGATAATGACTTAGACTGATAGTCAAAAATACCACCATCTCTTCCTCACTTCTCATTTTTATTGTTATACACTGTGCCATAAAGAAGAGTAGTAAAGCCTGACCTGTTATAATGATTTACTGAATTTTACCTATGTCACATTTTACACATTGTGTCTCTGTCTGCCTAAAAAGGACAATAAACCACAGTACAGGAAGATTTGTCTTTGTCCCTTCTGCATATACACTGAACAATTAGCTTATCATTAGTGCAACTTGCCTGCCTTTAACCATTTAAATCTTAGGCAGCTTCTATTAAGCAACTCAACTACATTTCCTCAATGGTCAAATTCAAGGCAGAAATCTTGTATCTTAGGTACATGGCTCACAATGAAAAAGATCCCCCAGAGAAGGTACCTTTATTATTGCCTAGATAGAAAAGCTAAATTGCATTTTAGAACTTAATGTAAGGGGTAATGAATCCCCGCTATTTTGGTTTAAGTACCCAAGAGAGACTGATGAAATGTTTCAAAAGACAGAGTTGAACTTTTCTCTCTATGTTGCAGGCAAGTAATTTGTGAGATGGTTCAAGGCCAGAAATCTTATTGTAATAGTCCTGGACCTTAGCTAACATGTATATAAAGCTTCCAGACAGAAAACACTTTGCCCCCAGTATAGGCAAAACAGCTCAGCCCTGTTGATACTCTCCATGTTGATGCATTCATACAAAGCTCATTAAGCACTACAAAAGAAGAAAGAAAGAAGAACAAAGTAGTTGTACATAGCGATTTCATCAATGAGCTCTGCCAGCTCTGCAAGTTCCTTAGGCATAAGAAATGGTTCATAAATCAAATGTTCCTGTAATTTCTGGAATTTAATTTCACTCTATACGAGAATTTCATGCAAAATAAAGATTTCTAATCATTCACAGTTGCAGAAATATATGAAAATGTTGAACTTCAACCTCCCCAAGAATTCTAATGAACATCAAATTTCTCAAACTTTTGAGGATCTTGGGAATACTCACTATATGTGATTCAGCTATGAAGAATAAAAAGTTATTATAATAATTTCAAAGAACATTTAAAGAAATGTAGTTCCTAGGAATTAAAGGAGGTATAATCTTAGAGGCTACTGTCCCTTAGTAGTCGACATGTGTAATCAACCTAAGCATATCATATTACTGTTGCACCTGGCTGACAAATTCTTATTTGTAGTCTAGAATAAATTCATACAAGTCAGGGTAATCCAAAAACTATCACTGCAAGTAAGAACTGGACCAGAAAAAGTTTCACTACATCCATCATACACTGATTGGCCAAATAACACACCCGCTCACACTGGGCGACTTTCTTCCCTGGACTGCTGATATATCCATGCAGGAGATGAGGTAGCTAATGTGAGATTCCATATTTTATCAATATTCCCATATGTAAAGCAACAGAAAATGGACAGCTAGATTACAGGAAAAACAAACTTGATGAAACTTTGACTCGGGTATTGGTGTCAATGGTATTTCTGGCAACAAAGTCTGTTTCAGCTTTGGAGGTGGATCAGAATTTTACATGGATTCAGTCCTACCCAAAAAAAATAAAAAAAAAAAATAAAAAAGGAAAATAAATTTAACAACGACGACAACAACAATGATAATAATTTGATGTTTTTCTTGGACTACTGCTGTTTGTGGTTAAAAACAGACTTGGACACATATATTCAGAAGTATTGCAACAAATCTGCCAGTGGGTTTACCTACATCTGCTGATATCAAGAAAAGGATTTTTTCCTGGGGTATTTAGCAAGCAGACTAGCATAATAGAAGAGGTGAAAATTGCTAAAAGTATTTGTATATTAATAAACCTTTTAAAGCAAACAAGAGTAAGCATTTAATAACAGAATCTGACATTTTTGACATTCTGACAGACAGGTAAGAAATTTGCTGGTTCTGGCAATCCTACTAAAGCAAAACAGTATGACACACATATTCTACTTCTTTCACAACAGCAAGTATCACACACATTTCTCTTTCAGTGAAGTTGTGCTACTGACAGACATGTGCTAAGAGCAAGGACTTCTTTTAGAGAAAATATGGTAGATGGAATCCTTGAACCACATTTAAAGCAAAGAGTTCTAAATCTTCCACCAGGAAGGGAAATGAAAACTTTATTCAAAAAGGACCAGGCAGCCTTCTCCTGGTGAATATCAATAGTTGCAATAAACTGAGAATACATTACTGTCTGTATAAAAAGGTCTTATTTCACAGATGTGCCTATTTTATGAAACTATTTGTACTTTTGTCATCAATGACATACTGTAGCAACAAGTTTCACAACTTATCTGCTTTGTGTAAAAAATACGGCCTTTTATTTTCTCAAGATCTGCTCCCTAGGAAGTTCATTTGATGCACTTACTCACAACTTTCAAATAATCTAACTTATTCCACAATTATCACTTTTTCTATTTATGTAGGCTACTTGTACAAAAACTGCTCTATAATTTTAAATATTCTTTTTAACATATTATAATTTTCTTGTGTTCAGCTGGAGACTAAGAGAGACAGAACTGTGAAGTGCTTAATCATTGCCATGAATATGCTCTTTTTTTTTTTTTAAATTCCTTTCCTAGTCATTCCAAATACTGTATTTTGGGATTCTGAGAGCTTCTTAACCTAGATCTGATATTACTGTTGAACTGCCTACAATGAGTCCAGAATCCCTTTCCAGAATGCTGATAAATTATTTAGGGTGTCTCATTGTTTACGCATAGAGAGGTTATGCTATCTAATCATTATTCTACATTTAGTACCTCTGCATTTCATCTTCTACTGCTCATTTAGTATTGTAAACTTCAACTTTTCACAGCCAGATTTTGCTTTTACTATCATGAATAATTTACTACTACCAGAAAACTTTGTCACCTCACTGCTCACCTCTTTTCTGGATAGCTTATGAATATGTGTAATGTATTAGCAGGTGAGAAAATTCAACATGCAATGAATTTGCAAAAGCATCTAGCTCTGGCAGTGCCCTGTTTTCCCTCCTTTGTCTGTGTGACTGCAACTGCTTTGTCATGCAAGGACTGTATAGGATTTACAGACACACAATAGCTAATTATTTATCACTTTAAGGGTGTAAGGGCAGTGGGAAAACCAGAATAAATGTATATAAGAAGTCTTCCAGAATTTCTGTGTAAGTAGTTGCTCCATAAATCTTGGCTGACCTAGGGTCAGTAGCCCAGAAATACTTTAGGTGAATGACTGTGCTTCTCTGCTTACCCTGAATTTTTTTTTTTTTTTTTTTTTTTTAATAGAATGAGCTTGGTATTTTTATATGCCTTTTCTGTTTAACATCATACCTGAAAGTTACCCTTCCGTTTTCTTATTAGTACACCTGAAGCAGCATCTGAGGGAGGTGAATTATGCTAGCATCTGCAAAGTTTTACTTCTTCTGTCTTTGGTTTAGGATTAAGAGATTAAAAGAAGCATCAAGAAACTATGAGTCACACCGTGACAGAAATGGAGAAGAAACTATCTGAAATTAACTCACTTGTAAAGAAATAAACTCACCTAAGATGAAATGAAAACCCTGAATGTACCTCAACATATGCTAAGGATTTATGTCCTGTTGAGAGCAAAGAACAAATCAAGGTACGGTACAAAGAAGATTTGAATACACAAAGTCCTCAGAAATAATAGTGAGCAATATCATTCCTGCCACCTTCTAATATCCTTTTCTATTCACAGTGCAACCATTTACACCTCTTAAGGTTTGTAAACATTGCCTTTTCCAATATGTATTCTCATTTGGAAAGAAGACTTTGGAAGAGGTTACCAAGATTTGAATAAAATCTTGTAATTCTAACAAATTTCAAGAGTTCCTTAATTTTAACAATGTACCAGTAGAGAGAAAATTGTTATTTGGATTAAAAAAAACATTGTAAAAATGATAGAAAGTCCAAAGAAAATTTTAATTGCTAAATTGTGCCACCAGAGTAACAAGGTTGGAGGAAGAAGTTGCTTAAGTTGCACCTATATTATCTAAAGATGGAAAAGTGCAGTATCTGAAAGAAAGTTTGCAATGGAGCATTTAATTAAGTTCAGTAAAATACAACAAAATTTCTATATTATCCTTTAATAAAATTCTCCCTATGCTCAAAATTTCTTGAGATTTAAAAAGCAGATATTGTGTTTCCAACTGCCTTTATTTTTAAGTTTTATTTTTGCAAGATCTTGCAGGATTTTAAATGACCTCTTAGGTCCACGTATACATTCACATAACATGAGTGTACTATTAAACCAGCCTGAGCCAAAAACTTATGCAAATTCTAGTCACTAAATATTATATGAAATAATTCCCAGGTATGTCTTGCCAAAGTTTATAACCACAGTACTCGTAAATATGAATAGTCAGTCAATGGCTTGATATCACACTCCAAGTTTTGCAAATCTGCAGTGTTTCTATCCCCTTGTTATGAACCACAAACTTATCTAAGACATGTATTTGTGATTTGTTAGGCATTCCTTAATATTCTGCAGTTTAAAATTATCTAGAGTCCACTGAAAGAACCCCAAGTAGTTCAGCGGCCAGCTCAGCTCTGATGGCAAACTATGTATTGAGCATAACTGAAGCCAATATCTCAAAATTATGCACATCCTGCATCATGGTATCCCAATTGTGATTCATATGGAACCCTGGTATTTACTTCCAAGGGTGCCTGAGGCCACTCTGTGTGCAATGTGAGCAGAGGGAATACAAACGCACCTTGGATCTCCCTAATTATTATGCTTAGGGAGTTGTGGTGGGAAGAGAGCTGCCATGTAAAAAAAAGAGAGGAAAAATGCAACAGTAGAACTCATCCTCACCCCCCTCTTAAAAATGATGAGGTAATACAACAAAAAGGACACTTTTCCAGCAAAAAAGAAAGATGTAGATGACAGAAAAAAGACGAGAGTGAAAGGGAAATGCTGTTGTGTTTTCAGGTTTTGCTTAAGAAGCTAAGGAAAGGGAACATAGCAGTGCAGTGGAAATTTTATCAGAGAGCTGCAAATTACTTCATCCAGGAGTGAAAGAAGAAAAACAATCCATGGGTGCTTGACAGAGAAGCTGGTATTCTTCATTCTTGTTTTGATAAAAGTACTGTAGAGTTATATGAGCTGAGGTTACAGGAAAGAGTAGCAAGCGTTGGACAATCGTATTTGTATCTGAAGAAAGCTAACACTAGTTAGCCAGTCCACGTAAGAAAATTATTTAAAAATCAAATCAGCAAATATTAGGAGAAGGGATACCAAGATAAGGACAACTAAATTCCATTACTTCTTTTCCCTATTTCTACTCTCTCATCATTATTTTCTTAAAATGATAAAAAAGGACAAATAAGAGCTATGAAAGAGTAAAAGCGTAGTATTGCTAAAGAGAAATACTTCCTCAAAAATCAGAAAAATATTTAAAAAGTGAAAATCTAGTTCACGGTAATGGATGGAATATAAAGAGCTTAAAAATATCTATATTTCCCTCCTTTCTTCATACAGAGACATTTAATCTGACTGAAACCCTATTCAGAAATGTAATAGTTTCTATATAGTCTTGTCTCCCATTGTGTTTATCTTGACCAGAACTGAAACCCACTTTTGCTGAAGACATTGCCCATTAGCATGGGAGATGCAGTCACACTCTATTTGCCACTTGTGAGACTGCACATGCTAAAGGTAGTTCCTGGCACCTTTCTCTCAGGACACAATGTTCAGATGTTTAGTGTAGGTGCCACAGTTTTGTCACACACCCGTTACTAGATGGTTCTTCAGAGCAGTTGTGTGGGAATAACTTCATCTGCCATAGGTTGTGCTAGCTCTCAGAGAGAACAGTCATTTCAACATGAAGCTGTGAGGATTAAGGAAATATAGTAGAAGAGCTGTCAGCAAAATTATGAGCTTAATAAAAATAGAACCTCAAGTCTCCTGATAAGATATTTTCTCATTCTTTATATGCAAAAAAGTGATGTATTTATTTCATATAACACATTGTTGAACCTCTTTCAGAAATTCAGTAAAACACATTCTAGAGTTGGAAATTTTAGCCAACTCTAGGCTGTATCTCTTTCCAGTAGTGTGTTTTACACTGTTCTAACGGTTTAGAATGTTTCAAAAGCAGAAATTGAAAATTTGCCAGGTTTCATTTGATAAGCATTCTGTGCGTTTGAGTACTGATGAATGCCTGCTTATCATCCCATTACAAAATAACATGTCTGTACACTTTGATTCTTACAGCTGTTTTATTACTACAAATATCTCTCTAAAAGTGTCACAAGAAAAATGTATAGGGAATAAATGATTTTACGGGTTTTTTTTTTTACAGTAGATATTCTCTCATATAGTTTGCAGAATGAGACTCTATGGAAAAAAAAAAGAAAGTAATTCTCGACTTCTGCTTTACAAATTATATAGAAAAAAAATTTGACTGAAATCCTTTTCAAAAGCACCTTATTGTATTGTTCACATCCAGACTTTCCAGGAGCTCGAGCAATAGAATGTGTGTGGGCGGTTTGCATGTCTTCTGAATGGCACAAATGAATATGTTGACAGAAGTACTAATTAATGCTCAGAAACATTTCAAAGTAAATAATTAGATGCACAGACAGTCTGTAATGCTTGTGAAATGAACAGCATTATGGGAAGAGAAGATAAAGTGGGTAGTATTTCAGTCTTCAAGATTTTACATGGATAGTTCAGTGAAATGAAAGGTATGAAATCACTTTCCAATCTCACTTTGTCTTAAAATGAATAATATAGTAAAAGTTGAGACATTTTCTTCATGTCTTTTTCATACTCAATTTCCAGAAAATGTGAATTGGAAATTTCCCTATTATACCTACTCCTTGTCAAATAAACTGAGGATGTCAGAAGTATGGAATTGGTAGAGTTTGTGGGAAGAAAAAGACCTCATATTCTCAAGCGTCTCAACAGTCTGCAGAAGTCTGTCTAGACAGAAAGAAGTAGGTCTCACTCAACAAAACATGTCTTGAAATATATTGTTCTTAAGAGTCAGTTAACCATGACTGTATGCAATTTGTCCTAATCCTTTTATTTCATTTGGGACTTTTCTGTTTCCCATGTACACTCTGTCACAAGTAACTCATTGTAAACCAGGTGAGTCAAGTGCATAGGATATTAAGCATGATCATGAAATTTTGAGCATCTTCTGTCTCTTATGCTTAAACCCCCAGTTATAGGATCTAGTCCTTAACATAAAAATTTTTCCACAGTTTGAACGTTGCAGATCTGGTTTTCTCCAGTCTTATTTATAATGAATTCCTCAAAGACTGTTCTTCTGCTGGCTAAAGCCTACTAATAAGAAAGGAATTTGTGAATGGGAAAAGATAGAAAAGAAGAAAAGTCTGCACCAACAAGGAGTCTTTTGTATGTGGTTGGGTTAAGAGGGCTGTAAACTGAAGTGGAAAAGATAAACAGTGATAATAATGTGGTGCTAGAGTTGAGATTTCTGCTAACCAGAATAGACTGCATGAGTCCTGCTTTTACTTTTATGAGTTTGATTCCTACTAAGAAGGTAGTCTTCCCTCTTTAAGGTAACCTGTCATAGCTGATACATCTTCTGCGTCAGTCACTATGCAGTTTTTGATGCTTGGAAAAAGCATTGTGCAATGTAGAGTTTAAATACATCAATGAATTTGAAAACATGCCACAGCTATGAGATGGAAGAAAATTGCTGGATCACACTTTTGAGCCCAATATTTCACAATGTCCCAGGATATGAGGAAGTATGAGTCTTGCTTAGTCCTTCCTACTGCTTCTAGTAGAGATCCCAGTGTTTCTTAAGTAGGATTCTTTGTTACCAAACATTAGTCTAGGTTATGCAATTTTTCAAAATATCTTCCTTATCTGAAATGTAGTATCTTTTATTAGAGAAACAGCATTTTTAGAGACAGAGAAAAGAAGGAATATAATTTCATAATTGAATAAAAAATACTGTAAAGAAACATATTTTAGCAACTTGAGGATGAAATGAAAATTGTATGAATTGGAGATTAAAAACATGTCAATAAATGTTTATCAAATACACCTGTAATTTGTTACATAAAGCTATATAAAAGTAAAATAACCCTGAGCATTTCAAAATGACAATCACACTCCCAGCATTACCAGATCTGATAGTATTCATAAAATAACTTTAAACATCAGAAGTTCCTTCAACTTGATTTTCAAGGTTCTTTTTTAACTTATTTGTGGTATCACAATTGTCCACAAATCACTTGATGACTTCTAAAAAAATATTTTCTATCAACCCCCTGACTCTGAGCCGATATAACAATTTTCTGAAGATTGTTCATTAAAGATGTTACTTCTTTTCCTCTTGTCTTTGACATATCTACACGTTTACACAAAATTGTAGAAGCGTTCTTTAGAATAATATTCATATGTAGCACAGAAATGATTCTATAAAAAGTAATTCAAGAAAAATATTTTCGCAGCTAGAAATGGCAAGAGTAGGCTTTGGTACTTAATAGCAAGAATCATTATTGGCAGTTGGTTTTAAGGTAACACTGTGGATTATGGCAATAGAAGTTCACAGCAACATACAGAGAAACCAAAGTTCACGGCAGGATTATTTTAAGGCTTGATAACAGGAATCGGACTATGAGAATCAGCAGAGGTTTTGGTTTCTTCCAGGTCATAGTTGATTGATTTTGTAGAGCATGATTGTCCAAATGTGACAACATCCTTAGCCAACTGACACATATATAAATAACAATATTCATATCAGTATTATGCTACCTTAATTTCTTGCCTATGGCTGTATTCCTAATCAATTGCACTTTAAAGAAAAGCAACCACTTTCAACTGGACTTGTGTACATATACACCCATTTATTTAAGTACTTCATATAAAAAAAGAGGGGAAGCCGGATACTTCTCTTTAACCACAAGCTACCTGAAAACAACAGAATAACAGCAAGCAAATAGATGCTATCTCATAGTCACTGTTTTCCAACATAAGAAAGAATCACTCCTACTAGATATATCATGTTGTGGTACCTAGAAAGCTCTGATTAAAATAGATGCCAGGTAATGGATTTAGTTCTACTTTTAATGTGTTTTTCTAGGAAAACGTGGATTCTTTTAAGTTTATGTGTTTGGAAAGATTCATGATAATTGTCATGAGAGTTTTCAGACTGAGATAGCTACTAAATTAACCAAACTCCCTCAGTAAAGGGAATGAATTGAAATATCCAGAACTTGCCTACTGTACACTTTCATTGTTTTTCAAGTAAACAAATACACAAAAAAGAAGACTAGGCTATATAATACAGGATGGTGCCAAGGAGGGTTTTTCTCAGTCTTTCAGCAGATGTGGGAGCATTAGAATCTTTTCTCCCAAAGTAATGAACTTCAGGCTGCCTGAGGATTCTTTTCCAGTGATACTAAATAATAAATTCAATGTGGACCTGAAGTATCACAGTTGTTCTAAACACCTTTCTAGCCAGCGGCAGAGTACAGAAACTGAGTGCCAGACCAGAAACTCCTCAGGTGACTGTGCTTCCCCAAAACAAGTTTTACAGCCAACTACAAAGGACTTCAGGTATGATCTTTAGACTTGTTTCTTAGGCAAACTTAACTCCCATAACCAGAAATCTTGCTATTCTCCACTTGTATCACAGTCATACAAATGCTGTCTACCTTCTGTCTTCTGACCTACAAGTGTAGCTCTTAATTGCACAGTCTTCCGGAGCACAAAATCAAGCATGGCCACCCAAGAAAACAGTCTGAATAAAGCACCTCTTCTTTTAGTATTACTGTTGCTTGTGGGCACGAAGAGAAGGATAAGATGACAGGGGCAAAGAACTACGGAACTGCTGTGAGCAGACTTCTTGCTCATGAAGCCAGCAGAGTAGAAGTAAATTTACTCCGTTTCTCTGTCTGTAAAATACTGTTAATGATTTGTGATCTACCAGTTACATGCTAAATACCCTTTCTGAAATGTGTTAGGAGGATTGAGGATGCATCTCTGCAAGTTACAACAGTATGAAGCTGTTTTAAAGCTATAGAGTTTACTAGCATAAAGGGCAACTTACTCAAATTATTAATACAAATACCAATATCAATACTAATAAAAATCTCCCCACAAAGATTTTTATTTCTAGAGAAATACACTGCATATAAGAGTCTATTTACATTTTGTATGAACTACGTGTTTGGAGGTAAGGATAGCTATATCATAACTATTACTATACCAACTAGCATACTGGTGCTTTAGCTCCTAATATTAAAAGCAATTCTAAATATTTCAGTTTGTAAAAGGTTATTTACATCAGTGAAACTGTCCTCTATGTTCCACAGACTGCACTGAGGGTAACGTAATACACTTAAAACTCCCTTTTTAATTTCAATTCCTTTTTAAGAAAGAGTGAATTTGCCATATTACTTTTTATTTCTTGCTGTTCATTTCCATCAAAAAAGACATTTTTTTATAATCAAGGAATGAAATAGAGATTTAAATTTGAAACTGTTAATCTCATTGTAAATACCTAGTCACATTTCATTTTATGACATTAAAAATGGTTTTTTTGAGGGAAAATGGCAGTACAAAGATTTTTCAAACCCAACAATTAGCATTTAAAAGGTCTCAAAATTTATAGAGTATTTACTTCCAACACATAATGAACAGTGAGTTATGTGTTTATTTCACACATTAAAGCTTTCAAGAGGCTTCATGGTGAAAGGGAAGCAGATATGAATTATGTGCTACTGAGACATTTATGCCCTCAAGTCCATTTTGTTATACAAGGCTGACTAGATTTTGTTAATTTATTTGCAAGATAAAAATAGGAAAGATTTCTCCTTGTTGTGTACAAATCTCACAATTAAATTGTAATGCAAACCAACACTGTCTGATTCTTCCCTAATGTTAAGAAGAAGATGACCTCTTGAGGACAAAACTTCTTTACTGAAAGTTTCTAGAAAAAGAGAAAAAGGAAGGAATATAAAAAGAAAAAAAGCCTTTGATGAGAGCTATTGCACTTAACATCACATGCAATGGGGCCAAGCTAGTAAATAAAAATCATAAGCAGTTATTTTCAGGCCAGAAGACTGCAGCTCATTACTCAGTCAAGAGAATAATTTTAATGATGGCAGTAAAAACATGGGAAGGATAGCCTACGTCTGGATGAAATGCATGCTGAATATAAAGATTAATTTAAACTTTTTCACCTTACTTTGAAACATTTCAGTTCTACACTGTTTCTCCATTAGCCTTCAGACTCTACACACCTTGACAAGAAAGAATGCGAGAACAACAGGGTACTAACCCCAATTTCTTTTTTTTTTTTTCTCTCTCAACTCCTGATGCTATTTAATGTTCAGAATGCTTCTGAACTTCTGGGAGAATATCTCTTGCTTGGAAGTGAACTGAAAAGAGCCCACAGAAACTGAGCTGTTCAAAATATTCCATGGCATCATTTTCATGATGCTAATGAAGAGAAAGAGGAGAGAGGTGGAAAGGTTAATACATTTTACCTCAGGTGAAATGTTACTATAAAGAAAATCACCTTCCTGAAAATTGAGGCTTTTAGAATTAATAGATGTCTTACTGTTTACCAGAAGGAAGGCTCCTGAAATAATTTATAGTGAGAAATATTTAATAGCTAAAGCAAAAGGCAGATAGATTATAAAAGCAACTCATTGCAACTGCCTCAATTTCTCTCTTGGAAATGGCAATGTTCAATAAAATCTACGAACCTTAAGAAACAGTTTCTGTAGTGAGGATGGAATCTTCCTACTGGCTAAAGAAATCTCACTGTTTTCATATTCTTTGCCTCATGTATGTTTATAGAAATGAAAGGTGATGTAATAATGACCTGTTATGCAAGCTACCCCTCCAGGAACCTCAGGTTTTTTTCAGAATAATTGAACCAAAGTCTGTTTATTACTATATACCCATGACCACCTTTCATTAAGGGAACGATGTTGGTTTATATGGCTGTACATGTACATAGACAACTGCATACTTTTGTTAACTATCTCTGTATTATTTTCCTACTCTTAAATTTTAAGTATCTGGGAACCCTTGAAATTGTTATATATCTTCTTATCCATACTAGCACTAGTTGTCTCTGACATTATTTCCATTCTCCATTTGTTCTGAAGTTAACTTTATGATATTCCTGCATGTGGGTCACAACAGCCCCAAGCAGTACTACAGGACCAGGAAAAAGTGGTTGGAAAGCTACCTGGCAGAAAGGCCCTGGGGATACTGGTTAACAACTGGATGAATATGAGCTGGCAGCACATGTAGATGGCCAAGAAGGCTATATTTAAAAGTCATGTAGATGTGGCACTTAGGGATATGTTTTAGTGATGGACTTGGCAGTGTTAAGGTTAATGGGCTCTGTGCTCTTGAGGGCCTTTTCCAATCTAAGTGATCCTCTAATTCCATTATTCTGTAAAACATCTTTCTTTTCATTTCTATCTATCTACATATAAACCAAAGACTTGTGTCAGTCAACAGGGGTTAATTAGATGTGAGCCATTACCTTTCAGTTTTTCAAATTATGGTCTGTTCTATTTTGAGCATGGTCACATCATGCAGGAGAAGAATCCTTATACTCAGCTTTTTATGAGAGAGTTTCTGTGATATGGAAACATTTTTCAGCAGTGTGATATTACAACAGCTAACCAAAACGAAAAAAAAAAAATAAAAAAGAATTTTCAAGTCATTTATAAATGATTGAAAACTGGAAGGGTCTGGGGACAGGGCACACCATTGTAATTCAAGAACCATAGAGGGCGTTGGAGTTAAATTCACTGTCCTAATGACAAAGGCTGTAGCAAGTTCAAGAAATATAAAATGAATCACAGAATCACAGAATGGTCTGTGTTGGAGTCTTCAAATACTAACTAGTTCAAACTCCCCTGCCATGGGCAGGACACCTTTCACTAAACCAGGTTTCTCAAAGACTCATCCAATCTGGCCTCGAACATTCCCAGGGACTGGGCATCTACAAGTTTTCTGGGCAAGTGTTCCAGTGCCTCACCACCCTCATAGTGTAGAATTTCCTCCTCATATCTCATCTAAATCTACCTTCTTTCAGTTTGAAATCATTATTGCTTGTCTTATCACTACATGTCCTTATAAAAAGTTCCTCTTCATCTTTCTTGTAGGCCCCCTTTAGTGACTGCAATTACTCTGAGAAATCTAAGAGTTTGGTCACTACTATAATAGCTGGAAATCTCAGGAATTTACTCTTTTACTTTTTTTCCTCCATTACCATAATTCCACAGCTTTATTTGTCTAAAAGATGTACCTCTGGGGACCAGGGAGCTCATTGGGGAGCACAGAGTTTACAAAAGTAGGATTTTGATGCATAAGCCTGCACTTTTTGTTGCCAGAACACACATTTAAAATACACACTTCCTTTTCTAGTACTTACTTAAATTAATTTGAACATAAGAACTACAAATAGAGATTGTGAAATATTGTCTAACTACTTAGCATGAAAATCAGCAAATTAATATTTTAAGAAAATCATTAATACAGTATACGCAAAAAATGGTGGTGACAGATTATCCAATCTATATATAATTATACACAACTATCTATTTTAGAACTCAGCAAATGTTATGAGGGACATCATACTGAATGTCTCAAGTGACCCAGGACCCCCATGAAGTCTATTAGCCAATTTTTACATAAAAGGACCTCAGAGTACTGCAGCCCTCTAGGAGAACCTGCTATCTTAGCTGGTTATCGTAGAATCATAGAATCAGCAGGTTGGAAGAGACCCACTAGATCATCGAGTCCAACCATCCCTGTCAGTCACTAACCCATGTCCCTCAGCAGGCACACAACAGGGACCCCCAGTTCACCAAGCAAGGAGCCCCAATCCAAAGGGCTTCTGTCCCACTGCTGACCCATCACCCACCCCAGAATGATAACTCCTCCCAGGCTGAGGGCACACAGAGGGGTCAGCCCCACTGAGAGTTGAGATTGGAGCAGCCACCAACCCTCCCAATCATCCCTACCTGCCTACCAGGCCCCCCAGCCTTTCTTCCCCCCCCTGCCGCCACGCTCCCGTGGGATGCAGGGTGTGCCATGGGGACTCACCGGTGATGCCAGGGCAGCAGTGATGCCAGGAGATGCACCCCTCGCCCACAGCCCGGCCGGGCACAGCTAGAGGCTGTTGGTCCACCCCGGGAAGAAAAAGGGATCCCTTGGAGAGGGTAAACCAGCAACACCTGGGGAGGGAGGAGTCTCCAAGAGAGCCCAGGTGCCCTGCAGCTTAGAACCAGAGAACCACAGGATCACCAGGCTGGAAGAGACCCACTGGACCACGGAGTCCAGTCCATGGGGAGATGGGGGGAGATGGGGAGATGGGGAGATGGTTATGCAAGTGAATAACAGGAAACTTCTATAACTTTCTAATGTACAGTAATTGGTGAGCACTTCCTGCATTCTACAAATATAGAAGAATCATAGAATCATAGAATCATAGAACAACCAGGTTGGAAGGGACCCATCGGGTCTTCTAGTCCAACCATTCCTATCTAACACTAAACCAAGTCCCTCAAGACCTCATCCACCCGTGCCTTAAACACCTCCAGGGAAGGTGACTCAACCACCTCCCTGGGTAGCCTATTCCAATGCCCAGTTACCCTTTCTGTGAAAAACTTCCTCCTAATCTCCAGCCTAAGAGAGAGGTCTCTAGCTACTACAAACACGGAAGACTTAAAAACTCTAAAAGCAAGAAGGAGTATGAAAGAAATGAGGAAAAGGTCAATCAACAACAGAGGCAATCTCATTACCACACTGTACAAACTGATCTTGTATCCATATTTGAAATAATTCTGATCACTCGTGATATGCAAGTATTTTCCAATGAGATAAAGTCACAGTAGTCAATAAATATAAAACAAAGAACAGAACTGGATTAGAAAAGGAATAGAAAGAATATGACTAGGGCAGCTTCTAGAAAAGAAACAGATTTTGCAATACAAGACAGTACAAACAAATCCAATGGAGGTCTCAAAAATCATGAATGTCATTGTGAACCAGGGCTGTAAAATGAAACTGGTATGGCACATGTAAATAAGACAAATTTAATGATTCTATACATTATACAAACTAAGGAGTCCATCTTAGAGCACTTTCAATTCACTACAAGTCCACAGTACTTCATAAGATGATCAGATAAAACTACTGCCTCTGGCTTGGTCATTGAATTAAGTACAAATCATTAGAGGTTGTAAAATGCATCAGCAAATGTTATTCTGTCCTGTTGTTAGATAGTTGCTGTGAATCTTGCAGCACAACTATTATATGGAGGGTTGACTAGCTAGACTGTGCTGTAACCTACCATGACTATTCTCACTTTGACGAGAGGGGTGTCTAAAACTCGGCGAGATGAATATTCCTCCCTGTAGTATATGATATTTTTTTTCCTTTTGATATTACCAGGATATTGTCATTTTTTCCAGAAGTTAAATAAAATTCTCCCAGATACCCTTTTCAGAATACCTTGCAAACCTTGTTTGCTTAGTGCACCGGTTCTTGACAGCAGAAAATATACAGCTAGCATAATCCTAAAATGTTTTTGAAATGATTACTTCTAAATTTAGATTTAAGAATAGATTTTTAATTTGCTGTTCAGTCTCCTTTCTTCTTAAGTGTTTCTTTCACTCATAAAGTTGAAGAGTAATAATTTTTGGAGGTCATGCAAGTGATTTTTCTCATGTTGCACACTATCACTTTTAGAAGTATAGTTAATACAAAAGAACTTGAAGATAGGGTGGGATTCTGTTTTCAGTGCTTCCTTGTTTCCGAGAGGCAGAGGGGGTCTCTAGTGTGTTGCTATTAGTATATTTTCTTCTTCAATCAAAATTAGAGGACATACAATTTCAAGACAAAAAAGAATTGTAAGGTGGTTTGGAAAATCACTCACTCAAACACGTAAAAGGAGTGCTACATCAGAGTGCAGATTCAATTTCAGATTTTCAAGCTGTTGGAAGAATTTTTCGGTAGAAAATTTTCTTAACAGTGGTTTTCATCCCATGAAGGGAAAAGTAGGAAAGCCTGAATGTAAATTACCCTCTGTGTTGCTAGTGTCAACCTTGCTTCGCTGAAAACAAGTTATGGAGTTGTAATGATAGATTACCTTGTAGTGCAGGAGTCTGCACAAGCATGATTCCTGAGATCTCTTTAATGAGGAGACTAGTTTTTGCTGAAGGCAGGTTAAAGCAATCTGAAGCTGAAAGAATTTTAAGATTTCCAGGCCATTAATTTTCACTGTTTAATAAATCTAGGTACTAGGCACAGTACAATATCATAAAGTATAACATATTGAATGGATCAACAACTGGTTAATTAACTTCTTAAAAATAAGCCATCAGTGGATTATCATCATTATACAGGAGAATGGGGCTCCACAGGGAACAAGACACTGTCCAAAGAGACATAATAAGGAAGTTATTATCTGATCACCAGAAATAAAACATCTGGAAGGCATATAATTTATCATAATAGTTAATAATAATAATGAGAATGTAGATGTCATAAAATGAGCTGGATAGCTTGATAAACTGGTCATATCAAAATGAAGGATTTCCAATGCAGTCATATAGAATGCTATGAATTTAATAATGGCATTTGTAGCTGTAGACTAGGATATTTTTTTTCTTGAAAAGACAGAAAAGATCTAAGTCATAGCGTCAAGGCAACAGTGCTGTAGGAATAACAATTAATCTGTTTTTTGGAGAAGGAAGAAAAATGTTAATTAGAGTGTACGTTTGAGTGTACCATTGCTGGAAGTGTTATCAGGATATTACCTATAATTCTGGTCTCTCTATATTTTAAAAGAAGGATAAAAGTTAGAGAAAGTTCATGAAAAAAAGATTAGCAAAAATGACGGAAATGTTGGAGAAAGTACCTTAAAGTGAAATACAGAGCACATCAAAAAGAAGATTGTAAGGTGATTGGAATATAGTGTATAAGTATCTTCACAGAGAATAAAAAAAAAGTACTACAGAACTCTTTTATCTAGTGGAAGACATCGTAACAAGAACTAGTAGTTGGAAATTGAAACTAGATATTGAAGTTGGAAATAAGTTGTGCATTTTCATCAATTATGGAAGAATATCTATCAATGCTAGTGACAGTTTTTTGCGTCTCTTGATAGCTTCAAATCAAGACTGGGAGGTTTTTTAAAAGCCTGTTACATTCTGATACAGTGAAAAAGAAGAAAAAATGGTTCTGCTTAATTTAAATCATCCAGGTGAAAGTAAAGAGCAAGAAATAATCAAGGATCCAAATAAAATGATTCCTTGTGAAAATTCAGTATGATTAACAATCTTATAAAATTGCATCTTATATTCAAATTGATAACTCTCACTTGTTATCAAAATATAGACTGAAGGAGCCCTATTACAAACTTGATCTCTAGATGATCAGTTCACAGTATACTGCTTCTGCAATGTCCTCAGCATATTATAGTACTCTCAAGAGAAACACTACGTCCTCTGAAAGGAAATAAAACCACTTTCTTCCTCGTCTCAATTTGATGATTTGGTTTGAAATGATACCTTTCCCTTCCTCTTGCTCATCACCATCATCTCAAGCTTTCCATCATACTCCTCTCTCTGACTGTTAAGTTCTGGTTGCTTCTGATCTTAAAATTCTATTGTCTGTACCTTTTTCTACTGGCAGCATTGAAAAGATTTATGGGACTACTGCTTTTTTCCCCTGTGAAGAGTGAGCTATTGACATTTTGTGGTCTGTGCAGGTCTCAAAGATATAAATTTAAATCTACTTTATTTTGGAAGGAAGTAACAAAAAAAAAATTCTCTTAAACTACCTTTTTCAGTGTCTATCATGAACTTTGAAAAGATCTGAATTTTATTTCATGGCTAGCATATCTGATTCTCTCTATTTTTCACACTGTTGTCCACCTTCTTGTATATCTTTTAATCTAAAGGAGTATGATAGCACTGTTAGAAACAGAAGAAAGAAGTAAAATAATGATCCAGAGGCAACATCACCACATGTACAGCTGTTTCACTACTGTTGTCTCTGGACACTCCCCTCCCAGCAAGAAAACTTTAAATGAATTTTGGTTCATCCTAACATAAGAAACACTTTTTGTCTATCATAGGGTGCCTGTTAATGGGAATCTGCCCAGTTCCACTCTATGATCCATCCTTGGAAACAAGCTCTTGAGTCAAGACTGAAAATAGGGACATAAAAAGCCAGTGATCCATTTGAAGAATGGTCATATCAAGTGCTGTGAGGTCAGACAGGCCACCTAGGGTCATAGAATCATAGAATCACTAGGTTAGAAAAGACTTTTGAGATCATCAATCCCAACTGTGTCTATCCACTACTAAATCATATTCGTAAGAACTTCATCTACTCATTTTTTAAACACCTCCAGGGATAGTGACCCATTCACCTCCCTGGGCTGTCAGCTCCAGTGCATGATAACTGTTTTGGTGAAGAAATTTTTCCTAATGTCCAGTCTGAAAGTCCCCTGGTGCAACTTGAGGCCATTGCCTCACATCCTATCACCTACCACTTGGGAGAAGAGACCAACACCTATCCTGCTATAATATCCTTTCAGATAGTCGCAGACAGTGATGAGGTCTCACCTCAGACTCTTATCCTTTAGGCTAAACAATCCATTCCCTAAGCTGCTCCTTGTAGTACTTGTTCTCCAACCCTTTCAATACTTTTGTTGCCCTTCTCTGGACTTGCTTCAGGACCTTAATGTTTTTCTTGTAGTGAGGGGCCCAAAACTGAACACAGTATTTGAAGTGCAGCCTCATGAGTGCTGAGTACAACGACACAATCACTTCCCTGGTCCTGCTGCCGGAAGTGTTTCTGATACAGGTCAAGATGCTATTGGCTGTCTTGGTCACCTGCTCACACTGTTAACTCCAGAACCTTTGATCTGGAATTCTTTCTTTTCATAACATCACTTTGTATCATCGAAGGTTGCTATCTCATCATTGATTAATCTTATCTAAATAGGTAATTCTGGTCCACTCAATGTTTCATTAATACCTTTTGCAAATCTCAGTGTTTGCAGTAGCTCATCTAATTGATCAAAACTCTTCTTGAGGCATGACGCCCAAAAGTATGCCTTGAACTATGATACATCTATTTAGTATTAATACTTGTCTTTTTTGTAACCAATTATTACTTATGTACATAAGCCTTATGGTAACCCATGCTTTATAATTTAAAAAAAAAAAAGGAAAAAAAAGGTAAAATAACAAACAAGACTTGTTGGAGAACACTTAACAGGAAAAGCTCTCAAGTCCCATTCTGGTGCTATAGCTAGTTATTCACGTTGGTTTGAAATAGGCTTGGTTTCATTTTCTTTTCAGATTATGTTTGCCCCATACTCACAGTACTTCTCACAAGCAGATCTGACTGCTGCAGCCACACTTCTTGGCAGGTGCTGAGTCATGTCTTCTCTGATAGTGTCGTGCAAAGCCCTGGGTCATTCCTATGGAGCTTATAATAAATCACCTGGATATTTCCCCAACTATCAGATTACAAAGAATAATTACTAAGAATATTTCATCTAGCCAAAGGACACCTCTGAGATGTACGCTAAAAAAATTGCTTGAATTTGAAGATAGCATAAATTATTTCAGTGTAACTTGAGCTGTACACAAAAACATTCAGTAGCCTATATGTCATTCCAACAGGTATAATGCTGTGGACTGATGTGATTTTTTTTGTGGGATGTGGAATATGACCTCTACTCTACTTTTTTGTAATTTGCTTTAAGATCATTTATACTAGGAAATGAAGAGACAGAATTTTAGGATGCTGGGAAAGATATATTTAACATTTTGTGAAGTGCCGCGCACTGTACTCCTATGATCTCTTGTCAACAACTTTCTTCAGAGCAACTCTCTGCCATTCTAGTCTCACCATGGGAAACAAAAGAGCTGAAAATTCTGAAAGTGCTTGCTAAACAGCTACTATATCTCATGTATTTACATGTCACTTAGTAAATCATAGTGGCTGATTTCCTCCTATTGCAAACAGTACAGAAAATGGGGACAGAGAAGAGATCAAGAAGCTATAAAAAAATTCCTTAATTTATTTTCTTTGCTCACTCCATTGGAACTGGGGAGTATTTTTTCTTTGTTTTTTTACATTGATTAGTTATTTGTATGTATATTTGGGTAACTATTCACCAGTTTCCATGGAAGTTTGAGTAAAAACTTCAGATATTTTTCAGAAAGAGTTCAGGGAATAATTGCAGTCCAAATCAGTGCTACATTAGAAAATATTTTAGCACAGTGACTAGACTACTATTCTGGGCTGTCAGTTGCCCAGAATGAAACATCAAGGAGCAGTTTAGATACCCCAGGTTATACACCATGTTTATGTGTGCCTGTAGCAGTCCAAGGAAGCAGCTGGAGGGGAAGCTAAATAGTGAATGAAACCGAAATAGATGTGCAGGATCGAAACATGAGCAAAAAATCTTCTGAAGTCCTGACCTAGGTTAGCTTTAGCCTGGCAGAGTACCTTTTTTACTACACTTCAGACACAGATAGTCTTCTATTTGTGAAATTATGAAGATCTCCAGAAGGAAAGTTTTCTATTTCAGAACAGTCAGGTAAAAAGATATGTGAGCAGAAAAAAAGCATCTCCAGCTTCAAATTGAACAGGGAAGCTACTTGAAACTCTTTCTCCCGTGGCCCAAATAATTGTGCTGATGACAGCTGTCCTCCAGCACCCTGCAGTTTCTCTCTTTATTTTCTCCACTGTAATTTAAATTTCAAAAGCTTTTGATGTAATCCTAATGTCAAAGCAGAACAGTTTTTGAATGCTCAGGAATTGTTTTGCAGCAGAAAGAATTGTTTACCAATCTACTTAAAAATCAAAAAGGCTTTTCCTACCTAGCAAGTATAAATGACAGAAGATGACTATTTAGAGGTGCCTACAGTATACACTTAAAATATTAACTATATTAAATCAACCACAGGTTTATTTTATAGGCCTTTGTAGTGCCAAGGCTATCATTAGGTAATACTGTGCTAATGTGTGAGGAAGAAACCACACTGAACTACAATTACTAACACCTATGGTGCTGATATGATAGTATCTCAGAAACCTTGCTGCATTCAAAAGTTCTGAAAAAAAAAAGAACAACCCCTGCTCTGAAGAGTTCATAATCTAATTTGATCAAAGCAGTGGTGGAAAAGTAGCTTTGTAGATGGGACAGAGCTCTGTGCCGTTGCTGAAGAAAACGTAAATGTATACTGTTGATTGTTTAATTCTGCATTTGCAGAATCACCATATTTCCTGTTGTCTCAGTACTTTCTAGCAGCATCCAACATGATTAAATCTATCTACTCTGTCAGTGATATTATTTCAGTTTATATGTATATATGTTAGCTTACATTATTTCTATGTCTGACTTAATATTACTTTTAACTACCATGTTCTAACACCTCATTTCTTTGTTTTGTCTCTGCTTCACCTGTGTTCAGTATTCCTTTCCATGTAATATCAGATTGATTATCACTGAATTCCATGAATACGCTCTTTGTTCTTTTAGATCATTAAATATTGGAAATAAGGAGAGACATCACAGAGAACTCATTTTTTCTGGTAAAAGCCTTTCAGCAGATTCATATTTTAGCATTGCTCGTTAGCCTCTGTTTGTATTTCTTCTGCCAGCATGCAGTTCAACTGAAATACCTAAGTACTGTTATCTGAGTAAATAATGTTACATATTTTGCAGCATTTATTCACTCCCAAGCATGTCTGTTTAGCTTGTATGTTTTCTGCTGAAGATAATTGAAGTCAAATAACTTGGAGTGAAACTAGGATTATTATTTTATGACGATATTACTCAAGTATAATAATTATTGTATTTTATTCACACGAGATATAATAGTAGCAAAATATAAGCATAACACATCCATGTGCTAATTTTAAATATCAGTCTATAAATCTACCCAGCTACATGCAGGTATAATAGAATTAGAACATATTTATTGACATAGCTGTCATGGCATTATTATTGCTGCAAAAGGAAACTTTTCCAGTTGGGATGCTCTTAATTTGCTGGAGCATTTCCAGTCTGTGTAGGCAATTTCCCATCCTTATGCATTTATTTGCAATTTAGTAACATAAAGACAAAAATCACTGTATGCATACACACAGGCTTGCAGAGATACAAAAAAAGATGTGGAAATGTGTTTATGTACATATATACATATATATTTGTGCATACATTTAGATTTAATGTATCTGCTTTTAGATGGATATTTGTGTTATAGCTAAGGCACAAAACATATTTGAACATTTAATTCAATATTTTGCTTATTTGTACATCTGCATGAAGGTTATGAGTTCCGCTGCTATTTTCACAAGTCTCATGCTGACTTCCAAGCAAAAGCTTCAGTATTTTTCAGTACAGTTGTGCAAAAGCCTACTTGTCATGTTTCTTGCATGCATGACACACAATTATGAATACAGACATTAATTGCAACGTATTTCCTGAGTTCTTATTACAGTTGTATTTCAGAACAATTTCATTATACCTTTAGGAAGTTGTAATACAATTACCAATGGAAATGTCATCCTTAATTTATTGTCTTTTAAGGATAGTTTCATTAATCTGAGAAAAAAATGTGATCAGGCTTCTTATCAGTTATGGAGTTTATCTTAGTCAAAAGAAAGAGGTTTTCTTTCTCATTAGAAAGAAAAGAAATACTTGTACCCCAGGGCTGAGCTGGCTTCAAATTGTTCAACATGGAACTACAGTGAGGTTAAAAGACGAGGAGAGTTCCCAGAAGAGTAAAGGCATTCTCATTTTTCATTGTCATATCCCATTAGAGCTAAGTGACATGAATTCAAGAGTAATGTGGATTTCTCTGGGTAGGTATGCAGTCTCTGCACAGTCAGTCAGTAGTATCCTTTAGTGATTAACTTAGCAGTGCCAGAGAGTTTCAGGTACTGAAAATTCCAGCTTAGTGCATGTATTAAACACACACGCTCATAGGCATCCAAAACTACTAGTCCTTTTATTTGGGCAGGTATGTGTACAAATACATAGAAGAAAAGGAACAGGGAAGGAAGAGAAACAGTTGTATAGACAAATGGAAATAGAATTCAGTAGAAAACTGGATAAAGATACAGACTTGAGTTACTAGTTTCAGTCTCCATATTAATAGATATGGAGAATACTATTTGCGGTGATTCCTTAAATTATTTATAGGATTAAATTAGCAACAATACTAAAACACATACTAACATTAAATATCACTAAAGTAACTTCTGGAGTGACTATTACTGCAAAAACATGCCAAATTTTTGAATAACAGCATTTTCATATATTAAACAAGTAAAATATCACTATTTAAATTATTAGCTTACATGGTTTTGAATTGCACTAGCTACCAGCTTAAAGAATAAATGTAGAAATGTAATGAGTACAAATTACATTCTAGTATAATTGAAATAAGTGCAAGGTATGTTTTACTAGGGAGGTATTTAAGGGTAACAGCATAACAGGGAGTCCTTCGTGTCTAAGAGTAAGTGTTGGTCTTCAGCCTCTTAAGACCTGAATGTCTTAACTGTTTCCACATTTTGCTGTAGTTTGTGGGACTCAAGGTCAGAATATTTATCACGTTTAGGTTTGCGTGAGGTGAGAAGTCTAGTCAGCAGTAGAACATGAAATAAGCTGAGTTTGCAGTATTCATTCTGAAACTCCCTGTTAGCCCTTTGAATAAGGCAACTGTAATGCTATCTTTTTTGAGCAGGGTCTTATGGCCACATATAGTATGGTTATAGGATTCAAGTGTAAACTAACATAGCAAAGAGGAAAAGAAAGTAATAGGGTGTAATAAAAAAGTAATAGGGTGTGTAATAATGGGTTGTCTCATATGCATTGCATGGTGTAGTTCCGCTGGTTGTCAATTGTTAACATGGTGAGTGAAAAGAGTTGAGAAAGTAAAGAAATAGATGAAACTGAAGTGGTGGTGTGAAAGAAATGAGCTCTTTCAGGCAGAATCAAGACAGAAGACTTTTAAGTTGTAAGAATGGGAGGTTATTAATGCCTTGGTTTACTACCTGAAGAACAATTCTCTCTGTAATATTTAAACACTTATAGATTTACTTTTAAGATGCTTATTCCAAGTTTCAGTACCTTACAAAACTCAAGCAAATTAATCAGAGCATACGTACAGAAGAAGAGAGAAAGCTGACCTCCTCTTCAAAGTGACAGTGGACAGGACAAAAGGGAATGGCCTGAAGCTCCACCAGGGGAGGTTCAGGCTAGACATAAGGGAAAAATTCTTCATGGAAAGGGTCGTTAGGCACTGGAATGGGCTGCTCAGGGAGGTGGTTGACTCGCCTTCTCTGCAGGTGTTTAAGATGCAGGTGGATGAGGTACTGAGGGGCATGATTTAGAGATTAGTCGGAATGGTTGGACTTGATGATCCAGCAGGTCTCTTCCAACCTGGCAATTCTATGATTCTATGAAAATTAACAAACAATTAGTCGAATTATTAGGCAATAATTAGAACTGCCTAATCACAGATGATTCTTAAATCATTATTTTGACATTTCAATATGAAGGCTACTAGATATGTGCAAAGTGTTTTGTAAATCATGAGTGTCTGTTTGATTCCTAACTGTTTAGTATCCTTGAATAATATGCCCATACATATCAGGCACATTTGCATGTTAATAACTTACTAGCAGTGATTCACAAGCCTGTTTACACAGCACCCGACCAAGGTGGCATTAAAATAAGGATGAAATCTTAATTACTTTAATGGGACTTGGATGATATCCCCAGTGATAAGGAGCAGAGCTACCTTCTAGTACCTTTCCCTGTGCAGCAGAGATGTTTGAGTAGTTTTCTGCTTGCAAAAGTGAAAACTTCACTGTTAGCTCTTTCCTGCTGAATTCCCTCTCATGTGTTATATGTCTTCGAGGATACCATGCTGAGCCAATTCCATTTATCAGTTTGGCAAAAAGTTGATAAACTACAATTGGTCTAGAGTTCTGTTAGTATTTTTGCTGAGCTACTGAAATGAAGTAATTCACAAAAGCCTCAGCTAAACATCAAGGTGAGCTGAGCAAGGACTGTGCAGACACGACTGAGAAAAAGGAAAACAAGGTGGAGGAGAACAAGTCCCTCTTTTTGAATTTGTGATCATTTGGTACAAACTAAGTTGTGCAGTTCAGGTACACTAAACAAATATCAGTGGGTAAGCTTGATACAAGCAACCATTGTGCCCATCCTCCTGCAGCTAGCAGTAAACCAACCTATAGGCATAAACTGAGGCAAAACTCCTTGTGGTCTGTTAGTTCGACAGTAATGCAATCAAAAATCTATCTAAGCCTTCCAGGTGATCCGAGAGGGTATAAACCTAACATGAATAATAGAGTAACCATGGATAATGCATCTATTTCTATAGCAGTGTATGCATCTATCTGGTTCAGTACACAGCAACACAAACAGCTGATTTAGCAAAAAGAAAGTACAATACTGAGGAAGGAGGAAGAGCTGAGGGTAAACAGAAAAGGGAAAAACACATGCTGTTTGCAATGTGATTATGTACTACTTTGGCTAGTACAAATATCCATTTCTAGATCTAATTTACCTTATAGATATCTCCAACTGCTTATCACTTCTGCGGTCCATCCTAAACTCCTCAGCATGATTTGCTACCACTTTGACGTGCCAGCTCTGTTGCTGCCAAGACAGCTTTGGCATGTTGGGAAAAATCTTGTACCTAAACCTGTTAACTTAAACTCCCTAATTTTGACTTTAATTTTGGCATGAATATCTCTGTTGTGCAATTTATGGGAGTGAAAATGATTAGCAAGGAGCGTTGATGATGTGAAGCTGAGAAAGCAACTCTTCCATCTGTTTGCAAAGCACGGTTCTGCCTGAAAACTTACAGGTTAACATACCATCATCAGTGACTACTGCTTTACAAGAGGAGCTCTGTAACTATGCTTTTGTTTGTACTACCTTAGGATCAGCACTGTTTAATATCTTTATCAATGACAGAGGCAGTGAGATCAAGCACATCCTCAGCAAGTTTGCAGATGACACTAAGCTAAGTGGTGCAGTCAGTGCAGTTGTCACACCAGAAGGATGGGATGTCACACAGAAGGACCTGGACAAGCTGGAGAAGTGGGTCTGTGTGAATATCATGAAGTTCAACAAGACCAAGTGTAAGGTCTTTCCCCTGGGTCAGGGCAATCTGCAGTTTCAATACAGGGTGGGGAAACAAACATGGTTGAGAATGACCCTGCAGAGAAGGACTTGAAGGACTTGGGTTGCTCGTTGATGAGAAGGTCGACATGAGCTGGCAATGTGCCCTCACAGCCTAGAAGGTCAACTGCATCCTGGGCTGCATCAAACAAAGCATAACCAGCAAGTCAAAGCCCTTCTACTCTGCTCTTGTGAGACCACACCTGGAGTATTGTGTCCGGTTCTGGAATCTCTAACATGAGAAGGATATGTAACTATTGGAAGGGGTCCAGAGGAAGACCACAAAGATGCTCAGAGGACTAGAACACCTCTGCTATGAGTTAGGGCTGTTCAGCCGGGAGAAGTGAAGGCTAGGGGGAGACCTTATAATGGTCTACTAGGACCTGAACAGGGGATGTACAAGAAAGCTAGAAAGGGACTTTTTACAAAAGCATGCATGATGAGGGGGAATGGCTCCAAACTGGAGAGGGGAATGTTGAGAGTAGATATTGGGAAAACATTCTTCATGGTGAGGGTAGTGAGCCACTGGAATGGGTTGCCCAGGGAAATTGTGGCTGCCCCATCCCTGGAGGTGTTCAAGGCCAGGATGAATGGGGCCTTGGGCAGCCTGATCTAGTGAGAGGTGTCCATGTCCATGGCAGGGGGGGTGGAACTGGATGATCTTTAATGTCCCTTCCAATGCAAACCATTCTATGATTCTGTGACATGATGATTCTGTGATACTATGATTCTATGTATGCAAAGGTAACAAAATCCTTTCTCTCTGACAATCCTGAATTATTTATTTTCAGCCAGGTACTGGCAAATGGACTGCTGAAGACAGCTTTTGGATCCATGAATGCTCAGTGAAAAGCATTGCCAAAGTTGTTACTGAACTTACGAGTAACTGAAATATATACCAGTTCACTTATTCACCAGCCCAGCAGAAGAGAAACAGAGGGAATCTTTATCAAGAATAGGAAAGGATTAATGTACCAGTGAGAACTCTGGTTTTCTATGCTGCAAAGCTGCGAGTCTATGCTTCTGTGTTGGAAGTGCTCTGGATTTCAGCTATGGTTGAGGAGATATTTTCCCATACTCCATACAAGAATACAACCTGAGAAGTAAGGAAGAGTTCATAGCTTACTTGTCATTCTTCCTTAGCAATTCTTACAGCTGAAAGGGACCTCAGGAATTTATTTAATCCATGCTCTGCCCCAGAGATGCTTATGTGCACCTAGATCTTTAACATTTGTCTCATTTGTTTTTCCAGAGTTCTTCTGATGGAAATTTCCCAAAGTCTTTTCACAGTCTTCTCAAGTTTAATCATATCTTACTCCTAGGTTTTTGGGGGCATTTTGTTTGGGGTTTTTTTGGTTTTGTTTTTGGGGTTTTTTTGGGGGGAGGAGTCCCAAACATATAACCCAGTAAGTAAGCAAAAGTTCAGTGCTTGAGGAAGAAAAAGAATTAGAAATTCAGATTTACAGCTTCTCCTTTGCCATTTTGCCAAGAGATTGAGGACACTGGAAAGGAAAGGTATTATTTCACTCTCATTTGTACTCATCCAACTATTGTAACTAAAACTTTGACAATGAGATAAATCAAATAAAGGCTTAGCTACACAAGGTATTAGACTGCCTAAGTGAAGTTTTTGCCCAATTCACAGGCACCATTCAGCTATTTAATTTTTTGTTTTCTTTTTCTCTTTTCTGTAAAACTCCAATAAATCCTCCTTTTGTTCACTCAGAAATGAACATGATTCTGGCTGTGAGAGAGGGATGTTCCTTCATGGTGTTTTGAGAAGAATTGATCTGTGTCCTATTAACAAGTAGAATAGCACATCCATAATCTAAAGGCAAAAAAACATCAGAGCATTTGTAATCAAGTAAAAATTCAATCCCTTCAAAGATCCTATTGACTTTTAGAAATTTCTTTTGGATGAAAAGAAAGAAATTACTGTCCTTTATCGGAAAACTGACCAAAGCATTCATCCTGAGAATGGAGCAACTTAGATGTCACTTCTGTGGTGAACAACTTCTTCTATCAGATGCTTCTGATACAAGAAGCTCATAAATTTTACTTTGCATTTCCTCTAACCTGGACCAGTGCATTAATCAAGAGACTTGATTTTTGTGTGAATTTATTTTTCAGTAGGGGTGGCTACTGAGCACAATAGAGAATATTTTTTCTTTTTTTTTTTAACTCTCCCCAAGCTGAAAAGGTCCAGTTTAAATTAAAAATGATGCAAGAAGCTGTACCTTGCAAATGTTTTCCAAATGGAATTTTCTACACTTTGATGGGAAAAAAATATTTTGTACGTTAAGAAATCATTGCAAAATGGAAGTGCTGTTCTCTGGACAATTGCATTAAGAGTATCAGATTAAAATTTACATATAATACCTAAAATAATATCCTGAAGTTATTTACAAACAACACAGACAGAAATTGTAAGTTATGGGATTTTTTAATTTTCTGTTAGATAGATCAGATTTGTATGGTAATATTGTTAAACTTAAATCATTTGGGCACCAAACCGGAAAGAGAGTCAAGTATGTGCAAGGAGCAACAGTTCAAGTACACATTTGCTGATAAAATTTGATCAGCTGTTGCTGAGAATGTGCTGTTTTGCTCATGTTTCAGAATACATGAGAAGAATGAGTGTATTTGACAGTAGGTTATTATAAAGGCAGAAAATTGGGTGTTAAATTTACCGAGTTCGACAGACTTTAGCAAAAGCACTGTGTAATTCTCAAAACTCAGTTTGCATGTGTTGAGTAGAGGCTGATTTATTTTTCATAGAATCATAGAATCACCAGGTTGGAAAAGGCCCATTGGATCATTGAGCCCAACTGTTCTTATCAAACACTAAACCATGTCCCTCAGCACCTTGTCCACCTGTCCCTTAACACCTCCAGGGAAGGTGAATCAACCACCTCCCTGGGCAGTCTGTTCCAGTGCCCAATGACCATTTCTATGAAAATGTTTTTCCTAATGTTCAGCCTAAACCTTCCCTGGTGGAGCTTGAGGCCATTCTCTCTTGTCCTGTCTCTTGTCACTTGAGAGAAGAGGCCAACTTCCTCCTCTCCGTGACTTCTTTTCAGGTAGTTGTAGAGAGCAATGAGGTCTCCCGATTTGACCCTTGCTAAACACACTTCATCCTCTCAGAGCTCTTAGTACACTTTAATCACTACCAAACAGAGAATTCTAAATCCTTTTGTGCTTTCAGTGTCTAAAATTGGTTTCCCAGTCCCACACTAAACTACATCCCAAAAGTACCCCCATCCCACCCTGGTCAGTAGCTAAAAAATGGACAAAGTAGCCTTCAGTCCTCCCTTCAATTAGAGGAAGTGGAATGAGGGAAGTAAAAGAAGATCCAAAGGCTAAATTAGAAAAATGGATTTAATGAAAAATATAGAGATTTTAATACTAGTTTACTCATTAAAAGGGAATAAAATATGAAACATGTCAGTGTAAAGCAATGGCCACCAGATGGCGCTGACGGAGAGCCCGGCCTCCGGAACCCAGCTGTCCCCGCAAGAGGGTGTCACAGCCCTCCCGGGGACATCAGAAAAATCTGAACTGGGCACCAAGTATCGGCTGGACTAGAAGCAGCACGGTGAGCACATCCTCAAGGGACACTTGACCCGAGAGAATTTCTCACTTATATAGGGAGCATCAAAAGAACTGTGCCCAGCAGGTGGAGGGAGGTGACTTTGCCCCTCTGTTCCCCTCTTATGAGACCCCACCTGGAGTATTGCGTCCAGTTCTGGAATCCTCAACATAACAAGGATATGGAACTGTTGAAACAGGTCCAGAGGAGGCTACAAAGATGATCAGAGTGTTGGAGCACCTCCCATGGGAGGACAGGCTGAGAGAGAGTCTTGTTCATCCTGGAGAAGAGAAGGCTCAGAGGAGACATTATAGCAAACTTCCAGTTCCTGAAGGGGCTACAAGAAATCCGGGGGGGGACTGTTTATAAGGACATGTAATGATAGGACTAGGGGCAATGGGTATAAACTGGAGAGGGACAGATTAAGACTAGACATAAGGAGGAATTCATGATGAGTATGGTGAGGCACTGGCAGAGGTTGCCCAGGGAAGCTGCGGCTGCCCCATCCCTGGAGGTGATCAAGGCCAGGCTGGATGGGGCCTTGGGTAGCCTGGTCTAGGGAGAGGTATCCCTGCTCATGGCAGGGGGTGGGGAACTAGATGATCTTTAAGGTCCCTTCCAACCCAAACTATTCTATGATTCTATGTTTATGGTAAAGAAGTAAAAAAATCTTGAAAGCACAAGGGAAGTCTTAAAGACACAGGAGCAAGCTGTCCCCACATGACACAAGATGAAGATGGGGAAGAAATCTGAGCAAAAGCTGAGCAGGAAGCTTTTGCTGGGACTCTGGAAGAAAAAGAGTGTTTACCATTTTTGAAGAAAGGACAGGCAACTCAAAAAGAGTACAGGGATCTCGTATGGTCATGTAGGGAGAAAATTAGAAAGGCAAAAGGCCAACTTGAACTCAGTATGGACACTATAAGAGACAACAAAAATGATTTTACAAATACATTAACAACAAAGAGAGAACCAAGAGAATATCCATCCTTTACTGAATATGGAGGGGAACATTGTTACTGATGATGAGGAAAAGGTTGAGGTACTTAATGCCTTCTTCACCTCCGTCTTTAATAATGAGACCAGTTATCCACAGGGTATTCAGCCCCCTGAGTTCATAGACAGGGATGGAGAGCAGGATAAACCCCTCATAATCCAGGAGGATGCAGTCAATGACCTGCTATGCCATCTGGACCCTCACAGCTCTGAGACCAGGTGGAATTCACCCAGGTTTACTGAGAAGCTTGCCAAGCCATTCTCCGTCATTTATCAAGCAGTCAGTAAAGACTTTGATACTGGCTCCCATAATATTCTCCTAGAGAAGTTGGTAGCTTATGGCTTAGACAGGAATACTCATCATGGGATAAAAAACTGGCTGGGTGGCCAACCCCAGAGACTTGTGGTGAGTGGAGTCGAATCCATTTGGTGGTAGGTCACAAGCAATGTTCATCAGGGCTCTAGATGAGGGGATCGAGGACTTCTTAAGAAAGTTTGAAGACAACACCAAGTTGCTTGGGAGCGTCAATCTGAAATTCCACAACTGACCACAGAACTAAAACATACTGTCTTATCACCTTTATTCTCACCAAACTTGGAATACTTTAGGTACTGAAAAGTGCAGCTACTTAGAAATGTAACTTTCTAAGAAGAAAAATGATTCTATACCAGGTAAAACTAGAACAGCTAGAGAGACTTTCTCATATTACTGCTTCACTTGTTCAACTGAACAAGAAGAGTCTGTATTTCATAGAATCATAGAATCATAGAACAACCAGGTTGGAAGGGACCCATTTAAGAAAGGCTGCTACTAAAGAATAGGAAGAAGAGAGAAGATGAGGGAGAAAGAGTAAACATAAGGAAAAATAGGAGCAACCAGGTAGGAAAAAGGCACAAAAGTCAGAAAGGGAAGGAGTGTTTAGAAGCAAGAGTTTTTATGCTGGGGAAACATAATGATGAGCTAAGGTAGTAATGCAGACTAAACCACCAGCAGAAGCTGAGGAGATTGGTATGAAAACAGGAAAAAATGTGTGGTAGTAAACACAAAACATCTGTAACTGTTAGACAATACTTCCTGCTGGATGGGGAAATGAATACATTATTTTCACATTACAGTATTTCTTTGTTATCTTTAAAAATAGAGTCTTCATATTTTACTGCTTGAGGTAATATTTTGTGACAACACTTTTTTTCGTAATACATAAAAAGATAAAGCAGTATTCTTCATGAGAATCATCCCAAAACTGTATGTTTAAATCATTTAATCAGAAATAAAAAATAAGTGAAAAGCTGAAAAGTAAAATACGTTTTTGAAGTTTGATCAGATGCTATGTTTTGAATTAAAACAAACCTTACGCGTGAAACAAAGCCCTTCGCATCTGAATGGTTTTTCTTTTGTTATACAACAATGTATTAATTTAATTCTGCATTAGAAAAAGCATTGCCAGTGGGTCGAGGGAGGTGAACCTTTGTCTCTACTCAACATTGGTGAGGCCACACTGGGTCCAGTTCTGGGCTGAGAGATATAGAGCTACTCAAGCAGATGCAGCAAAGGATCACTAAAAGAACTGAGGGACTAGAATATCTCCAATCTAAGGAAAGGTTGACAGACCTGAGAATCCAAGAGATCTCATCAATATGTATAAATGCCTGAAAGGAGGCCTCAAATAGCAATGAGACAGTAACTTTTCAGGGGTGTCCAGTGAGAGTATCAGATGCAATAAGCAACACCTGAAACACAGGTCTGAACCTCAGGAAATATTTTTTAACTGTGAGGGTGACTGAGCACTGGAACAGGCTGTCTGGTGAAGACATGGAGTCTCCATTGTTGGAGGTACTTGTCCTAAGCAACCAGCTCTAGTTGTCCCTGCATAAGCATTACCAAATTATCAATGGTGTTCTCTTCCAACTTCAGCCATTCTGTGGTCCCATAACTTCAGATGATACCTTAGGCTTCGTGCTTCAGGTTAAACAACAAGCCAATAAAAGATGAAAGTCTGTTACACAGAGTGGATGTGTTACGTTAAATACAGAATTGCTTCTGGAGCTGAAAGATCAATCCTGACTGCTGTATCATCCTGATAGAAGATGATGCTGTTACCAAGAACATAATTTTCATTATTTCCAAAATTTAATTTTAAAGAGAAAAAAGTTTCAAACAATAAGATTACTAGACTACTTAATTTACAAATAAAAATTTCTTAAAATAAAAAAATGACTATATTACAATTTCCAGTGCAATTTTAAGACAGTTCCTTTGTGGTAACCTCTATTTAGATAATGTATGAAATGCTTCCTTTTTAAAGAGAGTTCCTAGATTATTTAAAAGCTCAGAGAAAGGATTGAAAGTGTAAACAAGTATCAAAACTCCTGACTTATGACTAGTAGACTCATTGAGTCCAGTAATCTGAGGGTATAGATATTATTAAAATAATGTTATTTTAATAAGTTGGGGGTAGGTTTGAAGCTGTTTTATACTGTAGCTGAGAAAGCCTGCATTTCAGTAAAGAAGTAATAGAGCAGGTTACAGTCTTATTCCAAGGCACCATCAGGAAATTACGTTTGTTAGTTAGTTATATTAATTGCAGTCATTAGCATGTGAAATGTGTAGAGGGCTGAGGACATGGAATGAGAATACTAGGTAGATGAATGCCCATCTACAATTATATTCTCTGAGGGGTTTCTAGTTTTATGGTTTTTTTCATTCAATAATCAGTTTTTTTCTAAACACTTACACTAGAATGTCTATAAAAATGTCCTAAGACCTGTCAAGTCTCTAATATATTCTGTGTGAGAATTTGGGGCTTTTCTGATAATAGAAAACCTTAAAAACTTCTTTCTGAGAACCAATGCCTTGGTTCTTTACCAAAGGTGTTAATGGGTATCTCTATGAATGATTTTGTGAGGCAGCTCTTTCTGTGAGGACAGTTCCCTTGTTCAGGACTGCAAACTGAGATTCTGGTTTGATTCTTCTCAGAGTAACTCAGCAATCATTTGGATAGGTTGATCTCAGGTTGCAAATTCTATCAAATTTTCTACACAGCCCTGTTTTCCCTGCCAGATGATTAAAGAACATACCATATGAAGCTGAGAAGGAAGGACAGGAAGGAAAGGAATCTCATTCTTCCATATGTAGGAGAAGATACAGAGTGCAAATGTATCTTAGAATTATCATTTTTCAAAGGAGAGATAAAATACATGCAGTGCATGAGAGAACATAATTGGACCTGAAACTGAAAAATAAATGTAATAATATCTGAGTCTTCGTAGTGTCAAGAAAAATTGGGTAATGAATTGATGCCCAAAGAGAAAGCTGAGATATAGTTACTGCAATTGCTTGACAGAGAATTACATTAAATTTTAGGAATATATATATTCCTGCATGTATGTGTGCATGTGTTTATGCATTCGCACACACATACAGCTCCAGGAGACAGGCTAACAGTGAAAAAAGTCTGCTACTTGCAAAAAGATTGCAATAGATGACCCAACAGGTCTTTTCCAGTCATCTCAGTTGAGTGATATTATGATTAGGAATAAAAATATAAATAAAAAGTACATAGAGTATAAGTTTATGCAAAATCGAGGCTCAGATCTCATTAGCACATTTGTGGTACTTATTTGAACAGACTGCACTAAATTGCATTTTTAAAAATAGTTCACATGGATTCCAACAAAAAAAAAAAAAACACGTTGTCAACATCAAGTGAGAGAAACCTGCCCAAAACAAATGTGTGTGTGGTTGCAAGGGAGAAAAAAAGTCTCTTATCCCTAAAGATTTTTCAGAGTTGCCAAGAAAAAAATAAATGTGCTATTGACAGTGAGAGAAGGGAGGGTGATTTCATGCAAAGATGAGGTATGTGGGTGTTACAGGGAAATATATTAACAAATTGCTTATTTAAGTTAGGATAAGATCAACAGAGGAAGATTAAATACATTCTAAATTTCATCTATAAGCTTTTTAATCTTATAATCTTGATTGGAGACATATATGCCCACACATCTGTTATTATTTTTACTCTGTTCTTATTTTTACCTATATTTTACACAGTAAAGATTGGATATTTAACACTTTGCATTTATTGCATGGATCAGCAAAGGTTGATAGAAGCAGAAAATATGGGGTTTTTCCATACTGTGTGAGGCTAACAGCCTTTGTTTGTGACAAGGAGGAGAGGGACCTGGGGGTGTTGGTCGACAACCAACTGAACATGAGCCAGCAGTGTGCCCAGGTGGCCAAGAAGGCCAATGGCATCCTGGCTTGTATCAGAAAGGGTATCCAGGGAGGTGATTCTCCCTCTGTACTCAGCACTGGTGAGGCCGCTCCTTGAATCCTGTGTCCAGTTCTGGGCCCCTCAGCACAAGAAGGATGTTGAGGCTCTGGAGCAAGTCCAGAGAAGAGCAACGAGGCTGGTGAAGGGGCTGGAGAACAGATCCTATGAGGAACGGCTGAGAGAACTGGGGTTGTTTAGCCTGGAGAAGAGGAGGCTGAGAGGAGACCTCATTACTCTCTACAACTACCTGAAAGGAGGTTGTGGAGAGGAGGGAGCTGGCCTCTTCTCCCAAGTGACAGGGAACAGGACAAGAGGGAATGGCCTCAAGCTCCGCCAGGGGAGATTTAGGCTGGAGATTAGGAGGAGGTTTTTCACACAGAGGGTCATTGGGCATTGGAATAGGCTGCCCAGGGAGGTGGTTGAGTCACCTTCCCTGGAGGTGTTTAAGGGACGGGTGGATGAGGTCTTGAGGGACTTGGTTTAGTGTTAGATAGGAATGGTTGGACTAGAAGATCCGATGGGTCCCTTCCAACCTGGTTGTTCTGTGATTCTGTGATTCTGTGAAAGCCAGTCTCCAGACATGTTTCTCAGCAATTTAGTTCAGTTTTCAAAGCAAGTTGACAGTTTGAGTAAATCCTCATCTTTCCTATATGTGCGAATGTCTTACCTGCCAAAAGAGGAACACAGTAATATGGAAAGACTTAATACTTTGAACAAATAATATTGTTCTTGGTCAGCTTAACTTATTATGTTTGAAAAACTAGAATAAAATTCATGAGGATTTAGGGGTTTTGGCCTTTCTTTCCCCTCTCTGTTTTTCACCTCTTTTTAAGTCTGATTGTGAGTGCCTGCTTCTCCAGGGCATGTTCTTTGAACTCTCATGAGTTCCAGCATACAGCTGGAAATTACACTTCCCACCTTTTGTTTAAACAAAGAAATGTACTGAATTCCAGAAGCTGAAACTTTACTCCCCGAGGTCTTTACAGAATGAGAGAAGCCTACAGTAAAAAAAAAAAATGTAGTGAAAAGAAAAATAAGAAGATAAAACTCTATGATTAATTTTATTGGGAAATCAAAACATCTCTTTTCTTTTTTCTCCCCTTTGTTCTTTTACCTTAAACATCATCATCCACAAATGTTTTCCTACAAGACTTACTTCAAAGATTAGTAAGTTATGACTGCAGTTCTATAGAGGCCTGACCATGTAATTTTTTTGCTTTAAATACAAAGGCTACTTTGGCAAACCATGAATGCATTTTATTAAGCCTTGCTAAATTTCCATTAGTTCTCAGAGCTATACATTTCACTTAACTTAAAATGAAAAATCATTACCCTCTGAAAAAAACCCCTCATTTTGTTGCTTAAATATGTAATTGATATGTGATTGAAATTTCGTTGAATCAATCAGTCGAAGGTGAGAGTGTTATTGAGAAGTGATCTGAAGTCATATGAACGTCTGAGAGAATACTGCGCTTTTGCAAATAACAATATAAAAACGTCAAGTTTATGCTGTTGTCACTGCTAGCTATAATATATTATGGAATATTTGGTCCTGATTCTGAATGGCGACAGAATTACATATTGTGATTCTCAGACAGGTATCTTTTATTTTTCTTTTATTGTGCAAACACATGCTCACTTCACTAAACTTTAACATCATTTGGTTTAGAAGGACAAACACTGCCATTACTCTGAGGAAGTGAGAATTCCAGGTGATTAGTGTTAACCATTTAACATTATCATTGAATGTCAATGAACTTCATGCAGCACAAAGTAAATATTTTTAATTAATATTTTTTAATTAACTGCCCTCATTAATGAGTTGTGCATAGATTTAGGGTTTTATCTTATGGAAATACATTAAAGTTCTGCCTGAAAAACAAAAATCTGTAACAAGGAGTAAACACAGAACAGAGATAGGACCATTAGTCTGTTGTTAAGCACAAGTTATTAGAGAGACTTTGGAGTTTATACTTCAGTTCTCTCAAAAGTAAGTCTCGATTGTATTATGAATTGGTAACCAAATTATAATTTCAAACAAGACTGCAACTGCCTTCACATTTAGTATACAATATCTAGAAAACTTTAAGAGATATTTACTCCAAATTCTGAAAGAAAGTCTCTGGGTTTTTTGCATAAGGAGGAGGTGGAATGTACAGTGACAGGAAATCTGACTCAAGATTCAGTGTCTGGGTTCTCAGGATGCAGCACAGAACTTCAGCTTTGGTCTTTGACAACAGTGTCTACAAACTGAACTCTTCAGATTTAGAGTTGTTTCAAGGTCTGGGGAAACTTGGGAATGTCTCTAAACACATAAATCTGGATACTTGCCAGTAAACAAACAAATAGGTATATCTCCAAGGATTTAAATGCAATCCTAGCCACAAAATTAAGATGTATTTTGCATAATGCATGGTACAGCAGAGAGTTCTTGTAGGGGGTTATTCAAAAGTAATCTTTTAAATTGAGACTCAATGTAAAAATCTATTTGTTGTAATTCTTTTCTAAAATGTCGTGCTTACAGAAGGCAATACTCCTATGAGGCACAATTAATCTTATAAGCAGACATTTTGTTAACACCTAACAAAATGGAGATTATTTGAATATTTTTAATAGAAGCAGATAAAAGTATCACATCACCAACAGACATAAGAAATTTAAAGAGAATGGATTTTTAATCTTGCCAACTGTTTGGGGAATGTTTTAACATCAGCATTCCATTACATTTTCATCTATTAATTTTGCCTCTGGCACTGTGACCTCTGGCCTGGTAGATCTTAATGACTTTGGGCTCTAAGAAAGTAAATGAAAGAGTAAATGAAAACCCTTTTGGTGGCTGTTTTTTTTTTTTTTAAATACAACTGCTTGTTTCATTATAGGTCCAGCTCTTAAGAAATATGAGTCTCAGTTTTCAAAAGAAAAAATAAAGAAGTTTCTTTGCTTTGTAATTGTAAAGAAACAGCTTTAAAAGTGTTTGCAGAGCAGCATAAAATTTCCAAATTTAAGAAGCAAACAAAAGATCAAAATGCGCCCCATCTCATATGAATTTAATTACATCTTCATGATAATATGGTTATACAATGCATATCTCCTCATCATAATTTCATTATTTCTTTTATAATCTCTATCATTTTGGGAAGAAGGAGAACCAACAAATAATTATGGAACATTTCAACTGAAAGAGGGTAGATTTAGATTAGAAGTTCTTTGCTATGAGAGTGGTGATGCAGTGAGACACTGAGACAGGTTGGCCAGAGAAGGTGTGGATGCTCCCTCGCTGGAAGTGTTGAAGGCCAGATTGTAGGGGGCTTTGAGCAACCTGGTCTAGTGTAAATTATCACTGCACATGATGTGGGGATTGGAACTAAACAAAATTTAAGGTTGCTTCTAACCCAACTATTCTATGATTCTATGATTTGGAACAGAGAATACAGCTTTCTTGTAAGCAGAGATTTTTCAAAATTCATAACAAATGTGACAGTGGTTTAAAAAGATTTGATGGCAAGATACAGTTGATTATTTACTGCACAGAGGACAGGGTCAGAAAAAACTGTCAGGGAGACCCTTCCATTGAGTCATCAGGTTCAGACTAGAACCCCTTGCATTCTAAACCCCTCATCAGAGAGAATCTTAATCCAGATTTAATCCCAGACTTGGTCAACGGTTCATATCTAAAGAATTATTTATGTAAAATCAATCCTTTACATTTCTTAGCTAATATCACAAAGTTTCAGTGCACTTATTCCCAATTCACTTATCATGGGTCTGTTATATCCAGGATTCTCTTAGCCTTGAGGAGTAACCCCGATATGTGTCCTTTTCAAGGGGAGATCCTGACACTTATCCTGCTATTGTTTAAGTACAACTCAAAGGGCTGTTGTTTAGGATTGATTTATAGTCATATTTACATACCAGGTATTTCCAGTTTTGTCTTGAGTCAGACCAGCATTGTGACCAGGTGGATGTAATACCACAGATTAGCCCTTGGCTACTGTGTTGTATTCTCTCTGACTCAAAATCACTGTGAGGCAGATGTAGCCATCAAAACCATCACCAACAATAACAGTCATCACTGGTGGTTATCACTTGGTCAGGATTTACAAGAAAAAATCAGACTGGGGGGTAGAGATGCGCGCAGAGCACATCATCACAAAACCTTACTAGTGGCTGGACCTGAGGATAAGGATGCAATTAGATTAACTGCAATTAGATAACTTTCTCAGATCCAAAATCCCATCACTGATTAGAAATCTGCATCAACCTGGTAAAGTAACTCTGTTTATTAATAGGTTTATTAATGAAAGTTAAAGTAATAATTGAATTGTTGAATAATTGATTCATTGAATCATTGAATCAAATATTCTTTAACTTTCAGCTATTGTGATCTGCATAGCGTTCTTCAGTGACTTATTTTATGTACACTTTTCCAATAAAAACCCTGTCTTCACCAATATTTGAAGGGAAAAAAAGAATAACTTGTAGTTAATACATAATGGCAGACAAGATCAGAGCTCTACTTCAATAAATTTTTCTTTTCCAGCCCATCCTTAAAGTACACCAGCAAAAGATCTACTATATGTAATTTGAAATTCATTAATCATAGAATCATAGAATAACAGGTTGGAAGAGACCCATCGGATCATCAAGTGCAATCATTCCTATCAAACACTAAACCATGCCCCTTAGCACCTCATCCACCCGTGCCTTAAACACCTCCAGGGAAGGTAAATCAGCCACCTCCCTGGGCAGCCTATTCCAATGTCCAATGACCCTCTGTGTGAAAAACTTCCTCCTAATCTCCAGCCTAAATCTCCCCTGGCGGAGCTTGTGGCCATTCCCTCTTGTCCTGTTCCCTGTCACTTGGGAGAAGAGGCCAGCTCCCTCCTCTCTACAACCTCCCTTTCAGGTAGTTGTAGAGAACAATAAGGTCTCCCCTCAACCTCCTCTTCTCCAGGCTAAACAACCCCAGTTCTCTCAGCCGTTCTTCATAAGGCCTGTTCCCCAGCCCCTTCACCAGCTTTGTGGCTCTTTTCTGGACTCTCTCCAGAGCCTCAACATCCTTCTTGTGGTGAGGGGACCAGAACTGAATACAGGATTCAAGGACCAGTCTCATCAGTGCAGAGTACAGAGGGGAAATAACCTCCCTGGACCTGCTGGTCACGCCCTTTCTGATACAAGCCTCTTGTACAAGTGTATTAATAGAGAAAACATCTGTAAAACATATTAGATATCTGTTCATCCTACCTGTCAGCATTAGGACCTTAGCTGGCTGCTCAGGTTTAAGTAGCTGAGCTTAAAGAGAGACAATTTCCATTTGGAGTATATCTAGAGGAGAGCAATGGAGATGATCAATGGGAATCACTGGAAAAAATTAAGTTACTTAGTCTAGACAGAAAAAGTCTGAGGTGAGATTTGATAAGAGTCTTCCAATGTGTATAGGGCAGCTGCAAGAGGAGGGGAATAAAATCCTTTCTTTTTGTAACTGGGGACAGAGTAAGAAGTAATGGACTTGAACTTGATCAAAGATGACTGCAGAAGGCATTTAAGAAGAATGACAACTTTGAAGACAGATCTGCAATAGTGTAGATTGTTTAGGAAAGCATGGACTCTCCATCAGTGGAGATTTTTTAGAACAGATTAGACTAATATTTGTCTTGGGTGGGTTAGTTATAGCTGATTCTACCTTGGACCTGCACACTGGGCTAGATGACCTTTCAAACTCTGATTTATGATGCCATAGCAACAATACTGACCTTCTTTGTAACACACTTTCATACTTACTGCTAAAAAAGCCAAGTATTAGCATCAGATGCAGAGGTGAGACAGACTGACATGTAGTGAGAAATTTACTAGAAAGGTTTATTTTTTTTGTCTGAACATATTTTAAGAATTAACATACAACAATTAACAGACAAATAGACAAATGTGTGGAAAGGCATGATTGTATAACTTATTCCTGAAATCTTTCTCTCATTTATAGACTCATGGAGAAAATAAGTAAACTCCAAAGAAATAATTTTTAGAGGAAGAAGATTTTTTCCTTCACTTTTCTAAACTCTTCCTATATTCATCTTCAGATGATGCAAAGCTTTTTTTGAGCTTTTTTCTTGGCTTGTTAGTAACATCATTGTCTCCATTTACAGACAGTGTGTGGTTATGGGAATCCAGTCTTCAATCTTACGATGCTGCAGGATCTTTTTAATTGCTATTTCTAAATTGGAAACTACATTAAGAATGGATTTATTTTGTTTAAGTATTCTGAGAGTTTTGCTAATATGAGTTAAGTATTGTTAACTGTTAATATAACTATTAGCACAACTAAAATGGAAACTACATGTAAAGTACAATTTTTGAATTGTCTATAATGGTAGTCTGATGCCTGCTGCTACTGAATTAATGAGTATTATGATTTCATAAGGCAGTAAAAACCAATAATTATGCACTGTAAAACTTATTCTTCTCATTTTGCCTGATGATTGGTTAAGTTATTTCAGGGGAGAAGGACTGGTGTGGGGCTTTTGTTTTCATTTACAAGATAGTAATTTAGAGGGCAGGTCATAATAGCTTTGTATTGAATAGTAGTCTGTCTTTTAATTGTAGAGTAAAAAAAAATTTAGTGAAATTAGATCAGATTTTGAATAATACATTTTGCATTATTATGTTTACTTTTGTAGCATTTTTGGCATAATAATGAAGTCTCAGTGGTACGCAGCTTTTCAAAGAGATGCTAATATAAGCTCTTTGTTCCATAATAAAGGTCTCCTATTTGGTGCAAATTATAGAGATTGAAGTTTGAAAAGTGTAGCTAAGCAAGATTCACAGTTTAACTTAGAGTAAATGAATCACCCTAGAGCACTCTGAAGATAGAAAACAGCATCCGTATACCAACTGTTTTTGTTGGGGGAAGGATAAAGTAAATAAATACTGTAGAGGATATGCCACTGTTTAAACTTAGCTGTGAATTTTCTGCATTTAATGGACTGAATTTCTCAGCAGAATATAACATCTTCTGCCCATACTGAAGCTAAATATTTTTTTTTCTGAATACTTATATTAAAACTCTTAGTAACAGAATGTAAATAGGAAGATGGTAAGAGAAAGATGTCAACTACACTATACTTGTAATATTACTCACAACGTTGGGGCTGAGCCCTCAGTTTGCAAAGGAAGGCACAGACTAGGACTTAATCCACTGTACTGCATAATTGGTCTTTGCTTGAGTGGCTTGCTTGAAAAATGTAAATTTTTGCATTGTAAGCATAGTAGGACACTCATCACGAGCACAGTTAAATTTCTATGCACGTATGCATTCACAATGCCCAAGGCATCTCTTATTACCTAAGTATCAAATTCAAAGAGCATGGACACGCACATTTGGAAACAGAAGTTTTTCTCCCTAAGGACATTTACTGCTAAAATGCAAATGCCCACTGGCTCTAGGTACCATGTACTTTAATATCAGTTGAACATTGTAGTAAGAATCCTTTGGCTGTTTAAGTGTAATGCTTTTTAGGTTTAGAAAAACAACACATTACTTAAATAAATCAGAATCAGGGTCTAAATAACTAAACTCATACAGTAATACCAGACTAAAGAAAATATGTATTAACTGACATTTGCAAGTATTTCATCTGCCTTAAGTGTATTATGGAAGATGTTTATGGTTTTTTTCATCCATACACCTCTGTTTCAGCCGCTGTTCATTTTTATGCTGCATTTTCAGTTTATTTTGTTATTATAAGATACAGCAACTTTCCTCTCAGGTCCAGAAAACGTTTGCATAATCGATAATAGAGTATACATCTGCTCAGGAAGCTATTGACTACAAAATACACAAGTGTCTGAGATGTGTGTTTGATCCTTCAAAACTCTAATGTGTGGATTGCCATTTGGGTACCAACAGTCTGAAACAAAGTTTGAAACAAAAGATTCTCTCTTCATCTAGGTGAATCAAGAAAGAATAAGTTAAATAAAAATAGCTATACCATCACCACTGAAAGTGCTTGGAGGATAAGTTTCCCACCCTACATGCCTCTATTTCCTTTAAATGTCTTTCCAGCTTTCCAGGTGATTTGGTTTCTTTCACTTTGACAAAACAGATACAGCTCAATCAACTATTAATACATGTTCTCTTTGCAAATCTGTAATGGAATTTTTCACCTCCTGTACAGCTTTCCTACCAGAAGCACTAACATCATACTGACATGAAATGTTTAGCTCTAATAAGCGTAAACCAGCTTTTAACATAGAACTTACTGTTTAATAGAATACAGTCTGTAATTCAGCAGCAACAATTCTTTCTCTAAAGGCAGATATTTTAGAATCTCTGGAAAGCCTTAGGGGAGAAAAAGGAGACCTATTTAAACTTAATTTCTTCACTTTCCACACATGTAATCAGCAAATGGAATTGCATATAAATTTTACAGAGAAAAGATGGAGTTCTAAGCAGTTGCTTTTATATCCTTAACAAAACTAGTTGGCTTTGGCTGATGGAAAGGTAATGTACATTGCTGATATAAATGTACTAAAATTCAGAAATAAATGAAGACACCAACATGGGTGCCTTTCTTCAATTAGTAGACTGTGATCTTAGCAAAGAACCATAATAAGCTCCTTTTACCTCAGAAAAAATTATTTCCAAGCAAGAACTTCATTTAGATTTTGGATAAACTTAATTACTTGGTGTGTAATTTACCTAATATTAAGGTAGCAAAGGCAAAAATCATGATTCAGTTTTAGAAAAGATTAACTTCATCTCTTTTTCATTTGTAGACCTATTTAATGTTTTGCAAATGACTATACTTTTACTATTACACTCTGTCAATATTACTAGAGATGTCCGTGTTATCATACCATTTCAGCTCTTCCCCATAAGAAGAAAACATGAAGCTAGGAACAACGAACTATCTACTTAATTCACATAATAAGAGCATGGGAGTTCACTTTATTCTACTAAAAAATGTAAGTGTATGCTTCTACCTCCTGACTATAGTGTGGACTGAATATGATTGTGTCCAACCAACTGTGTCTGAGCAAGAATAAACGCAATATGCCTATTATTGATAGTTACCTCTGCAATTGCAGAGGTTGAATAAAGTTAAGTTGAATAAATGGCAGTGTATACTAAATGACAGACTAAGTGCTTTACTTGGGCTCTGCACAGAATCTTTTCATGTGCCTGCTATACAGCCTTAGTAGAAATAAGGATAAGTAAGCCAAATGCATTAGAACAATGTAGTGCAAGCAGGTAGAATTTATCTGTAATACTTACATGTCTCTTTCTTAAAAGAAGAGAGCTTAATTACGTTTGCCAGCTAACTTTGAGAAAAATGAGATTTTTGTTAGTAGGAATTGGTCGATTTACTCAAAAATATTGGTTTTATAAACTGAAGATCACAGTGTCTGCCCATTTGTCCACCACCAAGTTTTGATTTTATAAAGAACTGAAAATTACTGGTTTGATTGACCTCTTTTTCAGTGTGTCCAGCGTGTGTCTCCACTCTAACAAACCCAAGTGTGCAGAAGAACAGAATAATGCTTGTTGTATGGTAACATGGATTTGCAATAGATATTTTTTTGATTCATTTAGAATCTCAGGAACACATTTTTATAAAGCATTATTTTTCACAGGAAGTTATTACAATACGTTACAGTGTAGTCTTTTAATTTTTTCTGCTCCACCAGTTACCTCTAGCATGTGTGCACGGAATGGAGTTAAAGCAGTGCAGTGCTGAAATCTGTCTGTAGGAATCCTTTAACCCAGGAATATATTACAATGATCAGAATCTCTCAGTTTATTTTTTCACTAGCTCTATGAAAAGAATTTCTGAATGCAGGAAGACTGGGATAGCTGAAATTTGGGATGCACTGAGGCTGAAGAGGTGGGAATGAGACAGAAGTAGAGCAGAAGTGAATTATTTTTGCATTTTAACTGCTGTACACCATGCTTAGTGTCCACATATATTTTGTGATAGTTTTATAGGCAGCGAGAGAAAGTGCGTGCATCTCAAAGAATAGGATTACCTTTTACAAAACCTATTTACATCTTACTTTCTATTATTTTTTAATAGACACAGATTTCCTTTCCTCGCTCTGTGCATCTTGCATTCTCAGTGGTAAGTTTTTGATACACTGTCAGCCTTTCTCCAGCCATCAGCACCTATCACAATAAGGATCTGATTTCATCTGACAGATTTATATATTAATGACAACAGCGTTTCTGAAACTTACTCAGTTTCACAAGTAATTAAACAGGAAAAATAAAAGCAGGACAATTCCGGTGATAACTGAGTGAACTAACTGCCTAGTTCTGTCAAAAAGACACTGAGTTTAGTTTTCGTAGTATTTCACAATATCTGTGGATATATTTTATGTTACCTGCTGCTAACTGCATGTATTTTGTAGCTTTGCAACCATATGCCTCACAGGGAACCTGTGGTCAAAGGATTAGCATAGATTTTACTGCAAAGTCTTCTTCAAAGATGCCTGTAACTCTGCACTGATTTTCTCAATTTCTACTTCGCAGAAGAGAGGAAATACTGATGAATTTTCTTTTAAACTTTATTTTTCTGATGGATAACTTTCCTACAACAGTAAAAGAGTACATGCAGCACAGAATTGTCAACATTTTTTAGTAAAACTGCTATATTTCAAGTGATCATCCAATATTCTGTGAGAAATAGTGCAAAAACAATGTATTATGCTTTCCAGGTCAATGTGAAACCATCTCTCAATAATGATCACTTGTGGGGCAGATGAACATGGTAAAATCAACCCTTCCATGAGTACCTATGTGTAAATAATAGCTTCACTTCATGCCAGTGTTCCTGCAGGTAGCTTCATAAGCAGAAATTACTTTCCAGTTCCATTGAAACGAATGAGCTCAAAGAGAGTCCACCCATTATCCAAAGCTATTGTGGCCCTTCAAGTCTGTCATGGGCAGCAAGTAAAGCTACTTGTAAAGGTGTGAGATTCCCCTTGGAATTTAACTTCATCAGCTGCTAAAAGGCAAGAGGGAAAGGAGACAATAGTGGATTAATTTCCCTGTGATAGATAATATTTTTCATGTGTGGTAGTGACAAGATAGTAATTTTTTTTTTCTCTCTGGAAGACAACTGCCAACTACTTTTTCCTTTAGATAGTGTAATGGGAAAGTGGGGAATGAAGTCCTTGTTTTCTTACCTTCTCTTGTTGCAATAAGCACACATGACTAAATAGATTTATGGGAAACATTTTTTATTTGAAATATTGTGCAAATCATTTTTTATCATAAATTTTTAAACCAGGTATAACTTTAATTTGTTGCATGGTTTGATCTTTTTCCTATTTAAATCACCAGTTTATTGAGTAGTAAGATTATAAGTCTTAGTCCAGAGTCTTAAAGCACCATTTACAAATGGTGAGAACATACTGTGTTCAAAGCAGTACAAACAAAATAATGAAGATCAATGCCCTTAAGAGCCTAGGAGCTGAAAATTAGTTAAGAAAGGATGGATAGATGCCAACAGACAAAACTAAAATGAATATGGTAAAGCAGTATTTGTCACCATGCTGACAAGTTTCCCACTTCTGGTTTAGACTGAAGTTCAATGAAATTGCACTTGCATTCAGGAAACGAGATTCCTCACAAGTAGGAGACCTTGTTTTTCAAACTTTCTGTCCACCTAACATGCAAAGACTTCTGGCAGACATTGTATCAAAAGTAGACCTTTACTTGATAACTTTGAAGTAATTTTTAAAGAATGAACTTAAAAAATATGGAAGAAAACATGAAAAATATTTGAAAAATTTGAAAAATAATTGAAAAAATGTAGTAATAGAAGCAGATCTTAGGATCTTAGAATCAGAATTAGGAATCAATCTGTGTACACTGAATGATAAATTAAAAGATTGTCATGTCACATGGCAATCACAGGTCACATTTAATGATAGAACAATCTTTCTTGTTTAAAATGCCTCAGATTTTAATTTGGGCTTTCTTTCAGAGTGATAGGATGCTTATACTTCATTTAAGTCTTAGTAAGTGTATCATACCTAAAGTAGGTACTGTGTAATGATTTTTGAAAAGACAGAAATCCAAACGATAAAAGACAGCATCAAAAAAAGGTGGGTGCAAAAAGGCCAGTACCTGTTAAAATAGATGTAATATTTTGGCCTAGCTGAATTTGATTTACCTGTTATAATGTGGAATAGAACCTTCTGTCTGATTTTGGTTATTGTACTAATTATTTGAGACATACTTATATATTGGACACAGTAATTGCTGTGGGGCAAAACAGTCACAACATTTCAGGTTTAGTTTTGAATGCTCATTTGCCTTTCCATAAGCATAGTCTAAGTCTGATCTTTACAATACATAGAAGAAACTTTCTCAGGAAGCAAAAATTCTTAAAAAATGTTTTTTCTTTAAGCTATGTGGCTTAGAATAATCCATGGAAATAAAGACATTGCTGTAGTTTTAAGATTATACTTAAAAATATATGTAAATGCTTTCCTTAACTCTATTGCAATTTACTTCGTTCGCTAGGCTAATTCACATATTTTCCCTATCTCAGGTCTACATGTTATCTTGTTATAACCTGGCTCCTTTCAATTCTGTTGCTTACACCTAAGTAGGGTAAAAAAAAAAAACAAACCAACAAACCACAGAATTATTACTTTTGTGATTAATTTACTTGTAGTCTCTCTTCTGCCTGTCCTTGTCAACCTAAAAGACTTTTTCTTTCAAGTCATGACAAGTAACATAATTGGGTCGTTCTGTAAGACAAGTTTTGGACTCTACTTTGAACAATTAGTGACATTAAATAATGAAGAAGAAAGCTTAAGAACTCAAGATCAGCCAAGGTGACACGTGAAGTACAAGGTAAGTGTGCACTGCATCAGTTTTAATTTGGATATATATGATGCCAGACAAAAAGAAGGGGATTATTCTTGTGTAAGCAGGAGGCAAGAAGGAATAAAAAGAAAGTTTACCACTTTGAAACAGAGGCAGACAAGGGAAGCTCTTAAAAACAGCAGTTATAAAACTTGAGAATGTGGATTTAAAAACCCAGCAGTGACTGAATTTTGATGAAAAGTAGATTCTCTCCTCTCTTCAAAGGTAATGCTAATCCTAAATGGTCAAAAGCATATGAATATGAAACACTAGTGCGAAAGGAAATCTTTAAAATACATAGTCCAGATCATCCATTTTCTCAGTAATAGATGCATTTTCTCACCAGGTGAAACAAACTTCTCAGTGGGGACTTGATTCCCACTGCTCATGTTGAACAGTACAAAGAATGGGACAGACTGTGAAGTGTGAAATAAGAAGCTTCTCAGAAGGAGCAGTGGTGTTGGATGAGGTAAATAAAACATTATGACACTTGTCTAGACAACTACTGGTGCAGAATTAGTTGTGAATGACATTCTCAAAACACACTGCTGCATTATCCAAACACCTCACCATGCTTACCCTCCAAAGCATTGGCTTTTGCATCTGCTGTGTCACATACAGCAGCAGTGGTTTGCAGCTGTGGTATTTTAGTAGCATGAAAGCAGTGTTCTTTCTCCATTCTGACACTATATTCCTCTGAGGAAATATAGAGTTAGGCAGTAGTGTAAGAACAGTCTCTTTATGAAGGTTTTTTTTTTCACATATAGATAGGTCAGTGATTTCTTTTATCAGTAAGAACATTCACAGGCAACTAATATAACATTCCTGCAAGGGCATTCATAAATGAAAAGTGTTCCTGAAACCATTTTAAAATTATTTCTCTGACAATGGATACAGGAGGGACAAAGTTAAGCTGTTGGAGAAGAGAAAGACCAAAAATTCATGAAGACTGTGAAGCAGGTCACTATCAGAAATTATTTATAGGTTTGGATCACTACAAGTGAAAAAGGGATTTACACCTCTAATATCCTGAATCAGAGGTCCAGACACTCACTTTTGGATAAAAGGAAGCATCATGTCTTTATCTTCCTTCTGCTTTTGCTCCACAAATAGGGTGGAAATAATGATCTCCCAGAGCAATATGTTCCCATTATGAAAAAGCGTCTTCACAATACATGAGTTGATTTCTGCCCTCTTTAAGCATCTTCCTGTCTATCAGCCTATCACATAAATGACTAATTTACAGACATATTGCATGGGAAACCTCAAATTTGCACTGCTAGATGGTGTTTCAACCAGAATTTAGATTCTGGAAACTGGATTTTGTGTGATTTCCTTCTTCCTTTTTCTGTTCTTTATTATTATCATGGTTTAATTCCAGTCATCAACTAGACACCACACAGCCATTTTCTCACTCTTCCCTCACCTTCCCTCATTGGATAGGGGAGAGAATTGGAAGAACAAAAGTGAGAACACTTGTTTGTTGAAATAAAGACTGTTTAATAGGTAAAGAAAAAAACATGCATGCAGGCAAAGGAAAACAAGAAACTTACTCACTGCTTCCCATTGGCAGGTATCATGTTCATTCATCTCCAGGAACGCAGGTTTCTTTCATGCATAACAGTTTCTTAGGAAGACAAATGCCATAACTCTGAATGTCCCCTACTTCCTTCTTCTTCCACTAGCTGAACATACATATTTATATATAGACTCATAGAATCACCAGATTGGAAGAGACCCACCAGATTATTGAGTACAACCATTCCTATCAAACACTAAACCATGCACCTGGGCACCTTGTCTACCCGTGCCTTAAACACCTCCAGGGAAGGTGAATCAACCACCTCCCTGGGCAGCCTGGTCCAGTGCACAATGACCCTTTCTGTGAAATTTTTTTTCCTAACGTCTAACCTAAATCTCCCCTGGCGGAGCTTGAGGCCATTTCCTCTTGTCCTGTCCCCTGTCACTTTGGAGAAGAGGTCAGCTCCTTCCAATGTATGTATTCATAGAATGTCCAGAGAGGTTCATTGAGTTAATTCTGTCCATGACTTTGGGTCTGATTTCTTATGGTGGTCATGGTTATTCTCAAACCGTCACTGCTTGAAATAATGAATAATGAAATATACTTGGCAATGTAAATTTTTAGGTATACAGAATGTCTGCTGATCTAATGTAAGGTTTAGACTTTCTGGAAGGCAGCATTTTTTAGCACCTTTGTTGGTATTCAATGACTAGTTTACTCACTAATATTATAAATCTCCTCAGAATCAAAATACTAAGTGATAAACCAAAAAGTAACTTATCTCAACCAATGAGCATCATCTTCTTACAAAAGAGAGGAAAAGCATAGGATAGGACCTTTAAAAAAAAAAATTATTTGAGCAGTGACAAACAACAAAGAGATTCCTAAAATCACTGTTCACAGAGAAGTTAAACAAGAAAGAGATTATATTTCCTGAATAAATTATTCACTGAAAATTATTCACTCAAGTCCCTCTACACAAAGGTTCCTAATTTTTCCAGGATGTGACAAGTGGCTTCAGATCATTTAAGCCATGCCTCAATGAGACTGTAAAGCCTCCAGCAACATACAGCTGAAGTGGGAAGAAGTGTAAATACTCACAGTGACTGCCATATCAGAAAGCAATCAGGACTCTCACATAAACAAGCTAAGGTCTTTAAAAGAATGTTAATCAGCACTCTTCAAGATAGATCATCCCATTGGAAACAACGAAAGGTGAGTCCTCTACTGTTTTACTGTCTCTGAACTTTGAAAGGAACTTTCAAAGGAATTTTGAAAGGAACTATTAGTAGATGTAAAGAAGAGTACATTAAATTAAGATCCTTTTCTTTTAAGAAATCCCAGTGATTTGTTTTGCCAGTATATCATGTTATATTTGCATAGGTACTAATAGTCCAACTATTGGACTTGTTGGAATGGAACACCCCAGCTATTAAACAATCTGGAGTTTTCCTAGAAATAAAATGTAGCCAAGCCTATCAAGGACATCAACTCTTCTATGCAGGCTTTTGCATTATGCTCTGTATCATCAACTGAACTGAGTGAACTAAGCAGAAAAGAGACAGTTATGTTCTTGATCAAGCTATTGAACATAAAGATGCAGGTTAGGTAATAACCTCAGGAATATAAACAAATCTCTCTTTTGTGTGGCATAGACCACACAACTCATCTGAAGAAGAAAATATTTCAGGGGACTGTAAGGCTGCTGAGTTTGAACTGTGCACACTGTTGACAAACACAGAAGCAATATGTTTAACTTAGCCAGAGATACGCCACTCTAAGGAAAGGGTTTTATTGTCATGTAATCCCAAGATGAATTATCCTCTAGCAAACCTGAAACTGCCAGGTGGGAGCAGTAAGGACTGAGTGAATTTTTGTTAATTTTGGAATATAAAGACTTCCTTTTAGATTACAGGAATATCTCTGATAGCACATCAGAGTCAGATCTACAAAACTTCACAATCTTTCCAAAAATTCTTTATTTATTATTTAAACTGATTGGAATTTATGTCTGTTTATAGAAGTTATGTACACATTTTTATGAAGTCGAACGTAAATTTAAATTCCCAAACTAAGCTCCAACTCCTTTGGTTTTGTACTTGAAAACACCAAGTGGGAGACAAATGCATTACTAATGAAGCAGCATAGGCAGTACCATTAAAAATCTATTCTGAAATGATTTGTTCTACCCTGGATTCAAAGAGGATTTTTCCTAGGATCTTTTAAAATGCCTTGGTTTATGATCTACAGCAGTGGCAGCTTTAGGGTGATCAGGGAACTCAATATCTAGGTCCACTGGAAGAAGAAAACAATGAACTTATTTTTTAAGTTGTAGAATGTGTGTGTGTATAAATGATGCAAATAACCACAAAATATTCTTAAATAAGAAGAGTTGTTGACATATACTCCTCTTTTCAGGACTTCTAATGGGAGGAAAACTAGAGAATTAAAAACAGAGTAAGCCTTTTTACTTTTAGCAGTCAGATATAGGGCATCTGTAACAAGTAGTGTTTTCAGTTAAAATTGTCCCTCAGAAAAAACAAATAAACCCCTAACAATAGCAACAAAAGAAACCATCTGCAAAATTCATCAACAAAAGAAATGTAAAACAGATTTGGAAGAGAAAGCAAGTCAGAAAAAATCAGGTTTTGAAACCAGAGTTTATATGTTAATGCTTTTTATCCCACTTGGAAGAATGAGACTGAAATAAAATAGGGCATATAGACAGTGCCTTTACATGGATGAATAATAGGCAAGAATAGAATTTAGAGAATTATGTAAATTTCTTTGGGATATTTTAAGGATGGATGACCATTTCGGAATAAAAAAAAATCTCTACCTAGACAAAAGCACATCTGCTCTAAAACATTCTCTCTTGAGAATACATCTCCTGTTAGGAATTTTAAAAGGTCCATGCTAAATTTAGTTTTAATTCAGATGACCTATGAATATCTTTAGAAGGACCTGTCAACATACCTTTTGATTTCATATTTTGCTTGTCCTACCTTCAGTTCCAACCAGAAGTTAAATATAAGTATTAAGATGCTTTGGGAAATTTCTTTCACTACTATTTTCAGACACAGCTATAAGTACGTATGTTCTAATTAGCTCAAAAAATTGCATTATTTATTGACGATAGAACTACAGTTGCTGAGCAGCCCATCTTCTGCAGTATTGCTATTGGAATTATTTAATGTTTGTCTACTTTCGTAGCACTGTTAAGGACAATAAAAATAATATTTTGGAGGGACAAGAACATTGTCATAGTGGGAATCATGCCAGAAATTTCTGTAACTACATCTGTAGCTCAATGTTTTGTGAGCTAGAGGATGAAGCATTGCAAAGAGTAACCACAGCAGAAAAAAGCTGATATGTTCCTCATTACGTGCCTGAATAATACAGTACCTTCAAATCAGAGGTGATATTGGACAAAGACCAACTGTATAAAATTCCTTGACAAAAAATGAGAGGACGCAGAGGCAGTGGGATGAAACAGGAGTGGTAACATTCTCCAGTGGGCAACTGATGGAGACAACTGGGGGGTAAGATCCAACATGCAGGGGTGACTGCAGTCAGGGAGAACCCACAGCACGCTCACAACCTTGTGGACTGGGAGCAATGTACACAGTGACTAAGGCACTGTGTGTCTCCTACAGAAAGATAAACCTATTTCCAGGCTAAAGTCTATTATTTTTAGAACTACAGGCAATTCCTACTCTGTATAAAAACAGCTACACCAATGAACTTTAAGGTGTAAATCAGAAACCTTTAGATCTAAAAGAAAAAAAACATTTTCACCTCTAAATAAAGAGGCAGTTCTGCAGCTTAAAACACAAACTATGCTTTCTCCTTTGTGAAACTGTGCAGAAGCAATTCTATTCCTGCATCTATTTCAGTATCTAGGCCATCTTTATATACTGTATTCACTATTTCTAGCAATGAGTACAAGAATGTTAGGTGAACTAACCTCACCTTTCTAACCAAAACAGTTGAGAAGTGTTGCTGCTATTCATATTATGTGAAACACTGTCTGGTTTTAGTTGTTTGTTTTTAAATTTGCTGATTTTTCAAGCTAATTCTTTCTTCTGACCTTAGGCCTGGCTGCTTGGTGAAGTCAGCAATAAGTATGCTTTGCAAGCTGTGCTAAGAGCTAAGTAAGACTTGGAGTAAACATCCATTTAATCAGCACACATGAAAAAAAATTCTCTCAGAAACAAAATTTTCTAGTATTAGGTTGAAAAATTTTATTTATAAACCAGAAATACTCAATTTCCTTGCTAAGTTTTCTGTAACTTTTTAAAACTTATTGCATGCAAATGCATAAAATTTATTAACAAATAGAGGTATTTATTGGGATGTGACAGGACTTAAAAGTGCTTTTGATATGATGGTGTTCTCTTAAATAAAATTTCAACAAAAGAGACAACCTTTAAAACACTCAGAATATGGTATTTTTGAATCACCTGTTATAAAAAGTCTTATCTCACTATGCTCTAGCAAAATTTATCACATAATAAAAAAAATTCTATGATTTTTTATTTTTATAAAAGTATTTATTTTAACAAGATAAACCAAATAGAAGATAGAGTTCACAGTGATGTTACTGTATATTATGATGTTACTTCTCAGGGTTATTTTTGTTAGGTAGTAACAAATGTAAAATATTATTTCTTTTTCTTCTTTTAGCCATTTCTGGGTGGTTTTAGTTACTGGGAATCATATTCAGAACTCTTAATTTTGAAACCTAGACAGAATGTCACAATCCCTGGTCCCAGTAGGGGACCAAGTAGGGGCTAAATCACAGAGCAAAAATATAAATAATAGGGAATAATACTGTAATCTAATTTCTCTCATACAGACAGATATCAAGATGTCTCTTTGTTCTCTTAAAATGTTGATTTTTCTTTTATGGTAAGTTAAAAATTGTGTTCTCAGGAGTATTTTCTAACTTCCTGACATCAAGTGCACATTAGCCATATTTTGAAAAAATATTGTGCAGGAAACAGATGTGTTCACCAATACCTGTCACCTATCTAGTTTCTATGGCAATTGCAAGTGAGCATTACAGCTTAAAATGGCTTTGCACACACTCACGGATCAATAGTGCAGCCTCGGGCCCTGAAGAAGTATTTGATTTTATAGGTTGGTGACTAGGGAATAATTTTGAGAAGTGGGAGGCTTAAATCCTTACAGAAAGAGGAGTGAAATGAACACATACTTCCACTTCTGGGTATTTTATCCACTGGAGCATTGTGGAAAAGTATATGATACCATTACTAAAATATTATATGCCATTCAACACATTTTTGTCCTTTGCCCTTTAAATGCATAAAGATAAAAATAAGGGCCAGTACAGACCAGCAGACCTAAACCCACAAAAGGATAGTATTCCTGTTTGATAAGGTTTGTGTAGGTGTTTTTTGATTTATCCTGCACAAGAATTCAAGTGAAGGAGAGCTAAGTGACTGTTTGTTTTGTCTTTTCCCACAGTACAGGTAAATACCCTGACCAGACTGCAGGAGCTTGCAATAAGCCACTTTCTGCTCTGTTTCTGTGGCACCACTGTAGCCATCAGGCTTATTTAAATTGCTCCATATCAACCATTGTTTTAGCTTCAGCAGCACTACCATATTCAAAGCACAATATATGAGGCAGATGCAGTTTCAGGTTTTAAAATGACAAGTTCAATCCTATTGTGTATTGAAGACTCTTATGACAGCAGAGAAGTAATTCGACACCTTCAGAATCAAATCCACATAGAGCTCAATGACTGTTAGTTTGACTAGAAAACAGCAGGTCATACATGCATTTAATATTCTGTCCCACTAAGCAGGATCTCAGCATATGGTTCCTGATATTCACCCATTCACCCGCATGAGTACACACGCGAGAAAGGAAACTTATTAGCTTCAGTAATGACACACAAACTCAGTTCATGGCCAGAGCTGAGCTGCTACTGTAATTCCACTCCCCTCAGCTGAAATCATTCTGAGACTTCACCTTACACTAACTGACACTGGAGAGAAAAAGCAAGAGGAGATCAATTTGCCTGCTACTATGATGTCTAATTAAAACACCGTATGTGTTGAGAGACTTGTCACAGTTTGTTAAACCATTGAAGGAGTTGCTGGCATTGACTCCATTTTACAGGAATATGTTGCTTCAGTTGAAGCCCATTAAAATGTTTTTCACAAAAAAAAAAACCTATTTCAAATTTAAATCTGGAAATCCTATTAGCTTCTGTAAAGATGTTACATTCTCTAAATTTAAATAAACCTGCTAATAAACCTCTTTACTGTTTGCAAAACACATTATAGATTTCCCAGTATAGTGTTTAATTTATTTCATTTCCTATAACTCATATATTTGATCTGAGTGTGATCTTATTCCCTTGACAAGTTTGCAGCATAGTTTTTCAGACTTCTAATCATTTTAGTTTCCTATACTAGGAGCAAAATACCATTTATCATTTCCTATCTGATAGTACCTGGTCTATTCCAAATTGATGGGTTTTGAAATTTGCCCTAAATGTGGTTATCCAAGAGATTTTAATAGTTTGAACTCATAGTCTGAACTATATAAATCTTTGATAATTTGGTTTAACTTAAGAGCATAGACGAAGCTCAAAAGAAGCATCATAAAAGTATAAAAATCCTGTATTAGAATCTTTCGTGATGAGGAGAATCATATTTTATTTGAATTTTTATTCTCATACTGAAATTACCAGGTGATGACAATGGTTTTGTCTCCCCATGACATTGATGTATCTTGAATTCTGAAAAAGACATAATGTTCTGTTCTACAGGCCTGTAACAGTCAATATAACATACAGCCCAGAATAGCAGAAGACAAGAACTATTCTTTAGAGAAATCTGAAGACGTTTTTAAGATAACTTTAATAACAAAGCATTGGGCACAAGGAATTCAGATTTCCTATGCCTAAATGTAGGTGTGTAGTGCCATTTGAGATGAGCAAGGAAACTTAATGCATCCCTGCATGTCTGAGAAGTACAACATGGGATTATGGGATTATAGAAATGTACACAGTTTTGGACAGTTGAAGGGATGGTGGGATACCCTAGGGTACTTCAGAAAGCATTAAATTCCTAAATTTCTGATTGAGTCAAATCCAAAGACTTTGTCCCAAAGGAAGTCACACATTACACATATAAACACTGTTGCTGAGAGAACTGTGTGGAATTCATAAAACAATTTCAAATAATACATGGATGTGTTGTAAGGAAAAATTTGGAGAATAACTTCAACTTGTTTAGCATGAAGTTTGGTTCAATGAAGCATGATTATCAAGGAAATTCCTAACAATGACCTTATCAGTTTATGAACTATCATTTGTTCTTTATTTCCACTCCTAGCTATAACAGCTAGATTTTTTTCACTTGAATATAAATAAAAATATTTAAAGTGTTTTAATGATCAGTCTAAAATTATTCTCTACAGTTTTTCAATGCTGCTAATCAAATAAGAAATTTTTAATGTTTCTGCAATACATTCATCATGCTGTGTTTGATTTTTCCTTATAAGAGCTTTCAACTTATTAAAACACTATAAGTAGGGTATGGAAGTAAAATGGGTCTTTTTCACTCCACGTTTACTTTCAGTAAGAAGCTGCTGGATTGCCATGCTGTCAAAATAATAGATTTATTTAATAAATTTAAATATCAGTGGAGCAAGAAGAATAATGCTTATATTCCCACTAATTCCAGAAAATCTCTTTTACAACTCATAGTAACATTTCTCAGAAATAAGTCTTTGTATGTTTTGTGACATTTAGGTTATACATATTATTACATTTAGAAAAAAAAAAAAAGAGATGTAACTTCATCGTGGAGTCAGTGCTCTTCATCTGAGTTAGGATTGTGTGCATATCTGTCATTCTAGAAAGGTAATTGGTCGGTTCTGCCCAGTGATGGAGTTTCCACAGCTTCTGCCCTTGTGCTTTTCTACATTTACCATTAGGCAGTTAATCTGAAGATCTCTTCTACAGTATGTGGTGAACATTCTTTTTCCTATCTACAAGAGACACAGAAAAAGATTACTCTCTTCCTCCCTTATTCAGTCTGTTATGACTTTTATCATTTCCAAGTTTTCTCCTTGGCCACGTTGACTATGTTTCTATTCATGGTTATTCTCTTCTAAACTCCTCTACCTGTTTGATCTAGTTATTCCTGAAAAGCAGTGCACCAAAAATACATTTAGTAGTACTTATGATCATTCATTCAAGTGATTTTGCGCTCACACCATAGTTCTTTCAAGTAGGCTCTTTTCGCTAACCTTCATTAGGAAAAGAGCATTTGAGACTCTGCTGAATTCTTTAGGAAAATCATAGCATTAGACACTTACTTCATCTTCCCATGAGCAAAGACAGATATATCACTTCTTGTGATGAGTGTTATCCATTCTTGGAGGAAATTAAATTGGTTTCAAAAAATGAAAATTATCATCATAATATTTCTATTAACTTTCAGTACTTATAAAAATTTAGATTAATTCTTCTGTTACTTTTTCCTAGGAACTGAAATTATTCTGGATGATCTGCAACTGTAATTTCTACCCCTTTCAGAAGACTGGTAACATTTTTTTTTTCTTCACTTATCTCAATCAAAGGTTTTCAAAATGATCACTGTGAATTCTGAGATCATTTCAGCCAGTTCAGAGAGTGTTTAAGATGAAATACAAGAAGACCTGTATCGCATACATAACCTTACAGTCTCACTCATCTAATCTTTTCACACATAATCTATTTGAGACTGAGACCTTTCCCCCTCGATTTGTATTAATTGTACCTGCTTCCTACTGATAGGCTAGCTTTCTTGACAGAATTAAGCAGTAAGTCCCTAGAAAGGTAAGTCTTCCTCATATCATCTGCCAATGACTTTTCCTCTCTATAGTAGTACAGCTTATTTTGCATTCTTAGAATTTCCTTGAAAGATGGATGGGCTATGAAAGATTCCTTGGGCTTGCTTCCCCAAGCTCGTACCTGTCTATCATCTGAGACATCATGCAGTTCATTGCTTTCAGTTTGATGATCTCTCTTTCCTGTCCTAACAATCATGAACTTCCTCTTGAAAATCACTCTTAAGAACTACTTCTCATTTTCATGTGTGAAAGAAGCTTTCCTGTACCTTTTAAAAACAATTTGAGAAGATAATCCCCTGTACTTGTTTTTTTCCACTTTCTATAAAAAAACCTTGTCATCAGTAATGTCAACAGAGAATCATGAAAATATTCGTGATGGAATCAAATAGTAACAGATTGCATGCAATAGATTTTTTTCTTGAGTTCCCGTTGGTCATCATTTTCCCATAATTTTCATAAGTTTTATTTCCTTTTTAAATAAATCATACGTTCAGGGTTTGCTTCATAACTTCTAGGTTCAGTGTCTTTAAAGGAAAGTATAGAATTTACTAACTGAATTTGAGTGAAGAAGGAATTAGGGTTTTTAGATAAAACAGAGCTGCACAATCCAACCAAGTATGCTGTGATATTCTATCAGAGTTATTTGCTTGTCCTTAGGAAACACATTTATGAATGATTAATAAAGAAATACGAAGTCAATATTTCCCCAGTATGTTCATTTGCCCAAGACTTTGGCTCACAAGCAATCACTTTCTATATATCTCCATATCTACTAAGTGGTCGTTCTGCCCTCAAGCAAGTAATTTCCAGGAGAGATTATAGTACAATGTGGAAGATGTGTGGTTTTGTTGCTGCTTCTATATTTTAAGTTATATACTATAGAAGCATGTTACCTAGGACCGTGCAGGTTCAGCATCATGTAGTGCTTAATAAGAATATAATTTACAGCTGCCTGTAATCTGACATATATTGCAATAATTTTAATCTGGTGGTTTGATCTAAAAATGCAGTGGCTTGGATTGCAATCAGTTAATTCTCAGCAGATTATTAAAAAATAATTTATTTTCTCTAAGAAATTCTGTCTTGCTAATTCTAATCACCCACGTCAAATTAAAAAATGAGTAGTGTAAAAATAGAGTCTTTAAGAGTAATTTCTCTTAAAACAACAATAGCAAGTCATTTAATATTTAATAAATGCAACTTATTTGCACTATCACAGTTATTTTATTAAAAAATATGTGCAGGTAATAAAATTTCATCTGTTTATATCCATTTTCCTTCTATCTGAAATACATCCTTTCTGCTTTTACCTGAATTCTGAAAATGCTGCAATAAAGAATACTTGAAAAGCACACAATATAGCCCAAACAGCACCTCATATACGTAAATGTGGTTTTCAGCATGGGTAGCAGATAATAATATGAATATTGCTGACTGATTCAATCAAAAATGTGTTTTACCAAACAGAAGTGGTGACCACTGCTTTTCTGTAGTCTCTGTGGATGTGCTACTATTTCATGCTATTTCTGTTTAAACTGATACCTCTGTTTATTCTATCACATAATTCTCATTTCTCAAGATGCATCATGAAGCTTAACATAATTAGTAATTTGGTAAAGGAACTGTCTGTCAACCAATTTTGAGACTGTCACCGATACAGCTTCTATCTTATGACCCCTTATTGCTACTACAAAGGAAAATGTTAATACTGAATGCAAAAAAGTCTGCTTGAGCATTCTTCATTAAAAAAATAAACACCTTTCATAAGATTTGTTGAAAAATGGATACATAGCTAAACATTGAGCTCCATATTATTTTCAGATGTTCTGATCTTCTAATTCCTTAATCTAATTTGATTATATTTCTCATTTTGGTGTCACTGTCTTAACTATGTAACATTTCCAAGAAGTGTTCAGATCTATTTTGGCAGTGATTGATACTATTTTTCACTTTTTATTTAAGGTAACAGATTGAAGTAAAAGCTTGATTTAGTAAATAAATAAATAAACAAACAAACAAATAAATAAATAACACTGGCAAGTGACCACTGTGACACCAAGGATTTAGAAAGACCTTTTGTTTTTTAATACAGACAGATTTTCATTCTAAGACCTCGCTTACTGAGTTAGAGCAACTTTTATGGCTATCTTACGGGATGCTGTGCTGGAGTGCAGCTACAGGGTTCAGTGGCAAAGCTGGAGGGAAAATCGATAAAGTCTCTTTAAAATATTTTTTAAAGCAAAAGTAGTGTTACCTCCCTATTGCCATATAATGTAATATGTAATAACATAAAATACAGCTAAAAATGGTTTCATTGGCTATAAAACATTTGTGGAAATATTTTAGCAGGAAGTAGAACTAAATATTAAGTTACCCTGACTGATTTTGTATTTACTTACTATTGTTTAGTTTTTATTGAAAGAAATGTTTCCTGATAGCTCATTGTAGGAGTTTGGCAATGCCTGGAATCAGAATAAGACACACTAGGCCAAGGGATGCAGGATCTAATCCTACCGAACATTATAAAAAAATTTTCATATTTTTTCATATTGTGTTATGTTTACTCACATGAGTTTCATTCAATTAGTTTTATGATTACATTAACATGTTCTTGTGTAATTTCCAAGTTGGAACAAGGGAAAAATAAATAAAATAGAATAAATATGCACCCTTTCCCAGTAAATTGACATACAAACTAGTATGTCGTACATATACAAGCATAATCACCTTACTGCAAGTAGCATCCCACAGATGAATAATAAATATTTCATTCTTAATGACATACATATTCTTTTACCACTGGTTGTTACTATTTGATGAAATAAATATCTTCTTCTAATATTTAACTTTATTCACAAATTTTCATGTGAATTTACAGAAGCAAGAGCATGCATATTTGAACCAAGTTATAAGCCACAGAAGTAAAAGTATTATACTATTCAAAATAAAAGTTTGAAAACATAAGCCTTTATTAAAATCTTTAATAAAGGAGTATTTATAACTTCCTAGTTACATCCTCTTAAGTCTTATAAATCCTCTTCCCAGAATAGTCAGATGAGTCCTACATGAAGGCATAACTAAGTATGATCTATGTATTTTGAACTTGGCTGAGACAAATCATGAAGAATAGCAGTCATTGAGGGTCTTAGAGTCCTGAAAGTAACAGATATATCTTTCCCTTCTGTTCTGGGTCTCTTTACTACTCCCCCAAATCAGATGAAGAGCAGACACATAAAACCAAATAATTTTGACTTGAAGATGGATTTGAAATATTTACCATTTCTGCACAGTGGTGACTTCTCCCCAGTTGCATTGAACCCTGAGGATTCTCCTGGAGCTGCCAGCTTCCTTGCCTGCCAAGTTTGGTTCTGTTTTATTAGCTTGACACACTGCATGATGACAATCTCAAGACTTGTGTGTCTGAATTCTATCTTTCAACATATTGCTTTGGGCCTGTTGTTTCTAACTTCCCATCAGGTGCTGTCATTTTCCAGTAGGCAGCAGTGGAGAAGTACCCTCTATGCTTACCTAGCACACTGCAGTACCTGTTCATATGAAAGATATCTGCACTAACCACAAAAACAATAATGACCTTTCCTCCTGACTGAGTTTTTGTATAAAATAGAACTGTATAAATAAAAGGCCACCCTAGAATGAAGCCAAGATTATGTTAGGGCTTTGTTCCAGAGAAAATGTACAGATTACCTTAAATACTTGTGTCTTCTCACAATAAACAAATATCTAGTTCAAGCCTTGACTAACTTTCAGTTGCCAAAGTTGGAACAGTGTTGTACAGTTCAGCTTAATTCACCTAACTTCTCCTAGCTTCGTTCACCTAAGTTAGGAGAAAATAAATGAGTTCCACTTGAAAAATTGAGTACATAAGCACTAAAAAATGAAAAATATTGCATTACAAGATGTTCTCAGATCATTTATTTTTGATGTGCTCGTGTAATTTTAGTAATCTGTAATTTACTGGTAAATGCAGCCAAGAAGTGTTTGTAAATATTGTAAATCCTGAGTAATGCAATTCCACAGCGATACTCTGCTATGCAATCTTCCATATTTATAGAGCAATGTCTTTGTTTTACAGCTAGGCATTAGTTTTGAAAAGCTGCTAGTTGCTATCTCACTTTGCATAAGTTTCCAAAAGTTAAAATTTCATCTTTAAAGGGAGAGATAATACGATGGCTAAAATTTTTGTGCCTGTTTAATTACTATTGATTTCTTGATCTTTCAGTCATACACTAAGTGAGCAGATGTACATAAAAGTACAAAAGGAATCAAGAAGAGAACAGAGATCTGCCTGTACTGGATATTAAGCTCAACATCTAGATGTAGCCTTCAGGTGAGATTTACTAAATGAGACATAATTCAATGTCTTTCTTGCTCTGGAAGGTAAATAATTTGACAAGGCGCTCCCTTCTTACACAGCACAGCCTGGGCATAGACACCTTTTATTCCTGACCCTGTTAGGTCAAGAAAATGTAGTCATCTTTCACATAATATCTGCTACCAGTCATGATGAAAAGCTCCATATCATATTGGCTGGAGGTTTCATCTGAACACCCTCTGCATTCATTTTCTTTTTATAGGTTCTTCATTGCTCTCTCTACAGGTTCTAAAAGCCCAGGACAGTTTTAAAACATCTTTTTTATACATTCCTCTTGCTAAAAATGTTTGGTTCATGTACCTAGGACATTTTAAAGGATTACCGGAGCTATTCGTATGAATAACAACTACTACATCTACTCTGAAAATAATCCTCCACTGATGAAAGCCATGCCAAGCCCAAGTGGAAAGGGAAAACACATGCTTGTGGTCCTGTGGGCTGCCTCTCTCAAGCAGGTCAACTGTATTCATGCTGCACAGCGTTCTGGCCTGGGTGTTCTCTGGCTTGTCCATGACACTTCTGCAGTGTAAAAACATAAATACCAGTTGTTTGTATTATTGAAGTTTGGAATTCCTGAAATAATGGGAGGATGGTGTTGCTGCCCACGTGATTACTGTTACCACCATGGTATCGTGCCAGGTCTGGTCTATGGCATTAAGGGGAGTGCAAGTTCTCAAAGGCCGTTGCGAATAATCCTGGAGTACTAGAAATGGAGAAGAAACTCTGCTTTTCTCTTCTTACACTATGAAAAATTTGTGGTCACTTGATCACCCCCTGCCAGGAGTTGCACCTGGGCTTTATCTCAAAAAGAAATGCACAGTTAATTTCAAAACAGAATTAAGTGACATATGTATATACAGAGTGGACTGTCAGGAGTCTAGTCAGGACCCAACAGCAAAACAAACAGCTAACTTGTTTGGCAAAATACACCATCTATTAACTGATTCTCATTAATAAATGTAGTTTTAATCACTTATGAAAAGATTGACTCCACATTTTTTTGTTTGTTGAAGAGTACTTTTAACTGCTATGCAGAAAGTTTGTTGAAATCACAATTGTAGTGCTGACCCACATCTGGGGAATTACCTTGAGGTGTCTATTCTTCTATTCAATTGAATACGAAGTCTGTCTTTCTTGTACATCAACATTTTGGACATTTCCATGACAAGAGGGAATGGCCTCAAGCTCCGACACGGGAGGTTCAGACTCGATATAAGGAAAAAATTCTTCACAGAAAGGGTCGTTAGGCACTGGAACAAGCTGCCCAGGGAGGTGGTTGAGTCACCTTCCCTGGAGGTGTTTAAGGTGTGGGTAGGTGAGGTACTGAGGGGTGTGGTTTAGAGATTGGTGGGACTCGATGATCTGGTGAGTCTCTTCCAACCTGGTTATTCTATGATTCTATGATTCTATGATTTTGTGTCCAGGTCTACATTTTTCTTCTGCACTGAAATTAGAACACAGATTTTGCTCATCTGGCTTATATTCATGCATTATATGTATGCACTTATGTATCATAAGAAAGGAATGCAAATGGATCAAAGAGAATTAGTTGCATAATGCTTTTTATCTGTATATTGCTGAGTTCTAAGTAAATAATGATAGGCAGCAAGAATGACTAAAATCAATGTGCTCTCTGTTTTGGGGTTTTTTTTCTGGGTACTATACTATAAATGGAACATACAGAATTAGTTTTACTGTTTCTTCTGTCACTTAATGCCCTGATAACCGCAACTCTTTTTCTTTTTATAAAAATACCGCACTACCACAGCATTATAAATAACCTCTCTTCTGGTTCTGAAGGACATTTCTCAAACAAATGAGGGTGCAATGCACTGCACATAAATCAGAAAATAGAACATCAGACATCAAAATGAGATATTATCTTCTCTGTTAGGCATAAGCAAAGTAATGCCTAAATCAGACTTCTACCCTTGTTAGCTGTCAGCGTTCAGCCACCTCTGCCTTCAAAGCTTGCTTGTTTTGTATATGAATATCTTCAATTTAATGGCAAACAATAAATGGAAGCATGACTCTGCTTAGAAGGATGAATTATAATGTGCTGAAGTCTACAGCAGAGGGTGCTAAAACAAATGGGTCAAAGGAGTCTGTGAAGTTGTGTTAAAGTATGTAAAATTATAGACCTAGAAAAAGTTGAAGAAAAACATACAAAGCAGTTGACCTAATGCTTTGTTTTAGAAAAACAGAATCAAACATGTCCAAGTTGTAACATAAAATTCTATTAATCAGTTGACTCTGAAATACTTTTTTCCTCTTAAAAGATGTGTCATAGAATGGTTTGAGTTGGAAGGTGCCTTAAAGATTGTCTAGTTCCAACCCCTCTGCCATAGACGGGAACACCTTCAGGTTGCCTAAAGCCCCATCCAGCCTGTCTTTGAACTCCTTCAGGGATGGGGCTTCCACAATTTCCCTGTGCAACCTGTTCCAGTGCCTCACCACCCTCATAGTAAAAAAATTCTTCTAATCTAAATCTCAACTTTTTAGCCTAAAATTGCTATCTCTCATTCTATCACCGCACTCCTTGAAAAAGAATCCCTTCCTAGCTTTCCTGTAGGCCCCCTTCAAGTACTGGAAGCCTGCTATAAGGTCTCCCCAGAGCCTTGCCTTGCCTTCTCTTCTCTTCTCTTCTCTTCTCTTCTCTTCTCTTCTCTTCTCTTCTCTTCTCTTCTCTTCTCTTCTCTTCTCTTCTCTTCTCTTCTCTTCTCTTCTCTTCTCTTCTCTTCTCTTCTCTTCTCTTCTCTTCTCTTCTCTTCTCTTCTCTTCTCTCCTCTTCTCTTCTCTTCTCTCCTCTTCTCTTCTCTTCTCTCCTCTTCTCTTCTCTTCTCTCCTCTTCTCTCCTCTTCTCTCCTCTTCTCTCCTCTTCTCTCCTCTTCTCTCCTCTTCTCTCCTCTCCTCTTCTCTCCTCTTCTCTCCTCTCCTCTCCTCTCCTCTCCTCTCCTCTCCTCTCCTCTCCTCTCCTCTCCTCTCCTCTCCTCTCCTCTCCTCTCCTCTCCTCTCCTCTCCTCTCCTCTCCTCTCCTCTCCTCTCCTCTCCTCTCCTCTCCTCTCCTCTCCTCTCCTCTCCTCTCCTCTCCTCACAAGCTAAAACCTTTCAGCCTGTCCTTGTATGGGAGGTTCTCCAGCAATCTGGTCATGTTATTGGTCTTCCCCTGGACTCAGTCTAATAGATCCATGTTCTTCCCGTGTGGAGGACTCCAGAACTGCCTGCAGTAATCCAAGTGAGGTCTCATGTGAGAAGAGATGATGGGGATAATTGGTTTCTTTGAGATCTGTTCCTTGGATATAAGATGGGAACCCTTTTTGAAACCTAGATCTTCTCAAAAACTTTCTAAAGTCAAGAAGACTTCAGCTACAGGATGACTCATGGTTGCTTTTATTTGTTGTAAAGTGTACCTACATAAAGAATGCAGGTTATGTTTCCAGGCCATCAGTTCATTTCATGCTGCTTTTATGGATGAATGTGAAAATGAAGCAGTGGGAGAATTGCTTGAGACTTTTTGCCATGTGAGGAAACTCATCAGTGTATAAACTGGTGAGGTAATGCCAGTGTGTCCCATTGCTGCTTTATTCACCAGCCACAGTTGGCAGTAGGAACTCTACTGACTGGAGTGTAGAGAAGCAGAATACAAGCTGTAGGCTGAAGAAGGGGAATGGGAAGGTGACACAGCAACTCATCTCTACTGAACTGGTGAATGAGTTGGTATCCTTAAGAATTTTCAGCCAAAAAGGAGTTTAGTTTAAAGAAATGCCAGTATCAGACAAACAAGGCTCTGCAAGCCTCATACCATTGCTTCACAAGGTGGAGAATGAAATGTATAGACATTTAACTGCATCCCTTTCCTTGGCATCTCGAAACGTTGTTACCATAGCCTGAAAATGTGGTAGGCACCGTATCATTCATTATTTAGTAACTACTCAAAATCCCAGGGAACAGGGTAAAAATGGAAATAGTATGTATAGTGTGAATTTTCCAGAACTCCTCCAAATCTCTAAGTAATTCTTCTTATTACATTTAATAGGATGTCATTTACATTTCAAAACTTAATTGCTTTCAAATTGTGCACTTTTGATTGTGTTAGTCTACTTTCTGCAGTATTCCTCCAACACAGGGCTGGTAGATGTTCACCTAAACTCCTCTATCATCCTCAAATGAGTGATCAACCTTGTGTCTGATCTCCATGAACAATCAGTAATAAGCTGTGGGCATTAATCCATTTTCTATATTTGTGAAATATAGAACTGCTGAAGTACATGTTTATTTCACTAAAATTGCCAAAGCTTAGGAAGAAGTAGTCCCACACATAAGCAGGTGGTGGTACCACAGATAGCTCTAGCAGGACTGTCATTTTAGAAGTTTGCTAACCATTCCCTTTTTAAGTAGAAGGAGGGTGTTGTTGGTTTTTGCTTTGTTGGCTGGGGGTTTTTTTTAACTATTTTGACAATTTTTTCACCTTAGATCCTCACTATCAGCTACAGCACCACAAGTTTAATTTAATTAATTCATTAATTAAATGGAAGGAGCAGAAAATAAGTGGCAGGAAGACTGCTTCTTAGTAACATTTTACCAACAGAGAAATCATAGTCCTTGATCACAGTGGAGTCTACTGAATGAAGTGGAAAATAAGATTTTGTATTTGAAAGAATTAAGAGCTTGCTAGTACTTTTGCTGAGTAAATGAAGTATTTCTGTTAGGTCCAACAAACAGATCTTTGAAAAAGGGAAGAATAGTGGATAAACTTGTCTAAGAAAATTCAGAATGCCTCCATAATAAGGGTAACTAATATTTAATATTTCAGGAACAGAAACTTTGAAATTTTAAACTCCATTCTCAAAGCCCCCACCCTCTCTCACCACCCTGTGTTATGGGTGAAAAAACCCAGTTTCCTACATCAAAAAAAATATTTCTTGAAAGAGTGATGTACACTAGGAACCTATGTTCCAGGCTGTACAGGCATCAAGTCATGGTCCATCTTGACAAATGGACAAAGAGGGAGATAGACATTTGGGTTTGATTCTGATGGGTGCGTGTTTGCCTCTTTTGTGACATATAAATGATTGTACCTTTCTTTTCCTAGTCTGAGTTTTGGAAAATTCTTTCTTTTCATTGTTTTGTGTTATGGGTGGTTGCAAGACAAATCTGAAGCTCACCTTCCATTTGGAATACTTTCAGTGAGGCAAGTAAGATATTCTGGGAGTTTGAATTCTCTGCAGTTTATGGCTCCAGAGAATCCTTGGGTAATATTTGTCTGTATTGGCCAAAATCTAGTGAAATAGAAATCTTGGGGGATAAGAATTTTACAATCATAAGTGAAAAATATCCCTCTAAAAGAAACTAGGGCAGTGATAGACAAACCTGGATCCCAAGGTTTTCCTGCAAGCTTGTCAGTCTTGTATTGTGACTTTTGCCTCTATTATTGTCACTGAATTACATGGCCATAGGGGTAAAATCATTCCTATTAAGATCTTTCTACCACTGTCATTAAAAATACTGATAAAATGTGACAAAAAAAATCCACAGACTGAAGGCAAGGTTGACATCAATTAAAAAAACGTGTCAAACTTACTTGGAAAAGGATCAGAACAGGTGCTCTTGCTAATCTTCTTTTCCTTGCTTTCTAGGGAAAAAAACCCTAACCATACGAAAGAATTAAAACCCCCAAACATAAAACCACAGAATTGTTCACTATAATATACACAAAACATCTTATGTTTTATGAACATATCGTGCTGTCTAAAAATCTGTTGTTTCTAGCTCTTGGTGAACGTTCACATCTGGAATTGAGCCTTCGTTATTCCATAATTATGTGATCTCTTGTTACATATATATAAAAACTTCTTTTTTGATATGTTCCTGACAAAAATCAAAATTTTATTTAAAAATCTTTATAGTATGAAGGAACAACTAGAAAATCTACATTAAAATTATGTTAGCACTCCTCTTTGGTCATGATACTATCAGTTAGGTTAATTCTGTCTTATAAAATGAAACTCCTCCTGGACCTCATGATAGTTTAAGATGCTTTTTGCCCTATTCGCACTACTAGGATTTTTACCATTCACAGGAACAAGAACATAGCCAAATTCTAGCATGATCTAGATCCCTCAGTCATGCCCTTGTATAAGGCTTTGATATGGAAAAGATTTTCCTTCAGAGAAAACAGTCGCTTAATTTTTAATATATATTTAAATCACATGAATCAAAGATGAGCTTCATGCAGTATTTATGGGTAAGAAAATACAAATGATGAAGGCACCATAACCTGAAGTTATCAAAACAAGATCAGTTTTCTGTGCTGTGGGTTTTTTTGGGTTTGTGTGTTTTTTTGTTTTTTTTTTTTTTCACTCAAAGACAACTTACAGAACTTCCTACAGGAAAAAACTGCAATGAATTTTCCAGTTTTGTTATATCTATAGTGTCAGGGTAGATGTTCTAATTGTTGCTTCCAAGGTCAAACACTATGAACATGCCAAAGTGTTATCTTGACTTGTGACAGATTTAGGTATGTGCTTAAGTGCTTTTCTGTACCACACTTCAAGGTTTAGAATTATTTTTATTGCAAGAGTAAGATTCTTGAGAAAAGGGAACAATACTCTCTGAATGAAAAATATCCTTACCAACAATGCATTTGGTTTTAATTGTAGCTAGTAAATACCATTTTTAGAAGTAATTCCAAAGACTTTTAACTATGAATGCAGTAGAGAGATGCAAATATTTTTACTGGGATTACTTTAAAAGAATATAATAAGCAGTCTGAAGCAGTCTACAAACCTAGAGACTGTGCAGAGCAGATAAATATATAATTGGGAATATGTCAGCACCTATACTTTGAAGAAGAGAAAGGACTTGAAAAGGGAAACATCTTTCTTTTATTTGAATTTTAGAGGTTAAAAAAAACAAGTAATCAATCACTTTTTCTTGAGAATAGGTGTTGGTTTCTTCCTCTGTAATTTATACCAAATTGTCCCCTGACATTTCATTTTGCTATTTAAAACTGTTACAACTTTGAATAAAACATTTTTGTGTGCCTGGTGTATTTAAATTAATTGCCTCTGTTAGATGAACAGCTCATCTTGGGAATACAGCAAATTATTCTGTACTCGACAGTGGGTTTTCTAATGCACCCATGAAAACTGAAGGGAACTGATACAAAAGCAAAACCCAAAACAAAACAACAAGCCCCACTCCTCCCCTAACAAATAAAGTAGTAAGAGCTCAGTTCATCTGAGAAAGGGCCTCAGAGCACTGTCACATCAGATATTGGACAGTAAAGCACATTCACCCTTCAGGAAAGACATTTTTAAATTCATTTCAGTCATTGCCCATAATTGAGTTTAACAGCTGAAAATCCTTCAGTTGACCTCCTGTCTATCTTTGTTTCTTCTTTTAATTCACTTGCTCAGAGAGTAAAAAGCCTATCCAATCAAACTGGAATGAAAACAACATTACACATACATCACACACACATATGCACATATATAAAACTACAATATGTCTTATAGGCACAACAGTATGCATATTATGTTTTATAAATATATGTGTGTTTAGTATATGTTTTTATTGTTTTTAATATATATAACAACAATAGATTTTTTATACTTCTATTATACCATTACACACAGAATAAAAAATGTCAAAACTACCTGTTTTGGGAATATTAGTACTGATGCAGGTAAATAATCACAATTGCTTAAATTGCTTTTTTTCTATACACAAAGAAAATCTCAGACTGACATGGTACAAACAGATCACATATGGAAACTAATTAAAACCCTGTCAAAGCAAGCCTGACATCTTCAACTGAAGTGAGTGAGCAAGAAAATGGAAAAACACTGCTATGAAATTTGGCACAATAAATTGCTTTTATTTGAAAATATCTTTAGATAATATAGAAACTGAAATAGCCTCTTGAAAACACTGTTTTAAATCAGGTATACTTATCATTCCCTCACCATTCTTTCAACACCTTGATGCTTCTAGCTATAAAATCCCTCTACTCTGAGAGGAATGGTATTCTAACATTACAACTTTGTCCAGTTTTGACAAAAACACAATATCTTGTTCTACAGAAGCAAGATATGGAAAGAAATAGATTATAGACAGAACAAACCAGATGAAAGCATCAGCAGGAATCCTAGATTTGTTGCCCTTTAAAGGAGGACCTCCTTGAAGGTCAGTCCCACTGACTCATTAGGCCTTCGGCAAAAAAAACAAGAATGATCTAATTGCCTAAAGGCCTGAGAGTCTACAGCTCTACTGCAAATTTTTCATACTTAATCTAGTTTGGCCAATTCTTTAAGCATTTTGGCCTTGCAGCTAGCAAATAATTTCATTTCAGCTTTATCCCTGACCTATCATTTTTTTTCTAAATATGATCAATGTGTTTGACTAAGATAATATTTAAACTATGCAATTCTGAAGCAGGCATTTACCATTTTACACCCTGTCAAATAGAAAAGGTAAGGAAAAAAGAAGTTTTTGTTAACTGGTTTACAAAAATATGTTCTCAGACAGTGTGCAAGTTCCACTTCTACCTTCCTTGTTTCTTTTCCCAGCTAACAGCCAAACTTTCTCACTCCTAAGGAAAGACCAAATAAAGTTTTATGTCTCTCTGTGTCTTCAGATATATTTGTCACTTCTGTCTCCTTATTGTAGTGATACTTACTGGAATGCACTTGTCCATTGTTTCAGTTAGAGACTTGGGGTTTTTTTTCATATAATTTCCTATGTAGTTTCTTTAAACTTGCATGCTTCCTGACTGCTGGTTCTGCTGGACACCAATTGCTCGTGATAGTATATTGGCCTAAAAATAAAATTATTGCACATTTCCAAACCAACTGTATTTTTGCTAATATTTTTTCTAGTAAATTAAATTGTTTGTGCAACAATACAAACCACAATAATTAAGCATTGCTTAATGAGCCCTGTTATATGTCTTTGTCTCCAGATTTTGGTGTTCTCTCCTTTTTTTTTTTTTCTGCTTACTGTTCATTTTCCTGAGTATCTAGGGGATGACTTGACCTCAGTAACACTGAATAACTAGAGTTTTAATTTGATGCATTATGCCACATATACTTATTTACAGCTTGTAAATTACACCTTTCATTTGAAATCCATCACTTTCCCAGTGCCCAAATGTCCCCAGTATGCTCTGTCATCAAATTTAGAAGCTGTGCTAGCTTTACCCTTTTTTTATAAAAACAGCCTGGAATTACCTTCATTTCTGCAGCTCAAGTCACATCTAATTCAGGACTCTTAAAATGTCTTACTGCTGTCACCATTGCTGCTGTTGTCATGTCATCTTTTACTGTTTGAGTAGTGATGGGGTGCAGCACTTTATGGATAATCAAAGTTTGGAAATCCTCACCTAAGGACTTATGAAATACACCTCTGGATAATTCAGAAAAGTCAGTTATGGTAGATATTGTGTATGGAATCAGTTGCAGCATTATACCTTCGACTTCTATTAAATTTCAAAGAGACCTAGATTTGAACCAGCAACAACCAGAAACCATGTGGAGGCAAAAGTACTCAATGTCAAGGAATTCAGTTTCTCCTGTGATTATGATAATGAGGAGTGAAGTAGATAACAATGTTAACTTCAATCCATTCAAGATTCAGAACTCTTATGTAAGTTTTGCAAATCATTTAAGTACCATTTATGAAGGGAGGATTTTTTTATGTCAATAATGATCAGAAAATGGAAGTTTTTGGTAACTAATATTCTAATATTTGTTTATTGCAGATTCTATGTGGTTAACTTCTGCATCCTGAGTGATTCACTGGTGGAGGAGGAGTTTGAAACGTCACTTTAGTTTTTAATACTTATTTCCCTTCCTGTAGAATAGTTGCACATATGCTGATGAGGTATAAATAGATTGTATACTGTTAAGAGTAGAAGAAAATATGTTTCATTTAAAAGTATTGAATTATGAATGTTGACTGGAAATCATGTAAACATGTGCATGTTTAGACTATTTCTTACATAAAAGTGGGGTCTGAACAGTGGTTTTGTGTTTGGAAACAGGATTCTCTCCTCCTGTTTATCTATCATTTAAAATGTAAGTGATATCATATTTTGTCTTCCTTTGTTACAGGATCTCTGGTCTCCAGAGTAATGTTTTACTGTTTTAAGCATTCTTTATGCTCGTAGTGGAAACTCTATTCAACAGAATGAAAGGTACAGTCATTCACTGTTGCAAATAGATGTTTAATGTAAACATTTCAAAAGTTATTTCTAGTAATTAATATATGTAGCTTGACTATGCCCAGGAGCTCTGGCCTAGAACAAATATGATTAATAGATCTCTACAGACTACACTCAGTTTGGATATCTTCCACTGCAAAGACTGCTCATCCTGCTACCTTGTAACATTCCTCAGATCACACTCTGTTCAGTAGTCACACTGAAGCACGACCAGAATAAATCATTGCAGAGTCTCTAAGCCAACAGATATCATTGGGCTTGAAGTTACAATCTCTGACAGGTGTCCTGAGACTGCAGTACAGTTCCATATGCAATCAATGAAAACAAAAAGGCAAAATTACAGTTATATATCTACAATGAATACTGATTGAATCCAAAACTCAGGTAGAAACAGCCAAAGCACTTTGGTCCACTTGTTTTGAGAAGCTTTGACATGACCCTCAGTTTGGGTATTCCCAAGTGATATACAAATATGTATCCAGGAGGACTATTTAGAAATATAGAACTTACAGAAGGCAGCCATTTAGTGGCACCATATTCAGAAATCATGAAGAGGAAGGAGAGGAAGAAGATTTTATCCTTTCTTTTTATAGTGAATGCGCAATAGTCAGCTGTGAAACTTTTTCCAATTTCCATATCTTTGAATTTCACCCAATCAGTATTCCTGATTTTCAGACTCTTTCCTTGTAACTCTTCTATGACTGTTTCCTGACATGTCTTCCTGTCATCCATGTTTAATCAAGTAGGTAGGACCAGCAATGTATGTTTTAATTTGATTGTTTTGAAAAGTACATCTCATTCTGGCTCTCAGAACGGACTGGCGTATAAGGCAAAGCTCAGGAAGTGCTTAAACAAACGATAGTTGGAAGAACTAGAGAAGATGAATTTCTATAATTTTTATTTTGTTTTCTTTGATTGTTACCCTCACTTACAAAGTCAAACAACATATCAATGAATTTTCATTCTCTGTTCCTCAGCTAAGTTATTGCTCTATTCACACATTAAGAAAGTTTCAGAAAGCAGACTCAAATCTGCATAGCAGAACGGATAATTCAACTAACACATTTCACTGAATGAATTTATGAGGTTTTCTCCTTGTCTTGTTGCTATGAATATGTCTGTCCAATATTAATGTTTTGTGCTCGGTGAATCAATTTAGAAGACTCTAAATTCAATTGCACTATTTTAATATTCATATTGCAATGAAACAATATAAATTGCAAAGAATTATTTCTGTTCCCTGACTGGATGAGATCTCAAATGTTCAAATCCCTTCAGTACAAATATTAAAGGTAATTTAACACTGTTTTCCATAGCATTCATGCCAGTAAACTACATTTCTACAATATATGCAGAGAGCAAATATAAAAAAAAACAAACCTAGAAATTGGCCAATTGGATTAATTTATAATTCCAAAGAATGTTCCTAAGAGACTTTGTGTTGTTCACCATATTCTCTTTAATATTAAGAACTATTGTTTATCTTGGAGAGAACTTGATCTTACAGTGGGGAAGGAGACCCAGCAAGAAAGAAGTCATCTTGTGGCTAGGCCTTTCAGTTTACAGTGCACAGTACAACTTCAAATAAACTTGTAAAGAAGGAAATTGTTCCTACAAATGGCCCTGGTAAATCATTCTGAAGGTATAGAGCAAAAAGACAATAATTCCGTAGACTTTTGGACTTAATAATGCGGTTGTGTATGCATGGCATAACACTTATATTCTGGTACTGAACAACTGATTTCTTGACAGGTGTATTATTTTAGGGTTGTTTTTTCTTTCTGTTCTAATAAAATTTTCAAATAACATGAAATAATTTATGTTAAGTTGTTGCAACTTCTTTTTGAAAGGCCCTCAGTAACATAAGTTTTACTTCAACAGTGTTCATTCAGAATTCCATTCTACAATCTCATGCGAAAGAGAGAATACAGAATACGTTCAGTGAGTCATAGATAGGTCTTATTTTGCATGCTGATTATATTGTTGATTAATTGAATAATGGATATATGACACAGGAAGCATTAAATGTAACTACTGATAGAATGTTTTAGAACTGACTCTTCAAATTTACGGAAAAGTTACTGTTATGAAAATAGCAAGGAATTGGATGCAGAATGAACTGAGTTCAGTGCTTTTCAGGCTGATTCATAAGTATGAATACCTACTGCTCTTACAAATAATGCTGTTCTGGGGGTTTGACCATTAGGTGAAGAATTCAAATCACTGCTTCATAATTTCCCCACAAGGATGCTAAATGCATATCCTTATGTCTCGTACAGCTTGATAGAGTATAATTTAGCTCTTACTTCAAATTGCTTGCTATGTCTATTTATAATATTAACAAGTCCCAAACAGACCAGATTGGAATGTAAAAATTAAATGTAGGTCTTAAAGCACTTAGATGTTTCTTATTTTGCTCTGTTTTCTTCCTTTAGCTGAGAGAGCAGACATTTGAAAATAGCATGCAATTGAAGTAAAAGAGGAACAAATTCATAGAATCTTAGAAGAGTTTGGGTTGGAAGGGACCTTAAAGATCACCTAGTTCCAAATCCCCTGCCATAGGCAAGAGTACTTTCCACTAGACCAGGCTGCCCAACGCCCCATCCAGCCTGGGCTTGAACACCTCCAGGGATGGGGCATCCACAGTTTCCCTGGGCAACATGAGCCAGTGCCTCACCACTCGCACAGTCAAGAAATTCCTCATGTCTAGTCTAAATCTGTCCCTCTCCAGTTCATATCCATTGCCCCTAGTCCTATCACTGCAAACCTCTGTGAACAGTCCCTCACCAGCTTTCTTGTAGACCCCTTTCAGGCACTGGAAAGTCATTATAAGATCCCCTCAGAACCTTCTGTTTTCCAGGCTGAACAACCCCAACTCTCCGGGGTTTCTGAAGAGAAGTAAGCAGAGCTGATGGTCAGAAGATGTAATGTTAGTTCTTGGAACAGGGAGCAAACAGAAGCACAGAGCAACTGCTCATATAAATAGCACACACAAAATAAATGTTCACACATGATAAAGAATAAAGAAGGAAGGAACAGCATAATTTTAAAATTACAATGGAAGGACACATTCTGATATACCCAAATACACTCATCACACTGTAACTCTCTAGACTGTACCTGCCTCATATACTGCTACTTAGGAATGCAGTGGCCTCTCCCTGCTATCCTTTTACTTATCCTCATACTTTTTTTTATTCACTTATCCTTATACTTTTAAGCTTTACTTACTAAATTGGAAAGATGATATTGGCAGTCCTGATTCATATGCATATCAGTTTCACAAATATGTATGTGTATGTATATATATTTAGTCATTTATGCAACAATTCACATATAGTAGTGTAATGGATTTCTTGCTGGATATTATGCCAACTCATTCATCTCTGGAGAAAATTCACATTTGAGCTCAATTTTTGACCTGATACAGAACTTGGAAATAGATCATGTGTGCAAGTCTGTTCAAAAATCTCAACGATTTGTCACATTATCTGCTTAAATGCCATTTGCCATCCAAAATAATCTGGCTCGTCCTATTCTGAATGTAATCCCCTAATCTTAATCTCCCTTAATTGTGTGTTAAATGCATATGTACATACATGTATGTGTGTATATACAAATGTATGTGCACTCCCCATATAAATACATGCACATCCAAAGGTTTTTGCGATTTCCAAGGACGTTGTTTTGAACAAACACTTGGATGACAGTTATGATATTTTCATCACATCCCCTCTGAAATACTTGTCAGGTTTTCATTTGATTACATCATCTATTTTGTATTGTGTGCTTTAGGTTTAACTGAAACCTGAAAAAACTTTGCTATCAAAAGTCCCATAGATGAGCTAAGATGGGGGAAGACACCGGAAATGAAAGTGGGAAATGAAGGACTTCTCTGTCAGCTCCGATTTTGAATCCTTACAAGTATAATCCTATCTCTGTTTTGCTCTAGCCTTTAGTTTGAAGCCTCAATATTTTTTTAATATTTTCTTAATAACTGATCTGGGGAATTGAGTTAATGGCTCTTTTCTAATTTGCTCACTATTGTGAGTTTGCTCTAAACATTTGAGTGGAGTATTTTCTAAATGTATCATAATTGTTTTAGGGACCAGAAGATGTATCATAGAATTATCAAGGTTCTTGATTTAATTGTTAGTGAGCAAAGCAGTGCTTCAGATACTATATCTGAGTCTCAAATTCCATACTTATCATTTCTGGATCATAGAAACACACCTGCTATTTTTTAAAAAAATAATTGAAGATAAAAAGAAAGAATCCTTTTAAAATAAAACAACTCTGTTCCTTCTCTTTCATGTAAAAACAAACAAACAAAATAACAAAACAGAAAGGGGGGATATACTATTAACATTTAAGCAACATATGTAGCCACTGAAAAGTTAATCTCTTTGTCTGAGTCAAATTTGTTGTTAGATTTTAAAATGCAGAAGGGACAGAATTTTCAACAAAACTGATAATGTTGCTTTTTCCAGAGATATTTCTTAATTTCTTAAAAGTTTAACAAATAGGACTAAGGAAAGGAAAAATATAGCAGAGAAAAAAATAGTAGATAACACAAAAAATTGTTGATATTTTTAAGGTTCCACGTGTTTGATATGTTTTACACCAGCTAGATCAGAATTCGAGCCATCTGTTATGTTGTTGATGCAACAATATGTCTAGCACACAGATATATTTTTGAGTTCTCCACATACCAGTGCTAAAATATTGTTGTAAGTTACAAGGCTCCATTAAAAATATTTAACATATACATTTACCTGCAAGTTTACAAAAATCTTCTACTGGAACTTATTAAGTCTGTTCATACAGCTTTTTAGAACTATAGCTTGCGATTAATACAATAAAATCTAACAATGAGAGACTATGGGTTCTTTTAATTTTGCAGCTCCTACTGGTTTTGCAATATTTCTGAGTTTATTCCTATTCAATACTATTGTTATCACACATACATAGAATATGATGTAACAGCCAAGCATTATTTAAAAGCCATGCCTTGTCAAGTGATGACAGTTAAACATGACAGTTTTGGAAATGCTTATTTGTTAAGATTTCACAATAATCACTTTTCAGACTTCTTGTGAAATTCCTGTAAAATAATAGTGTGAGGCTGCTCAGCCACAATACTTTATTCTATTAAACTAGAAAATTCCTCCCCAAACCATCTGGGCTGGCAGGTGTTCATCATCAGATCTAGGTTGCTATGAGACAAGAGATTGCTTATGCTAATTAGTTATGTGGCAAGAAACTCCAATTTTGCTCATTTGAAACAACTTACTTTTGCAAGGGCACATTATCAGTGCCTGTAAAGTACAAGAAGTAAAACTCAAGAATGTGAGAAAAAGCTGCTTTAGAGTAAGGCCTCTAGTGGGTCTACTCAATACACATACAAACTCTCAGGTCCATCCCTACCTTTCTGACCCATGCACAGCATCTCTATATGAATGTTGTGTTAGCATTTACCTCCATGAGACAGACTAAATCTCCAGTCCAGCTCTGCCATCCAGTTTAATTAACAGAAACCAGGAGTGCCTCTCTGAGTTGAAGTCATTGTAGTGTTGAGTTTTTCTCCTTTATCCCTTCCTAATGTTTCCAGGGCCAGAATAGGAGAAGACAGGAAGTACTGTATGTTTCAAATACTCCTGTTATGACTTTTTTTTATTATTCATATTATAATAGTATTGATAGTTGATTCCCCTTCCCTGGAGGTGTTTAAGGGATGGGTAGATGAGGTCCTGAGGGACATGGTTTAATGTTTGATAGGAATGGTTGGACTTGATGATCTGATGGGTCTCTTCCAACCTGCTTGTTCTATGATTCTATGATTCTATAAAGCCCCCAAACAAAAACTAAGGTTAGAATACTGTTCGGTAATCAACATTATAATCAGCCAATATATGTGGCTACAGAATGTTCTATGTTGGAGTTGAAACAAGCAAAGGATAAAATTCAGACAATCTTAGATGTGCTTAAATTGAGACAATTCAGGGAGTATACTCTCCAGGCCATCCAACCCTGGCAACATTCTAAATAAAAGAAGACTCCAATTCTGGATGACAATTTCCCTGCCCACTGTATCTCGCATTCTATTGCATATAACCTAGTCATCAATTTTCAAAGATAAGGTGGGAGCAGTATAGAAGCATTGATTGTATCCTTACTTAGGGCAAGACAAAAGGTGCTGAGTTCATTCTAAAGCACAGTTGTTCAGGACTTAACGCTCATGGTGGTGTGATTCAAGAGTGTAACAGCAGAAGAGAGCGTAACTAACTTCTTGTCCCCACATTGAAATCTGGGTTTGTATATTTGTCTTCTAAGCAGTACGTGTAAGGATTTACAAAGTATAAGAACTCAGGGAGTCCACAAGACACTGGAATACAGTCAAACTTGTTTTTTCTTGTTGCTGTTTTCACACCAGAAATCTTGCAGAGCTTGCACAAAGTCCTTCAGCTGGAGAAAGGTAGGTTGTCAAAGTCTCTCCAAGGAATGGAGAGAATTTGCTCTTATGTAATGACAGTTTCTCTGTTTTTCTCATACTTAAAAGCAGGATATTTTTCTCTTCAACTTTCTTGTACTTATTCTGAAATGCAGTTAAGAAACTCCTAATGAGCAACCCATAGTCAAAGGTCAAGACATCAGAAATCACCTTAGACATGTTCTTTGCCTACTGTTTCTCACTGACTGGTTGCAGTGGCTCCCTGGCAAGCATGCAAGAGCACTGAATCACTCTTTGAAGATGCTGCTGCCTGTTAAAGGACTGAGACTCACGTATCTGAGGCCATGCTGTCTAAACGCAAGGTCATGAAACGAAGCTAGTTCCAGAGACAGCACGTAGACCTCCTTAGGCCATGCATTTCAGATATTTAATATGTTTAAATAATATCAAATTTGTTTAAATAATATAAAAATATTAATTTTTGCAATGAAGTTTTTTTCCTATTTTGTTTCTCTCCTGTTGATTTTTAGTGTACACAACACAATGCATGTGCACTTACTCCAAGAAAGAGACTCTAGGTAGTTGTAGCTTCCCCAATCACTTGATCGTGTTACTTCTAGGACAAGCATCAATCTGAGTTAATCAGTATATAGGGTCTTAGATTCCATTTTCCTTCCTCCTAGTGACTCCCAGCCACCTTGACAATGAAGTGTAAATAGAAAATTTTTAAAAATCAGTTATTTTACTGTGACAGTCCTCCTTACAATGAGCACAAAAAATGCATTAGACATTTATTTTATAGTGCTAGAAAGTAACAGGCAGCCTTCCAAAGAAGCAGTGATTTGTACTGTGCAGTTTATGTTGTTCTCTATGCTTTTGTAATGGGAAGAGTCCCCATTTCAATTAAAACACTTACATCCAGAATAGTCAGTTTGAGAATGAAACATTACTGCTAAAATAATCTATACACAGATTATTCTTGCAGGCCAGTTTTTTCTTAAGATCACAGGGAACCTTAACCATCTCCAGCTCTGTCTACACTAGCAAGTCACAGGAATAATAGAAGTAGGTCTATAAGTATGAATCACTTGATGCTGAAGACCTGATGTTTGTTTTGGAGGCTGAGCTGGGTTGTTACAAATGGTATATTTTATTTCACAAAACTCTGATGCTAAACTAAGGGTGCAATTTTGGATCTCAGTCTATTTCTAAATTTTCATTGTCTCAAAATATTAAAAGTCTCAAAATTTCTGGTCTAGTAATTTAGCTCTGAATAGCAGAGGAACTGGAATTCTTTCAGAGCCCCTATATTTCAGGTTAAAAAGAAATATCCCCTCACACCTTCCAATCCTTAAAGTTTCCATAGTAAAAATTATTTTTACAATAATTAGTGAAACAAAAATAAACTCTGTGAAGCTGACCTGAAAGGGATTCATTACTTTACCCACAGAGAAACTGTTGTGGCAAGAGATGAATTAACGTCAAATGTTCCATTCAATTGGAATCGTTAAAGTCTTATTCACTCTTGCTGCAAGTGAACCAAGAAACCTGCTGATTCAAGGGAAGTTTGATTATTTCACAGACATAGCTCTTCAGGTCAATTAAGAAGAAACAGAATCTGGTGCTGCCTTGAAGCAGAGCACAAGGAAAACATGTATTTAATTTCTGGTAGTGCAAACCAATGTAAACTGAGGAGGAAAAGCAAATGGAAAACAATCCAAATTTATTTTGATATTTTTGATGAACAAGTACCCAATGCTTTTTTTTTTTTTAAGGTTAGTGAAAAATAATAAACTGTAGGTATATTGTGAGATTTCAATAAATTAATGATTAGTACATTCTTGTCCACCTGTGTTTGTGAGATTGATAGTTATCCCATTGGCATTTATGGAATGTGGTTTTGTGTTTTGTTCTTTTTGCTTGCAAAAATGTCTAAGGAAGAGATTTTATTTGCAGTTTGTACATTTCACAGTACAAACACTGGATTTGTTACTCTATACCTGCCTTGGATGGTCTGAAATGCGTGTCTTATAACAAGAGGAGGAAGTTGGTTTTCCAAGACACTGAACAACCACTTAAAATGAGTAAGAAGGAGCAAGAATGTGAAGAGTGTCCTCTGCACACATGGGTCCTTTCCTGGAAAGCATTTGTTGTTCTTTTAAGCATTCATTGTATCACTGAGTAATAAGACAAGTTACAGGCACTGCATTTGTGTAGGCACAAGCTAATGGACAATGGGCTTCCTGACTAGTCTGACTAGTGAAAGAGCTGATGGGAAGAAGAAATAGCCAACACAGTTCTTTGTTCAGGGAGAAGAGCAGAACCAAGAAGAAACAGATAAACACTGCTTCTTAAGTCTTATGTAACACACCTACCACCATGAAGGCTGCCAAATTCTTTGTCATATTGTCCTAATGTGTTCTTATTAGCCTCTCATCTTCTGAAGTGCAGATCATTAAATTCCAAAATACAAATCTATAAACCGATGTTTCTAACCTTTTAGCAAAGTTTTTAGCTTAGTACAATAACCCTTAAAGCGTATTTTCAGAAAGCTGTGAATATCTATAATTGCTAGCACAGCAAGTCAAAGAAATATTCTTTTCTACTGTTAATTTAGGTGTCTTTAGCTAGATATCTTTTCTATCTGCTAAATCAAAACTGGTCACAGCCATGAATTTGAGATGCTGTGTATGTCCAAAAATAACCTGTCCAGGCAGCTGTCAGAAAAGGAACTAAAATGAAAAGCTGATTCTGTTATAAAGAATATATAACCTGTGGCTTCTAGTCACTCCATACTACTACTAACATAGAGAAAAATAGTGTGTGTGCACACATACAAAACCAAGCAAAGGTAGGGAGAAGAAGCAGATGCTGCAGTAGTGGCAGCCTCAAGAAGGATGAAGTAGATGCTATGGTGGATGTTGCAAAGCTGCAGCTTGGTGTAGGAAGCTGACTTTGCATAACAAAGACTAATGAAATGAGAAAGGAGGAGAGAAAAACAAAGTTCTGGCCTAAAAACATCAAACACAACTCCCAGAAAAAGAACCTAAGAAATAATATGGGATCAGGACATTAGCTCAATCTCTACCACAGCTTTACTTGTGTTCAGTATAGACGCTTAACAAACATTGTGTCTTGTAGTCTTTGGTATTGAAGTCACACACAGTATTTCACCCTGTTTACACTTTTGAGTCACTCACAAAGTAAATTAGGCAGTTTTCACTCTTCTTCCTTTGCCCATGTATTTAAAATACCTATTGGTGAAGAGACTAAAAGACTGTGAACTAGAATGACTGCTGAGAGGCAATTGTTCCCTTGGCTGGTGGTCCTGGCTGGCATGGGTCAGAGCCCCTGTCCTCCAAGGAGAGGAAACTGTGCCTACACGGTGCTCGCACTATGAGTTCTGCAATGTGCACTGTCCATGGACAGGCTAAAGAAGTCACCTCACTACCCACTGAGAAAAGTGATGTGCCTAGTAAAGGAGGAGCACCCCAGTCCACTTCAAGGTACAGGGGACAGAAGATGCCCTGGGACTGTAGTTGCAGAGCCACCATAGTACTGAACGCTTGCTTTGCCTCCTGATTTATAGGACAGACTTGAGTCCCCTGTGCTGTTCAGAGTAGCCTCGATCCTTCTGTGGCTGAACATAAAGAGAATACTGCCCCTATATTGTAACTGTGCAGGGTAAGTAACAACCATGAGTTTCCAGCAACACTTGAGAACTTCCATGACTGCAGAAATTTCAATTTGCACCTTCCTTGCAGTCCTGTGACCTCACTGTCATATTTCAATGATGCAGAAGTCCTGAGTCACAAATCTGGCCCACACCATGCTGCTGCATATCACTAACATTACTTTGAATACTTAGTTTTAAAGCATATGGACAGAATTTTAAAATATTCTTCACAGAAAAAAACCAGCCTGAGCCATACACAAAGTCCTATAAAAGCACTCCTGTTAAATGAATTGCTAATTCTAAAGTGTTCAATAGTGATTCGCAATATAGCATATTTAATTATTTTTTAAATTTTAAATATATTAGTAAAATTCTGTTGCTGAGCTGGCAGCTGTTGCTAATTAGGCAACTGCATTTCTTTACTTTGCTGTTTCAGCTTCTTGATGGCTTGGGTTTTCACAAATGAAATGAGCATGGTGATTCCAGCTTACTTTCCAACAACTTATTACACTGAACCCTTGTACTTGGCATACCTGAGCAATTAGCATAATGTCCAAATGTAATAGATTTGCTGGTACAGCATCTGAACTCCACCTTTGGTAACTCATGTAATTAACTGAATAAAATAACCCAAGCCTACTTTGTAGAAGCAGGAGCTTATTGACAGCAAGACATAAGAAATCTTAAACTCTGCTTTGCTGCAGCTGCACGTTGCCTCCCAACAACCTTTGCTCCCCTTCCATGAATAATTAGATAAATAAGAGTGAGTAACAGTCAGAAGGGAGGACTGTTACGCATATGTAGATGAAGAAGACGGGTGATACACTGATATTAAGGATATCATCCTTCATAGCTAATGCAGTGCAAACAGGTAAAATCAAAGGGTTCAAGGTTAGGTTGGGTGCAACTTTTAGCAACCTGATCTAGCGAAAGATGTCCCTGCCCATGGCAGGACAATTGTACTAGATAATGTTTCCAAATTTCTTCCAATCCAAATAGTTCTGTGAATCTAGGAGAAAGGACTTGACCATTAAGACACCTGCATTAAATCACCTAAGACTTACTCACTTGCCTAAGTTTGTGCCGAAGTATCCTGTTCCTTAGCTGGTCGTCAGTAAGATAGAGAAAATGACTTCTCTGTAAGTATAAATACATTTGGAGAGTAGGGCAAGAGGGTAAAATTGGTAGAGCAGTGCTGACAGCTGTAACAAACTTCTGATTCTTTCTACGACAAAAATAAATTCTGTGGCAAGGTGGACATGAGATAAGATCCTCTCAAAACTCCCTTTTTTCCTTGTGTGAGAATTTTCTTTTCATCTTTGAATTCATTCCAATAATAAAGCACTTGAGAAAATAAATAACTCAAGCCTGATGCCCCTTAATCAAAAAAATCATTGTTGTTGTTATTTTCTTCAGATGAAATGCAGTCTGCAGAAAAGCAGGAGCATATTACATCTTGAATAACAAACAAGCCCTCCACAGTAAGTACACTTTGCAAGTCTCAAAACAAGATAACAGGATAAGAAATCCTCTACAAAGTGATAATGGATACATTGTTCATGATAATACTAGCAATAACAGCTAGTCGCGTTTTACAATTATGTATCTTCTTGTACAGATGATAGTGTTAAAACTCCTCTATGCTCTTTTTTTTCCTGTGAAAAATGAATAGTGAACACTAACAAGTGCTTCTGTCTGGTCTCTCAATTCTCTGTTTGAAAGATGCCACTTTTAGGTAAAGAAAGCTTTAAAACCCAGTTGTTATCAAATTAAATAAAATAGGCAGGAATTCAGGCATTAGTACTCAGAATGCTAGCTGGATCTGTAGCAGCATTAGTGCATGCACAAAAACCCAAAAGCCCTACACACACAAAAAAGCCCAAACCTTCAACGAATACAGAAAAAATCATTTCATTCAATTAATTTCTTAATTTGGGTGTTATTTTATTGTGAATTATACCACTCGAATCTCCTTTACTGTGTGATATTTACTATGAAGAATCCTCTGTATAAATATACATTAGATCTTATTGTCATTGCCCATTCTTCTGTAAGACCTGCTAGTATCCAAGTAGCTGTAGACAGCAGTTGTAACCATGACCTCCATTGAAACTCAGCATCTGGATGAGGGCAAGTCCAAGGCAAACTGTAGATGTTTGAGGAGTCCATGATGATGCTATAGCTGCAACTCAGCTGGGATTCCTGTCTTATCATCAGAATCAAATAGCTTTGGCACTGAGCAGGGAAACTTTATGATCCCATCTTCTTCTGTCTTTATTTTCCCTTCTATGTTTTCTTCTGGAATTGCCTATTAAAAAATGGCCATAGCTATGGACATCATTTGTTAATCTAAACAAAATATAACAGTTCCCAAAGGAAAATCTGAGTTTTGCATTCACAACTCATTTTCTGGAGCAATTTAAAGTTATAAATACACCTGTCAAAGGTTACATCTCTATGGGTTCACAAAACATTTGATCTACATGCAAGAAAATTCTATTGTAAAATGTACTCATATCACTCCACTCTAAGGTCCAGTGTAATAAATAAATAAAACACCCAAATCCTTGGGAAAGGAAAATCTGCTACAAATACCTAATATTAATTCTTATTTTTTCACACTTATCCATTGGTGACACAATCACATATAAATGTATTTGATAAAAAATCAAATTGCTTTCTGCAACTGCATAAAACAAAGAAACTTCCTAATGGACATCCCAGTAAAACTTCATTACAGAAAACAGATTTCCAATGCAAGCATACAAGTATTTTCCATGTCCCCAGTATAGCGCAAACCTTCTTCTTTCATTTTAAAAGTCATCAGAAGTGTCATCCCAAAGGCAGGAGAAAATTGAAAAAGTTTATTGGTAGCAAGCATGTAGAATACATTGCCTTGCATTAAAAAATCACAAACGTTTCCCATTATATCAAATGCAATTTCCTTCTCCAACTCCTCAGAGGTTTTGAAGATGATTCCTTTCCCATAAATTTTACAGACATGTCAAACTACCATTTCTCAATAAAATAACTCTGTTTATTCAACTTCAGTGCCATGACTCTCAGGAACTTCTATCTTTGTCATAGTCTGTATTTCTTAAAGTCCTACAAGGCATTAAGCCACACTAAAGCACATTTAATAAAAAAAAAGTTACTTTTTAATGACACAAGAATGCATAAAAAAATGTACATTGCCCCACGGTACAAGCACTGCTGAAGGTAACCACAAGGCTCTGTCATGGGAATTGGGGTGCTATTCATCTTTGGGAGACATTGTAAAAGGCTAACATTCACAAATGGCTTCTCAGGGCCTTTTGACATAGTTGTGAGGAATGATGAAGTTGTAAAGACTAATCTCATTTTCACTTGTAAACCAAGGCTTCATGGGAACAATGGCTTTCAGAGATTATATAAAATACATTGACTAACAACATTTTAGTCCCTAGTATTGCACGTCTGGATATGGAGAATACATTTCTGCTTAGAAAAATGCAGTTTTATAGTAAAAATATGTAAATCAATGGAGTTAGAGCACTGTTGCATCATTGAACTGCTGGCAAATTGACTCAAGGAAGTTTGAATTTCATAGCTCTATGTGGCAACAGGAAAGTATTTTTTTGCCTCTATGGGATATTTCCAGTCACATATATATTTGTGAAAGTATTACCACACATACAATTTGGTACTGAGAAGCACGTGCATCTAATGCCCCTCCTTACCACAAAGTGCCCCATGTTCAGTAATGTGACAAAGAGTGCCTTTCACACATGAGGGAGTGCACAGGGACACCAAAGTTGGGGAAATCCCAGTACTAACCTGCCTGGTTCCTCCAAGGGCTCCACAGGATACATCAGTCCATGAAAGGTTCATTCCCATGGATGCAAAGGAGCACAAGGATGTGATGGCTAGGGGACCCCAATGCCCGTCTCAGAGACAAGAGCCCCTACCCATTTCGGGGCAGCTGCAGTCCCATATGCCAGGAGACACCCAGCAAAATGTTTTATAACTGTTGAGAACAGTTTGTAAAAGTCAGTTAGATGCATAAAACCAAAAAGTAAGCAAAAATATACACTATAGTTGATTAACTTCTAAGAAATTAATTATGGGAGGAAGAAATTTAAAGGAGTATCAAAATGAGTAAAATGTTCACATGCAACACTAAATATGTTCCACGACACCAAACCCTCCAAAAATAATCTAAATGATCTTTAACAAGACTACAAATAACAGTAGCATGTCTTAAAAGAATTGTAAATAGGGATCCAAAACCTAAAATGACTGCCTGCAAAGACTGGAATTTTCCTCTAGAACTATAAAAGTACACAGATTATAAAAAGTTCAGTAAAAAAAAATCATTCTACAATAATCTAAAAGGCTATTTATAAACAGTTTAGTAAAGACATCAAAAGCAAATAATTTTTTTTCAAAGGCATTAGAAGAGTCTCACAACTGAGACAAAGAGCTAATAGTTTATCAAGATACAGTGCTTAGGAAAACAAAGACTTTTCAGGAAAAATAAGAATAATCCAGAAAGGTATATAATTTTGCCCAGTGTTTTTTTGAAGTGTTTTATGAAGGCATTAAAAATATTCCCCTCATGGAATATATTTTTATGTGATGAGTGAAGGACCTCTTTCAAATTGTGATATGTATCATTTTAAAAGAAATCAGTAGCATTAGTAGCAGTAATCACTACAACCTGATTTTTTTTGCTACAAAAAAACTAGAACTCATGGATAAACTAGTAAGCAATTTTGTAGTTAGTGCTATACTCAGTTTATTAAGTTGGCTTCAGTATGAAAGCATGGCAATCAATAAAAAGTAATGCTAATTATAAATGCATTTGGGGCTTCTCAAAAATTATAGTTCAATAAATCTGACTCATACTGTAGGAGTTAGTTGAAAATATACACTTGACCATGGTTAGAAAATATATTTGGAAATGTGGGCATGTGGTCTGAGTACAGCAGATGTTCCTGTGTTTCTGTATGTTTCACATGAAATTATGCATAATACCATACAGTTTCACAGAAAAATATAAGAAAATCAGCAATATAAAAGACATTAATGCAATCCGAATAATTAAAAACCATTCAACCTGTTGTAATTGTTCCCTTTTCACTGATTGAAACACACAGAAACTTCAGTGTTTTGATGTACTTAGTATTTACACAAGCAGTGGAATAAGTGGATTGGGGAGTGGATCATTTTGTATATAAATTATTATTGCAGTATTTACCTGATATTATAGTGACAGGAATGAAAATCATAACATTTTGTAAAAAGAAAATACAGTAATTTCCTTCATTTTTTATATCTAGTCTAGGCTTTATACATATGATTTATTCAGTGTAATGTCCTGTGTGTCACAGGAGGGGAGGAAATTAAATATCTGTTATTTGATAATATGTGAGATACTGTATTTTTCTCCCTTTTTTGTGTAATCTCTGTCTTAAGGTACTTGAATAAATTTTGAGTATGTTCACAAAAAATATTTGACAAGATTATGTGCAAAAGAGACCTGTTGTTTCAGAAGGAAAATTTTAGGTGCTCGATAATTTCAGTCAGGAGCATGAAGATACTTTGAAAGCACAATATTATTTCTTTTCCAGAGAGCACAGAGGAAGTAGGTGTGAAAATGGAAGTTTTTTCAGAAAGAAATGGGATATCAGTTGTGACTGCAGAATAACTTGCTAGAGAGGCTGAATTAGTGTTAACCAAGTTCTTAAGTTGTTGATTTACTCTTTGTAAACTTAAAATCAATTTTACAAAGAAATCTGTGAGTCTAACTTACAGGAGAGATATTTACTTATTTGAACAGTTTTTGCTTGCTACGAGTATTTTTGGTTTCCCATGAAGTGCTTACCAACAGGGAAAGTTTGTGACTAATATCCACTTTTCTTAAGAGTGATTTTTGACCCTATGTGCAAGAAGTGCACATAACCCACTTTTATACATTTTAGTCTTTCATTAAACAAAGATCCTTTCAAAAGCCCTGATGGTCATGCTGACCCTACAAATACTTAGGCATGGCTATCAAGTCTACTGGACAGAGAGATATATAAGTGGTGAGTTCTTGCATTTCTCTGTATGAACATAAAAATCTAGGAGGGATTTTTTTATTTTCCTATTGTTTTCCATTTCTACAATAATTGTATGTAAATTTAAAATTACTTCCTCAGTTTTACCAACATAGCATGTACAGTACTGATCGGTTCTTTCCTGAATTTATCTACATGCTAAGTTGATTTCCACGCACCCAAACTGTATATTTTACATCAATTTGTAGCATTAAAATATGTTGATGCAGATTTAATATTTATGTAATTAGTAAAAGTAATTAGATGTCTTCTCCAGGGCTTATTCAAGTAATGGATTACTTTGATTAAAAAAAAAATCATATTAGATTTCTATCAGCATTTAACCAGCTTTGGAAGGTAACTTAATTGATCTCAGTTTATGTAATATTGTGCTGCTATGGCCTTTGTAAGGAGCTATTTTTTGTCAGTAAGAAACTTTATTTTCCTGTGTAGTAATCTACAAAGCTGTATCTTGTAATGTATTCTGATTAAAATTGTTAGGGTCTAAATTGCAATGAAAATAAATCTGTTCGTAAAAAGAATTTATATGCTTTGGCCTAAGAATGATTTTGAATAACCACACTGTTTCAGAAACCTACCAAATGAACTACAAGTGACAGGTTTAATTTTCAGCATTGATCTTGACTATCTATACGTCACAATTTGTGATGTCAAAGTAACTTGATGAAAACATGGATTAATTTTATATAAAGGATTTAAAATGATTTATAAAGGATTAAAAGGATTAATTCTATATAAAACTTTTGAAATAAAGAGAAAACAATTGTTCTAAGAAAACAACAACCTGCAATCTATAAACAGTAGTAAAGGAAAGTTTCCCACAGTTTTTTTATTTATTGAAAGACTTAATTACTAAGATGAAAACTCCAGGATTTGTTTTGTTTTGCCTTTAGCATTGAAGTGTAACTTTAAAGCAGATTAACAGCAACTCATGCATCCAATCCCAGGGTGTTGTCTAAACAGGAAAAAAAAAAAATAAATTAATAAAGAAAAGATGATCCTATGTTTATAGGAGGGTGTATACTTTACATATACATAATACTAATACTTATAGAAAAAGAACAAAAAATTAAGTTAAATGACTTACCGAAGTCTAAAATTACAACAGAAATGAAACCATATACAGTAGCCATTTACATGTAAAGGTGTGTTTGTGGATTCTTTTTGATCTGAGAGTTCCTCTGATTTCTGCACATCCGAGTATGGTACATGCACGTGCAGATTTGGACTTGACTTTTGCTTAAGCATCACTGAATTCTGGGACTATAGGAATAACCCAAAGATCACTCAAGTTGATCTATATACTGCTTTTTATCATGTTCAATGACACCAACAGGAATGAGGCATTCATGAATTAAAGACACAGCTTCTCACTGATACCTACCCTACATATCCTAGTGATTAGTCTCATGTAGTAAGTATGCATTTACTTCCCTAGTTGAAATTGAACGCTCTAAATTTATATTTCTACGAAACCTTTAGTAGGTTCAATATCCTTCTGCTCTGGAAATAGTATAAAAAAACTATGGTTTAATGGTTAGGGAACTGACTACCTTCAGTGCTACTAAGCAGAAAACTTTCTCCAATTTGCATTACTTTGCTATTGATTTTTTTTAAAAAAAAACCTACTGGCTGACCAAAATCCAAGACTCCTTTTGGTAGTGCATAGTGAAAAACTAAACAATTTTTTTCTTTTTCTTGCCTTCAGTCTACAGAATAAGGATTCAACTTCACAAGAATTACACAGGAGACAAAACATTCTTGGTTCCCAGAAGATCCTTCTGCTGCAAGTTAGAACTGCAGAACTGCATTTCCTTAGAGACAAAGAGACTAGATATGGTGCCAAGCAGTTCTGATTTTCTTTCTGTTCCTCCCCAAGGCTGACGCAATCTCACACTTACTAATTACGTGGCTTTTATCACAAGAAAGTACATCTTTTAAGTGAGATTCCATGAGCCAATTAGGCAGATTAGTTTCACAACATGCAAGATGCAGCAGATCTCATTTGTTGACCTTTGGACAGCTGTGCTAATGTCTTTGTCTCTAAATTATCAATGTATTAGCTCAATTACAGCTACTTTAGTTGTTAAAAAATGTTAGGAACCTGATTAGCATTCCCAGTCTGGAATACATGGACTGACTGTCCAGCTCTATCTTCTGTTGCTTAGTTTAGAAAACATAAAAAGGGCAAAGACATAATTAGTGAAGTGGAGTGTCAGCTCAAAGTCCAGGTCTAAATGTTTCTAATTGTGATTGCTTTAGCTGGCTTTATCAACACAAATTTTCTTTGCAAACATTTCATTGTTTATTTAGGATATGGCCATCAACACCATCAGAATATGTATGTGTTTTTCTCTTACTACATAACAGTGATGAACGAATTCTAAATCAATTCTTTTTTAGAAACTTTTGCATTTCTGTGTTTCTACTTTTGATGTTGTATTATGCAGAAAGATATGTACTTTAGTGTGAAATACAGAAGCAAATGCATAGTTGTTACTCCTCAGTAGTCACTGTCTTGAATTTTACATCTGTATATAATGAAGTAAGGAATCTATAGTCATCCTTTTCCCTGCTGAAGTCATGGGCAATTGTAAACTTGCAAGCAAAAGTAGGGCTTCAGTTTAATATTTTAACAGAAATAAGTCACCATACCATATCATAAGATTGGCAAAGACTATGAAAGATAACAAAAAATCTTTCTATAAATATATAAATAATAAAAGGAGGACTAGGGAGGCCTTACAGTCCCTATTGGATGCAAAAGGAACAACAGTGACAGGAGATGAGGAAAAGGCTGAGGTAATTAATGCCTTCTTTGCCTCATTCTCTAATTGTTAAAATAGTTGTTCCCTTTGTGTACAAACCAAGGAGCTAGAGAAGCAAAATGAGGCTCCCATGAGCAGGTGGTCAGAGCCTTGCTTGCCCAACTAGACACCCACAAGTCTATGGGGCCAGACAGGATTCACCCAAGGATATTGAGGGAGCTGGTGGATGTACTGGCCAAACCCCTTTCCATCATCTTCCAACAGTCCTGGAAGACTGGGGAGGTTCCACTGGACTGGAAGCTGATGTTGTGCCCGTCTACAAGAAGGTTAGCAGGGAGGATTCAGGGAGCTACAGGTCTGTCAGTCTGATCTCAGTGCCAGGGAAAGTCATGGAACAGGTGATCTTGAGTGCTATCATGAAGTACATGCAAGAGAACTGGGTGATCAGGCCCAGTCAACATGGGTTCACAAAAGGCAGGTCTTGCCAAGCCAACCTGATCGCCTTCTATGACAAAGTGACTCGGCTGCTGGACGAGGCAAAGACTGTGGATGTGGTCTTTCTGGACTTCAGTAAAGCCTTTGACACAGGTTCTCACAGCTATGAAAACTGCCAGCCTCTGGCCTGAACAGGCGCACACTCTCCTGGGTGGAAAACTGATTGGCTGGCCAGGTCCAGAGAGTGGTAGTAAATGGTGTTAAATCCAGCTGGAGGCCAGTGACAAGTGGGGTTCCCCAGGGCTCAGTGCTGGGTCCAGTCCTGTTCAATGTCTTCATCAATGACCTGGATGAAGGCATTGAGTGCACCATTAGTGAGTTTGCAGATGACACTAAGCTATGTGGAAGTGTGGATCTGCTGGAGGGTAGGGAGGCTCTGCAAAGGGATCTGAACAGGCTGGACCACTGGGCAGAGACCAATGGCATTAACACGGGCAAATGCTGGGTCCTGCACTTGGGACACAACAACCCTATGCAGAGCTACAGACTAGGAGAAGTCTGTCTAGAAAGCTGCCTGGAGGAGAAAGACCTGGGAGTGTTGGTTGACAGCCGACTGAAGCAGTGGGCCCAGGTGGCTAAGAAGGCCAATGGCATCTTGGCTTGTATCAGAAACGGTGTGACCAGCAGGTCCAGGGAGGTTATTCTCCCTCTGTACTCAGCACTGGTGAGGCCGCTCCTTGAACCCTGTGTTCAGTTCTGGGCCCCTCACCGCAGGAAGGATGTTGAGACTCTGGAGTGAGTCCAGAGAAGAGCAATGAGGCTAGTGAAGGGGCTGGAGAACAGGCCTTATGAGAAGCATCTGAGGGAGCTGGGGTTGTTTAGCCTGGAGAAGAGGAGGCTGAGAGGAGACCTCATTACTCTCTACAACTACCTGAAAGGAGGTTGTAGAGAGGAGGAAGTTGGCCTCTTCTCCCAAGTGTCAGGGGACAGGACAAAAGGAAATGGCTTCAAGGTCCACCAAGGGAGATTTAGGCTAGAGATTAGGAGGAATTTTTTCACATAAAGGGTCATTGGGCATTGGAATAGGCTGCCCAGGGAGGTGGTTGACTGACCTTCCCTGGAGTTGTTTAATGCACAGGTGGATGAGGTGCTGAGGGGAATGATTTAGTGTTTGATAGGAATGGTTGTACTTGATGATCCAGTGGGCCTCTTCCAACATGATTATTCTATGATTCTATGATAATTTGCTCTCAGCCACTTGAATATTAATATTGAGTCTAGTTAAATCCAAGAAAAAAATCTAAGGGTTGAAACATGGCTATCTTAAAAGGGTACAGAAGAAATGTGAAGGTTATTACATAATTTTCATCTGCTTGCCACTAATTTTATAGGGAAGGAGATGCCTAGACTGGACTTCTGCTACCAAACTGGTCCTGGTCAAAAAAAAATTTACAAACCTTATCCTAATCAAGTCTTATTCCAGGGATGAATAAAGTTTACAGTAATACTAGATTTTACTGTTTACTAAAAAAGTAGTTTTTACAAGATTTTTTTTTAATAAAGATTTTGTTGATTTTTTGGTTGATGATGAATGAAAACAAGTTTTTGCAGCATTTTTTCCATGAAATTTGATATATGAAGAAAAATTAAATTTTTTAGGGAGAAAAAGAGGGAGGAGGGAGAGGGAGAAGTATAGAAATACAGGAGAGAGGGAGATGCATTTCACAGTCACAGTGTGCAGGAAGAGAGAGACATCACTAAAAATTAATTAATCTCACCTTACCCAGGACAGCAGAAATCTAGAATTAATGATAACAACAAGAAAAGTGAATTTAAATGTCAAATGACTCAGGTAGCAAATACTAGTAGAAAATATATTTGAAATAGCATAGAACTAGTTCATGCATAAATAGTACATGCATAAATAATCATTGGGTTTATTGTGAGTAGGGGTGCAAAATCAGATCTGTGTTGTAGCTAATGCATTTCTAGTGAAAAAGTTGAATTTAATTACTGAGCTCATGGAGATTAAGTGATCCATTTATTTTCTTGGAATGCCTTCTACTCTGACTGAAAAATATTCCTCTATCAAAGTTCATTGGTTCTAGTCTCCACTGTAACTTTCAATCTTCTTATTATTAGTTAAGTGCAAATGTTATATAGGAAAAAAACTCATTTGAGAAAAAGAAATACATTATGTTTGTACTATGTAAAATTTTAGTAATAGTGTTTTTACATCAGAAAGGATCTGGGTTCTCAAAGACTATTATTTAATCAAGTGTTATGGATATATTTTCACATGGATCTATTTTTGCTTAGCAGATGCTTTCACTTTTCTGTATGTATTCAACCGGTTTCATAGTTTAGACATGTGACACATCAAATCCTTTCATTTTCCCACAAGTTATTTATGGTAAATTCACAGCTCCTAGCACCAGGTTTTGAAAGATCTAGGTGATATGTGACTTAAATGGTGAGCTCCTCAAATGATCAAATATCAGGTGACATATCTCTTTTATATGTCAGTCAAATCTCATTTAATCCTGGGAAGATGATCTTATTTTTCAAACTATTTCTTGCATTCTGTCAACAATTTATTTCCCCCCTCACGGAGTTGAATACAAATATCTAGCAGAAATGAGCCAAGAGATTTCATGAAAACTCAAATGCCAATGGGGAGCTAGGAGGTTATTTCTAGAAAAGAATCACGATGGAAATGTTTTCAATAATGACATGAAAATAAAAGAATGAAACCAGGAACATTACTGACTTTGTGCAGGCATTCACTAATGCGATGGGCAGCATACTGGAGTGTCAAGTTAAGAGACACGCTGAAGAGTCAGAAAGCTGTAGATCATGTAAAAACTGAAAATTATCGTATGATTTCAAAAAAAGTTGTTTCAGCACATTGACCTGGCCTTTGATGAGCTTTAATTTTTTTTTTTGAGCAAGTATAATTTGTTTACTTGAGTATTCCTTTTCAAACTGTTTTAAAAGATGCAGAACCCCAAATGGATTTCTTACAGGAAGACTTGAATAACTCTCTAAAGGCTAAAACCTAAATTCTTATTCTCCTCAGCTCAATTCTAAGCTGCAATCTTCAAGTTTCAGAAGTCCACGGATGTCTTTAGTTTCTTTTGTTAAAGTATGGATTTCATGAACAGAGTAGTACGTATACTTTTTGGCTTCATGGGACTTCGATTACCAGAACGTCTCAGGGCCATTCCTTTAATATCCTGAGAAGATTCTTTTGATGACTCAGATCATCAGGACAGATCTCATTAGTGATCAGTGCAAGCAGACTAAGTTTCTGAAACTTTCATGGATGCTCTTTTTTTTAATAATCTGCCTAGCAGAAGAGCTTAAGGAGATGAAACATAAAATAGACAGTTAATTATGAATATAGAGAGACTGCCTGAATTAAATGAGGATTGTTCCCTATGAGCACGAAAGCTTTAAAATTTGAAGCACGAAACATTTTTTTTAATAATTAATGCTTTAAAATTGAAATTAATCAAATGGAAATTCAGCTGAAATTTACCTGGAGAGCTCCACAGGAAGCGTATCCTCAGTACAGCAGATTCCTATGGACCTTTGCACATACATGCTAGAGAAAATGGAAGTGAAGAGATATAAAAGCTGTATTCATTATTGGGATTTTAAATCATTTGATTGGGATGAGGAAATTTTTTTAGTGATGAGTGAAAAATTGTCTGACTTTTTTTTATAATTTTTTTTCATTAAAAGTAAAAGAGACCAAGTAAGTATCTCTAAGAAGTGTCTTCTTTCTGACACAAATACTTTTCTTTCTTTGGTATATAAGGTCTTTTACAAGATGTTGAACATTAAATAAAACGTGCATACAGATTTTATTAAAACAACTTTTACAAATGTATCCGTATTTTTCTATTTATAATATAGCTATATTTGAGTATATATGTCTAGATATGTTCCTCGGGATTAATTTAAAATTGCAGTTCACTATAGTCAGTCAGTTTCTACATTTTAATGGTAGGATTTACCCTATGAAACATACTATTGCTGTTTTCAAAGCTATTCTTGACATCTCCAACTGAGAATCATCATCTCATTTAAAATTGATTGCAATCAAGCACTAAAACTGTTCGACAAAACTGAAGTTTAGGGAGCACCATGAAGACTGTAGCTTTAGTTATAAATCCAGTGTTATGTTTGGATGCATGTCACAACTGGCACCTTCATTTTTCTTCTTTATTAGAACATTAACTGTAGAAGGAGATAAAGTAGTGTCTTAGAGGTTTGCTTGTCCAGCTTTTCTATAACATAACAGAAATTATATTTTAAATAAAATCACCATTCAGAACTACCGCTAAGGGATGAATTTTAGTGGTGAACTTGGCAGTGTTACGTGTACAGTGGGACTCTATGATCTTAAAGGTCTTTTCTAACCTGAATGATTCTGTGATTCTCTGGTTCTGCAATTCTGTCATGTAATGCAAGTGCAGGCAGGAGACTGTGATTTTCATCAGTTCACAAAGAATTTCAGAAACACTGTTGTTAACAGAAGTGAAAGGACTGCTACACTTTGAGATCCATAAATCAGACAATAACTAAAAACCAAACAGAACTGACCACATCCGTTATGGATTGCACTCACTGTTTCCTTCCTCCCTTCTCCTTGTCTTTGTACTGTTGAAATGAAGGCTTTGGAGAACAATTTATTTCCTGATCCTGAGAATACACTATCTTCTTCATTGTAGAATCCCAACAGGCCATTCACGTATGATTGTTTTCTAGCCACATATACAGACATATAAGGGTTGGTAAACCTGAAGCAATCACAGCATGTGACACTAGAAGACCTTCCCATTCTCTCCTCTCACCTTGTAGCCTGACTAATGTAGAGTCCAATGATGATTTGAAGTTCTGTTCATTGGTCCATATGCTGCCTGTAAGGACTCCTCACATACACTTCTTCAAAGCTGCTCACCTTATTTTACAGGAAATGGTTGCTTTCAGGTGGACAGAAACAGTAAAATATTATGTAGCTTAGAAACCTATTTGTTTGGTGACATGAATCATCCAGTCTTAAGGATGGTGGATACAACAGAGATGATGCGGATCATATCCTAGAAGAGATAAGTGATGTACTTCTCCATCTTGAAGCAAATGGCTGTGACTTAGATGTTTCACTGAATCACTGCAACATGACACAACCTCTCATGCAGTAACAGAACCATATTGCAGTAAGATTATTCCCACCTAGCAACAATCGCATATATTTTCAGTTAGGGAGCATTTTGATAGACACAATGGTGCATTTATTACAGGTTATTCTCCCTCTGTACTCAGCACTGGTGAGACCGCTCCTTGAATCCTGTGTTCAGTTCTGGGCCCCTCACCACAAGAAGGATGTTGAGGCTCTGGAGCGAGTCCAGAGAAGAGCAACGAAGCTGGTGAAGGGGTTGGAGAACAGGCCTTATAAGGAACAGCTGAGAGAGCTGGGGTTGTTTAGCCTGGAGAAGAGGAGGCTGAAAGGAGACCTCATTGCTCTCTACAACTACCTGAGGGGAGGTTGTGGAGAGGAGGGTGCTGGTCTTTTCTCCCAAGTGACATGGGACAGGACAAGAGGGAATGACCTCAAGCTCCACCAGGGACGTTCAGGTTTGACATAAGGAAAAAATTCTTTACAGAAAGGGTCATTAGGTACTGGAACAGGTTGCCCAGGGTGGTGGTTACTTGCCTTCCCTGGAGGTGTTTAAGGCACAGGTGCATGAGGTCCTGAGGGGCATGGTTTAGTGTTTGGTAGGAATGGTTGGACTCAATGATCTGATGGGTCTCTTCCAACCTGGTGATTCTATGATTCTATGATTCTATGATTTGGAAAGTCCCCATGAAATGAAAGAGTGAGAGAAGAGCTAGCTGAGCTAGCTAGCTAAGGATCAGCTCCTAGGCTCCACTTACTAAATTTTAGGGTAGGCACTGCTCACATATTACTTGGAAAACAGAGTCCTTTCCCTTTGTTGCATCCTGTCTCCAGAGTGGGAACTGTGAAAGAGAAAGGATGTAGTGGTAAAAGAACACATTATACCAGTTTAGCAGCATATGACCTTCTCTTCAACCACTGATGACAAAAAGGAACCATCTATGTTTCAACACAGCACCTAGGAATCTTAAAGGTAGGAGGCTGTATGGACTTCCCGTTGGCTCCACTTCTTCTGCGGGTCCACAGAGCAGTGAAATGTTAACCAATTAATACAATGTAGGGGTAACCAGCTGGACTTACAGATGCTTGTTTTAGTAGTAAAAAAAAGGTGATATGGTGACTCTGAGCGAGATGACTTTTCATACAGATTTGGTACTGTTCCTGAAATGCTGATGCTTGATTTGTACTTCTAGTTTTGCAGAGCTTTATACATTCTGTAACATTTAATCCAGTGTTACAAATGTCCCCATCTATTATTTCCTATGATAATAAGACCTACTTAGAAATAAGGAGGGGTGTAGAGAAACAGTTGCATTTTATTCAAACTATAACTTTGAGTTTTGCTGAATTATGAAGTTATTTCTAGGTCAGAGGTGTCAGAAAGTGAGTGGTTGTGTAGTACTCTTTCTTCAGGGATGCCAGCAATCTCATGCTGAGAACTTAATGCCTGAAATTCTGTAACAGGGGAAGTGGTTCTACAGTTGCTACAAAGGTGACAAGTGAAACAGCATGTGTTCTGAGAACATAAAAATATTTGTAATCACTGATAATACACCTTTAATTCAGAGCTTTCACCTTTCTTTGCAAAGGTCCCTATACACAATTTCTTATATGCTTAGAAATGTAGGAAAACAGAAGAAAAAATAAGGCTGAAAACTCCTGATGTGGTACTTCTGAATCTTCTTATATTTAAAGGTGTTTTTTTTTTTAGTTCCTTCCACACACCCAAAGATACCTCCAGCATGGAAAGTCTCTTAAAGACAAGGATCCTAAATTGAAAAAAAATCTATTCATAACGTTTTTTCATCTGCCCCATGCAAGCATCTTAAGTTTGGGTTTTTTTGGGCAAAATGCATTAGAAAGAGAAATCTCCAAATAAAAACTTCACAGTTTCCCTCAGGATTACAGTGAAGCTTATAAATACCAGAGAAAGAATCACATGAACACTTCAGCCTAGTGTTTTGTGGTCATCCCTTGGTGTGGTTTGGGGCAGAGTGAGGAATAATCTGGGCTGTGCTCAAAACAAGATACTTCTTGTAGTCAAGTTAGATGAGTCCCTGAACTGAACACCCTGCAGTCCTAAAGCAAGGCATTGCTTAGTTCTCGTGTGTTGTGGATGCGTAGTTGTAAGATGGCAAATGTGCAAAAAGTGTGAGGAACACCGTTTCCACCCTAAGCTCTACAGTCTGCTGCCTGGTTGGCCATTGGAGGAGGGTGAGACTAAGGTTATCATGGAGGACCCTTAGTGACTGCTGCTTTGACAAACAGAAAACACATTGTTGAATCTGATGGCATAAATGTGGGAATGTGTTATTAACTGATACACAAAATGGAGCTGTAAGTGGTTCCAGGGTGCTTCACACTTGTTGATATCTTATACCAACTGTAGAACTTAAATCATTCCTCCAGCTGCAGACTCCAGTTACTCTTGAATTCTTGAGGGCAATTAAATAGGTCACACTTTTGAGCCCTTCAGAATATATACCCAAGGCTATACATTTTACATATATATATGTCAGATCGCCTGCCACCCTCTTCCAGCTGCACTGAATCTCCAGGTTGCTGCTGCTATTATTAAGGCAGAGATTAAGGATGAGTTTTTAATATCTTGTCACTTGATTAATATTAAGACAAAATCTGGCTTTAATAAACCTGACTGGAACCCAGAATTAAGACCATTCAGTGACATTGTTACTCCTGAGACAAATATTGGTAGAAAGATTAATTCTTATGGAAAATAATTGCTACCTGGGGGCATTGTTTCCCATTTTCCATTACTTTTTGTATCTAGACCAAACTTCCATGCCTCTGGGTTTAAGGATGAGAAGACAAATATCTAGTTCTCTGAGGCAGTCATTTTCAATCAGGTCAAGACTGTATCTCTGATAAAACAAATCTAGTGTCCATGTAAACACAAAGCAGCTGACTGTAATTTTATTAATACCTAACAATAAACCCTTTTATTTGCAGTGGACATCAGCAGAGTAAGAAAAAAGAGGAGATAACCAATGCCTATCTACTTTATTTCAGTCCTTCAGAATCTATGGATACTGCATCTTTTCAAACCAATGCATTTCCCATAATATTCCCCAAATACAATCCTGTCATGCAGGTATCAGCAATTTCTTTTACTGTTGTTCCTTCACTTAGCATAAAATATTTGCTGTTGGAAGACGTGTAGTACAGGTGCTAGAGCGTCACCATGAAAGATGGGACAAAAGATTGTCAGTCTATGTGGGTGTAAAAATTACCAGCAGGACAGCCAACTCACTCCTGAATCCCAGCAGCTGCAGAAGAGGAAAGCATGTATTCATCACATCAGGTAGAAGAAAAAACTGAATCTGTCTGTCTGATGAATTATTTGATCATTGCTGAATCCTGTTGTTTCATAAATAGTATCCAACTCTCCCTTTATTTCCATTTAGAAGGTCCAAATGGAATCAAAAAGTTTCATTTTGTAATTAAGGCAAAGAAACACTTCTGTGATAGGAAAAAAATCCCTGCAGTTCAACCTCAACCATTTTTCCACAATTATTTGGTTCAATGATTCAGCTGAATAATTACACTGCCAAACTGCTACTCATCTATCATTCAGGTCAAACTGGAATTGCAGCTATTAATCAAAGTGTATTATGATGGTTGGAAAAATGAGCCACTGTTCATCCAAAATAAACTCTTTTCAGTGAAAACTGATACATGTGTGATACTTCAGAAAGAAAAACCTGCATTTCTTTTGATACCTAGCTACACTTCTAGGGTTCTAGAGAACCATTATTTCTTTTGTGGAAAATACAAGTGCATACCAGTTATGGGTATCTGAACTGGATTATGTAACATTTTTTATTATGTAACATTTTCTATTGGTATTCAGTTTAAACTTAGTTTAACAGAAACTTTTGAGAGTTTTAAGATGTTTGAATAACACGTTTTCCTAAACGATTCACATTGCTTTTGTGCTCAGAATTCTAAGGCCATCTAAAGAATTTTATTAAATGCTTCTGGTTTTTGTAGATCTTCATAAACTCTGATGAGGACAATAAAACCAAACCAGATTTGCTGATGTACTTTTGTCTGTCTTAAATTACGAAATAAGAAAAGTGGCATCAGCAACAATTCCATTCTGATTTCGCAGACATAGAAGGTTTCAGGTAGATTGTGCACACTCCCAGCTTCTGAAAAAATATATGAAAGGGAAGTAAGAAAGGGAACAGCCATAACACTTGCCTGTATACAGCTGGTACAGAAGGCATCCAAACTCTTCTGTTGTCACAGTAAAATCATAACAGTTGAACAGAGAAAATATATAGTGCTGGATTAAATACAGTTACAGATGTTCAGGGAGGGGATATAATTGAATTCATAAAAAATAGACATATCAAAAGAAAGAAAATTCATAGCTTTTGTTACAAAAGAAAACCATGCATAGATACTATCACTTGAAGGCACTCGAATTAAAATTGATAATTTCCAGATGTTAGCATCTAATTCCCTCTTTAGTTGAAAAATATGTGCAAGATTTTAGGATGATATTTACAAGTTCTGAACAGTGTCTCTTCTAGTCATGCATTTTGATGCGGTTTATTTTTTTATGGAGACTTGTAAATTTCTGAGAAATTTCTCAGGGATGCTTTTTATCACAATACATCTGAGATTTTTTTGCTTTTCCCAATGGTTGGGAAAAAACCCTTTTTTTCTCATTTCTTTTTTACTTACTGTTATTGTTCATGTGTAATTTTTTTACAAAAAGTAGATCCATATCTAGCAGCTAAAATATATTAGCTTACTTGATGGTTAATTTTTCAGTATGGTTAGTATTAATGAATTAGATGAGAGAGAAAAGTAGAAGAGAACATGAAAGAGGAAAAAAGACTTAATTACCTTCCAGACCCATTAACTCTGAATTCTGACAAAATACTAAACTGAAAATCAGTTAAGATGAATACCAGACATACTAGTTTGAAATATTGATTTGAGGTAATTTGCAAATAATTCCTGAAATCTGCAATACTAAAACATTAAATGGAATTGAAGAAAGTACAGTTCCATATGTTTTAAGATCCATCTGTGCTAATGGACAAAAAGTAGGTTAATGGTCTTTAAAATATCATTCTTCCTGACTGTTTCTCATCCAAATTATCTTTTTTTGTACCTGTCAAGGAAAACAATAGAACTGTGGATTCACTCAGGAGTTCCTTTGCACAGGAAAGACTACAAGTCTGAAAGTTCATGCAAGTGGAAGAAACTACAGAATCACTTCTTTACATCTCAAAACCCATCATTACATTATACAACAGGAACCTGTAGGAAGTTTCTATGTGAAAAAAAAATTTCAAAGAGGTAGAAATAGTTTAACCAAATAATTATTACCTCATGGGACACAAGAGTTTAGACTTACCAGACACTGGAAATTAGAAGTCACTTGATAAATACTGAACTACTTATTTAACTGGTTAATGTCAGTCATGAATTATGTATCTTATGTTAATGCACTATAAATACCATTTTTTTCCCCTTTGGCTGATGATTCTGATTTTATATTCACATGATAAACTTGGTATCTCTGATCTCTAGAGGAATGTCTTAATTCAAGAATATGAACTGTAGCACAATGTGCTATGGCAAATGAATACATACCAGGACACATGAAGAAGATGCATAAGGAAAACTACATATTCACATTCATATTATTAGGGATATAATTATATGCATTATAGTACATTCATGCAATGTATTAGGAACTTTATTGAATGGTAATGCTTTTAAGTCTTAATCAGAAAAATAAAATTACGGAAGCAACTGCTGCTGAACTGCAGTGATAAATGTGTTCTACTAACTTGATTTGGAATAACGAGTAGAGTTAAACAGTACTAGAACAAAATACCGTTCGTGGGAAAACAAAGTATCAGCTGAACTTAGAGGCAAACTACAGATTGAGGTCTCCAGCTGTCTTGCCACTGAACTATCAAAATATGAAATCTCAGGAACCAATATGATATCTCTGATTTCACTGTCCATCAATGAGCAATGCATTTTAGTCATGCAATCAAATTCAGCAAGGCAACATACCTTTAGGCATGCAAGTGATATGGACAATGTTTTGAATGAGGTTATGTATCATATCTGGTTCATTGTGCCAAAGGGATAATTTTACCACTATGCATTTTTAACTTTATTTTTATGGTGCCTGAAAATGAATTATTTCTGAATATTACAAATCCTCAAATACGCTAATTTTACAAAGGGGTAGATTCTAAACAAAATCCATATATACTCTGGCAGTTGAATCAACACTTCTATATCAAAAAGATGATGGATAACATTCTTTGAAAATAGATTTTACAGTTATTACAAATCTAAAAATAAAAACCATTTGTTTTCATAGATAAAGTTATTTCTTATTCGATAATTTTTCTTTTACATTCCTAGTAGCTTATTGTGCTTCTATGTAAAGGTGTGTAGGCAGCATGGAAAGGACGTCACTATAATATCTCCTTAATAGCTCTAGTTTCAAAAATCCAATCGGATTCTATAAACACCAATTTAACTGGGGCAAGCAATTATAACCTTAAGTCAATTGAAAAATACATAGCGTCTGGGAATGCTTAGCAAGATGAGAAGAAATAAAGTTAACTTAATCCACTATTTTTAACCATATGGATAAATGAATATTAGTGATAAAAGAATGATATTGCATATGGAATACTGAAAAATATCTCAGTCAGAGTGACAGGGAAAAATCCTGGGTTTTGAGAAGATATCTGAGTAATGTATGAGATTAAATCATAATTACGATAGAATAAGGAATAGGAAGATGCTGGTAGCACATTCTCTTGTCCTACACAGGAATTCTTCCAGTTCTGTTTCTGTATGCAAGGAGAAGTCATTCTGAGATCTTAGCTACATGTGAATAGTGAACCAACTAATATATCTACGAATATTTGCCTACTTTGAAAGATGAAATAACTTACTATTAAAGAGTCTAAAAAACCAGCATTTACATCCTTTCAGAAACTTTACATGGAAATTTTATTTTCATTTTTCATTTTTTGACCAATTGTTTATCATACACCTTTTTTCATTGTAATTTTCCATAAATATATATGGACAAACTTGACAAATTAGACACTAGTAAAAGCCTGGAATAGAAGTTAATGAGCAATTATGCATTTAAATACAATGTAATGCAGTGCATAAGTGTTTTACAGGGTTAATACACATTATAAACAAATAATTTTTGTCAGGTCAAAACCACAATTTGGCATCTAGAAAGAGAATGTTATCATTCACCTAGATCTCTTTGGAAAATAAACAGCACCTCTAGCTGATAAATGATTGTCAAAAAAATATCTAGCCAATACATTCAAGTAAAAACGGTACAGTATTGCAAAATACAAAAAGGAAGAAAAAAATTGTTAGTCAGCAACAATGGCTACTGCACATTCATTTATTGCATAGCAATACCGATTTCTGTTGGTAGACTGCAGATATGGTGACATGTCCAAGGAGACAAGTGGAAAATGCACCTACGACACACTTCAGGAAGGGTATTCATGTAAGTGCTTTATGTACCACTCGAAAAAAAATATCTCAGTAACTTTAACGTAAAACTCTTAAAGAGTCAGAGACAAATGTTGACTTTTCACTGGCTTGCCTATTTGCAGGCAAAATGAATAACCGAGAACCTGGAAAAGCTATGAAAAGTTGTCTGTTCAGAGTTACCAAAATAATACAGAGAGTTCACATAATAATTTAACGGGAATATTGTTCACAGGGTCTTGAGTATCCTCATTCTCCATACTTTTTACACGAATATCATACCCCTCAATACCACTTATGATCTTGTCATATACACATATTTCATTAGATGAAAACCCAATCTACATGTTGCAGTCTGTTCAGAGATCATCTGCTTAACACTTCCACAGCAAAAACACTGGACCAACCCCTCCATCAACAATGCAGGTTATACAGTCTAAACTCAATGAATATTCTCAGCAATCTTAGGCCATTTTGAACTGAATAATGATTGAAATACCAGTGTTATGTAATATTGCTGTTTTCTAAATTAATTTCTACTACAAATAAAACCAGCAGAAACAGAAAAATAATAAAATATACTCTTGTAGAAAATTTTTAATTTTTGTCATTTGCTGAAGTCATTTATCTGCTTACAAATATGCTTCATTTATCAGGCACAGTATGCAACTTACTCTAAGACATTATATATATTTTATATATACATAAATATATATAATATATATAAATTATAGTTTTATATATAAGGGAATACATATATGCACATATACACACATATGCATGTATATTCCCTTATATATAAATATAAATATACATTCCCAAAAAGACATAAACCATTTTCCCTGGAAAGAACAAAAATGAAGATTATAAACTGCTGAAGGAAGGCTTGAAAGGAAACAGGTAATTTCCTTTGAGGTTAAACAGATTTGTTCAGGTTTTTATTTCAATATATCCTCTACTTATTATAATCTACATTCAGAGTTTATGTTTGACTTTTTTATTTACATAGGCTATTAAAACAATACATATTGTGCGTTAATGTATGGACTGATTCATTAGGAATACAATACAGGCATAGCTAAATTTGCCAGCTGCAACAAATCCTACATTTGCTGTGTTACATCTGATGCTCCTGAGATTTGATATGGAGAAAATAAGGCTCAAGCCTCCACTGAAGTCTAATCACCTCCACTGTTTGATAAAGCTTTTTAACTTTGAAAGAGTTTGGTTTTTTTTTTTTTTTTTTTTTATGTTGGCTTCAGTGGACTTTGTGCTAGGTCCTAGAAGGCAAGAATGGTTTGATGACTAAAAAGAGTATCTTTGAATAAACAATCTTCCCTGGTTTTGCAAAGAGCATACAAAGAACAATTATTATTTCCAACATTTTGTGACTATCTCCCTCAACTGCCCAACAAAATTCTACGCAAGCTAAAAATATGCATTATTTCTATGGTAAAGTTTTTTTCCCCCAGGGATGCAAAACACAAAGTATTCTTTGATTTTTTAAAAGAATTTGCATGTATTAACTATATGATATTTCCATTAATTTACTTCCACTAATTTGGAAAAAAAAACCCAACCCAAAACCAAAACAAAAAAAAAAAAAAAGAGGAAGGCCAGCATCTCTCAGAAAGGACAGTAGAGTCTGGATATTTAAATGACACGTTGAGTTTTCATGCCAGTTCTGTGATATAAAAACTACACCGGTATGCGTTAAATTTTTATGTGTAATAAAACTATGCCAATTGAAAGAATTTGATCATATATATGCGTTACTGTAAAAAAAGAACTATAAGTAGATTCAAATATTTGGGAGACTTTCTAATAGTCTGTACAGATTTTATCATTATGCTCTTCTAGAGTCATGCAAGTCTCCAAACTTCAGTTGAGAGGTAGATGATGAGAAAAATTTGAACTGCAAAACAACATGTAAATTATGTTGAAATTACACAGCAATGCTTATCCCAATTGTGATCAAAAAGGTGATGACACATGCACTTTCTACATATATATGCACAAATATCAGAAAAACACCAACGCCAAAAAAAATCTAGAGAACCTTGCTGAAACTGATGTCACCTCAGAAAACAATTACTTATAAGTTCCCCTCTCTGTGAGTAGAAAAATAGTCATTTATAGAGAAACTAATAACAGTTGCCTTGACTCAATTTCACTGTACGCAAAAATTGTCAGTATCAGTTACAGCATGTTTGATGATTGAAGTGGTCTCTGGTTTTGCTTAGTGAAATTTAAATAAATCTGGTTCTATGTAGTATCTGTGGTTTATTATGTATCTGAATAACACCTCCCCATTAATACTCACAACCATCCAGAACTAAAATTAACAACTGAAAATGTTGGCTAGGCATTTGAGGAAACTCTTTGTGCTCCATCAAAATGGGAAAGGAGGTGAGAGGGTGGGGAAGCTTCAAAAGCAAGAAGAGTAGTCTGGAAGGAATAATTATGTACACACGGCCGAATCTTTTTTTAAGCACATGGGATGCTGATATGTAAAAACACCATTACAGTTCACATGAATTTTGAATCACGATGTCAGCGAAATTGCAACCATTCACTTCAGCAGTGAGTAAAGTTGAACTTCCTCTCATAAGGACGGCAACATTAAAAAACCCCAAATCATAACTTATTTGAAGATAAAACTTTCCTTAACTCTGTCAAAACAATTAACAAATTACACTCCTAAAACAAAAGGATTACAGTCTGACTACTTCTGCTACAGGATTCCATATAAAAAGTTGCTTTTTTGACTTAATGGAAATACAGAACTGACAACATATGCAATCATAATTCAATGGTAAGTGGGAGAAATGAACTTTTGATTTGTTCTCAAAAAGTACTGAGAATTATTGGTTAGAAGTCTTTCTCTGGAGCTGGAAAGGGCAATACAGAAGAACCTTCCAACTATTAGATGGTATGATGACAAAAAATCCCCTAAATCTGCTTGAAATTTAACCTTGATGTTAAATAGGAAAAATATTACCGATGTTATCACATTTCCTAATTGTTCACATTTTTGGTATTTTTCTTCTTGACTGATGAAATATGAGCAAGATGATAATTAGGGTCAGTGATAATCTGGCAAAGAAATGAAGAAGATGAAGTATACACGAGTATACATGAGATTAAGAGAAATAAAGGTTTTGCTAGTACTAGCTGACAGAGATTTCAGACTCCATAGAGGATAACAGATGCATCTAGTATGTGATGAAGTTTAAGAGCATATTTCTTAATTGTAGACCAGGGGCACCTCTTAATTCTAATCCTGCCATGGTACAGACGAGGGACACAGTAATTAAGAAAAGCCAGGAAGATTTAAGCAGAAAGTGTACTCATACACTCTGGTCTTCTCCCGGAAGAAGAAATGTAATGATGAAATTATTTGCAGTACAAATTACAGCTCAGTGCAAAGAAGAGTGACATTAAGGGATTTGAAAGCAAGTTATACTCATTTTGCCACTTTGCTGGCCAGTATAGAATTAATTCAAGGCAATTTATTATTACTTTTAGGAATAAGAGCTACATAAACAAGGCAATTGCCCCTTTAGGAACTGTTATTTGGAAGACACAGGTTTTTTTTTAATTCCAGGCAATTTTTGCATAGATACGGTTTTAATTTTCTTCATTAATCTCTGGAATTTGACTTCCTTAATATTCAGTAATATCATGAGTATTCTGATTTTTATTTTTATTTTTTGTTGCTAGTATTATCAGGAAAAGTAATGAAAGAGGTGTAAGGAAATGTTTCATTTGAATCAGTTCATATTGTTCCAGCTGCCTGCTGGCAGCTGTGTGGGATTACAAATTACATATTGGTGAGTGGTGGTTAAGCAGCTTTTTCTATTATTTTATAACATAATTGACAAGAGATGAAAGCGTAGTAGACCTGCAGAGGGTTGTAATTATATAAATTTTTATTTCCTCTGAGATAGTAGCATAGTTTTTGTTACTGGTGGTCAGATGTGTCTATAGCTCAAGGAACCTTGTTTTTCCCTTGATTCCTATGCCATGTTGTATAATATTCTGTGATCCTGCATAGAACATGTAAGTTACCTTCATGCTTCTGGGACCCTTTCTGTATCTTTCTCGAGTCCCTTATTTACTCAACAGCAACTTTTGACAGATTTAAGTCAAAACTTGGCACTTGTCTTCTACCCTATATTCTTAATCATGCTGGTTTTTGCAAAGAGATAATAAGCACCTAGAATTTTGCCTCAGTCGTTTTGATTCAGCCTCTATAATTCATCTCTTTTCAAATAATCTCTGCCTTTCTACCACTTGCTGTCAAGAGCAGAGTGATGTTCCTGATGACTACTCTTCAGCTAAAATTTCAGTTCATCTTTTAAAATCCAGTATTTATAACTGATATTCTTGACTATATGAAAGCTCTGTGTGTGTGAAACTCCCCATCACTTTTTGGACTGGGGCACATAGGGCTTTCACAGATCCTGGAATTCACCCTGTATGTTTGTATAGCAAAAACCAGAGAAATTATTTTACCTAATGGGGTGCCGGTAGGGTTGTGATTCTGAAGGAGGCGCTCTGTATTTATTTCTTCTCCGAAGCTGGGGGCTGAGACAGTAACTGTAACTTTACTGGGGCTAAGTAATTCTCCTTTACAGAGTTCACCGCTCAGATTTGAGCATGAAACCCATATTTTCTCCCAAAACTCTGAAATGCACATATTTTGTTGCTGATATGCCTATAACATTACAGGAGTTTTAGGTGTTTGGTTTTCCTGTATATAATTAGGCAAAAAGTAGGTATTAATTTCTGTAAAATGCTGTCATGGATTCATGATTCTCCCCCAAAACTCTGCTGCCATAATGAAAAAATTCTGCATTACTGTGGAAGTTCATGGCATAGAAGATGATAATCCAGCAAAACAGAACCAAGCACTACCAACATTTTTAAGATAATGAAAATAATAATATTATACATTACTGTTCAGGAATGGCTTTCTTGAAAACATTCACATATCTCCTAGATTTTACCATTATCTTTTTTCCTTTTGTTACTGGCACTTAAAAATGTGCTTTACACAGCTAGCTGTCTGTCCAATATATTTTCAACGTTAAGATTTGAACAAGGGATAAAATTAATTATATTCTTTTCCCTAAATTGAATGTATATGCATCCTGAATAAACAGTGCATAAATGTTTTATGAATCAGACCCATCGTTTTCACAATTTCTGAGGCATTCACAGACATCTCTCCAAAACGAATAGCACCTTTCCTCATCTACACATAGAACAGAAAAATTTTCACTTATTAACTTCAGAAGCTTGCACTTTTTGCTTTCAAGTGCAATGCTGAACAGTAAGTTGTAAAGTAAAATTGTAGACTTATGGGGTTCATTTCCCAAAGGAAGAGAAACAATTGTGTACATTTTAATCTATATGAGTGTCTGCATGAAACTGTAGACGTAAGACCAAATATCCTGCAGAAAAATAATGCATTAATACAAAGCTTTCAAACCGGCACTGTCAATGTGCCTTGCAGCATTTTTGCTCGAACTGGCGTTATAAAAAACAAGTAGCTTTACACTAAGTACTTGGGAAAGGGAAGTGAGAACTGGTATGAAGTTACTGGTCTGCAAAGACCTGAAGTTAGACCTTTAACTCTCCACTAAGCAGACTGTTACCATTAAACAACTAATGAATTGCTAGTAACCCAAGCATCTACTTTGAAGTCACTGTGTGGAACTTATTCAGGCTACAAAAGCCAAGGGTAAGTATCCTCTTAACATCAGCGGATTCTGAATTTAGACCCTTTAGAAGGCTTCACCGTCTGACCCAGTTCCTTCAGCCACACAGGAACACAAACCGGAACAAACTAATTGCCACTCTAGTTAGCAATGTAAATCTTGATTTTAAATTCGTTCACGAACAGGCAGATTTTAGTTTAGTTTGAGTCAGTGAGGTCTGAATGCACTTTATGTTCAAATGTATATGTTGAAATACAATGCAGTCAGCTATCGCAGGAGGAAACAACTTCTGGAATATATTGCAATTCATCTGTTCATTGCATTTTAGAGATGGTGCCCACCAACTGTTATCCAGCTTTAATTTTTACATCCATAATATAATTGTTTATACAGACATAATGAATCTTTTTGATCTGGTGGGCATACAAAAAGTTTCAGCGTGCTTCACTCAGGTGCTCTGTCTCTTTTGAAATAAATCTTTGAGCTTATATTCTTTTTAATATTAGTGGTAAGTACAGTTTGGGTAGATTACTTCAGTAGACTAACAATAGCCTAAAGATGAACACAAAGTATCTTCCCAAGCAAAAGTAAGAGATACTTTTGCATTAGGTATACTTTTGAAACAGAACTATATGTCACCGGAAGGCTTTATTGTCTGATTTACTCTTGATTATCCAGAGTCATAATTTGATGGGCTTTTTTTCACAGAGTCACTACCTCTGTAATCTCAATTTTTAATCACTGAAATAAATAAAGTGTAGACAGTAATTTAATTTAGAGTCTTGCCATGGGGCAAAAAAAATCTGTTCCCATCTAATATTGTGACTGATCATTATTACCACAAAACCTGGCCTGTGTCTTGGAGACATTTTTCTAATGAAAGTCATAAATGTTGTCTTAATCTGTATTGCAGATTAAATATTGGTTTCTCTTTCTGAAGGATCTTCAAATGCTTTATCATCTCTGTTGGCAGCATCTTCATTCTCATTGTTTGTTAATGGCTCTGCCTCCTTCAAGTCAGTGTTCTTTTGTGCTTTCTGCTTCTCATCTTCTAACTTCTTTTCTTTTGCCAGAAGCCTGTAGTTAATGGCATTGCCAATGAACAACCAGATACTGGCCACAATCACAATCACACCGCAGACAAAATACATGTACTGATATTCACCAGTAACGTCCACTAACCAACCTGAAATACAAAGACAAGAAGAGAGAAATAGATTCTTAAGAACTGAATACCTAATACATTCCAGAAATTTTCACAGGAGAAATATCTAAATATTGCCTGGTTTTGAAGTTGGAGCAGAAAAGCATTTTCAGCATGTCTGAATTGTTTAACATATGTAGTGGAACTCCAACAAAACCAGTACTAGTCAAGCTGGCAATTGTCGTTGGAATCACTGCTGATAAAATATTGAAGCACTAAGTAAAGCGTAATGAATAATGACAGACAGTTTTTTACTTTTAATTTTCATTCTTCTATTGTTTTATTTTATTCAACGTCTAATTTTATTTCCTATTGTTGTGGAGTGACTGTCTGACACTCATGGAGGCTGCACACAGACAATAGGATGAAGACGCGTGTGCCTTTTTAGGTTACTGTCACTGCGCATCAGCGGCATGCTTTTAATTTTTACTTTGCTTTTACTGATAAGAGAGATAGAAAGGCTTGTCCCTTCAAGTGTCACACTCAGTTGCTGCCTGTATCTAAAAATTACATCCACACCTCTGACATTAATTTGGTTGTGACAAGTAAAGTAGAATATAACTGTTCTTCCACTTTATGAGCCATTCTTCCTAAATTTTCCCAACTCCCAAATCAACATTTGTATTACTCAAATATTTAGTTCTGAAAGCTGCTACACTGCCATTGAAATTCACGGGGTAACCTGCACACTTCAGTGTAGTAAGTATTTAGATGCTTTTACAGGGTAGAAGCCATAATGCCAGTCTATTCACCTGATACACATTTACAAGCCACCATATCACTTTAGTCTTTTCTTTATTTCACAAGCCTAGTATTAGGAAAAACTCAAACAGCATTGCTAGAGCATAATTCACCTATTAGTGTAAATAGTACAATTTACTGTTTTTATTGGATGAGCACCCTCCTACAACTGATGTCTAAAAATAAAACTCTGCATGAACATTTCTTCAGCATAAAACTTTAAAGGGTATGAACTAGTCAAAATAAGAATTTAGCTTTTCAGCGTGTTCATGTCCTTTGTTGTCTCTATTTAACAAGATAAATCAATTATTCATATGGTTATAGTTCAAATACATGCTTTTCAAAACTCCCGCAAAGCTAATATACTGAAATATAAACAGTTGCATGTGCTATTTCTCCATAAATATTAGATTTAATATCGTTAAAGCTAATATCAATTTCAGAACCTGACTGAAAAGGCTGGACTGCAGCAGTCATAGGCTCAGTCCCCCCACTAGGTGGCATAGGAAGAGTCTGTGTGAGAATATATTTTGCCCTACCACTACCAAAATGAGTTTGTGTGTTAAAAGCTGAGGGAAATACAGACTATCCCATGGACCATTAAACATTTACTTGTACAAATATTATTCTACTGAAGTGAGTGGAATTGTTTTGGCATATTTAAAATTTCACTCAACAGTGCTATTTTCATACAAGTAGCATTATAGATGGTTTTAGGCACATATAATCTTGCTGACTTTTGTAGCTCTGTTTATGTGAGTATAGTGTATATTCACAAGGCTGGTCGTCTTGGTATCTCTATAGTTTCATACTGTTGGGCTTACACTGCAACACACATACATTTAAAGGATAGTTTTCAATAACATTTGAGCATTTTTTTCTCTTATATCACCAGAAACCTCAAGATTATAAAGCACAGTAAAAGCATTGCTAAATACTGACTAAAAAGCTAGCAATCAGAAATAGGTTTCTTTATCATTTTTAGTGCTGGAACCCCCAAAGTGACAAATATAGTCACAGCTATACATCTTTAAACTCCCTTTACACTCAAAAGACAGAAGTTGGTGACATTAACATCTTTTAGTCAGTGAAGGATGATTCACACTTTAAATTACTTTACACACATCTCTTTGCTATAGAAACAGGCTAAAGGGCTGGCTGACAATGAGGCTGCAGTGTGAAATCATGCCAGGGTGCGATGCTCCAGAGCACTGCTCTGGAATCCCACCAGGCATAAGCCCTGCCAAGGCTGCTGACCATGCCCTTGTCCTGTCTGGCACCTCCCTACTGGTTTCTTCTCTCTAGAAATGCCATTCCTCTCTGTTTAGGCAAACTGAAGTTGTTATCTAAAATTTATATGGATGTTCCTTTAGATGCACTTAGGTTATAGAAACTTTAAGTCACCGAGAGATATTTACAAAAACTGACCAGTGGATCCAATTGATTGAAGAAAGAATTCTACTGGGAAAAAGCAAGGTGGAGCTGAATACATGTAAATCAAGGCTGCGAAGTTAGCACTCCATGCTATCAGGAAAACATAGATTTATCATGTGGATTTATGGGCCAGTAGACATATGCTCTTTATCTACTGCACATGCACACAATGTATGCCTTTAGATTCTCAAGTGTATGTGCAGCTGAAAAGTGCAAAGATAATAGATGCAGTTCACTGATGCCACATTACAGTCCTAGCCACATATCATACATTATATAACATTAAGAATAATGTTTATATTAATCCAATACTAAATTGCAAAATTATTCTGTAATGTCTGAAGAAAAATGGAATAAAATAGATTCTTACCTCCTAGAGGAGGGCCTATGAGCACAGGGCAACACTCCACAATGGTGACAAGTCCAACCGCACTAGAAAATCTGGTAGCCCCAACAAGGTCCATCAATGTCTCAAAAAGAACGCTGCTAACCATTCCAAATGCAAACCCAAAAAATACAGCATATATCACCAGGCCTGTGTAATTTGTTGCCAGAGGGCATAAGATGTGACAGACACCATTGTAGAAGACAGCAAAACTAAAAAAGTACTGAATCTTTGGCCGGATAAACTTGGAGTTTGCTACAAGTCCCATTGAAGGCCTAGCAAACATGTCTACAAAGGCTAAGATAGATAGCAAAAAAGCAGCAGAATATTCATCAATTCCCTTGTGCTTGGCATAAGGAGCCAAGAATACTATCGGAGCGAAGAAACCAATAAACATGATGACATTTCCTGACAAATAGATCAGAAACCCTCTGTGTTTGAAGAGGGACAGATCTAAATAATTATTTATAGTTTGCCAAAAAGACTTCTTGTTGTTTTTGTGCAAGGTAGAATCTCCTGTTCCTTTTTCAGCATCTTTTTTCACAGGAGGGACTGTTCTCGGTCCAACAGGTCTCATAAGTGACCCAGCCACACAGCAGTTCAAAAGAAGTCCTCCCAGAATGAGAAAGCTTCCTTTCCAGCCAAAGGCATTAAAAAGGAATTGATTGAGAGGTGCCAATGTGCTCAGAAAAACTGGACTTCCAGCCATGGCCAATCCATTAGCAATGGGACGCTTCTTATAGAAATACTTCCCAATCATGGTCAAGGCAGGCTGTAGGTTGAATGCTAACCCCAGACCTAAACAAACATAAAAGACAGCATTATTGAAGATCATGCACGAAAAAACCATATCACAGATCTTTCAAGTTATTTTTAAAATGATCGATATCTTAATCCAGTGATTCCCAATGGAGACAGAAACCACCCAGCTTCAGAGAACAAAATACAGCTTCATTGCTGTCCCCCTGTGTTCATGCCAAGACTGTCATGGTGGCATACGGCCATTTCCCCTGTAGCCATGCAATAAAAGCCAAAACGCCTTGTTGTGTTTCAGCAATGACAGAGATGGGGGAATCACAGAATGATGGTATCATCACTTCGATTCACCAGTTTTATATTTAGCAAGCTATAATGCAATTCTCCTTTGGCTCATTTCACAAAAGTTATTAAATGTCACCTCAGTTACAATGAATGAAAGGTGTATTTAAATGCATTCTTTATTTCCAATCCTATTTAAAATCAAACTTGTGTACAAAAGTGGAGTTTAAAACGGCTGCTTATTTTGGAGCACATTCAGCTCCACTTCCTTAGGCATGGAAGTCACTGTGAAAGGTGAAAGTGTTCTGGAGACATGCATGGGAACAGACCACTCATACACACCAGCTGAGTGTATAAACCAAACCTCTAGGTCCTTTCTTTGTATTAACACATCTAGGCAAGAAGGTGTAAGTAGCTATGTATATCATGAATGCCACAGAAGAGAAGTTTTCTTCTCTGACAGGTCCACTCCTGGATACTGACATTACTCTTCTAGTGAGCCCCAAGTTTAGAATGTAAAAAATTAAAGCATCAAGAAATAATCACCAAAAAAAGAGAAACTCTGTTAGTCCCAACTTAGAGATGAACTTGAATGTACAAACAACTGGTTTTATGATCACTTTAGTTCATTGTCTTAGGCAATACCCAGACCTTTGATGATACTTGAGTACTTTGGGGGGGGGAACTGACCCTGGGGGATTTTAAACAGAAAGCTATTGAACTGAAAGTTGTCATATCTGTGAGAGTACATGTATATATAAACCTACAGAAAGCTGGTACTAGCTTTTATTTTTTTTACTAGAATTCTGGTAGCCTCTGCCACCCCCTTTGAAGTGCAACGCGATTGAAAGCTAGAAGAGTGAACAGAAAGTACTACACAAATGACTGTAATAAGTGCTGTCATGAACCAATCAATTTTTATACCATAATTACAGTGCAGCGTGGAACAGTACATACATATAGCATTTATGAAATAAAATCATCAGTTGTAGTTGAAATGTCCTAAGAAATAATTCAACATCATACCAGCTAATTTAAAGGATTAGATAGGTCAGGTAGCTGAAATTAACTAAGCTTGCTACCTTCTTGGTTTGTTTTTCTACAATGCCTTGCACAGTGGGTTCCTGATCAGTAGGGCTCCTTGGTAGAACAGTGCTAGAAATATGATATGATATATGATATGATATATGTTATGATATGATACGATATGATACGATACTATATGATACAATATAATATAGTATAATACAATGCAATATAGTACAACACAATATAGCATAACGTAACATGATGTAACATAACATTTCCCTTTAAATAGGACTCTTACCTCCAACGACACCAATACATATATAAAGTTCCAGGACACTATTGCAGAAAGAGGAAGCAATCATACCAAATGAACAGAGGATACCTCCTGATATCATCACAGGCCGGCTGCCATACTTATTCACCAGAATGCTGCTTATGGGACCTGTTGGTAGAAAGAAAATAAACCAGTAGGTGTGATAACTCTGTCAAACGTGTCTTTGTGTTTAGGATATGTTGGAATGCCTTATTCTTCCATCACAGAAAATGTTTACCTGTTTCGATGCTGATTCATCTTAAAAACACACTCTGCAAGTTTGCAGACACATGAGCCTGGATGTGACCATATTGCCTCCATGACAATATAAATATTGATTAGTCATGGAGATGGATCAAAATATTAAAGACATCAGACAAGCAAGAAGGATTGTTACAGTTCACAAGCAATCAATTCTGAAAGTTCTGAAAGTGCAAGGACTGAAGAATGTCGAGTATGAGACAGATATCAAAACTCCACAGAGAAGGAGGAAACTCCAAGCAAGCAAATAACTGATCTTAATATCATAGCATGTCCCACACCCTTACTTAAAACTACAGACTTAAAAAGACTGTCAAATTGGAATATAGAACTCTGGCCACTGAGGCTCCTTTTCCTTTACCTCTTCCAGAAAGGAGCGTTAATGAGAAGATGACTATAGGTTGTCTGAGCAAATCTAAGATGTGGTTTAGCATAAAGACCTATAAACTTTGAAAATATTGCTACAGGTCCGTCCATTTTTCAGTTTCAACTGCAGTTCAGTTTATGGTGCAATTACATCCATACTAAACAAATAGCTAGTGCGCAATTTAGCATGACATGCATTATATGGTTTTTAAATGACCATGACTAGGATAGATGGTGTGCTACATATCAAGATTAAGAGGTTGTCAAAGCTCTTTAGGTAAACCTGCATACCGTCTGACTCCACTATATTTGGCCTAAACCATTACGAATAGTCTTGCTTTTGCAATAACTAAACTTATCCAATTCAAAAATAAAAAAACTCTATATAAAAAGCAATAAATTTCAAATTGAAGATAAAGCAAGCCCCTGGCATAAAATGGAATGCCAAGCTCTATATCTGATTTCACTGCACATCATTCACTGTACTGGTAGTAGTTTTAAGTCTCTTTATAAATATCTAAAGGAATAAATACCAGAAACTCCATCATGTGAAAAAGCCAAATCCAACCAAACTTAAAAGTATATTTTCATTGCTACAATTTTATTTTAGACTCCACTGTTGAATTACCTTAAATGCATTAAAATATTATGGTTGTACTGTAAAAGTTAGTTACTACTTGCATATCAACAACAAAAATCTTAAGCATATGCTAGACAATCAATATTTAGCTTACTTCCTTATGGAAATAAGCTTTTACAATACTGTAAATAGAGCATATCCATCTTTTGCATTAGCTTGTGAATCCGGAGGTCAGTTTTAAATCAACTTGACTGAAAAGCAAAGATTTGAGGGTTTTATAGATCTTATGGTTTGTGTATTCATCAAATAGCTTTGGTCACAAGGAATCTTAGGCGGTATCTGTTGAAAGAGCGTGGTCCCTGTCCAGGCAGCATGGACACTGACCAATTCACTCAGCTTTCCACCAGTAAAGGCAATCTTTCTAGCCCAGGAAGCTGTCCTGTTCAAGATAGCAGACAAATAGGGTGGCCGTTTTACTTGGAATGTAAAGGATGCTCAGATTGAAGGCATTACGACTGATCTTACAGACAGATAAACATAGGAGACCAAGCTCTGCTGTTCACTGAACTGCAGTTGAAATATAACCATATATCGAAAACAACAGACCTGAAAATCCACAGCATTGAATAGCTCACCAAATGTACAATAGCCCAGAGATTTATTAAAACCCTCAAAATCACATATGAAGCACTACAATATTTTGCCGTCAGCTTGTACTATGAGATACTTAACACTTCTTTACTTCCATTTGGGGGGAATGACTGAGCAGAACAGTGACAAGGTGGGGTTTCTCCTTTGAGGTCATATGGTGAAAGTAGTGAAACATCAAGGATGGACAAATTATGCTCCAAACCCTTCCAAATATATCATGCTTACTTCTCCTGTCTTAATAGAATTGTGCTCTCGTAACTACACTGAAGCGTAGCTGTAATCACAGTGGATTTTTTTTTTATTTATAAAGTTATGTCTGGAGTAGTAGTTTGGCTCAAGTTTGAATTAGAAAGTAAGTCCTTTTGAAATAGGTGACTCATACAAAGATTTCCTCTGGGTTGAAGACTTTTAACTTAAATTCTTTGCTTAACTCAAAGTAGAAATTTTCATTCCTGTATCAATTAATATTTATAGTTTTTCAAAATAAATTAAATGAAACACAATTTTCCGGAAAAAAGTTTTCACTGTTATCATTGCTAAATGCAGTAACAGTATTTCACTTCAAGTATGCCAAAATAATGATAAATTCATTCTCAGGTTCTTTTTCTTGTGATAAGAGGGAAGTACTCACAAAATGGTAAATGAAAATTTTATGTAGTTAACATAATGCTTACATTCTGATATCCCCCCCACCGCTGTAATAAATGCTACTTTGCTGTAGTCTTACCTAAAATGTTTCTTTGCTGATCCTTAGAAAAAGAGGTAGGAAAGAGTCATCATAGCAGGTAAATATTTGATTATGCTATTTACAGATTTATTAACTACGAGCAGAACCTTGAATTCTACCCTTACAGAAATATTTCACTTACGATGTAGATAGACCTCTTAAAAATGTCTTTCTTTTCTCATTAAACAAAGACTGCATGAAAAGATGGAAAAATAGGTGTGAAACAAGATCAGGTAAAACAACAGAGGAACGACATTAAAAAAGATTGTTGTACACTATTGCTATACGTTAGTATTTTAAATAAAACTATGAATAAAAAGACAGCATTGCACGGCACTGACGAAGTTTTCTAACTACAATCAAGGACAAAGATGACCTCTGTTGTAATATTCATCTCATAAGAATATTTACTAGAATAATCATATTCTTTAATATTTTTCTATCAATCTATCCTTCCTTCTCCTATAGAACAGGAAAATTAGCCAGATTCTTGCTTGCTTATGAATGTGGGAAGAGCTTTGTTTTTAGTGTTTGTTTGATTGAGTTTTTAGGTGGATGTCGAGAAACTGTCAGTTTTATAGTATAGTCCTTGAGAAAGATTATTCTGCAAACAGTTCCTCATTGGAAACAAGAAAAGTGGACTTCTTTGGATCTTAACTGTGGCAGTTAGGCCATGATTGTAAATTACAGATCAAAGCCTGCAATGTTAGCTGCATCTACACGATCTGTTGGGTAGAAGTCAAATATGGATGTATTAGTTTAGGTAGGGAGTGGATGAAGGTACTAGAGGAAAGACAAAGTTTTCTGATGGATGTGAGCTCTGTACTTTCAAATTACCTAAATCTAGAATGTATTATGAATTTAAAATTCCTTTAAAAAAAATTCCCTTTGGGATAATTTCCTTAAGTTAATGATAAGTATTTACCATTACAGTTTCATTTAATTGGGAGTTTTCTTTTGTTATTTTCCTGTATTTTGATTTCAAACTAGTTAATATGGGAAATATTAATTGTTCTATAAACTATAATATTAATTTAAACTTACTTCCTAAGTTATCTCAGAACCTTTCCAAACTAATAAGTAGTTTAAACATTTTCCAATGACACTTGTGTATACTTCATTTTGGAATCTCATAAAATGATGCATATTCATACCTTAACATATATGAATCTACATAAATTCCAGCTGTTTGCCAGCCATCATACATTTTATAATCATATCATAGAATCATAGAATCACCAGGTTGGAAGAGACCCACCAGATCATCGAGTCCAACCATTCCTATCAAACACTAAACCATGTCCCTCAGGACCTCATCTACCCATGCCTTAAACACCTCCAGGGAAGGTGAATCAACCACCTCCCTGGGCAGCCTGTTCTACAATTCTTTAAGCAATGTTTACATGCCAGCATGTGTCTATACTCTTTGCATATTTTCCCTGTTTAGTTGAAGGAAGATTAAGCTGTTTAAGTACTGTAACGCTGCCAAAATCATGCTATACATTACTGCACTAAAGGACTGCTGGATTTCTGAGTCTATTTTCCCAAAGCCTGAAGTAACAATATAACAGATGTTAAGTCAGGAAAGCCCACAAGAATCTTTACTCTGATCTGTCCCTTAGCACCTACAAAGCATCATCCACAAAGGACTATACATTACCTAAACCAAATTTAAGACCATTATCATAATATGCTAACAATCTCCTGGCTGTATTTTTGGTTTACATATTTCTATTTGAAACAAACGTCCAGACTATGAGAAGGAATAAGACAGCAACCATAACGAGTGCCACTGAACAACAGTTTCAGGAAGGTCTGTGCAGCAGGACACAAGTAATTTGGAAGACGACAAGGAGAAATGAAAGCTTTTCACATTCTTCATTATTTGCCAAGGGAAAGATGATGTGAGTAATTTCAGCTATGGGAGCAGAGACTGGATTATGCATGTGGGAGCTATTTATGATGTTTTGCATGAATCTTGTAATAATGTGACACCTATGCTCTGCTTTGATAGCTCAGCAGAACATTCACTTGCACCTCTGTATTGTGCAAAACGTGAGGGTAAAGCTGCTTTTGCTGTTCTCCAGTGAATACCAAGACCTCTCAGTAGAAATATATTGCTTAAAATTTAGATTATTTATTATAATAACAAATATAGCACTAATGCATATTTTCCTCTCACTTCCAAGTTTAACTTTTCAGTCACCATTTAAATCTCCCATCTTCTGCTAGGCCATATTTATGTAAATGAAAAGCAATAAAAAAGTCTACACAAGTGAATAATAACTAGATTTAAGCAGCAGATGTTTGAAGAAACAGTCATTTTTTTCCCCTTAAAAGATGTTTATTGTGCTAATATGGTTTAAAAATAAGCATTAAGGTTTTTATTTAAAGAAATGTACTGCTCACTCTTTTGGTAGAAATGAATAATGGGCTCAGACTATGCACTGTAAATCTGAAGTTCTTTCTCCTATAGTTACATTCTCAGAGTTACACACACGCTCATATATACACATCTATCCATTTACTAACTTTTTTCAGCCCTGAGAAAACACGTACTTCAAAAAATGATCTGATACTGGATACAGCATAACAATTTTACATCTAGTACTTATAAAAGCTTAAAGGATGCAAAGCAGATGACAATATTTTCATTTGATAATTCCTTGAGGTAATAGTACAGGCAGATCAGTTTTAAGGCCATGAAATAGAATAAAGGAAGATTTATTTGGCATAAAATCTATAACTTGCTCAGCTTTCAGGTAGAATAACATTTAGAAGTCTAAATGTATTAGGTACACTCCATTAATTTAGAAGAAGAGAATCGAAGACACTAGAATTCCTGCTTCATTTTCTCTTTTCCATCAATTTTTTTCTTACCCAAATGAAAAAAAAATATATTTACTTTACAGACACCACCTTCTGTGAGATATTCTGCAACTTAAATGTATAAAAACTAGTTAGAATGATTTCAAAAGTAGGGATTTGTTTGTAGTGGTAACAAGTGGACATAGTTTAATATCCATACCAATGTCATCTTTGAGTCTATTAACTGTAGGAATTAAAGTTTCTTTAAATAGTGTATAATCTAGGGTTCAGTATTTAATTTATTTGTCCTGGCTTGATTTCTCATTGCTATAATACAGTGCTGTAATTAAAGATAATTCACATCTGTAATTTGTTTCACATACAGTCAGTGTGTTTATACTCCTTATTTTGTTACCCACATGATTCTTATCATGGAAGTAGAGATGAACCTTCTTGAGATAAAGGTAAGTTTTAAAACATACGCTGAAAAGTTTATACAGTGTTTGTAGTGTCATTGATCCAAAGCAACCTGAAATGACTCAATCTGAAAAATATGGCATTTAATTAAATAAAGTAAATTGTTGAAAGAAGTTTAAAATAAATGAAATAAGTTTTCAAGTTGCAGTAATGCAATAATGTTCATTGCATCTTGTTAAGTCATGTGACTTAAAACCAAGTATATTTTCAGCTACCTCTTCCACACAGTCAATGCAGCTGTCTTTCCAGTTCAGGTTTATTTTTTTATTTCTCTTTTCTACAAGGTTTTTGCAAAGTCCAAAATGCCCCAAAAATTAATATTAGGATAAACTACTTGCTAATCCCACTGAGAGTTATTTTTACTTCTCTTTTTTCTCTTTATCCTTTTTAGTTTTTTCTTCTACTCGTTTTTCTCTTTTTTCCCTGACTTTTCTTCTTTTTTTTTTTTTTGGGTTTGCTTTTTTTTTTTTCTGATACACTTCCTTAGTATTCTGCTAAAGCAGAGCTCTACTTTTCACTTAAAACCAACTCCTTCGACCACAAATGTTTTAAACAAGTACTTAGTGCTGACATTGGAAGGTCATGTCAGGCATCCAGAGTTAAAAGCAGTTCAAAACTGATTCTGATCATGCTTATAACCTGTTCCTTAAATTGGAAAATGCTTTACAAATGCTGCTTTTCACAAGTCGGACTATGTCAAAATACTAAGCATTTTGTGACTATCTTACCTCTAGTTCAAAAACCTTTGGCTAAATACTTTTAGTACTCTTGCACAAGTATTTAGACAGGGCAGACAGAAAAAAAATCAAAAAAAAAGTATTGATTAATTTGAAAATTCAAATGTCATGCAGCAATTTTTGTGTTATGCTATTTATCACATATCTAGGAATGTTAACCTGTGTTTCTGACCTAGCCTAGGTGTTTGTGTAACAGCAATGAAGGTAACATAGTTCAACAATCTTTGGAAAGCTTCCTCTGCATTTTCTCTGTGCATTTGGCAGGGTTATTTTTCCATTTTATATAATATTTATAAGTGGCTGCACTGATTCCATAAACCTAGATAATATAGTAAACTTGACAGAAAACAAAGTGGGAAAAGTATTCTTGGAATAAATACCACCCAAAAGAAATGGTTAACATTGAGTTAAGGTTGCTAAACTATGAGTTAAGATAGCTCAGCAGCTGAAAGCACAGCATGCAGTGGAATAAGCAGTCAGTCGTTGAACCATCCATCATGCTTTGCTCACCAGTTTTCCTCCTCTAACTACATTTCCTCAGTGTCATTACCCTGAATGCACATATTCTTACTTGTGTCCTGAAGGATCATTGAATTCTATTAAGTTTCTATCTTTTGATTACTAGTGAGGATTAATTTGACCTTCAGATATTCCTTAGGACTTTTGTAAGAAATACAGCGATTATGTGCGAGGCAACTCATGGGATGTGGCTGATGGTAGAACACCTCAGCGTACTGGCTGCTTCTTCGCGGTTGCTCCTTCAAAAATGGTTCCTCTTTTGATAATTTTGAACCGCTGTGCTCAGTTGAGGAACACATATGTCAGGCTGCAAATATGAGCTATTCTTCTCCTGAAGTGCTCAGAAGAAACAAAATAAGTGATCAGTGGTACTGGTGCTTGCTTTGAATGTATTTCTTTTATGTAGAAATTTGAGGACTTTGACCCATTTTGGTGTTTTGCGGATTTAACACATGAGAGGTGTAAACCAAGGGAATTATGTATTTTGATTAAAGTTGTTCTTTGGCTTACAGATTTTTTCCTGTTTGCTAGGGTGTGAATGCATACAAAGTAATGGACCATGTAATTTAGAAAACATCTCTGGTCAGCAAATTACTCTACATCTCTGAATTTTTAAAAGTTTGATGATTGCTCAGTTTTTAATCAAAGAATAGCCATGCTGATTATTATTTACATGGATACATATCAATGCTCTATATTAATTACCTTTTGCATGGTCTGCTACAGAATTTTTTTCACAAAAGACTAAAACACTTGATCACAAAGCAGAAGACGTAATGATGATTTATGACATTTCTTTGGAAATTAGCAATATGAAACCTCATAATATTTAATATGAAATCAGTGTAGTTCTGTGAGCTGCTGAACACAGCAGTTTTCAGAAACTGTTATGATTCTAAGAAAAAATTCTATTCTAAAATTAATAGCCTAAATTTCCTTTTGATACACTTATAGTGAAATGAAGTCAGAGGCAGCAAAATGTTTCAGCATTTTTTCAAACTTCCCTTGTATTTGTATTCCTGCTGCCTTCAGTATCACTGAGCAAATTAAAACCTATGCATAGATATTTGCAAAAAAACTAATCTTTCAACTTGGAAAAAGGCAAGAAAAAAGAAAGAACAAAGGAGGGAACAAGCTAATGATGAAATGAAACCAAAGCACCTGTAAGAGAGAAGCATATAAATAGACACATTGTACCACCAGGAACATATTCTTCATGCCTCTGTAATGAGAATAACTGGAAATAGCATTAGCACATGATATGTGCATCACAAATGGACTTCTCAGAAAAATATTCTTTTCTTCTCAGAAAACCAATGAAACTAGCTTGTACCTTAAACAGTAAATGTCACGTAGTGTATCAACATGAAAAATGAAGCTGTGCCATGAAAGGTTACTTCTCCTTCAAATGAAAAACATTACAAGGACTTACTCATTTTCCTCTCCAGAAATATAGTAAATATAATAATACTAATATATAAATATTATTAAATGTAATACTCTATAGCAGTAGATAATATAAACGTACTAATAATAAAATTTAGTAAATTTAAATCCTCTTCAAGGTTTCACATGGAATTTCAGGAAAAATAACTCCAAGCATAGAAATGTTCCAATGAAAATATTTAGAGGTTTTTATACCAGAGGTCTCATCCTTGAAGTATTATTCATTCATCTCAGAGGCTGCTCCTTTCTTTGTGGATGGTTGCAAGTGAAAGATTTAGTTCAATTTGGTAATATCTGTGTTTGAGCACTTGTACTTAAAGAAGTGTCACATTTCTGAAAAGATTAAAATAAATCCTATCTAATATGTCTGCTTTCAGGGAACAAAGGAAAACTAATACTAATCTGAAGCTAGAGGTGCCTTATAGCTATCCAGTATTTTTGCTAGTTTTTCTGTCTCGAAAATAGTCTGAATAAAAACCTACTATACCGAGACATAGATAATACATATTCACACACACATGCACATACAAACCCTGCCACTTCTCCTCATCTGATTGTTGTATTCCTAATGATACACATAAGGGAGGAAAGGGGAAGAAATTTCCTGGGACAATAAAAAGTACTCATCCCATTTTTTCACCTGGAAACATCTGAATTCAGTCTTTCGATGTAAAAAAACTTGAAAAATTTGTAACTGAAGGAAATAAAGTTCTTAGCACCTTGTGCTTTGCGAAAGTAGATTACATTTTCTAGATCTGAAACTTGACAGCTTATTAACTGTGTGAACCATATTGGCAAAAAATGGCCCTATGAGGAGTGGCTGAGAGAGCTGGGGTTGTTTAGCCTGGAGAAGAGGAGGCTGAGAGGAGACCTCATTGCTGTCTACAACTACCTGAAAGGAGGTTGTAGAGAGGAGGGAGCTGGCCTCTTCTCCCAAGTGACAGGGGACAGGACAAGAGGGAAGTTCCGCCAGGGGAGATTTAGGCTGGAGATTAGGAGGAAGTTTTTCACACAGAGGGTCATTGGGCATTGGAAATAGGCTGCCCAGGGAGGTGGTTGATTCACCTTCCCTGGAGGTGTTTAAGGCATGGGTGGATGAGGTCTTGAGGGACTTGGTTTAATGTTTGATAGGAATGGTTGGACTAGAAGATCTGATGGGTCTCTTCCAACCTTGTTATTCTATGATTCTATGATTCTACGAAAAGTTCTGTGTTTTCTGCTGATACAAAAGGGAGGACAATTTTCTGTATTGACCTGCAAGATCATAAAACTGAAAAGACAGACAGGTATTACAGTATACCACCATCACAACTACAACTTTAACAACTTCAAAATAAGAGCTGTGTTGTTCATCTCAGAGCTAACTGCTGGGAAGAAAAAAGATCCAAACAAACAGGGCTTGCAAATATTTATTTTAATTCTCCAAAGACATTTTCCTAAATCATGTTATTAGCTAGTTACAAATATTTCTTTTTTTTTTTCTTTATTCCACTTTGAGGAAGGACTGATTTTCTACAAATCTCTGTGTGCCCATGTGAACATAATGTTTACAGATGTTCATTACTTGCCACTTCCTATTATTACCTATTATCACTCATGGTTTTTATACACCTTCTTAAAAATCTCTTTTAAAAATCTCTTCTAAAAATCTACTTTTAAAAATCTATTTTTCCCAGAAGCGGAATGATATTTTGTCACTTGGAAGCCTAGCAGACATCAGAAAGAGCAAAAAGTCATAGTAAACAGATTCAGATGATCTTACACAGGCTACTTAGTTGTTCTTACAGATGTAAGATGTATTATCTGCAACTCAAATATTTACACTTTTCAGATAATGCTTTCACTGTGAAAAACTCAGCCAACTTCAGTTAATATCAACATTGTCATTTGGATTTCTCTGTCTTCTACTAATTACCCATCATATTAATCTTCATATATTATCCCATTTTTGCCCTGAAATTTATTTTCTTCTAGCATAGTAGCACCACTAGTTCAACTTGGAAATGATTCCTTATATATTGTTACATGCAATAATATGTAATTTTAGAGAAAGCATAAGATACATGCTGCTTTCTAGTTGCTCCTTCATCATGTTCCTTTCTCTTTTGAATTTTGCAGTGTACAATTAAAATTCAAATTGAAAATACTCAATCTACTCCTCATGATGTTTCTGTAAGCCACTTACTGTGAACTATGGATCATGAACGGATCATTAAATCTCATCTACATATTCAGAATATATGTAAGAAGTATAAACCCAGACGTATTTGTAATTTGGAAGTGTCCTGAGAAGTCATCATATTTTGTTAACTGTCAATAATATTGTAAGATTATTTCCAAACGTAATTGCTATTTAATATATAAATATCATTTAAGCTCAAAATGTACTTTATGGAAAAAAATCTTTCTAAAACATAATTTTAGCATTATTTTCATTATAATTGTATTTTTAATAATATCCAGTAAAATGCACGTGATGTCTTTCAGTGGTAAAAGTTAGAAGCTTAAGAGTGGGAATTTCCCAAATTACAGGCTGCAAATCAAATCATACTAAATGACTTTATAAGGTAATACATGTGAAGAATATTTAATTTACAACATACTGGGGAAATGGGAAAAGGGAGGGAAGGAGGAAGAGAGAAGGGAAAGAAAGGGAAGAGGAGGGAGAAGGGGATTTATTTGGATTTCAAAGATATGCAAAATGGGAACTGCGAATTTTTACTAGGTTTTGACACCTAAGTTACTTGCAGACAATGGTAGCATATTAATGGGATCATACCAGGTACAAAGTTTGCATTTTTCCCAGTATTTTACAAAAGTGGAGCCTGAAAAAGTGTGTGAGGGGAGAAGGGAGACGCAACTACATTCAATTGTCAATTGAAAGTGATAATCTTTGGGGGGTGAGTGAGTGTGTGTGATTTTTTCCGCTTTTTTCAGCCAAGTGAAAAACTAACATGCATATATATTGAAAACGTTAAATTATAGAATTATATGTGAAGGCAACACTGAACACTTTGTCTTCCAAGTCAAAAGACTAAAATGAATGTAAACTCTTAAATGGTTAAAAACATGAAGAAAACCAAATCAAAGCTAGAATAACTAAAAGACAAAAGTTATCACAAGACTATCTTCTTGATCAGCAACAGCATCAAGATTTATGTGATATTTTCCATATTTCAATTTCTTTATTTATTTCAGCAGTGCCAGAATCAGTAGCGTTTATTACACTATAGAGGAAAGAAAATCTTTGGAGACAGTTTAGTGAACAGAATTTTGAAAGTGTCCCACAGGTTCAGAACAGAACATTTTCCAATTTACTTAAACATTAGACTACTCACATTTAACTGCTTTATAAAATAATAATCTTCATGAAAATATCTACTGACTAATCAATAATTTAGGAATGAGTTCTAATCTCTTCTCTCCTTGTTCTTTTTTTCCTTGATTGTCCCTAGTCTTTCACAGCAAAATACACATGCCTAAGTATAAAACTCTATCCAATAGAACTCAAAGAGAAACGAGATATATGTCTTTAAACTATATGTTATTTGAACAGATGTCAATTTATCTTTGTATATTCCCACACACCCCTCACATACTCTTCATTATTAGAGTTGAATTTGGCATCAGGTTGACACTTTTAGATTTCCATCTATAGCAGAAAAAGTTTTACCTGCTGGGTCTTTCCAATTTGTAGACATTTCCTGTGTATAGTCACATGCTATTTCTTTTGTGGACTGGATGAACAAATACACTTTCCATGGCCTGTACTCAACCAAAATATGATTACTTCCTTAACGAGAGGAAAGTATGCCTTCCCCTACGAAAACAATATTTCATAAAATATGACCAAGTGAGGAGTGAAAAATTAATAAAGGAAGCTTGGGACTTAAGCAGTTGGAAAAGGACTATATTATGAGAGAAATGGGGAAATGTGTTTATGGCATTTGTGTTTTGCCTGGACTAGAGAAAAAAACAACACATATTGTGTTCTTTACACAGTCCTTTCACTTGTAGCAGAAGAGGATACATTTCCTTAGTCAAGGACCTCTGAAAACGGGCATGGGGGGTGGGGAGGTGAGGGAAGTCTAGATTGGGTTTGCTTAAAAGAACAAGGAATATCTGAGCTCTGCTGCAAAAAGCAACATGAAGTGGCTTGGTGATAATAGTGCCATCTTAGAACTTGAAGGTAATACTTGTATGGCTTTGGAACTAGACATATTTTCTTACCTATGCTACAGAAATAAAATAAATTGGCAAAACCTTATTCCCCACTGAGTAATGTCAAGCATCTTAATTCCCATGATTGTGAAGTATCATAAATTCAAAATAAATTAGTTCCCATTAAACTATAGACTATGTTTTGTATTGCAGATGCTGCCTAAATGTCATGTGTACCTGGAGTCACCTTTTATCTAAGGAGTTATGCTGATATTCTTCAGCCAGAACATATTAAAAACATTCAACGAAATATACCTACTTCTGCAAGAATTTAAAATATGTAACTCTGAGAAGAATATCACTTAGGTTAATTAATAAATGTATTATATTCTTCCCACAGGAAGAATTCTGTTTATTTAGTAAGTTTTAATACATCTTGCTGAAAAGCAGTTGGTTAGAAAGTTGACCGACATAGGTAATATCTTTATTTGAACACCTTGTCAGGTAAATTCTTTATAACATCAGCAGAAATTGGGAATTGGCCGATGTGGTTGCCAAGCCACTCTCCATAACATATGAAAAGTCATGGCAGTCAGGAGAAGTTCCTGGTGACTGGAAGAAGGGTAACATTGTGCCCATTTTTAAAAAGGGTAGAAAAGAACTACTGGGAACCAGCAACCTGTCAGCCTTACCTCTGTGCCTGGGAAGATCATGAAACAGATCCTCCTAGAAGCTGTGCTAAAGCACATGGAGGACAGAGAGATGACTAATGGCAGCCAGCACGGCTTCACCAGGGCAAGTCCTGTATGACCAACCTAGTGGCTTTCTATGATGGTGCAATCACAGCAATGGACATATGAGAATCAACAGATGTAACTGATCTGGACTTCTGGAATGCCTTTGACATTGCCCCCCACAACATCTTTCTTACTAAATTGTAGAGATATGGATTTGATGGGTGGACTGTTCGGTGGAGAAGCTATTGGTTGGATAGTCATATTAAAAGAGTAGTGGTCAAAGTCCAGATGAAGATCCATGATGAGTGGTGTCTCTCAGGGGTCTGTACTGGGATCAGTGCCATTTAAGAACTTCACCAATAAAAAGCACAGCAAGATAAAATGCACTCTCAGCAAGACTGCAGATTAAGTAGTGCAAGCTTTCAGCAAAGACATTTGAATTAACTGTGTGATACTTGCTTAGATACAAAGCCTGCTCCAATCTAAATTTGTAGTAAAGCTCTTAATATTGGTGGCAACGGGATCCTGATCTTACCTTTTATTTTGCAATAACACATTAATAACAATTGGGGCTGGAGAACAGGCCTTATGAGGAATGGCTGAGAGAGCTGGGGGTGTTTAGCCTGGAGAAGAGGAGGCTGAGGGGAGTCCTCATTGCTCTCTACAACTACCTGAAAGGAGGTTGTGGAGAGGAGAGTGATGGCCTCTTCTCCCAAGTTACAGGGGACAGGACAGGAGGGAATGGCCTCGACCTCTGCCAGGGCAGATTTAGGCTAGATATTAGGAGGAAGTTTTACACAGCAAGGGTCATTGGGCATTGGAACGGGTTGCCCAAGGAGGTGGTTGATTCACCTTCCCTGGAGGTGTTTAAGGGACGGGTAGACAAGATCCCGAGGGACGTGGTTTAGTGCTTGATAGGAATGGTTGAACTCGATGATCTGGTGGGTCTCTTCCAACCCAGTGATTCTATGATTCTATGATTCTATGATTCTAAGCTGAGTTGTGCAGCTGCCACATTGGAAGGATGGGATGTCATCCAGAGGGACCTGGACAGGCTGGAGAAGTGGGTCTGTGTGAACCTCACGAGGTTCAACAAAGCCAAGTGCAAAGTCCTACACCTGGGTCAGGGCAATCCCCAGTTTCAATACACAACAGGGGATGATGTGATTGAGAGCAGGCCTGCAGAAAAGAACTTGGGTGTGCTGATTGATGAGAAGGTTGACATGACCCAGCAATGTGCGCTTGCAGCCCAGAAAGCCAACTATATCCTGAGCTGCATCAAAAGAAGTATGGCCAGCAGGTCAAGGGAGGTGATTTTGTCTGTCTATTCCTCTGTTGTGAGACCTCATCTAGATTATTGTGCCCAGATCTGGAATCTTCAACATAAGAAGGATATGGAGGTGTTGGAATGGGTCTATAGGATGGCTACAAGGATGTCCAGAGGGCTGGAGCTCCTCTGATATGAGGACAGGCCGAGAGAATTGGGCTTGTTCAGCCTGAAGAAGAGAAGACTCTGAGGAGACCTTATAGTGACCTCCCAGTACCTGAAGGGGCTACAAGCAAGCTGAGAAGGGACTTTACAAAAGCATGTAGTGACAGGACTAGGGGCAATAGGTATAAACTGGAGAGAGGCAGATTTAGACTAGACATAAGGAGGAATTTCTTGACTGTGAGAGTGGTGAGGCACTGGCTCATACTGCCCAGGGAAGCTGTGGCTGCCCCATCCCTGGAGATATTCAAGGCCAGGTTGGATAGGACCTTGGGCAGCCTTATCTAGTGGGATGTGCCCCTGCCCATGGCAAGAGGGGTAGAAGTAGATGATCTTGAAGGTCCCTTTCAATCTTAACTATTCTATTCTATTCTATGAAAGAATCAAAAATAAATTCTATGATATAAATTTCTTCTTGTCTTAATCCCATAGGCCACTTCAGCTCTGTTTCTCCGAGCATAGGGTCAAGTGCTTTGCATTCAGGTTATTGTTTACATTTGAGTAAGTAAATATGAAACGCTTCTAAATCAGAATAGCAATGGCTTGCATAACCTTGCACACCCTTTGTGCAGGTATAAACCATGGTGTTATGTGAAAGACAAAAGAATCACTCCCACGTGTACTATCTTTGCGACATGCTATTTGAATTTTAATGAATGATACATAAAATCAGAACTAGCATTGCATGAAATGTTCTTATGCTTTAACACTCATTTTGATCCTAAGCTGAAATAAAAATTTCAAGCCCCAGAATTTTCCCTTGGATTAAAACTTTTTAAGACAGTCACTCTGACTTACCTCAAACATCTTCTGTCACGCAAATAAACAAATCAGAAATATAACTATCATTCATTCCCATGATCTATTTTTTCCTCTTAGCTTTTCAAAATGATTGCAAACATTTTGTTTCAGGTCATCTAGTACTAAATTGCATTTAATTACCAAACCAGACTAAAAAAATGCAGTTCTACATTTTTTTCCTTTAGTGTAACCCCAACTGTAGTGTGTTTCTCATTATTGTATATGCAGATACATAACACACATCGGCCCTCATCCTGAGATCATTTCCAGCATCACATTCTGGAAGGTGTAGTCCTTCTGCAAGTCCAGCCCATAGGAAAGAGAGGTTTGTGGTTTTGGGGTTTTTTTTTTGTCAAACTTTAATTTATTTTTAGATTTTCTGTAAGTTACTATGGCAATAAAAATATGTTAATCAAAAATGGTTATTCAGGCCATCAGCCCCTTACTACCATCTCTAACATTGCCCACTTCTCTTGTCACATGAGAATTGTAAAATTTTAAGTATTTTGTTACATAGTCTGTTGCTTCAATGAATGATGAAAGCAATCCTTACAGTCACGGTGCCTGATTCTGCAACCCTCAGTGCACTTTGCAGCACTGGAACTCTATAGAATCCAATAAATTAAAACTGAAGTTAGTAGACTCATGCTTAAGGTCAAATTGTACTATGTCCTTAGATTTACATTTTTTTTATTTATGAAGCAGAGACAAGCTTACTGAAAAATAAGTCAAAAGTTTAATCAAATAAGTACTTTAATAAAGTGAATATTGCTAGTTTTGCTCAAATACTATAAATCCTCAAAGCTAATCTTCTATATTTTATTTATATTTTATTTGAGGGAAAAGGTATGAATCATTTATGGATAATGTCTTTCTACAGCTGATACAAACAAAGTGAGATTTTAATTAGTGCCTCTGGGAACACTTAACTCATTGAAGGCACACTGTCAAGAGATCTTGATGTTACAAACACCTACAGATAAACATATTTGCATAAAATATAAATATGTTTATACATTGACTTTAGGCAGGTGAAAAAATAATTTTAAGTTTTAACTTAATGAAAACACTAATGTATTTAAAATTAAGCACGTATTGCAGGATTAGCACCATGGTGCCCACACATGGAATGGAGTCCCAGGCAGTGATTGTACATGTCTGCTAAAAGCATAACATCATCACAGCAAACTGTCACTCATCACTATGTGTATCAATGGATTTGTTTTAAGTTCTACTGTAATTTTCTACTTTCTTTCCCAGTGTTAAACTGTGACTCTAGATCTTTGGCAATAAATTCAAATAAGACTTGAAGATTGATGATATGTAGCATATGGCCTAAAATTCTTTATCAATAATACAGTTATTTTACTTCAATTCTTCTATTTTACTGCATTCCGCTGGGCACATATCCCGGTAAACTAACTAGAAACCCATATTTCACCATGAGTAGTGTCATGCTGCTTCTCACCAGCTTTAAAGTCTTACATTCCTTAATTAAATATTTAATATTAACATTTACAGAGTCTTGGTTTCTTATGGATTGAATCATTCCTGGAAAGAGTCTTTAAGTAGAGTATCAAGAAGTAAAATTTCCTGCACTTTGTTTATTTATTTGCTGCTCTGGAAGTTACAACTATTCTGGTTAGGCAAATAACACGAGTCAGCTATTTAATTACACACAGTCAAAGCTTAGCAACGTCACAATAAAGAGGGATTAATTCTGCCATTTGGGTACATGCCAATGATTCAAAGTATCAAGAACAGAACTGCTGTTGAAGTTTTTCTGAGTGAAATTTGACTTCCAAGGACACAAAATTACTCCCCTTTCTAGGGAAGGCCAAACAGGCCTTCACTTGTGCCAGTCTTACCCTGAAAGCCATTGCCTTGGGAAGTCCTAACATTAAGCTATATTATACATCATATAAAATAAGAAGAAATTAAGAGCCAGGATACTGCCAGCTGATACCGGTAGGGAAGTATTTGGGAATCTTGTGACAAAGAGACAGAAGTGTATTCAACTTCCTAATCATTCAAAGAACAGAGGAAAACATAACAGACCCACAGATTTCTGTGAGTTTATAATAAGCTACAAAAGATTGTAAACTTGGTTAATTGTAAGATAAATCAATTGGTCTCCAAGTTGTGTTTTTTTCTGGGCTGATGACAGAAATAAGGGAATAATCAGTATGAAGAAAGTCATTGGAAGATTAGAGAAGATTTACAAGTTAACAGGTTATCTTAAAATTACCAGGTAGTTTCAGCAGTATCAACTGATTCAGCGTCACTGAAATGTGGGAGAATTACAACCCATGCATGTGTAAGAGGAAGATTCACGAAGAAAATGAAACCTTAACTAGAATAAACTCAAAAATCACTATCCATGGTGTGCATCTCTAACAAGAAGGAACATTCTTAGATTTCAACATCTGTAGGGAGCAAAACATGAGGGTGTTAAGCAGGATGGTAGCACTAAATTTTCAGAGGGCAGACTTTGAACTGTTTAGAAGGCTGGTTGGCAAAGTCTCCCGGGAGACAGCACTTGAGGGCAAGGGAGCCCAAGAGGGTTGGGAGTTCTTCAAAAAGGAGGTCCTGGTAGCTCAGGAGAAAGCCATCCCCGTGTTCTGGAAAAAAGGCCGGCAGGGGAAAAAAACAGCTTGGTTAAGTAGGGAAATCTTGAGTCAAATTAGAAAGAAAAGGAAGATTTATAGGCTCTGGAAGGACTACAGGAGGGAAGCGAGGCTATGTAGGGAAAAAATCAGAGGGGCTAAGGCTGAGCTAGAGATCAGATTAGCTAAGTCTGCAAAAGACAATAAAAAATCTTTTTATAAGTATATTAACAGTAAAAGGAGGACAAGGGAGACCATACAGTCCCTTTTGGACTCAGACGGAACAGCAGTGACAGGGGATGAGTAGAAGGCTGAGGTACTTAATGCCTTCTTTGCCTCAGTCTTTAATTGTAAAGAAAGCTGTTCCCTCTGTGTAGATACCCGGGAAACAGAGGAGCAATATGAGGCTCCCATAGTCCATGAGGAGGAGGTCAGAGCCCTGCTTGGCCAACTGGACACCCACAAGTCCATGGGGCCAGATGGGATACATCCTAGGGTATTGAGGGAGCTGGCGGATGTACTGGCCAAACCCCTTTCCATCATCTTCCAGTAGTTCTGGAAGACTGGGGAGGTACCTCTGGACTGGAGACTGGCTGATGTAGTTCCCATTTACAAGAAGGGTAGCAGGGAGGATCCGGGGAACTACAGGCCAGTCAGTCTGACCTCAGTGCCAGGGAAAGTCATGGAACAGGTGATCTTGAGTGCTATCATGAAGCACTTACAAGAGAACCGGGTGATCAGGCCCAGTCAACATGGGTTCACAAAAGGCAGGTCCTGCCAAACCAACCTGATCACCTTCTATGACAAAGTCACTCGGCTGCTGGATGAAGGAAAGGCTGTGGATGTGGTCTTTCTGGACTTCAGTAAAGCCTTTGACGCAGTTTCTCACAGCATTCTGCTGCGGAAACTGTCAGCCTCTGGCCTGGACAGACACACACTCTCCTGGGTAGGAAACTGGCTGGATGGTCGGGCCCAGAGAGTGGTGGTAAATGGTGTTAAGTCCAGCTGGAGACCAGTGACAAGTGGTGTTCCCCAGGGCTCAGTGCTAGGTCCAGTCCTGTTCAATGTCTTCATCAATGACCTGGATGAGGGCATTGAGGGTACCCTTAGCAAGTTTGCAGATGACACAAAGCTGTGTGCAAGTGTTGATCTGCTGGAGGGTACGGAGGCTCTGCAAAGGGACCTAAACAGGCTGGACCACTGGGCAGTGTCCAACGGCATGAGGTTTAACATGGCCAAATGCCGGGTCCTGCACTTGGGGCACAACAACCCTATGCAGAGCTACAGACTGGGAGAAGCCTGGCTGGAAAACTGCCAGGAGGAGAGGGACCTGGGGGTGTTGGTTGACAGCCGACTGAACATGAGCCAGCAGTGTGCCCAGGTGGCCAAGAAGGCCAATGGCATCCTGGCTTGTATCAGAAACGGTGTGACCAGCAGGTCCAGGGAGGTGATTCTCCCTCTGTACTCAGCACTGGTGAGGCCGCTCCTTGAATATTGTGTCCAGTTCTGGGCCCCTCAGCACAAGAAGGATGTTGAGGCTCTGGAGCAAGTCCAGAGAAGAGCAACAAGGCTGGTGAAGGGGCTGGAGAACAGACCCTATGAGGAGCGTCTGAGAGAGCTGGGGTTGTTTAGCCTGGAGAAGAGGAGGCTGAGAGAAGACCTCATTACTCTCTACAAGTACCTGAAAGGTGGTTGTGGAGAGGAGGGAGCTGGCCTCTTCTCCCAAGTGACAGGGGACAGGACGAGAGGGAATGGCCTCATGCTCCGCCAGGGGAGATTTAGGCTAGAGATTAGGAGGAGGTTTTTCACACAGAGGGTCACTGGGCATTGGAATAGGCTGCCCAGGGAGGTGGTTGAGTCACCTTCCCTGGAGGTGTTTAAGACACGGGTGAATGAGGTATTGAGGGACTTGGTTTAGTGTTAGATAGGAATGGTTGGACTAGAAGATCCGATGGGTCCCTTCCAACCTGGTTGTTCTGTGATTCTGTGATTCTGTGATAATGTATTAGCATAGAGTAACAATCACAGAGCGTGGCATCACCTCTGATTTGTATGAAATGGCCATCTGAACTCTTCCTTCAGATTTATTTAGCACTCAAAAGACAGAGAAGTATTTCTAAATCATGATTTATTTGGCGTGCTTCAGACATTTAGCCTAGGAGGAGACAAATCGGGAATTCCCATTCTGATTGACTGACAACAGAAGATGTTCAGACAACTAGTTAAGACGCAGGAGCCATATTAAACACATGCATCCTGCCCACATTATCTCTATTTACTATTCTTAAAAAGCTGTAAGGGTACTTCCCTCAAAGCCTTCTAACAGTTAAAGCAGTTCATGGTTAAGTGTTTCAAAGCAACAAACACGGAAAACCAAACAGGGCATATGTTCCCATCATCACTGGGGAAGTGTTGCAAGAAGCGTTTGAACTAGATGAGGAAATCAAGATCTTATTTCACAATATGTTCTCCTATTTTAATCACATTCTTACATTTGGTTGTCATGGTACATATTCAAACATAAGTCAGATAAAACTGCAGTGAAAAGTCTTAACTGTCTCCTGACAATTAAAAACACAAGCTGCCAAACTTTGTGGAAGAGATAGGTAAGATTTTCTTTTGCTTGAATGTACCAACAAAACATACATTATCTACTAAATCTGCAGTTGTTTGTGCACTTTAACTTACATGATCTTAATAGAATATCACTGTTAAATCAATTAAAAGACAGTTTAAAGTAATCATAAAAGACAATTTAAAACCACCTCATTTTTGGATTTCTGTAGCGCCCCTGACATCAGAATAAACCTGTCATTAAACCTCTGGGCCGCTTCCCTCTATTAATGACGACAGGAGAGGAAAAAAAAAAGGACTATGAAGATGATCATAGGTTTGGAGCACCTCTGCTATGAGGACAAGCTGAGAGAGTTGGGGTTGTTTAGCCTGCAGAAGACAAGGCTCGGGAGAGACCTTATAGTGACCTTCCAGTAGCGGATCAGAAACGGTGTGACCAGCAGGTCCAGGGAGATTATTCTCCCTCTGTACTCTGCACTGGTGAGACGACACCTCGAATACTGTGTCCAGTTCTGGGCCCCTCACCACAAGAAGGATGTTGAGGCTCTGGGCCGAGTCCAGAGAAGAGCAATGAAACTGGTGACGGGGATGGAGAACAAGTCTTACAAGGACCAGCTGAGGGAACTGAGGTTGTTTAGCCTGGAGAAGAGGAGGCTAAGTGGAGACCTTATTGCTTTCTATAAGTACCTGAAAGAAGGTTGTAGAGAGGAGGGCTTGGCCTCTTCTCCCAAGTGTCAGGGGACAGGACAAGAGGGAATGGCCTCAAGCTCCACCAAGGCAGGTTCAAGATGCACATCAGAAGAAAAATTTTCACAGAATGAATCACTGGGCACTGGAACGGGCTGCCCGGGGATGTGGTTGAGTCACCATCCTGGGAGATATTTAAAAGATGGGTGGATGAGGTGTTGAGAGTCATTGTTTAGTGGTTGATAGGAATGGTTGGACTCAATGATTCTGGAGGTCTTTTCCAAATTAGTGATTCTATGATTCTGTGTTCAAGGCCAGGTTGGATGGGGCCTTGGGCAGCTTGGTCTGGTGGGAAGTGTCCCTGCCCATGGCAGGGGGGTTGGAACTCGGTGATCTTTAAAGTTCCTTCCAACCCAAATCATTCTATGATTCTATGATCTTTGTGGATCACAGCAAAAATCTCAGCTGTTGCGATTTGATACTGGCTTAGAATATCTTCTAAATATAGCTGTACAACTCTGTTTCCCTTGAATATACCCTTCAAAATAAACAAGGGAATAGTTCTTAGACATTCCACAACAATGGGCCAGTAAAAATCTATAATAAGTTCTTTGTAAAGTGCTACGTTTATTATTCTATTTGAAGTGCTGGTGTGACTACAATGGTATACACAGCATGAGCAGATAGACTTTTCCTTCCCCAAAGTACTTCTCTAGTATCTGCTTAAATACCTCATGATTCCCAGTTGTCCTAGACTATTGTTTCATTACCTTTGAATTATGCGACACACATCACAAATACAACCATTGTATGATCCAGTGATATGAAAAACTATATGGGAACTCATCCAACTTTATCAGTACACACAAAGTAGCATTCTTCGTCAAAGTTTTACAAAGTTTCACAAGCTCAGTGAACATATCAAAGGACTAAGTTTGTCCCTTGATATCTTTCTTAAACAAACTCAGAGTTTTAATCCCTTAGAAATTGTATTCTATGATGCATGTTATTTATTATTGTTCAACTCTGACCCACTACTTTTACTGAGACAGAAAAAAGAATCTTTTTTTTTTTCAGATAAAAAGGCTGTCAGTATTGATTACTTGACTTATAGAAATGCCTGGCTACAAACACAAGTAAAGATCAAGGTGAATACAAAGCCTTAACTACAAAAAGAGTGCTTAACTAACATTCATTATGTAATACACGTTGCTTGCTTATATGTGTGAACAGCTTTTGTAAAGGGCATGAGTTAATGAAATTAAATTTACCACAAATATTTCTATGATATGCATCAAATCATTACTAATAACCTATGGTTTGGATACTACAAGAGCTTGGTAGGAGCACAGTGGGAATTCTTTGCCATGTAATGTCTCTCTGACAGTTATTCAAGATTAATATATGTGTACAATAAAAGAAAAGAAACATCTTCTTTCTCCTAGTGGCAGACTGTCTTCCTGAGTATGGCTTACTAGATCCCAGTAAAAGCTATGTTTCATTAATACTTGAGAAAATTGGATTCCCAAAAGGCAGTGAATACTTAACAATTAGTTTTTATCTGTTCAGCCAAACATAACAAGTTGCATAGAAAAAAATGAGCTTGCTACTGTAGATAGGACAATAAACCTGTCTAGAAAAAAAAAAGTGTAACATCCTCTTCAACAGATCTGCCTTTTTTTCATCTTTCTTCTCATGACCATTTTAACGAGCATTTTCAAAACTTTACAGGACACCTCTGTTTAATGAAGTCATGGCTATCACAGAATGCTGCCTTACATGGTATAGTTTTACTAAAACTCAAAGGCTTCCAAGAATCGTAAGTGGCTGTATTACCCTTCAGAGGCTTTATCAGGCTTCCTTAGCATTCAGGTCTTCTTTTAAAAACTGAACTAGTATAAATTTATAATATTTTTGTTCCTCCTGTTACTTCTTTTTTGCAGTTATCTCTGTTAGCAAGATTGAAAATGCTCTGCTTTTGTCTCACCTCATTATGATCTCTTTTCCATTATCTAGGAGTCTCAAATTAAATTGACATAGATGTTTTCCATATATTTTAGGCTAAATGTGAAGTATTCCCTCATGCCCATGAGGCATTTGGAAAGTTGATAAGTTTTGCTTTCAAGGACACTCTAAATGAGGTTATTAAAATTCAACACTTTGCATATTCTGATGGAGAAAAACACTTGTCCCTGACAACAAAGGACATAGGTCAATTTAAGAAAGCTTCTCAGTCTCCTTGTACATGGCCACTGACTATCTTGTGCCAGTATTTTTAAAACAAAAATAAAAAAATATTACCGGAGAGGAAGAAAAGTGTAGGCGCTCAGGTTCTGTCCAAAACTAAAAAATCTATAACCATCTGTTGTTTGTGTTACATGGATTTTGCAACTGTCATCTCCACAATGCACGCCATTTCATCTTCACAGCAATATCACCAAAACACCCACTGAGATAAAATCACAAATATTTTGAACATACCAGATGATAAGTTATTTTCCAAAATTAATATTTGACAAAGTCAAAATAAGAACTTGTCGACTGGTTACTTTTGTATTGCCACCTAAAATACACTTCAAGCATTTACTACTGTTTGGGAATACTTAGCTTGAAACTTGAATAACTTAAGAAACACAGAAAAGAGAGGAAGCTCTCAAATGCTAGATTTTTTAATTGTAAGAATGTTTTGTTAAATTTTAACAGCTACTACTTACATCCATATCTTCCTTCAAAAGGGGTCCAAAGATGCTTTTGAAAATATTTACTTTGAAATATCATCTAAAATTTAAATGGACCTTTTTTTTTTTTTTTGAACTTCAGCAAGACTATCCCATGTTTCACAGTTGTGTATGGCATGAAGGATTTATCAGCTCTCAATCTAATAGCTATAATCCTATGTCACACCCAAAAAGTTATTTTGGAAAAAAATACCAAACAAGCAAAATGAAGAAAAAACCCCCAAACTTAAATTGTCCTTGGAAAAATGACAGAAAAAAAAGAGTTAAAGACAAGTGAGTAAAACAACTGCTTTTTCCCTAAGGAAATCTAAAACTCAAGGTCAGCTGAAATCACCAAATCTGTCACATGGCTTTCATAGCTGTCTGTCACATGGTTTTCACTAAGGCTCCTATCAAACCTACACTGAAAGCAATGAAAACATTTTTACTGGAAAAAGATCGAGCTCTGATAAGAAGCTCTCTAATCAACTCTGGCCGTTAATGCTGAACTATGTGAGAGGTAAAATTATGAAAAAGAGAAGAATGAACTGGGGGAACTTGAGGTCAAACATTTTTTATCTTTTTAATGAATTCCTTACTGTTTGTATCTGTTAGAACACAATTATGTCTCTATAAGTACACAAATACATACATAGTTTATGTATAAAAGAATAAATACACACATGAACATTTCATATACATATGTGTTCATACACATACAGAAACACAGGTTTCCCTGTCAAGGTAACTCAGGTAATTGCATTTTATTCCAGCTTCTGTCCTCCAGTAACAAAAATTTGGTGGTGTCAGTCACAGTCCCTTGGGTGTGGGAGTCCATCACAAACCCATCATCCTTAATTCAATACAATTGACAGACTCTGCTCAAGAGAGGTAGAAGAAGGAATTGCCATGGAGACTGAAATATTGCTCTTCTCCAGAGGATGATTTTTCAAGTACAGGTTGAACAGTAGAGACTGTGCAATACGTGTAACCTTGATAACATCAAAGGATCTTGCTTTTTGGGATGTCTTTTTACTAAACTCTAACAAATATTCTGGGGGAAGGGGGGAACACGAGGGTGTGGAAGAGAGTGATTAAGAAAAAGAAACAAATCAACAATAAAAAAATAAACAAAAGCCCAGCTAAAACCAGTATGAAAATGCATATTATGCCAGATGAGAGAAGAAAGAAGTTTCATTTTGATTTGATTTATCAAATTTGTCACCTCTGCTTAGTGCTTTCCTAACGGGGTGAATGCTGTGCTTGACCTATTTGCTGGAATTAACCAGGACTGCAGGAGACCATATGGATTGCCAGATGGTCTCCTATAATTTAATGCCATTTATTCTAAGTATGAAGTAAGTGATAAACATAATTAACATTCTTTTAGCTCCTTACTGGATGCCTTTTATTAGTTTCTTTTTTTTTTTCCTCAGGCATTGAAAGGTAAGTTAATACCTTGTTACCGAAACACAGATGCCAGCTAATTACAGCAAGAGGCTGCAGCCTCCAAAGCAAAGAGCGTCTGCATAGATTCCAACTTATTCACTGACCCCACTGTGATGATTAATACATTGAATGCTAAGCACTAATGAGGATAACAGATCTTAGATGTTTTCAGGTTACCTTAATTAGCAGTATGATGAACAGACTGTTCATCGCAGACATATGTATCGCACTTCATAGTAAACAATACATCTTGTACTCGTGGTCTGAAGATGTACTTCACATTACAGCACATCAAATGGTAAGGAATCAAATCACCTTCAGACAGTAAAAACAATGGGGTGACTTCCTTCAGAAATGTTTTTCCTGATTGCTATTTCATATTCTGCCAGTGATTGTCTAAATGGCCTATGTTTTAGGAAGTGGTTCTAGAGAAGCTACAGCTTCAAAGAGTGTTTATATCAGGCAAGGTTGTCATTCTCGGCATTTTAAAACCACGGGTCTGTAATAAGATATCCAAACAGCTTTGCTTACTTTTCCTATGTTGACAGTCTTCATAGTGACTGGAGTAGGTGTTAGTGGAATGAAGAGTAAATAATTTTGTAATTTTTGATGTTAATGTACAGGTGAAGTTAGGATCCAGATACTCAGAACAGTAAGAGAACTATTAGAGAAAAAGCAGAAGTACTGAATGTTTTGTATTTTACTATAAAAGTTGTGCACCTTGAACTTGCAGACAAAAATGACCACACCTAAGTATCCTGCTATTTGCATCTGTATGGTTAATAAAGCTTGAGTGAACTCAGAGATGACAGAAACAGCATAAATTAAGTATTATTCAAAGGTTAAGACAAAAGAAAAGCACCTGCACTACAAATAAAGTCTGCCCTGAGAAAACTTAGCTCCTATTGGAAAACATGATGAAAGGTCAAAATTCAGAGCACAGGGAAAGCAGAAGCAAAATTTGGCTTTTCAACACCTGTTCTCTTCTCTTGATACAGATGGATCCAGCATTTATTCAGGGGCCTCCACAGTTACCAATGTACACTCCACTGTGGAACTGCTTATGCACCCTTAAAGAAGCAACTATGTTAGAGGGGACCTGTTATTTGATGAGATATACCTGCCCGTCTACTCCATTCGTGGTTGCATTGGTTATCTCTTCACCTGATGAATTTTGGTGAGTCACTTGGCTATAGTTGCAGGTCCTAGAAAACACTTATTCTTTAATAGTATATGAATAAAAATGGGATCAAAATGTCTGAACAGCAAGTTTTTGTTGATACTGACACCAGTTGTGAAGATATCATTTTAAGATCTTTGTGTCTGCTAGAGTTTGATCTATTTTTCCCATCCTGTTAACTGAAAAATTAAAAAAAAAAAAACAACCTGAGGTGCTTAAGGCAATACTATGCTGTCTGCAGGTTCATTTTTATAGTCAGAGGGGATAAACGGGTACTTAGAGAGAGTAATTTGGATAGCCTTTAAGTAGGCACCTAGCTCTCTTCCCTGACTGCTAAAGGAGCTACATTCATTCAGGTGCCAAAACTTATGTAGGTTAAAATAAGAGATAAAAAATTACCATGCTAAAACCAAGACTTCACGCTTCATCAACAGGTTGTTTCCAGGGCCTGAAAACACCATACTTTACTATCGCACAGATACCACTTCTGAAAAATATTGGAATGATGCTCTTCAGTGATAAAATACATTGGATCTCAATGTACTATTGGCACAATGTTTTCAGTTTCTATGTATATACATTTATACATATGTATATATACGTACACACGCACATAACAATAGAAGTATGCATTTCATTGCTTCGTATTTGCAACCAATCTGAGATGTTCCAAGAGGTTACCTCACAACATCCAAAGAAAGAGCAATGTCAGATCTATTGCCTGATAAAAGCTTTTATTCAGACTTCTGGACTGCCTGAAAAAGTCTCTTGCCTAAGTAGCAGCTAGCCCACATCAATATTTAAAAAGAGATATTCTCAAAGAATGAAGAATTTAAGAAGAATTTAACAGTCTTTGAGGTTGACAGACACAAAACCTGCCAAAGAAGGTCTGAAGTACACTTAGTACTTAATCATGGCTTTAAACTTTAAAATCCTTCTTCATCTGTCTTGTTCTTTACTTGCCCGCTCACAAGAAAAAAAGATATCAGAGAATTTATGGTCACTGTTCATTTCAGTCCCAAGAATAAGATCGTCTGCATCTTAGCTATCATACAGATGTCACATATGAAAGATGGCTCTCAGTATAAGCGGAAAGTAGGACTGTATTTTAGTATAAATAGGAACAAGATATAAACCCCTTGTCTTAGCAGGAATATCTGTGCCTGACTAATGAACCTTCATTGCTGTAATAATTTTTTGTGTTTAAGCTCCATCATCTGATCTACTGAGATCTCTCCAAAGCAGTGGAAACTGAGCAAATGTACTCCCAGTGTAAGGAAAAGTTACTATGTTGTAAAATGTGGCTCTAAGAAACTGTGAATTTAGAGAAACACTGCAAAATAGAACTGGGAAGAAAAACAAACAAAAAGAAAAAAACAAATAAAAGGAAAACAAAAAAGATGAGAATGTAGAATATTTTTAAAGAGAAAGTAAATAGTACTCTAATAATGATGTGTCTACCAGTACACTCTGATAAAGTATGATTTTGAAAGAATTAAGTATTTCGGTAAATTCTTTAGGTAATAACTATAAATCAGGTAGCAATTTACTTTACATGCTTTAAGACCATAGAAAAAGAACCAAAACTATGATACCTGCAAATTTTGTAAGTGTCTTACCTCCTGCATACATGACAGCCAACATTATCGATGATATCCAAGCTATCTCACTATATGATGTGTGGAAGATTTCTTGTATTTCTTTGAAGAATACTGTGATGGCTTTAGGGAATGCATAAGAAAATCCAATGGAGATAAAAGCCCCAAACACCACAACCCATCCCCAACCTCCATCTGGAGGTGGGTACTGTGGTGCTCCTGTTGCTGGTGGCATTTTTGGGTTTTGTCTCTTCTCCAACTAGGCTGAAAAAGAAGAGAAGAAACAATGTTTCAGTTTCCCTTTTTTCTTTGTCAAATTGCAGTATTTAATCATTACCTGCAGGTATTATAAAGAATCCTTAGAGAAGAGACCAGTTTCCAGCTTTCCTGGGACCATGGAGTGCGAGTACCTGGTTTTAGAAGCCAAATCTATTCTGCAGAAAAAAATTACATGGCAAGAATATTTGCAATATCCTATTCAGTATGTGGTGACTATTAATGAAACACTTGATCTCAGTCACTGAAGTTGTATTTGCCATAAGTCACCTATTGGAAAATGACGTGTTTACGGGGAATAATTTACATAGCTCTTCTATCTATAGTATGGATTTAGTACAGCAATGAAACAGAAAAAAAAGCTGGAAACTGGACTTACGGGAAACAATGGAAAGAAGTAACAGTAAATTATCACTGAAGGCCATTTTTCAGCAAGATTTACTGGTATCTCAGCAAAAGAATCAGCAACAACAGCAAAGAATAAATAAATTACAGGGGTTTTATCATACACTGTCATTATAGAATTTTTTACAGTTGCAGGTGTCTTTTGCCTATCTCATGATTTTAAATTCCCTTTGTCTCTATAAAATAACAACAAAATTTTACCATTCCACATTGTACACTTATTTTCAAAATTATCATCTTCATATTAGTTGATGTTAATATTACTTGCAGGAACAAGGTGGAGCTTGATTGTACTATTTTTGCTTTGTCTCCACATCAAAAGACTTCAGGAAGTTTTTCACTAATAACCTCACAAACCTTTCAAAGCCATTTAGAATCCTAATTTAGAATTTACTATCATAGATGCCACCACAGGGATAATTTACAGAGGTTCTGAGAGGTGCAACCAAGTCATTCAGGTAGCTCAAGAAATTACAGGTAATCCATGTAAAATTCCTAAAGCCTGCAATAAAATTTTATACTGATATCTAAAAACATAAGCTTTCTACATGCTTCCTAACCTTTCCAGAGAACATGTAGTAGCATGAATCAATTTTGTGACTCTGAGATTTTGTCTACTATAAAATTCCCTTACTGCAAAACAGGGAGATGGAGTTTGTGCTTTCTTCAATGTAATCCAGCCTACATAGGCAGCATGAACTGAAAATTCTTCCTTCCTCCCTGTATCTTTTAGGCATTTAAGCAACTTACTACTCTTGACTGGTTTCCTGCCATACCAGTATCAAGAGCTGTGGATGATAGCATGTAGGTTGCTGTTATGCTTATGATTATCAGTGAGTCTCTATGCGATTTCTTCCGTGCCGCTTATTGCATATTCCAATTTCTTGTAGCAAACTGCATTAGCAGTGGGAGTGATGTGATTACCTTCACAAAAACTAAAAATTAACTGTCAGCTTATATTAACCTCTTGGGATAGCGCCTGGAGTACTTTCACAGTAAATGCCATATAGCACTGAGTGCAATATATGCTACAAAACTAGCAAGGTCTTGTTTTTAACATTACCCAGTACTAGGCTAGCCCTGTGATAGAACCACTGTACTTCTGATTGTCCACTTTATCGAGGTTGATTGTAGACATCACCCTGATATTGACCTTGGAGGGAAGCTACATCAAACTCTAAAACATCTGACTTCTGTGTAAAGTTGCAAAGCCCAGGAAGGTTGGCTTCTGCATCATACCATACAGATGTGCTGCTAGCAGCAATAGATACCCCTATTGCTCTGCCCACAGTGCATATAGATCTTTTTGTATGCATGTCCAGAAAGCAGTGTGCATCCTGGCAGTAAACACCAGAGTTTGCTATCTGTCCTAAAATTGTTCTGCTCATCTGAGAAAACTTTTGATTATTTTCTAAAAAGATTAACTACAGTTTTCTTACACACCAAAGTACATTGAGTACATTTGTTTTCGTATTTCATATTCATGAGACAACACTTATATCTCTATTATAAATTCAAGTAATTCAAGTAATGCCACACAAACACACAATGAGGGTGTTGCTCTCCACAAAAATGGAGAGGGATTATCAATTCCTTAAGAAAGTACTTCTTTTCCTAAAAGTAATAATCAACCACTTGGAGAAATCGCTGCCATCACATTAGTCAGAAGAATGCTGAAGGTTCCTGAATGTCACTAAGGCGTAAACACTTTGAAAATCCCATTATCTCCAGCTCTTAAGGGCAGTAGAAAAGGTTCTGACAGTCCAGTGCTTTCTTCCCTTCAAAAGCTTCACAGTAAACTAAAAGGACATTAGAGAGAAGAGTAAAAGGGCACTGGCTTCTTGTATGTCCCAGCCTAGAGGCAAACTGCTGTAGAGTCCACTGCATGGCCAGCTTGTAGCACTGCTGCAGGAAAAGGCTGTCTGGTACCACACACCACACATTACACCATCAGAAAGAGGAATCTGGATCACTGTATCTCACAACTCCCATTTATCCCACAGAGGTTAATGGCAGATTCCCTGATGTTCCTTTACAATTGTTGCAGCAAATTTTAACTCCAGTTAATAAAAAATGAAAATGAAAAAAAAAAAACCCACCAAATACATGTGTGCACCAAGAGGAAAAAAAAGTATTAATTTTGTCAAAAGCATTAAATCCAACAAATCTCAAACATCCCATACCTGCTAAAGAGCTAAAACAATGTTCTCCTGTAAAACTTGCAGTTAATATTCGAGAAATTGAACCCCTCCTAAAGCTGTCTAACACATTTATCTGCTTTGCTCTAATCTAAGCCTTACTGGTAAGATTTAGGTATTATATGGACAAGAACACAATTCACTGGCAACCAAAACACAATAGCAATTTAGATGAGTTGATAGAAATGCTGACAAGGGAAGAGGTAGAAGAGGGAAGAAAGAAGCAGTGACAAGCAAAATGCCATTTCAGAGCTCTCACAGCTTATTATGGGCTCTGAAGAATAAAAAGATACATGATAAAAACCAGAAAAACAGACATGTGTGATCACGTTTGTGCAAAGGGTAGTATTAGAACAAAACAACAGAAAAAATATAAAGACAAAAGCATGCAACATAAACAGCTCTTGAGTAAATAAAGGTCATCACCAGTGGTTTCAGCCTGTCATGTGAATTCCATCATGTGATTAATGCTAGCAAGTAAGCACTTCTCATACCTATGCTTTTATAGGCAAGCAGCGGGTGAGGAACACTGCCTACTCTCCATCCAGGGAAGCAGCAGGGGAAGAGTGGCTGAAGCGTGTCCTGAGTGAAACCATCAGTCTCACTTCTCTCTGTTAGACATAGAAAGGTTGTTCTGACTTTCTATACTCTGAGACAGAATGTGCGCGACAGTTTTCTCCTAAGCTTCTTCTAGTTTCCCTGTATAAATCACATGTAAGCAGTGAACAAGAACACTGCCTGCTGTAACAAGAGCTGTATATGTCTTCTAAGAAATAATAGGAGAGAAACAGGGGAAGATGCTTTTAAAACATCTGATACTCAACATTTATTATTACATAGGTCTCAGCACATTTGAACTTCATTGGGCAAATGAAGTAGTAAATGAAAGAGAGAAAGGGAAAGAAGGACAAAAGGAGACAGAAAGGGAAAGAAAGAAAAAAAGATTCAAAAAAGAAAGAGGGAAAACAGCAAGCAAGCAACAAGGTCAAACTAAGAGCAAATGCTATAGACAATGTATCTTGATATCATGCATCATAGACTTCAGTCAGTCATGATCAACCTTTTCAGACTTCACTTTTGCCAATGTTTCATTAATTTTCTGCAGTTGCCAGCTGCCAGAATCTGCTGTCAATACAACACCTTGTCAAAGACTCTTCTGAGAAGGGGTTATGTTGCTTTTGTGCTGTTTTTCTGTAACATTAGAGTAATTGTTTTCTTTTCTGCTTGCATTTTGTCTGCATTTTCCTCAACGCGATGTCACCACTTGACTCAGCAGCTATTTGTCCCAAAGTATAAGAGCTAGTATGTAAAACAACTGCCCCCATTTATGATAGGATAGGAGGAATATTTGACATGTGTGTACTGCATTGCCAGTTCCACACAGTAAACCAAGAATGGCAAAAAGCTTTGCAAAACTTGAGCAAATTCCCTCTCATAACATCCCTGTGGGGTGATTCAGAACTATCATCCACTTTCAGACATGGGAAATAATAACAGGTTAAATAACCAAACTAAGGCTTGTCCCAAAACAGTGGCAGAGCTGGAGTGTGAACTCATGTCCAAGTAAGCTGAGTTACAACTGACATTTTTAAACACATATGTGTTTTAGAAGCTCATTAAGTAGCAAATGCAATTTAATTGTACTGCTTAAGACAAGTTAGGAGCACAGGTGGGCTACAATGTTTGCTTTATAGGTTTGAACAATCTGCTGCTCTAACCAATAACAATGCTAATTACATTGCTGGATTTGATAAAAAATACTTTGTGGTAGCATTATTGAAATAATAAGCTACAAGGGAATTATGGTGTTACAAAAGTTCTTTGCTTAAAAGCTGCAGTATATCAATTTTCTTATTTTTATTAACAGCTTTTTGTTGAGCTCCAAGCAGGATGGTGGGTATCATCTCATCAAATGGTATTGCCTCTCAGGCTTCTAAAAGCTATTGTCGCTATCTTTTGAGAATTATTCAGTATTTGGAGAAAAGAAAAGGAAAAAAAAAGTCTTACTAGTTTTGTGAGATGGTTTTGCTCTGACTTAGGGGGTTTTTTTTGAACCAACAGGGAGGATGTGGAAAGACATTGACGGAAAGAATCAAGAGAGCTTGTTCTCTGCTTTTAGCTCTCTCAGCTCTGGAGGCAAAGTAGCTCCTAATGAGCTCTGGTACCCAGCCTTAAAGAAGTAGCTAATTGCCCTGAAATAAGAAAATAGTTTACATTTCGTATGAATGTTTGTATTCAGAGACTGTGGGGTATGTCATAAATGAAACCCAAGTACATGGAAGATTCACTCAGAATCTGACTTTACTGTATTGTTTCTACTAGGGTCTAACCCCGAGAACAAATACAGCCTGTGTAAAATAAAAACTGCTGAAATGTGCCTAAGCTATCTAGCATTTTATAAAACTGTTGGATTTTGTAAAGGTTCTCCAACAGGCTTGAATCAAAGGGTCATGTCTGTGAATATTTTCCAGACTTTTATGCGACAGTACAATAATTTTTTATATATGGTATATTATATTAAATTGTATTTAAGAGGCTTATGTTAGAATTTACTTTTTCCCTAAAACTCTAAGCAAATCTTTCAAAACAGAAACCCAAATCACGAGACTACTTAATTTAAAAACCCTATTTCACTTCAATCTTTAACTGCACAATATTCAACAATATCAAATATATTACTAAAGGTATTTTAACTATAAAGCTTACTGAGAAGAAAACCACTATTTTTTCTTGAAGAAGAGATGAAGGAACTAGTTCTGAATATTCAATCCATAATTTACATTGAAGAATCAATATTGTAATATACTTTTCATCGCACTGAAGCAGTCACAAGACAAGTATGTACTTGAAGGTAGTGTGGAAAAGTAATAGCTCCTCACACGTACCAAGCAGCAATAGTAATATCATTCTTTGAAATGCTGAGGAGATTATCAGAGGCAGGGTCCATGGAGAAAAGCAAAAGTGAGGGGAAGGAACATGTTTTAAGTTAAAAATAAGTTACCAGTCAGAAAAACTTCCTTTCTTCTTAGGGCTTAGCTTTGTAATGGTCTGATTCTTAGTAACAGCATCAATCGAGCAGGTAATTGGATTTAAAAGCCAAAACTGTTTTCTGAGTTAAACAGGATGATTACACATGTGAATTCCTGATGCCTGTGGGAATAATGAAAAGGCTAATGCACTTTTACCAAGACGACTGGAATAAAGGCACATAGGATATAATTCCTTCTTCCTGTTTGAGGACTCAAAATGGGATTGCTGAGGCAAAAGTGAGGCCTGTAAGATACTGCCCTATAAAAAGCCAATGTGTATAAATTACGCTGTGAGACTGTGATTAAAATCCCATTTGCACTAGGGCCCTATTCCATCATGGTTTAAACAGAGGCTTAGGCCAAAAGCTGTTCATAAGTCCCTAAAGTCAAGTTTTTACAGAACTAGGACCCCTATCTGAAAAAATTGTATTGGAAATATATCGTAATTGTTAGCTTATTAGAATCAGATTTTGAGCACTGTTGAGTCAATTGTGAGATATCAAAACTAATATTAATGCAGCATTTATAATTCAGTGGAGTTTTGTTGCAAGGCAGGGAGAGGTGTTGGAATTTTTCTTTTCTTTAACCTCATATGTTGTGCTGTCACATTCTCCTGGAAAACTATAATCTGCATTTAGAATTACAGTAATCGGTTGGACTTCCATTCATTATGTCTTCTGTTATTACCTTTTTCCATTGACTATAAGAGAAACTTAAATGACTGGCTTACTCTGGGTGACTAAATGCCTGGATGACTAAAGTTAAGTGAAATGAATTCCAACCAAAGTGACCGCAATTCTGTTTTAATTACTTCAAAAGAGTAGTCAATAAAATATCTAGCCTAAAGAGGTTGGCACTCCACTGAAACTGAAGTGCACTGAAATGAAATGTTGATGGCTAAATTGAAAATGCCAGTGATCCAGTCTAAAGAATTAATCAGTTTTAACAATAATTTGATTAAGTTTGATGAAAAATTCTACATATCTGGAAAAAAAATAAACCATCACATTAATCAACCTTTCAAAAAACTCAAACCAAAACTTTGTTGTGTCATTAAAGAACTAGTTTTAATAAGCTAAACTAAATCCATCATAACTCAATGCATTGGCTTCCTGCATCACAAGAATATTTTTTCACTTATTAATGCATTTCTAACCACGCAGACCATCCTTTAAATTCTAGTACTACTCCTTCATATTTAGCTATGGCAGTTACCAGACCTACAGATTTATTTGTTGCATTTTAATTCTTTATAGATCAATTTTGAACCGGTTTTTAAGCCTTTTCAGTACATCAGCACATTCATCTTCTTTAAAATTCACACTGAGCGAATGTTATAGAAAAGACCAATACCCAGGATCATGGAAGTCAAGTAAATCTGGAGCTGCATGTTTGATACATATTTTTAAGAGTTCTGATTTTGGAAGATGGGGAGTTATATTTTCAATCATTTGTAATATTTAAAAATGGAAGAACTAAGGTCTCAATCACTGTTAATGGGGATTTCTACACATCTGCTACGCATTGCTTAAAAAATAAATAACATAATCTTTCCAAAGCAGCAGATTTTCCATTATCAATAATAACAACTATTTATTTTAATACTATTCTCTCAATTCTAAACTGCAGGGGAAAAAATCAATAATGGGAAGGCTGTGCTATTAGTTAAGGTTTTCAAAATCAAAGTTCATATCTTTTCACATAAACGTATAATTTCAAAGTGGCAGTATTTAATTCATTTATTGCTGAAGATAATATTCACATCCATCAGCTTAGTATTTGACATTGTGAAGATGCAATAAATTCCAATTCAAATTCTGTTGACATTAATTTCAGTAAACTTTATCAGTTACTCTGTGCTCTTGTCAGATTAAAATCCAATCTTAGGTTGTCTTCTCTACTTCAGTATTACAGCTCAGTGTTTTTACTGTATATGTCCTATCACTTGCCTAAACTCTGACCTGAAAGCACCATGTAACACATACTGGGAAAATATTTTTCTTCCATGCTCATGCAGCACGTGACTCCCATGAGTAGAAATAGTTACTAAAGCTTAAGTCTCACTGACAACTACTTAGATTATGTAATAGGAAGTAAATTGATCTGGATTCTGTTCCCAAGAGCATATGACTGGAAACACTTAACAGTCACAGGCTGGAAAATAACTCTAGACTGCAAAGCATACACAGGCTTCACATTTCATTTATTCCTGCCAGTTTGGAAATTGTTACTAGTTCAAGAATTCTCTTCTATATTATTACTAAAATGGAAAAAGTTAGGTACATTTCTGATGACACAGAGATTTTCAGAAGTGTGAACTGGGAAACCTAATGAATTATGAATTATCTGTTTGAAAAGCTACTGTTATCTTTTGTTAAGATAAATAAGGCAAAGAGTAAATGGGCAGAACCACCAAAACTTTAAATATGGAAAATAAAAATAAAAGGGAACCACTGTATCTTGGAAAAGCCAGAATAGTTCCTGCAAATGTAGGTATCCAGTCAAAAAAAATCCTCAGGAATTAGGTCATAAGTAAGAAGCTATTTGGCTAATATGTATTTTAAAAGCTGTGTGAGAGTAGAGAAAATAAACCATCCATTTATATGAAATAAAATTAGAAACATACAGATAATTCAAACTGAAAAATCCAGTCGACATAGCTGTGGTCATAAGGGCTTGATATGTGAGCTCAATGAGGATTAAAACGTGAGCCACTGATTCCAGGCACAAGATAGCCAAAAGACTAATAAATTCAGAGGCAATAAAATGTATTAAGTCAGAAGAAGTGGAAAGAAAGAAGGAAAAGAGAAAAGGAAGGGAGGGAGGGAGATAGGAAGGGAAGGAGGGAAATGGGAAGAAGGAAGGGAGGGAGGGAAGAAGAAAGGGAGGGAGGGAAGAAGGAAGGAAGGGAGGGAGGGAAGAAGGAAGGGAAGGAGGGAGGGAAGGAGGGAGGGAGGGAGGGAGGGAGGGAGGGAGGGAGGGAGGGAGGGAGGAAGGAAGGAAGGAAGGAAGGAAGGAAGGAAGGAAGGAAGGAAGGAAGGAAGGAAGGAAGGAAGGAAGGAAGGAAGGAAGGAAGGAAGGAAGGAAGGAAGGAAGGAAGGAAGGAAGGAAGGAAGGAAGGAAGGAAGGAAGGAAGGAAGGAAGGAAGGAAGGAAGGAAGGAAGGAAGGAAGGAAGGAAGGAAGGAAACTCCATCTACCTTAACAGAATTTATCAGAGATGAAAACTTTTTATAGTTTCTTAAAAAAAAACATTTTTTGAACTGAATTAGTGTGGCTTCATAAAATGAAGTGGAAAAATTCCCAAAACATCAAGAGTTTTCTCAAGCTGGAGACATTAATTACCATTTTATTAATCTCGTGACCAGCGATACCCGGGGCTCTGAAAAAGCAAAATATGATAGCAAGTTATGCTCCTCACTCCAGCTGTCTCTGGCTCCAGGCAGATAGATAATCATGCAGATATGGTAACACGGTGCTCATGTTCGGGGCCATGCAGGGGCCATCCTTGAAAATGTACTTGCCACTTCTTAATCACATAATCAGATTTCAGTAGCACCTTGAGGGCTGTGCAGCCTAAGGTAACATCTCTAACCAGCTAGCATTAAAGTAGACAGCTATGTCTGGTGTGCTCAACTTTCAGCTTTTCTTATGCTGATATTTATGCTAGCAAAGGTTGTATTTGATAGCCTGTAACTTTGAGCAGGCATCTAAACAAATAGAGAGGTGTGTATTTATGTGGCATAGTGTAGTACTACACAGAAACTCATGCTATCTTTTGATGGCTAAACATGACAAGTAGAAACAGAACAGCTATGTTAGCTCAGTATCCCATTGAGGAAACTTTTCTCTACACAGGTATCATGGCATTGTGCTGCATAAAATAAGTACATGTATGATGATTATTTGTCCAGTCTGGAACATGATGATAAAAAATCATTTGAAGTATGTACCAAAATCAATATAATTTAGGCAATGGCAATGTTTCAGCGTAAATAAATACCGGAAAGGAAGAAGTTATGATTCTGTTTGATTTCCATGGGAAGGAAGAGGATGTTTCATTACAAACTTACTATGTACTTTGTCCAAGTGTTAATGAGGTGACCTGCAGATATGTATACAAAACAACTTTAAAGACCAAGATGGTTTAAGCAAATTCTTATGTGTACTCCTCCACCCATTGTGATAAATTGGACATGGGGAGATCAAAAAGGACACTTTTTCCTAATTCAGTATTCAATACCCAAAGAGTGCATCATACTGCTGTACCTTTCAGAATACAGTGCTACATCTAAACCAATCTTTGACTAATTTTTAACAAACTTTCACATTCGTCAAGAGTCTAATATAAATCATATTGTTTATACATGTATCATTGGAAACTTTTATATTCTCCCATTTACTAAATTCTCATAGAATGTGCAGAACTTGTGTGAAGCTTGTGGTTCTGCTCTGGCACAGAGCCTCTGAAAAGTTGTTTAGTGCTTGTCAGTATACTCAAATACATGAAGAAATGACCATCCACTGCAGGATGCAGAATTACTGCCTAATTCTGAATCCACCCCACCCAACACATCGACAATAGGAATTTCTCAAGAATGTGGAAATATCATTTATTTTTCTATATTTTTTATATTCTCCATATTCGAATCTCCCATTATAAATTTTCCATTTAAAACCAATGCTATACATTTCTTTTATATAGCATCCATTTTCCCAGCTTGGGTAACAAGCCTTCTGGAACACAAGCCTTTTGACTAGGACTTATCAACTATCTTAGCCTGTTATGAAAGTGTTCCTTTCAAACATTAAGACAGGATGAACTACATTCCTTAGTACAAATGGAAGATCCAAATAGACCACTGCCTGGGTGATAAACTCAAAAAGAACACCTGAAAACTGAAGTCCTCAAGTGCACATATAATTACGTGATACAAACTTGCTGTTGCAGTAATTCTGTTTTAGCTAATAAATTACTCATTTCTGGCAGAGAATATAGGATGCTTACTCAAAAGCAATGTGACAAATCCACAGTGAGGTGCACTTTCTTGATATACACCCGGCAAATCATAAAACTTCCACGTACCAAAGTGTTTTGCTCTACGTATCCCTTCTTTGCCAAAAACCACACCAAAGTAAACAGATTCAGAAGCATTACCTGTTACATTTCTGTATTGTTACAAAAAAGTTTACACTTCAGATTGTTCTTCTGTGAGCAAACATATTACAAAATTCATTATTCTCTTTATTTATTGAGAATCTAGATCAAAATAATTCAAATTCTCAAAATTTCAGTATAATAGGTGCAATAGAAATGGCAGTATAGTTTACAAAAATATGGAGCAAATGACACAAGAAATATAAAGATCTCTGTGATATTTTCATGTTTCCAATTATCAAAAGGGCACAGTAAAAATATTCACGGAAGAAACTAGTTAAAGTATATTTACCTGGAAGCTTAATAAACCAAGAGCAAGTTATATCAAATTTAGGGCAGTGAGCCGATCAGTCTAAGCAATGATTCTGTTATCCCTTTCAGGATGGAAGTTTAATTAATTCAGAGGCAAAAAATGTAGTTGTTTTTTGCCTTATGAAAAGCAGATACATACATACATTTTGCTGTTTTCATATAATTTCTATTGAAGGTAAACTTACACATAAAACTAAGAGTTTAGCCAAACTTTTTACATGTAAAATTGTTCATAACTTGTGAAAACATGTACAACACACTCCACGTATCTAGAAATTCTGTCTTGATAACAAGACAAGGAAGCAGCTGTGGAGTCTTCTAAATACCAAGGATTTTCATTTTTCCTGATAGTGGGATTCACAGCCTATAAGTGTTGCAGTCCACTGAAAATTACTCTTACAGTTTCCAAGACAATATTTCTCTATGTGTAAAAAATACACAGCTGTGGAGTGCGTATATACAGCTTTTCTAAAAGCTTTAGAAACATCTCTTCTACTCGTTTCTACAGAAATCTGAAACTATTATCCTATTTATGCACAGGCTGCTGACACATAGACTTAGTTTCATATATAGTCCAACAGATTTCAAAGGGGCTTAGACAGATTTGAACTACAAATCCATATTTCTAATTGCCATTTAACTAGATCCTTTCTTAGTCAATTGCTACAGATGAAACAGCAACTTCCCTCTTGAATGACTGGATTTAAATATGCAGGTTTTTTTTCTTTACGTATTCTACCCCAAACACACCTTACAATATTTAATTTATCTATCAAAATATCACTGGCTGTACTTCCAGATGTTCCTGTGCGTGTTGCACTTGTTTTAATCTGTTTGATTGAAGCACAAAAGCTGTGTTCTGTTCAGCCTGTTATCATTCCCTTTTCATGATCTTTTGCATTTTGTATATTAAGAATGGAATTGGGGTTTTGTCCTTTTCCCCTCCACCCCACCCTGTAGGTTGTGTAGGGTGAGATGCATTGCTTCAGTCAACAATATGTTTATGCTAAGCGACAAAGGTTGGATAAAATGAGCTCTGCCCTAACTTGTATGGTTTTCATGAGATGAACGAGCATGGGATGTTCCTCTCTCTTCTCCCTAGTATAATTTACTGATTAAAAAAACCTATATGTTAAGTGCTGCATACATTTATTGCACCATTTACATGACAAAAGCAGATGTGATGGAAAAATATATCTACGTTGCATTCTTGTGTATCTTAAAAAATGTTACAATGTATGTAAGTGGTAGGTCCTATGAAACAAAATTTGAATGTACAGAATTTTTCCTTTACCCTTTATGGCGAAGTGTGTGATTTGCCCCTGCAGAATAAAACTAACTGTTAAAAGATGCAGCTCTAATAAACCTTGAATTTTTAGGAAGTCAAAAAGGTCAGTAAGGGAAGGTACCTATTCGGGTTTTCTGAGTAAATATTAGAGCGCAAGAGAATGAAGAAAATAGCATTATTTTCATCTCCAAAATGTAAGTAATGCTAGGACTCATCTTCATTGTAAAACAAAATAGAAATTTGAGGAGAAGTATATGAGATGTCCCCTAACTCTGGCTATTTAGACTTCCGGTTAGCTTTAACTTATAGCTGTTATGTCTCAGACCTAAACCCACCTTGAAAGGTTTGTTGCATTCTATAAAGTCATGCATACATTTGCAGGACATACGCATTTAAAAATAGCTATTATTACTACCCATGATAGTCATGCATAGTCCAAGTATTAAATAAACACAAAGCACTGTTGAATTCTCCATCAAAGGAAAATCTTAATCTTTTCTAGCATCATCTCTAAATAAGATTATTGTAGGATTTTTCACATGCTAGTTCACAGACATTCTATTTTGCCTCCTTCATAACTATGTGAGGTGAAAAAACCTTACAGTTACATATTTCACATGCCCTATATATCTACAAGTCTTTATGATGAAGTTATGCATGGCTGCACTTTAAGAATTATTTTTGTCTATTAACAGAGCAAAGTACTAGTTTATTTGCTCTAATATATCATACACACCTGCTGTAATGTGAAATAATGTAGTATTACTGGACCATGTGCTGCCAAATAACTACAAAATCATTGTTAATTGCCAATAAAGCTCTTGAAATAAAGTACTTATTTAAGTAAAGATGGCTCTAGGGCATAGTTGCACCATGAGACTGACATAAAATGGGTACTATACAACTCAGGGTGGAGTATTTATGCTTATTAATTACAAAGAAAGACATATTTTATCAACAAAACACTATACAAAATAGTATTATGTGCATTCCAAAACACTCTTCACAAAAGAATGCTACATATTAATGAATTCAAATATAATAAATGGCTGTAGAGTTTTATTTCTTCTGGATAATAATGCAGTCTGATTAGCTGATTGTGAAAAAATATGCAGTCTTTCTGAAGTGTTATGTTTATTTTATAAATAGTTTGATGTACCCAGAAGAGGAGACATGAAACAGAGAAATGTATTAAGTATTTCATAGTATACATTATCTCTTTCACCTTGAAGCATACTTCCACTCCAGTATGAACTGATTGGTATGTGTCAAGTTGATTGACATATTTAATTCCTCCTATTTTTTAAATTTCTTGGTTGTAGTAGATTCCACTGCATTTATTCTTTCATCTTAAAGATTAATTTTTCATTGTCTATATTTATATTATGAGTGTACCACTAATTTTAAGTATTTACACCTGACTGGTTTTAAGTCCTTGCCCAACATGGAAACATGATCTCCCAGTCAAGACAACAACTTAGGTTTCCGGTGGCCTGAACCCATTCTTTCATTCTCTCATTCAGCATCAAACTTTTCTTGTAATTTATGCAAGACTTATCTGTCTCAGTTAACAAAGAGCTTAAGAACATGTATACATCCATATTTATTTCAAGCAAAACAATTATGCTCAAGACCTTTGCAAACTGCTTGTTGATTACAGGTGTCCATCATGTCTGTAGCAGAAAGCCAGTCACTTCAGGACAGGTTGCATGGGCCTTTGAACAACCTTGTCTAGTGGAAGGTGACCCTGCCCATGGTGGAGGTGTTGGAACTAAGTGAAGGCCCCTTCTAACCCAAACCATTCTATGCTTCTATGATTCCGGAATCCACCACCAATGCATCAAATGCCTAAAAAGGATATGCCAGTGTCACCTGACACAACCATCAGTCTGCTACCTTATTGACTGGGTATATTCAAAAAATGCAGAATGGTCCATTTCACCTATCACTGACATCATTTTGTTTACTTAATATACGCCAATAGGAGTACAACATCCAGAACAATCAAGGCTAGGACATTTCTGGCCATGCTATGAAACCACGAATCAACTAGGAAGGGAAATGTAAGGTCCTTCACTGTCATACAGCAGGTATTTGAGATTTGGATAACTGAAGTTTATGCATAAGCTTATACTTACCATGAAGTATGTATGAAGCTTCTATATCAAGCTTACATCTGAAGTTTATACTCATTTTGGTATCAAATTTTATTGTAGTGAATTGAGGGATGATAAGAACTGGCCAAATACATGTCTCCGATGCAAACAGCAATCAAGAATATTTTATCCAGCCATGAAAAGCTCTTCGTGTAACTGCCTATATATGATCACATATAAATATATGTTATCTTTATTTTGTCCATTAAGTGAATTTAGTGATGAGTGTTGTAGAATATACTAACAGCTGCTTCTTTCCTTTTTCAGTCTTCAGTGTGAGAGAATATGTATGCTTCTCAATGGCAAGGTCTTTAACGGTAGTATTTTTGCCCTTTAAAACTGTCTTTTGCACAAGCCAGTGTCAAAATCTGTTTACTCTATCTGCATTTTTAAAGTGTTTACCACTGTGGGACTGCCAGATTAAAAAGCAGGAAGGTAGTGGAATCTATGTGTTTGGAGTGCTGTGATACTATGAAGTTTCTCTGGAACAATGAAGGAAGACAAAAATATTAGTCTCTGCACAAAGCTTTCCAAAATGAAAGTGCTGGTGTGGAATCTCAAATGTAAGGATTTTTTTTTCTATTTTTATTTATTTATTCATTTATTTTCCCATATTCATGGAGAAGCATTAAAGGTTTATGCAAATAATCTGAACATAATGGGAAAAATGTTATTTCAGAAATATTCTTAAAAAAACCAATAGCAACACACATCAGATTTTTAAATGCAATTTTCATATTTGTTTAGCACACTCGCTCAATATTTATGTATGCATATATTTTGCAGGGTGAAAAATAACAAATCTTTTTTTTTAGCTGAAAAAGAGACAAAAAGCATTAAAGTAAACATTCCAGATAGAAGAATTTTTAGTGATACGAGAAACCACAAAAGATAAAAGCTAGTGTTTCAGACACTGCAAAAACATTCTCCTTTGTGTTCAGTATAAAATTGGCAATTCCAATGCCAGTCACACTTTCATTTGAGAGTGAATGAAGGCTAGTAGCAGTGTTAATTTGTTGATTATATGACAGCAACAGTCACTCTAAAGTTCAGCCCACATTATTTCTCTCTCCTAGGCAAAGAAACGTATATTTTTTTATTATTCTGAATTCATTATTATTTATCTTATTTAAACTGTCTTTTATTTCTCCAATATTTTAATATCTGTGCTCACCTCAAGGAAATTGCAGAAGGGCTCAGCTGAGATTTCAGATGAAATATATGGCATCACAGCAGAACAAGGTCACCTTTTAGCCTTATGACTAAAGGTTTTGGTTCACCTTCATTGACCCTGCCTGTACTATATTCTGAGTTAAGTCATGCAAGGAGGTGGGAAGGATTATGTAAGAAAATGTGGGCAGGCTCAGTCCCATGTTTAACCATATGCATGTTACAAAAGGAGCTCTCGGCTCTTCCCTCTCTGTAGAGTTTGCTTCTCTCTGCAGTCTCTCAGTTGCTTCTTCCTTTCTGTTCTTTTCAAGTCAAGCCAAAAGAAAAAAGTCTGTGATTACACACAAAAAATTAAGATATCTTTCCTTTGCACAGTATAGCACAGTAATAGGTATTTCAAGAAACTGCTTGTGGTTTATCACCACCGTGCAGTACTTTTTACGATAACTGTTCTTGCCTCAGCTGACCAGCGCAGAATGCCACAGTGTTTCTGGAGAAGAACCAGCACACCAAGCAGCTTTCAACTGTGAAATCATTGAACATATTAGGAAACAATGTCGATGTGGGCCAAACTGCTAGGTTTTTCTGGACAGAATTTATCACCTTATATATTCTTCATCAAGTGGGCTGATTAGACAGTATTTTTAGGAATAAAAATAATTTTCTTTCTCTCTGTAACTGCTTTGATACTTTTCAGTTTGTTTCCTGTTATCTAGTGTACACACAGTTGTTTCTTTGCAATTATCAGACTCCTCATTTCCTGCTAGAAATACAGATGTGTGGGTTCAGTCCTCTATACCAAAATACTGTTGGCTAACACAGTAGTGTGAGCACAGCAAAGATCAGATACAATGATGAAAACTCATCAGTGAAATTGTTTTTCACCTTTGAACAATCAGATTCTGAATCAAATTAGAAAGAAAAGACAGAGCAGTTTATAAGTAGTCTCAAAGAATAGGAATATCTACCATAAACCTTTCTTCTCCCCTGTTTCCGAGGTCTTATGCACAGGAGAGGGGAAAAAATAAAGGGAAAAAACCAATTGGTCTTTATTACTGGAAGAAAATTATGTGAATTTTTTTTTTTCACAGAACCCTTTAATATGAGTTTCCAATCATTGAATCTATATGAAATTGAGGTTGCCAGATGTTTTCTTTCCCCCAACACTTCTCCAAGACAGAAGTCATATGAAATGTTTATGGTGATGCCAATGTCATCGAAGAAAGAGACTTATTGAAATGGGTAAACAAACAAAATCAATACAATCCTATGATTCTATGATTCAAAAGCCCTAGGAATTAATTCTCCAGACTTATGCTCTATTTGAAGCATGTCTCTCTCACTTTTGCATGCAAATAATAAAAAGGTGCTCTATAAGAAAGAATGCTCTCCACACTTAGGTTTTAATCAAGGTCTCAGAGAGGGTGATTTTTAAAACTGACTAGTTATTTCATGAATCTCACTTTCTGAGGAATAGCCATGTAATGACAAAAAAAAAAGAGACTCATTTTCAGAAACTATAAAGAATTTACACTGTGCAAAGTAACATGGTACGATAGTTAGGGTGTATGACAATAGGAACCTGCTCCTGGCATACAAGCCACAGACCAAGTTTCTCATACAGAAACTAACAAAGGCTTAAAGAAGACTTTTGACTGTTTACGGGTTAAATATCCAGACTTCAGACTAATGCTGCCTAGGCCTGGCATATTTCTCCCTGAGACCTTCTGGGTAGAAATACGAGCATCTGTTTTATATGATGAAAAAGCAGTGAGTCTTCAGTACTGACCTGCAGGAGACAACTGTGTATCCACGACAGACATAGCTTAGATTTCTGGATAATTGCCAAAAGTCCTAACATTCTGACTTAAAAAGACTTCCAAATGAGAAACAAGGATCTGTACATCAGGGTGTAAATACCTTCTATATGTACTCAACCTAGTCATAACCAAATTGCAATGAAATACATAGATGCACCTTCCCTCTGACTATTCTAACAGTAATATTTATTATAGTATTTACACTTTTCATATTATCATCTTTGTTTTAACTTGCTTTTGACAATCTCATTTCCTGTTATTCATCCTTTCTTCATCACTTTATCATATAAAAAATTAACAGCATTTAAAAATAATTATTTTTGCACTCATATCTGTTTAAATTCCTAGTTTCTTTCTATGGAGAGGCAAAATAATCTTATTTAAAAATTATCTATTAATTCAGAGTTCAGCAAGTAACAGCAGGGTATACTTTCCACAGACATTCCAAATCCGAGTGACAAATATTTTTAATAGATTTTTAAAAGAAAGTTTCAGCTGTACTAGCAATTAATGGAGCTGAGAGCAGTCTGACTGTCAGCTGACAGTCTAGAAAAGTAAACATACAAAGCTCTAACAGTTTACCCTGTCAAACCTTACATCTCTGAGAACTAAACAGTACTTACTTAAACCAAAGGAAAAATTCCCAATAAGTTATACTAACAGGATGAGGACTCCAAATCATTCCACTTCACTTTCCAATTTGAAAAATAATTTTCTTTTTTTAATAAGGAAGTATATAAAACTTCACCTTGATAATGCAAATGAAGATTTGAGTATTTCATGCTCAAGACATTGATTTATATGTAGCAAATCAAATTAATCATGTCATGTGATATGCAATATTTTATGAAATGTGAGCAATAAGGCTACTGAACCATAGCAAGAAATATTGGAAATGATGTCAAAAGGAACAAAACCAAATCAGACCAAACCAAACCCAGCATTATTTTAGTTTTATTCCACACGCTACACCTCAGAAATAATCCTACATGTTACAAAACTTTTTGAAGGACTCAAACTACACAAACTTTTACTGCTACGTGACAGGGGTAATTAATGATGCATCAGAAATGACAAGGAAGTAAATTTTATACTCACAGACTAACATGCTGAACCAACCTCAGCTGGTTGGATCCAGATAAACAAAGTCATGCCATACTATGTCAAGGCTTAAGTACAATTTTCCTACTTGCATAGTAGGCCTGTGACAAATACCGCCTGAGGTTTCCATCAACAGACATGCTGTTATTATGGCAACTGCACAGGGTAATAAAAGAAACCTTGTGAAAATCACATGTGACAAAAGTTGAAATGAAAGTCACAGTAAATTATTGCTTCCCCGAACCTAGACCTATTGCTATTCTTTCTGGTATCTCTATGACTGTTTGTTAGTCTTTACAGTCCAATAATTCCTCAATAATATAAATTTTATTAATATTACGGGTATGCACATGATATTAGATGCTGAAACAAGTATTTGGTAAAGTAGTCTTTAGGCTAGATGATTGTATTGATATTTGATTCCTATATCATGTTAGCATCTATCCATTATCTTTAATGGACCTTATCTTCAATTACAGGGTACAGGGAAGAATTACAAGTTGGTTCTGTATTCATAACGATGTTCGGATATTGAAAAACAGGAAAAGGTGGATATGTCTTTGAGGTGTCCATGAAACAAAACCACATTTTATCCCAATGCCAATAAGTAAGGCACTTCTAGTTATGAATATATAGGTGTGTGAATTTGATGGAAAAAAAGAGAAAACAAGGTGAAATTTTTTTAACGTAAACAACAAACCAAAAAACAACCAACAGAAAAACAACCAACCGAAAACAACAATAGAAAACCCCAGAAGTTTAAAATATGAAATTCAGCATAAAAAACTTAGAGGAAATGTGCTACTATAACAACAGATACATTTGAGACAATATTAAAATAATGCAAACTAGTTTTTATAACTCATAATACTGTAAGATTTTTTCCGGATGTATCCTCCCAGAGATATTGTCTAGGAAAATATGAGGGTCTTCTGGAAACCTAGTGCTTTAAATGTTGGATAAAACTTTGTGAGTTCTCAGTAGGTAGAATCACATTTGTACTGTTTACACTGTGCAATAAAAGATCAAGAAGTAGATAAATATTGGTAGCCAGGCACTTCTGACACATGGTACACACTCTGAAAACTGTCTTTCCAGTTCATTACAAAGTCAACGCATTTCAGAAATTGTAGTACTCACAATGTAAAAATACTCTGCAAGCAAGTTCAGATGCTGTCCTCATAAGAAATAATAGTAGAAATACCTCTCTCTCTCATCTACCATTTTGAGACACCACACTGAGAAATCTCTGAGGTCAAGAGCAGAGTTTAAAATAACCCCCAGACTCATCAGCAATGCTTTTTTTTTTTTTTAATATGTCCCATACACGTGGCCATCAACATACAGACATCAATATAATCCATACTTTATGTTAACATTTGATGTTTCATATAAAAAGCCAACACATACATCGCCTCATAACACTAGCTTCTGTTACAGGTTCTCTACACACTGAGCTGTGTGGCATCTGGAAAAGCAGATTTAGTAGTATCTTTGTTGGATAAAAACTATGCCAATGTCCATTTAATTGAATGAAGAGTCAAAAAAGGGGGGGGGGGGCAAAAAAAACCTCCAAGAAAGACTGACAGAGACAGAGAAAGATGGATAATGTAATGCCTGAGGGAGGAGAAAATTTAATTACTCTTCATTGAGTATTAGCAGGTAAGGAAAACCAGTTTCAACTTCTGCGCTATTATGGTTAGCAGGGAAAGAGAGATTACAAATTTATACTTAGCTAAAGAGCTATATTTCCCTAGTGAGATAATGAAATGAAGGTATACCTACTTTTCTATGAATTTAAGGTTAAATTACCCTTCAGACACTTTTCTGTCAGAAACTAAGTGCTCCTCAAGAATAGATACCAACTGTTACCGCAGTCTTTAGAAGTAATTTTGTGACTCAGCAGATGCAGTAATTAATGAAGCCGCACTTCTGTCGTTGATATATATCATTGTGTTACATTTGATAACTTCTATTTGTGAAGGATTATCTTCTGTAAATTCTTCTAAAATTTTTTTTTCAGTCATTGGGCACTGGAACAGGCTGCCCAGGGAGGTAGTTGAGACACCTTCCCTGGAGGTATTTAAAAGACGGGTGGACAAGGTGCTGAGGGGCATGGTTTAGTGGTTGATGGGAATGGTTGGACTCAATGATCCTGGGGGTCTTTTACAACCTTGTGATTCTGTGATTCTTCAAATCTTTTATTTCAGTTTTACAATACCCATGCCTTACAGCATGATTTGATGACACAAAGGACTAGCACTATTCTCCTCAGTTTATATTTATTGCTTGAATTATAGTAACTCTTATTTTGGAACTAGTTGTATTTTTCCATATTAACATATCGCAAATTGTCTCTGCTTTGTCAGTCTATTTAACCAGAAAGGCACAAGAATACTTGAGCCTTGAGTCTTATGTGAAGGATGCAATGCATTCCAAGATGTTTTTTTAGAAACTGTAATTAACTATTTAATGTCTTCATACATTATAGAGTCTTCCTCATCCATGAAAGATTAATTACTAAGCAAAAAAGTTAATGGTTTTTTCCAATGGTGTATTTAATACTAATTGATACAAAATAGTTTCCTAATAATATGTGAAAAGTGTTCATTACTAAATAAAAAATTCCTACTCTATTGAGTTATATTCTTGTTCATCTCTTTTCTTATTCCCAAATTCAAAATCACTTACTTGGAATTATAATTGAGGAGATATCGGTGATTTTATTTATCACAGTGATATTAAAACTTAATTCATACTCTCTGAAAAGTCCTACAAAAGATAAATAAAGCAAAAAATAATTCAAACCAATTAAGACACAGAAATAGACAGACGAAAGCACCTACAGGGTTGTTTCATTATACCAGTGTTTTAGTACAGTTATGATCTACTTTTGACGAGTGATTTAAAGTGTCTGTAATGTCAGATTTGGTTAAAACACTTCCTAAAGATTCCTGACTTGTCATTAGATGGGATTTCTTCTGTCTTTCCCCTTTTTCTTTACTTCACTATTCAATATACTTATTTAAAGTACCTGTTTTGTGGGAATGAAGGTGCATAAAATGGAAAATTGTTTCCTCCTCACACTACACTTTGACTTCTGATTTGCAGAAGATGTAGCTTTACCCTCATTCAAGCAGCTCTTTTCAAATGTTAAGTCCTACACTTAAGATTAAGTGGTAGTTATAATTTAAGTGAGGAGCTCTCACAGCTTAAAGATTTCTCCATTTGAGGAGCTAAGCTATGAAAACAGTGACCCAAAGTGCTGCTTCTCTTGCTTGTAGCACCATCTCAATTGTCCCAATCCAGAAAACACCCAAGGAAGGGAATTGTGGCGCCTCACCATGGACTCCTCTCCATGTAGTACAGTCATGTACATCATAATATCTTCATATACCTCCTCAGATTTTTTGCCTTTCTAAGTCATGTTTCAAGGTCTCATCTACCTCCATGCCTGTCCTCATTCCTTTTATGCAAAGGAAGAAAACAAAGAGACCTGAAAAGACTTTCTTTCCCACGGATCAGCTGTCCTAGTTTTGTTTTTCTATCTCCTCCTCTCACCTAGCTTTTCTGCCTCACTCCTGCAGACTGGTTGAGTTGCATATGACATCAGGCTATCAGCTGAAGTTATTACGACCTCAGGCTGAAGTTACATCAACCTTGCATTTACAATGTAGATTAAGTTTTGCTCCTCCTGGTGCTCTACTTCAGATGCCTTCAGGCAAGGGCCAGAGCATGTCTAAGTTACCTCCCAACTTCTGGAAGCGCTGGCTGCTGCATGCTGCCTGCAAGGGGCTTCCTTTCCGTCAGCAACCTGGGTAACCAGGCTCTACCAGCATGTCTCCCTGTCTGCATTGTCAAGGAAGTGCAGGCTGCAAAACAAACAAAAAGACCAAGCCAAAAATGTTCACGCTGTGTTATCTAATGAGAGTTGCCTTTTTTTTTGGCAAAACCTATTTCTCTCATACTCCTCTTTCACAAATACCTGAGTTTTACTGTCAACTAGGGCAAGTGCTTCAGCTTTAATGAATCTGATGGCAATAGGAAAGAATGAAAAAATGAAGCAATATTTCAAACAACCATCACAGATAGTTGCCCAGAATAAAGCAGAATACATAAAAAAGCTCTTACTAGTCAGTCTAAACATGATCTAATGACATCAATCACATACTCTTGCTGCTCTGTGACACTCTAAAAACTGAATATTGTAGAGAAGGATAGTAGGTAACAACTATTTGGTTTTTCTCACAATAAAAGCTACTCAAAGAAACCATAGAATCATAGAATAACCAGGTGGGAAGAGACCCACCTGATCATTGAGTCCAACCATTCCTATCAAAACCTCGTCTACCCGTGCCTTAAACAACTCCAGGGAAGGTGAATCAACCACCTCCCTGGGCAGCCTGTTCCACTGCCCAATGGCCCTTTCTGTGAAAAACTTCCTCCTAATGTCTAGTCTAAACCTCCCCTGGCAGAGCTTAAGGCCATTCCCCCCTGTAACTTGGAAGAAGAGGCCAGCACCCTCCTCTCTACAACCTCTTTTCAGGTAGTTGTAGAGAACACTGAGGTCTCCCCTCAGCCTCCTCTCCTCCAGGCTAAAAAACTGCAGCTGTCTCATCTGTTCCTCACAGGGCCTGTTCTCCAGTCCCTTCACCAGCTTTGTTGCTCTTCTCTGGACTTGCTTCAGAGCCTCAACATCCTTCTTGTGGTGAGGGGCCCAGAACTGAACACTGTATTCAAGATGTTCAGGTAGATTCTTTAATGACGCATGGTTTTAAGGAAAATCCACAAAGAGTGAATTATTTTCCACTCTACTTTCCTAAATAAACTTTGAACCTTGTCTTGAACCGGTAGGAAGAAAATGAAAACAAAAACCTGTCACCTCTTCAAAATCCTACTCCTCAAACAATCCTAACAGCTGTGTCATCATCCCCTTCTCTCAGAACAGATGTTAAAAAGGTGTCTTTTTGGTGTTTTATCTTTCTCTCATAGGTCTAGATTTCAGAAGACATTATGTGGACTGCCACATTTTGCAGTCACTGTCAAAGTATTTCCTGAAGATGTTGCGAATTTAATAATTCTGAAGAAGAGTAATTATTTTTCCCAAATATGTGAGTTAATCCTTGGAGACAGTGACGAGAGTTCTCTTGACACAAAACAATGGTAAATTTAATGAAATATAAAATGGGTTGTTAATTAATAAGCATTGCAAACCAGTAGCTACCAGAAAAGAACTCATGTCTTCCAACAATATTCCATTCAACAAACCTGAACTGCATGCCAAGTAATGTTTTCTGAATGGGAGCTACAAAGCCTGACACACCCTGGGACAGAATTCTAGACAGGCAAATGACTGCTAAAATGTGTCTTCCCCTTTTGATTCATATTTGCCGTTCAGCTGTATGATGGCTCAAGAGCATAACTACTGCTACTAGCTGATCTCATTAAAAGGAGGGGGATGTACAGGACAGCTGGCCAGCAACAGATGGGGATATGCTGTTCCATCTCACAGGCTGGTGGAGCTCCTGTTGCAGCACATGCTGTCCAGAAGGAATTCTAACTCTAATGCAGCACCAGTCCTCCAAAGGAGGTCTGGCTTTAAGCCACAGTCAAGTCCCAGAATTCAAATAACTTCTTAAATTGTCTATCTACTCCCTAAATAGTCCAGTCATTTATAGTTGAGATCAGTTGTTTCCATGGAAAATTAATTAGACAAATCTTTAAATTCTTTTTTGTTAAAGATAAGGTGAAAGCATTCTGTAACCTTCTCTAGTTTTGTGAACAGAACTTTATATACCTACTAACAGCTTAAGATAGCCTGTCCTTGAAGGGAAAATTCTTTGCTTTTCTAATCACATGACAAATGCAAAATGGCCACCATCAGTTCCAGTCACCACAAGGATGATTGCTTTCACGCATTCTGCTTTACACTAACATTGGCCTTGACCATCAACTGACTTCTAAAATAGTAAAGCTGCACTAAGATTAGACTGTTGTTATTGAAATTTACAATGAACTGAATTTATCTTTAATTCATTCTCTTAACTTTTTATAGACACCTAGAATTTAATTTTGTTCTTCTGATATTTCAAATTAAATATTACTTGAAAACCAAAAAGTAAAACTCATTTGTAAGCTTATAGAAGCAGAAATAAAGACACCAGTTCATTCTGACCTTCTGAGTGGAAAGAAATGAATAAATTAAACATCTGTGCCATTTCTCATTATAAAGGTGACTCGATGCAATTATAGGGAGCTCATCCCACTATGCAAACTTGCCCTGACCCAAGTAGTCTTTACATGTCAATAAAAAGAATTATGATCTCATCTTATCTCCTTAGAACAGAGATATTGTCTATTATGGATAAAGTTATCTATACTGTGTCATATACAGAATATCAGAGGACAGTATTCATTAGTAGTGCTAGATTCACATCAAGATTTAAATTCATAGAATCATAGAACAGTTAAGGTTGGAAGGGACCCTAAAGATCATCTAGTTCCAAGCCCTCTGCCATGGGCAGAGACACTCCACTAGATCAGGTTACTCAAGGCCCCATTAAACCTGGTCTTGCACACCTCCAGGGATTGGGCATCCACAACCTCCCTTGGCAACCACTAATATAAATTAATGGAAAAGCTGGACAAATAACTGAATATAATATAGGGAACAAGCAGGTTAAAGGGGATCACAAAATAAGATATGGCTGAGAAATCCTGTTAATTTGCATTATCATCTGTGTCACTGTCTACAAAAGTGTTACAACTTCACAGGGTATGACAAGACACCTTGCATTCATACTTCGCAGATTAGTAGAAATTTTATGCAAAAGACCTGTGCGATCCCATACAGAGCCAAAAGCATTCATTAGGAACGCTTGTTCTCTTGATGCCTTTTTTCTGGTTTAAAATGGCTTACAAATAAAAAAGATCTATAGTAATGGTGGTGTATACACACAATTCTGTAGTAAATCCTTTTAAAACACACAACTTACAAATAAGAAAACCAGATATGGTGTAACATTCCTTAAATGTCATTTTTTTTGTAAGTATTTCTTTTTTTCTCTTTATCTGAAGGATCAGCTTGAATAAATACAGATACAGTCTGACCCTTTTGAAATGTCTACTGACTTCAAAGAAAATCTGCCTAAGAACAGAAATTCATGGTTTACAGATTCCTCCTCAATATCAACAATTACTTCAACATTCAAACTAAAGGAGTGGTTCCTGTGAACGCTCATACACAGCGTTTTAGTATTTGTGCATATTCTTACTAGACCCTATAGCAGTTTGTTTCACTCTGATGAGCATCTTGAAGGGAGCCTTGATGAAAAAAACCCCACAAGTTTGCATAATATACTCTATAAAAACCCCCAAACCTCAGAGTACTCATAATAAAATTAATATACAGACTGAGTGTTTACAGATGTGAGCCTTTCAGCAAAGGCAGTAAGCTTGAACTGAGTTTACCTTACTGTCTTAGCTACTAATTCACCCTCACCACAAACCAGAACATAAATTATATACAGTTCGACACAAAAAATAATTGAGCTTGCTGAATAAAATATTTGCATTTTTGTGTCTTCTATTTCTCTGCAAAATCACGGCCTACCCTTTTCCTTTTCTGTGGTCTTTCTGTTCTTAAATGTGAGTTGTATCATCAGATTATCAATGATCATATTTTTTTAACTTCCTAAAATTAAGGTAATATTCTCACCTATTGTTGTTTCTCTAGATTTTTCATATATCAGACATTATTATTGTTCTATACACAGCTTGAGCTATATGATTACCATATAAATCACAGTCTTTGTGTCAAAATATAATGCACAAGGACAAATATTGTTTATAATTTTCATAATTTATATAATTGGCATATATATGGTATATAGCTTTTGTATCAGCACACATCACACATAACGACATTTTTGTGATTACAGAAATGCATGAATTACAGTTTACTGCTGCTAAACATATTCTACTAATTTGCTACAGTATAATGGAAAAATAATATTTTAAATGGAGATCTGATGATGAAAATAGTTGAGTCTTTTTTCTGTTTTCAGGATCTCCAGGACCTAACATCACATATGGCAATTTTATTTGAGGCTGATGACCAATTCCATTTGTCATTTACAAGACATTTATTCCATCAGTTTTGTGATGGTTTGAATGACCAGATGGCTCTCTTCCCTGCCCTAAAGACTTACCACCTGAACGTGTAGGAGTTAGATCTGGGAGAAACACTGCCAGCTGAACCGAGATGCTGCATACGTGTTGAGTGCTTTACCAATAAAGAAACACTTGTCTCACTTCAATCTCTATCTGAAAATATTCTGATATCTCAAATTAGCTGTTGTAGACAAGCTATGTCTACAGTAGTGGGTTAAAAAAAAAAGAGTTAGTGTTCCCCTCCACACCTCTTCTGTCAACACATATGCACTGCCCAGGGATTTTTTTTTAAAGGCATTCTTTTGCTTTGCCCACAAGACTATATTTAAAGCTACACGTCTAACTTGAACAAACGAATATTGACAAAATGAAATAAAACTCTGTTGAAAAGTTTGTTCATATCTAAATGCCAATACAATTTTGTTGCTTTTATTCTGGTTATATTCTTCAAGTAATTTCTCTCCCTTTTTTTCATGTGCAATCCACAGGAAAAAAAAAATCAGAAAAGTATGTAGCCATGGCAAGAGCTTTCAGTGAAGTACAATCATGATTCATTATCATCACATACTAATGGAATATCTCAGTGAAAACACCATAAAGCAATGTTTAATCATTATGCAGTGATTGTTTCATAATGTCTGTAACTACGCTGCACACACATCTTTCACTCTCCTGCTTTCTTCTTCTATCTGGGTCAAGCACAGTTCTTCCTTTCTTTGTGACTTTGGGGAGAAGAAAGGGGTTGATAGGACTAGGGGAGGGAGGTCCCCCTCAACTTTTTTCCATCTTCAGGATAGGGAGTTGTACTGGTAAATCAATTTTCTGTGACAGTTTGAAATAACAGTTTTTTAGGAAGCAGGTTAAAGCAAAATAAATTTTCCTTATATTGCAACTTCACTAAGATTGCATGCAGTATCACAAAAATTTTTTTGTTCAGACATAACTCCTTTATGTAAGGATCTTGGGATCTCTCTACTACTGCCCTATAGGAATACCTTCACTGTTATCTCTTTCTATTTTTACCAACAGTGACTGGTTTCACTCTTGTAGAGTTACAAAACATGAGTTCTACACAATGATAGGACCATGTGAATTAACATTACAGCTGCAGTCACTGGTGAAAACCAAAATACTTTTTTTTTCTCCCCAGTATTTTCTCTTTTTAATAAATAATTCATGAATAGCATTTGATGCAGATTTATTGATAATAATATATAAGCAAATACAGTTTAAAAAAATATGAAGAAAGGTATAAAAACACCTCTTGGGAAACAAGCATGAAAACTGTCACCATTGACCAATTTTTCATTTTTGTTTTGCAACTTGACCCATTTAAGTCCACAGCTTTACTATGTCATAAGCCATCATCATGCTTCTGATGTGAGAAGAGTTATGAAGATGACAGTCAAAATTCTGGCCTGTAAGCCATCATCCAGCTGTAGTAAAGTCCAAGACAACTTTACAATTGGTTTTGAGCTCAGTAAGCAACGAATTAGACCTTGAGGTTTTAAAGTCTGATGACAGAGATGACAAAAACAGCACCAAAAATCACTAGGTTATCTGCATGAAATAAATTCAGTAAACTTTTGTCCAAAACTACGTATAAGCAGGCATTATATACCTGCTAGCACATTAACTATTGGCAAAACTGTTGGAGGTTTTTGGGGTGTTGTTATGTATGAAAAACAGAATTGGAAATCACTTCTGCGCTTGCTTCAGTCAAAGGAATCTAATAATTTTGAAGTGCCTACAGATAAAACTAGATATATGACACTGAGTTCTGATGTTGCAAAACACTGAAATAGGGTTACTTGTCTGAGTGAAACATACACTCACACTGCTGGCTTTAAAGCCACCCCTCATTCTCTACTATAAAAATCTGTCATTGCAGGAGAACCGACAGTGTAAGTGCTCAGTGAGGCTGAACAGCCTTCATTCCATCACTCCATTTCATGCAGGGTATTTTGCTATTGCTGCCCTCCAAAATTCTTATGAAAATGTTTATAATGAAGACTAGTCTTGTAAGTAAAATTGATAGTGAATTTATAAATGATGTGAACACACGGGCTTAATTCTCTCTGTCAGCCCAGGCTGTAGACTTCATTCCATGCATGCTGCCACAGCAATTGTCTGCCTTGCCTGTTGCTTCAGCTATGTCCAACGTGTCTTCAAATCTTCTTCCTGCCCTCATTCACCTTTTTTTCATATTAGCTGTGAGCTTCTTAGGCTTCTTCAAAGCTGTGTTTCTGCCAGACACTTTGCTGGCACTCTTTACTACTGTTCTGTCATTCCTCCAGCTGAATCCAGGTCACATAGCCACAGAATCACTTCCAGCATACCTTCCACTCTCTGTTTTACATTTCACACCTATCCACTCTGAAACTTGACCTCAGCTATACCCATGCTTCCCTTTCTTAAAAGTTCCTCTTTAGAAGTCTATTCTTTGAACTCTTTATTTTTTCATAAAAGTTGGCAAAATGTATGAACAAAAAATGTTAATCAAATCAATAAAGCCTGACAAGACTGAGGAATGTCACCATTCAGTCTTTAATGCTTGTAACTTTTCAGGAGTCAACAGAGTGTAAGAATATTTCTTGTTTAAAGTGCTTCACACTCTTTTGTCAATATATGCTAGATAATCATTAAAAAGCCAATAGCAAGTATGGTGTAACATGCACTGGTGCATTGACTTGTCTTGCATTTAATTAGCCAATTAGTTTTGCATGGATTACCACTGCAATCTGAAACTACCTACTGCCCCAAAGTAAAGCTAAAAGGAAATAGAAAATAAGCACATTACCTCGCACGGAGCTGCTGTCCAAGACAATAATCTGAACTTTGTAGATTCAGAGCCTTTGTTCAGTTTGAACCTTTAAAGACTCTTTGGAGACCTGATTGGCTGATTATCACACATTATGTTTGGACAGTTTATTTTGTGTGACCAATTGCCAAACCAACAAGAATTGCAACTTGCTGAGGTGTAAGAGTTTATGGCGGAGCTCAACAATCAGAACACAACCCCACAGAAGTGTGTGCCCTTGGTTTATAAACATTACAATGTCTGTTTAGGGTTTCTATTATGGTTTCTTTGTCTGAAATAACAGGAATTTTCATTTTCACCTTCTGTGTACATTCAAAAGTGTATTTTGACCTGTAGCCTTTAAAATGGGGGCACCTGAACAGTTTGTTCCTAATGCTACAGGAGTGCAGCATGTATTGAGATGTTGGGTATGAACCTGCTTTTTAAAGCATATGATAAGATCAACATTAATAATTTTGTTCAACAAACTAAAAATGTAATTAAAATGCTCTGAAGATTACCAGCAGAAGCTTAAAAGCACTTAAGGCAGATTACATGTTGCAAAAGTCTCATTTTTTTTTTCTCATTTGTTCAAAATTGTCCAGCAATTAACAGTAAATATGCAATTCACTTAAGACTTTTTTAGACTGCTCCATTTATAGGCATAGTAAAATATCACACTAGGCTTTATAGAGCAATTAGGAAATTCTTGGTAATAATAAGCAATGCTAGTCACTACATTATTTAAAAGGCTCAATTTCACTGGAGATGATGCAGAACTTGCTTCAGAGCTCCAAAACTTATTTTCCAGTCTTTCTTAAATTTTACAAAAACTCACTATTTTTGTGTAGGAAAGAAATTGAATACTCTGCAGTAATGATAATGAAATAAAGGCATACATAGAAGGCAAGGTGTATCTTAAACCAGATTATAACTTCACTCCAGAATTCTAGGCAAAATGCTTTTACAAGTTCACTTCCTTTTTAGCTGCAAAAAGTTAATTATTTTGTTGGAGAAACATACAAAAAACTGTATGTGTCATTACAATTGCTATTTTTCACCAGTATCACGCACCCTACTTGACTTGATCCAACAAATGCTGGAAAGGATGAAACTGCATGGCCAGATGAAGTGGAAAAACATTCTGACAAATCAGTTTAAAAAAAAACCTGAAACTTTTTCTTGTCCTAGATATTCACTGTGCAACTGTGCTTAGAAGTGCTTAGGAATTCTAGGAGTCTTACGGACAACTTTTACGAGAAAACTGCTGTTACTTTCACTGTCTATCACTTTGAATATGCAGAGCAAGAAGCAATTTTCTCAATGAATTTATTAATTGACCTGAAAATAATTATGCTAATGATTACCTGCATTTCTGAGACCTGTGGCAATTTTGCATGAAAAGTGAGACAAATTCTAGCACTACTGGAGGAACACCCAATATAAGAGCTTGTTAAAGGAAAAAAAAAAAAACAGCCTAATCATGAGAAAATATTATCATTTAATTGATCTCTGTAGTGTCTAAAACTTTAATCTGAATCTGAAATTGTTCCTTTGGGAAGGATGGGAAATATTGGAGACAATACATGGCAGTGATAGGTATGCCTCTAATGTCAAGCTGCAGGAGGACTAATCACAAGGGGTGCTGGTTTCAGCTCTGAGGACAACAGCAGGAAGGCAATGCGTTTGCTGACACAAGCACACAAGAAGAGGACAAAAAGGGAAGTAAACATGTGTTGCTGAACTCTGACGGAGACCCTGCAGTGACAACAATACCGTGTTTCCTATTACTGGAGAGAAATAGGAAGCAAAGCATTGTCAAGCTGCACATCCTCTTATTAGATTTTGACAACTTATGTATAGTCCCAGCTACAGCTTCTCACTGGCATCAGCAAAGCCACTCCCTCCCCTGCCGTGCCCCTCGGTGACAGCCCCTTCCTTCCACAGGATTCCCATCCCATCCTGGGGCAAGGGAAGAGAAAATCACCCCTGGGCTCTAAGATTTCTGCATCCATGAAAAGCAGCCACAAAAAGAGGGATTAACTGTGGGTACCACTGTGATATCCCTAGAAGGTGAGCCCACAGCTCTCCTCTAGTGATGCTGACAGCAAGCGCAGCACCACATCATCTTGGCATCTCAGTGGTGGACCATAGCTGCCTTTCACTCCTCCACTTCAGAGAGCAAACAGAAGGGCTTAAATCTGCCTACACTGAGGCTGATCTTCTAAATTCAGAGAACTGAGCATGAGATTGAAGGTCAGAGCTAATGTTGAAGAGTGCTTCTGAGTGACAGAGTTAATTGGAGCAGGGCACGCCACTGGCAGGCAGTTGGCCTGTAGTTCACTGTCAGCCTGAACTTGGCAAAATAAAAAATAATACTGTATTGGACCGTTGTCTATAAAATCTTATAGATAACAAGAGGACTATTACTTTACTCACCATATGAGACTAATCTGGTGGTGCATTTTGTGAATAACAATGGCTGTGGGGTTTTTTAATATAGTACAAATGCAGCTACTCAAGAGCTCCTCTGAGACAGGTGTCTAGATATAGTTGCTTTTCTGCACCTTGCTGCCCACTCACACATGGGTGCATACTTATTAAATTTAACTGTTCCTCCCTGAAAAAGAGCCAGACATCAGGAAAAGGTTGACATTTTCTTTCAGGATCATCAGCTTAAACTGTTAAAATTGAAGTAAGTTCACCATAACCACTTAGTCTGGATGTCAATCTGATCTTCAGTTCTGCTTTTTTCTTTGGCTTACACACAATTTGTGACTCTGTTTTAAAGGACAGCCACCTTTAGGCACTGCTGACATCTACATGTGATCCAGATACCTAGATTTCAGACTGATTTATAGTCAATGAGCAGAAATTAACTTCTGGGACATATCTCACTGACCTATTTTAGGTAGCTAAGCTATAAAAGAATTATACATGGCCTACTAATGACTATATCTCTCCATTATATAAAGTGAGTCTAGATAACTAGCTGAATTAGACACCTATGCTAATGAACTCTGTATTTGGATAAACCCAGCCCTATATGCTCATAATACTGTTTCTTAGTATTACACAGAACTGGAAATAATTAACCAGTTCCTTTTTCTAATCTAATGTTTTTAAATCTTAAATGGTTTGAGGTAGTTAGAAGGAGGGTTTTCTTGTTTCTTTATTCAACTCTGATGAAGCAAGAAAGTGAAAAATACATGTTCTAGACTCTAAAAATGTTCTTTCCGTCTTCTCTGAAATAGATCCACACCTTCACAGTATAGTGTTATGTTAAAATCTGAAATGTTGTGATCCTTTATGTATTGCTGAAAAAATACATTCAGTTTGGCTAAGTAATAAGTCTCTGAATAGCATGTGCTGTAATACCCATATTTTGTTGCTGTATTTGTAAAATGTGCAACGCAGAAATGTTGTGTTATGAACATTTTTGTGGCTATCATGGCTGCACAGAAGACAATTTATGTAAAGTGTGGGTAAAGTATCTCATGTTTTATGTACATACCATGAACAACTAAAACTATCCTTTTTGAAAGTAAATTTTCAAATCAAATCTTATAGAGCAAAAGGAAATCTGTAACCATCTTCTTAGACAAAAAAAAAGCAGTGACAAATTTCATACACGCAAGTTTAATTCACAATTTAGTCAAGTAAGTTACTACATCAACCATCTATTTAGAACTTGAAACAATGTTCAATGCCTTAAAAACAACATAGACAACAGCTTACCTAATGTAAAGACTGGACAGTTACCAAAAACTGCAAAACTGGAGAGAGACAATTTGTGACTGAACTGCTTAAATAATAAGACATTAATTTTTATAATTTATGAATACTTTGTATCGTATTTTTCCAGAACTTCATTAGTCTGTATTTCATGACAGGTGAATATGTGGCATTTTAAAATTCTAGAAAAATGCCTAGTACAAAGAATAATTTCATGTGAACGTTGGAGTAGAAGCAGCAGAATACATTTTACTCAAGGTAGCTAAATAGGTAACGCAGTCTCTGATGACAGAGATACTGATTATGCATCAGGGACTGCTTACAACTGACCACAAAAACAGTAACTGTTTCCTAGAGGTTTTACCAAAAATTCATAGAATCATAGAATCACAGAACAACCAGGTTGGAAGAGACCCATCGGATCATCGAGTCCAACCATTCCTATCAAACACTAAACCATGCCCCTCAGCACCTCATCTACCCGTGCCTTAAACACCTCCAGGGAAGGTGAATCAACCACCTCCCTGGGCAGCCTATTCCAATGCCCAATGACCCTCAGTGGGACAAAAAAAATAATACTAATTTAAAACTACTTTCTGGTAATTATTTAAAAAGCAGTAGCATTCAGGCCAGAAGTTCTGTTGGCTTAGATTACTGCAAATACACAAGTCCTTGAGTGATAAGATAAACCATAGAGTGTGCCCATGCACAAGTTTCAGTGTGTTAGGCATGAAAAAATGCAAATCTGAAAGGTTTGTTACACACCACATTACCCAGCATTGAGTAAATATGCAGCCTTTGGGGCTGATTCTTGCCTGGTTCTCCTGTAAACACACTTTGGCAGTGGTTAGCATCAAAGGATAGCATGGAATGAATGCAGAAGGCCACAAAGAACCATGAAGGGACAACAGCAGGACCAGACAGAGTTTCTGTTTCTGGGTAATGAGAAAAACAAGAGATTTTCTGAATCCAGTATAGAAAAAACCTCTCCCCTCTTGTACGATACCCTCGAGAATAAGCCATACACACTGGTGGTTTTAAAAGGATGGTTTAAAGAGGTCTGGGTATGCTTATGCAGAAGCTGCAAACACCCAGGGTGAAGAGAGGTATCAGTAGGTTCCTTCTCACCACTTGTACTTTCATGCTCATTGCAGTGGCGCCATGGCAAAAACACACACTCTTGCACCAGCCCCTTAGGCTTCTAGCTCTCCCCGGGGGTGACTGCTCCTTAAGCCTGCTCCACCTGAACACTCACTGCCCTCCCTCCACCATTCCTCTCTAATCCTCCAGTCTCAAAGGCTTGCAGTCTCACTGTCCTTGCTCCAACAGCTCTAGTAACTCAAAGGCTTACCAGCATACAAAGTCCAAGGTAAGGGAAATCTACTCTGTGGCTGACTGAAGGCTTGTTAACCACAAGACTGATACTTTATGTTTCCCCCATGTCCCTTGATTTCTCTTCAGTCACCTTCACTACCTAGAATTTAAATGTGTCTATATGAATAAGGCAAATTTATCAGGACTGAGTTAAGCCATGATTATTTGAATATCACCTAATGCCTTAAATAAGGAAGCAAAAACTTGGCCACTAACATTGTTACAGTTTTTAACCTGAGCAATCCCTCATGAAAACAAACCACTAAGATGTTTGCAATTTTTATGTTTTACACAGATAGTATAGATTCTTATACCAATTAAATACCTTTGTCTTTCATAAGTTATTTGTGGATAAGTGTATTTTTTAAAGTAGAAAAAATATCTTTTTTTTCCAGTCAAATCAGAGAATATATGTGCGTCTAATTCAGTGGAATTGAGTGTGTACACAAGACTAAGTAAGTTTGAAAAGAAAGGGTGTTTGAAAAGAATGGCTATTCTTCAGAGGGGAGAAGATGCAATGAGGACATGGCAAGGAGAAGGAAAATGAGCTTGAATGGAGTGGTACTACCTCCTTTACTGGCATCTTAATTTTTAATGGTATCCATCTTGTGGAAGCCTGCAACTTAGCAAATCTTTGTAGTTGCGTAATTATTAAGTTGAGCAAAAGAACTTGTAAGAAAATGCAAGATGGTCTCCAGCCTGAAAGTTTATTATTTACATGCATATAAATAAATTGCTAAGTGTTATATTTGTTGGGAGTACACTCAGCTTTTCAGTCAAATTGTTAAGGGAGGTATTTAAAGCAAACAAGCAAGAAATGTAGGTATCCATTATAGTGGGAATATGGCAGCTGTACTCAGGTATTTATTACTTTAACATATAAGCATAGTGATAAAAATATTCAGCAATTGCTTAAGTAATTTTTTTAAGACAAGGATATATAGCCCAGAGGTATTAAAGGGTGCAGTGCAACATCTTTCTACTTCGCCTAGAGGGGCAGCTGTGCTAGCAGAAGCTTCACCCTGGGGGAATCAACTCTTTGCTCTAGTTCCTACCAGGATAAACCAGGCTTCTTTTTATGGGCAGAAATCCATGCAGGTCCTGCCAACTAAGTCTCCTCAAGAGACAGATAAATTTCATACAACTCCCAGCTGGCCCAAATATCAAAACAGGAGCACCTTTCCCTTACAACTCACTTTTTTGCTTTCTGGACCGATAGGTTTCTTTCAAGCCCCCCCTGAGTATGCCCATTTGAGATAAATGCAACACTTCCAGCTACCACAAGTAAAAGATTCAGATCAATGTACAGGTTTGCTGTGGATCTAGAGCAGCTGTTTTGCGCATGTGTGGGTATTTTCAAAGACAGTCACCCTATCAGTAACAAACCAACTCTCAAAAGTCAGTCCATGGTCCACAACAGAACTCCTCAATCTGATGTAATCCTTATGCTGCTGCATTTTAGGACTGAAATTAAAACCAATGCTCCAACAGCACTGAGTACTCATTCCACTTCGAGGCACAGAGGAGTTTTTTAGGTAGCTCAAGCAACTACAGTTTTCCTCAAAAGCAGGGCAGAAAATGAGTTGATGCACTGCTGGACTGCCTGAGAATTAAAGCCCAGCAGCATGACAGTTTATATCATGTACCTTTCCTTCTTTCTCTGCCTTCAAGACTTCCCATCATCTCGCTGCTGTCACCAGCTTTCCTATTCCTGCTTGAGGAACCACTGCAACACCCTCTCAGACAAGAAATTCCAAATTATTTAAAGGAAAAGAAAAAAAAAAAACAAAAAAACCAAGAAATCAAAAAAAAAAAACCAACTTCTTGCACAAGATCTTCTCTCTCCAAGATAAGAAATAGCCTCTCGTAGTCCCCATTTGCACCAGAAAGTAAGCGCGCATTTCTATCCTCAGCAGGGTCCAGATAAACAGTTCTACCAAATGAAGAAATAAACAGGGATTCCCTCTGGCAAGGTCAGAGGAGCAGATGAAAATGACCCTGGGAGCACGAGTTCAACCAGATACAAAAGGTTCTGTGCTCAGTGGGGACTGGCTAAATAATTCAGCTCCAACCTTTTAGGAACTCAAATACAAACCATTCCCTTCTCAATGGGGCAACAGAAACAAACACACAAAGTTAATGAGCCCAGCAGGGATTGACCAAACAGTTCAAACTCCCCCTTGGAGCAGTGAGAATAGCTATAAAGCAAACAACCTTCACCACTTGGCACTGGAAAATAGAACCTGCTCAGCTTTGGTTGGATGAGTAAAAACTTCCTACATTACAGTAGTTCTTCATTCTTCAGGGGGTTAAATCTACTATTAAATGCTGACTAAAGAATCATCTGTTCAGTTCATGTGTTAAGTCAAAGAAATGACAGTGAAATGTCTTCTTTAAGCATCTGATCCCTTTGTTTTCTTACTGGGTCCAGATTCTACATCTCCTTACATTTCTGTACCACCAACATACTGCTTGTCCTCCTTCAGTCCCATGTGTTCTTTCACATTGTTCTCCTCATATGAAACACTCTTTTTTACCAATCAGTATCCACTACTTCTTCTATGCACCTGGTCACAGGATTGTTCAAAAAAAGGCAAAAGGATCATATAGATAATACATTCATGTGTATATATGATATTTATGGCAGATAAATATAGTCAGTAAATAACACACTGCAACACCAAAACTTTTGGAAACATCACAACAATATACTCATATTTCTCCTGCCAGTGCTTTCTTCATGTCCCCATTTAATCTAGTATGCAGCATGTCACATATTTCTTCCTAGTTTTGTATCACCTTGTGTATTTGTATATATACATATAATTATATATATACGCACATATTACATAAACATATATTGGAAAACTATGTACTCAATTATGTATATTCAGATGCCATGATGAGAAGCAAGTAGATACTTCCTTGAAATGACATCAGAGTGCAAGATTCTCTGCTTACAAAAGAACTGTAACTGCTGTTCAAAGTACTTATAAAATAGGCTGTTAAGCATACAGTTGTAATTTCTGATTTCATCTTGTACAAGTGCTTGCTAAAAGGAGATTGATTTAAAAGTAGAATTTAAGCTTCAGTTATTAAGAGATGACAACATACTTACACAGGATCCAGTAAAACTGAAATTCAAGATCCCAATTTATGTGGCTAATTTAAATTTGACAAGAATGTCGTGCTGCATATAAACTCTGTTGTGTTTATATACCTGGGATAAAACTGGTAAATGGGGGTAAAAACAAGAAAGAAAAAAATTGTAACTATCTTGTTAATTTAAAAACATCTTCTGGATCTTCAATAAAGCACAACATTCAGTATTTTGTCAGAATCTCATTCCATTAGACTAGAAATTTAAGTATAATAATTTAAAAGTAAGCTTGGCCATGGCAACTACAATAGCTTTGCTAATTTTTCAGGAAATGGCTACAAGAGATATCACAGCCACATGACTAAAATACATTTGCATTGAGAACAATATTATTTAAGTCATCATTTTAGGTATAGACCAGCAATGATAAGGTATATCCAGAAGTGCAAGATGATTATCTAGTTAAGTAAAAGCATCTTGTTTCTTTAACAATTTTCTATGCTATCACATTCAGAAGAAGAACCTATTTTAATCATGAAAAGGATAATCCTATTGTCTTTATTTTGTAACCTATTGCATTACTAATGTACTAAGACTCTATTTTCCAGGCTACATAAAACAATCAGCTTTAGTATTAAGCATAACAACGGAAGCCACTATTATTATTTTAGTCACAAAAATACTTCTGAGCTGGAAACCATCAACTGCATGAACAGTCCCTTATGCATATGGATGCTAGTGGCCATAGCCATGTATATGACACATTTGCATTCCTTTTTCATAGCACACGTAAGAGGGAGTTGCCTGCACATATGCAGATCAACTTAATAAACATAAAGAGTGGGATGCACTTGCAGGCTGTGTGTTGTCATGGGGTTTCCCTGTGCTGCACCAGCCATAAGTCAGAAACAATCCCCTTTTCACCCACCCACTGCTGAAAGATCTGAATAAACCCTACTGTATAGTCCACATTGGCTCCCACTGAGGTCACAGGCCATCACTACTAAAAAATCTAGATTATGGTTCTAGTCTTTATTAACTTTTACAATCCTAAGCATAATGGTTTTTAATGTGTCTTACATTATTTCCAAAGCACTTCTGAAAGTCATCCGACTAAACAAAGACTATAGAATTCAACACTCACCTTTTATTTTCATGGTTGCAATATTAATGTTTCAGAATTGTATTGCTCAATTGTTTATTTTTTTCTCATATCGTATTTCATATAAATTTCTTTATTAGCATTTTGTTTGATGGATATACTAGTATACACAACAGCACTGCCAAAAGTGCACACTCATTTGATGATTAGACAATACAACTATTCATCAACAAAAAAAACTTGCTGTGGCATACAATTAGCATACAGAATAATAAAAGCAAAGGTCAACACTGCCTCTGTGCCTTTCTCAAAAATAAAAAATTAAAAAAACTCAGCACAACTGAAAACCACTGTGACTAAAAATATGATACATTATTCCACTTCTGCTAGCTTGAATATATTTGTCTCTGTGAAGTTCCTCAAAATAATGTTAACTTGGGTTAATGACTTTTTCCCTTCTACTCTGTTTTCACCTTCTCCATTTGTCATTTATCCAAGTTTACATTTATTCTTTACCCTAAATGCAGCACTTGAAAGGCAGAATTAAAAAACAGAAGGGTAAAGTATGCAAACATTTGTAACTCTAAAGATAAAAATAGCATTAAGAAAAATAAATACTGGTTATAACAGAAAAGGATCATCTATGCCATATACAAACTGCCCAACAAGTAAGTATGTTCGACAGTTTTCAGTTTTAGTGTGGAAGACCCAGTATGCCACTAGGATGAGCAAAGCAGAATAGCGACTTGCTCTTTTACATTTTTTTTTATTCCAATAAATGGAGACAAGGAAGAGAAAAGGAGACAAAGAGAGGAAGAGAAGAACAGAGAAGATGGACGCATGAAGTATCCATAGGGAAATCAATTTGAGAATCACAGAATCATAGTTTGGATTGGAAAGGACCTCAAAGATCATCTGCTTCTACCACACCGTGCCCCGTCCCTGCCACAAACACCTTTTACTAGATCCAATTGCTCAAAGCTTCATCTGCCCTGGCCCTGTGCACCTTCACAGATGGGGCATCCACAATTTCACTGGGCAACTTGTTCCAGTGCCTCACTACCCTCACAGTAAAAAATGTATTCCCAGTGTCCAATCTAAGTCTCTTTCATCTTAAAACCATATCCGCTTGTCCTGTTACTGCACTCCTTGATAAAGTGCCAATCCCCATCCTCACTGTAGGCTCTCTTTAAGTACTAGAAGGCTGCTGTAAGGTGTTCCCAGAGCCTCCTCTCCTCTAGGCTAAACTAAGCCCAACTCTCTCAGCCTGTCTTCACATGGAAGGTACTCCAGCCCTCTGATATCTCTGTGGCCATCCCCTAGACTCAGTCTACAGATCCCTGTTCTTCCTGTCTTGAGAACCCCAGAACTGAACATAGTACTCCTGGCAAGGTCTCATGAGAGCAGAGTATAGAGGGAGAACTAACTCCCTTGATCTGCTGGTCACACTTGCTGTGATGCATCACAGAACATGTTTGGATTTCTGGGCTGCAACTGCACTTTATTGGCTCATGTTGAGGTTCTCATCCACCAGTATCCCTAAGTTCCTCTCTTCAGGGCTACTCTCAATCCATTTTCCACCCAGACTGTTTGTGTGCTTGGGATTGCCCTGACCCAGGTGCAGCATGTTGCACTTGGCCTTGTTGAACTTCATGAGGTTTGCAAAGGCCCATCTCTCACGCCTGTCAAGGTCCCTCTGGAACAGTCTAATTACAAGAAATAACTTCCATTTAAACTAATCAGGCAAGTGATCTAAAAGACACATTAAGTCTTTAGAAGCAGCAGAAAGAGTCTTCAGTCATTACTAGGTGTAAACCATGAGTAAGACATTTTAACTCAATGGAACTAAACAAGAAGAAGGGAAACCAAGTTTGGACCTGGAGTCACAGGAACAGAGGAAATGCCAACCAAGCAACACTTACATATTCTTTGACTGAGAGAAAACACCACGATGTTTTTAGATTTCAGTTGCAAGTGCCCTTCCTGGATTTCTCTGACTCATGTGAGTTTGGCCCTTAGATTCATTAGCTTTGCTTATAAACCTGTATTGTAAGCTACTGCTATAATATAGCTTAAACTGACACAGGCCATGTGTGGATCTCATAATGCTCTAGTGTTGCTATATATAAATGAGGAAATAAGCTAAATTGAAATAAAGCACCTTCATCTGACATAACTACATCAAAACATCTCTTTTTGGCTAACTACATCAGAAAAACACGAGAACAAAAACTACTTTATGCCTCTAACCAACATAATTATATCTGCACAAGAACAAGAAAACAGGTTCTCCTTTTTTCTTATTCTTCTCGAATACAATGCATACTTCATGCTTTGTAAATACAGGCTATTATGGCATATTCTTTTCTACCTATTTTCCTTAAATAAACAACCCAGAGGTCTCAAAGTACACAAGCTTTTCTCACTGCTTCCTGAAGTCTGGTGTTGGGCTTATAATTGTGGGCTGCTGAGTCCATTGATTCACCTTTTGCTGTTTTGGTGAGAAGAAAGGAAAGAGGCTGCCTAATGGAAGACAGGGAGTTAGGAACTCTGTGTAACACAATGAGCAGAGATCTCACAAATTGCTCAGGGCAGAAAGGAAGTCTTTAGTTTAACACTATGTATAAATTATTATAAAAATGTATGTCTTAAAAGGGTTTGGTAATGGGATAATAGGCCCATTGCCTTCTTCAGCTTCCAGCACCAATTTCCTTCCACAGACTATTCTGTTTTCTCTACCTGCTCCCAGATGCAACCCCCTTGCTCAGCCAGCTTGAGTGTCTATCCTGGACACATTTTTTTCTGTCTCTGAAACCAGTTTTCAGTTCCAGTTTGCAACTCACCACTTTCCATTGTTAACATCATTGGGAGCTGTGCTGAGAACACAGGGTGCAGTACTCGGTTTCAGACCCAAATCCATCCCTGGTATACAATACAAAAGCAGTTAACTTCTAGAAAAATATTTGTTCAGCAGCAAAGGTAGGTAGAGTTATCAAGGAATTTAACATATAAAATTCCAATTGTTACAAAATCACACACCTACATTCCCACAGGTTTCATCATCATAGATTTTACATCATTAGATTTTTCTTTTTTCTCTTCCTTTTTTGAATCTGTCCTTAGCACCAAATTAAGAATGCATACTACAGGAGCTCAATTTAGTAATCGCAACTCCTATGGCATTTTAATTCAGTAGTATGGCAAATGGTTGAGATGCCCTACATTTTAAGTCTTCCAATTTCCATCTTCAGTAAGATCAACAGAGAAAAGAAGCTATGTCTCTCAGCAGCAAAGTTGTTATAGTTGATAGTTTGAGCATAGTCCTGTGTCACTTAATACATTCTAAACCTCATCACCAAATACTTATATTATTATTCCAGAGATCTGAAAAACATAGAATCATTGAATGTTTTGGGTTGGAAGGGACCTTGAAGATTATCTAGTTCCAAGCCCCTTGCCATGGGCCCAGACACATTCCACTAGATCAGATTTTTCACAGCCTCATCCAATCAGGTCTTGAATACCTCCAAGGAGGGGGCATCTACAACTTCTCTGGGCAAATGCTACAAACCACTTCATTTCTGACGATAAAAAATCGACATTCTAATACAATTAATTTCAAAAGCATACACTGAAAGTGAGTGCATTTCTTTTTCCGTAATAATAATAAAATTTGTTATAGTAGGAATTGATTTTGTTTAAAAAAATCAAATATGCATTTTGCATGTCTGCTTTTGCCACTTTTGTCAGCACAGAAATAGTAAGTTCTTTTTGGTTTGTTCCTTCACATGATTTTAGTACTGTAAAACAGACATTTGCTCTCGGTATTTCTTGAAATTACTAAAAAGCACTGAGAAGTACAAGTCCAAAATTGACAGTATGAGTGTGATACTTAAACAAAAGAGAAATTGACACATGACCTTTTTTTATTTCCTTTTTGCTTGTACCACAGACTGCAAGACTAAGTGATGACTGAGAAGCATGAATGCTAAAACCTTAATCTATTTATATGGAAATAAAATAATTTCCATCTTCTGCAATGATGCAGAGCTGTTTTGTGACTGATTTTAACTGATTTCAATTGCACAGAACACATGCAAAAGGCAACATACATCACTGCACTGTAATTACTACCATTGGAGTGACAGCAAATGGCTTAAGTTCTTTGATGTCAAATGCACTTTTAACACCATTACAACTCTTTGTCATATGCACTATCCCCAAGTGCCAGACTTGGGAGGTCTGACAATGGTTTGCTGTCACTGAGGACTTATGATGACATTACACAATGGTCTTGCCTGAAGCTGCAGCAGGAGTAAGCCAACAGGTGTGGGAAGATGAACTATTTGAAAAGACCAGAGCTTTTAAAAAGATATAAAGATAAGAAAAGCCATGAAATACAAGATGTGTTCAGAGCTGTCTTTTGCGCAATGGGCTTTCTGAATGTTTCCAAAGCACCTTGATCATCATCTACAGACGAGTCCTCTGTTGGAAAAACTTTAAGAGAGATAAAAGTGAAATAACTACCAAGCTTGCTGTCAAAACAACTGGAAAGTGTTCTTTTGGGAAATATAAATGCTCAGGCTGGAAGAAAGCAAGCACTGCTTAAACAATCTTGCCCATTTGGGCAACTCAAATCAATGGAGTGTCATGCTTTGCCCACTTAATTCAGGTGCTGTCATTACCTTTCATGGTAACCATATTAAAAGACTATCAAATCCACCTAACCCTGAAATAGTCCACCTTTTAAAATGTTTGGGCTTTCTGCAGTTTGTCAATATCTGACTTAGAAGTATAAGTTGCCTGCAGTCTGAAGTTATTAGCCAATTCTATACAATTAATACTGTTATTCAGAGTATTGTATTCTTGTTGGGTGGTGTCGAGAACAAAATAGATACTTCATATTCAATAATCATGACAACAAATTAAAAGAAAATGCATTAACAGCTAACTTAAAAAAACTAATCAGGTTTAAGTTTGTTCTCTAGCGCTTCCTGATTTTGTGAATTAACATTAATTCCACTTCTTAAGTAATACAATCACAAAGGAAAACAATAAAGCATATCAAAGTCCCATTCTTTTCCATTAATTTTGCTCCTTCATTTTTAAGAACATTTTAATTGCCCTAGATATGTTAATATCCCTTTTGAAATGCTTATTTTTTATAATCAAATACGCTTAATGTTTACCTCTGATTACATATTGCTGCAAGGATCATGAAAACACCATATCCCAGCAAAAAAAATTACGATGTATTATAACTGGTCGCTTGACCCTGAAAATAGCAAATAAAGGAACTACTTAAAGGCACTACATAAACTAAATTTAAAAATATAATCAACAAAAGAATGAGCTGGTGATGATGAGTCATCCTCCAGACACACTATCATGAATTAAATATTGAGATTGCAAGGAAAAAAAAACCAAACTTAGACTCATATCTAGTATGTCAGTTACCATGACGTGGTTGGTAAGATCTTTGCTCTTCAATAAATGCTTAAGATTATTTTGTTTGCTTGACAAAGAGAGCAAGAGCTATAAGAAATATCAGAAATATGTGACACACTGTAAAGCCAAGTAGGGTTCCCCAGTCAGTTTGTCCAACATCCTCTGTTCCTCAAGTCTGGGCCCCTTGCTACAAGGATGTTGAGGGTCTGGAGCGAGTCCAGAGAAGGGTGACGAAGCTGGTGGAGGGACTGGAGAACAAGCCTTACGAGGAACGGCTGAGAAAGCTGGGGTTGTTTAGCCTGGAGAAGAGGAGGCTGAGGGGAGATCTTATTGCTATCTAAAACTACCTGAAAGGAGGTTATAGAGAGGAGAGAGCTGGCCTCTTTTCCCAAGTGACAGGGGACATGACGAGAGGGAATGACATCAGGCTCCACCAGGGGAGGTTCAGGCTTGATGTCACAAAAAAAGTTTTCACGGAAAGGGTTACTGGACACTGGAACAGGCTGCCCTGGGAGGTGGTTGAGTCACCTTCCCTGGAGGTGTTTAAGGCACGGGTGGATGAGGTGCTGAGGTGTATGGTTTAGTGTTTTATAGGAATGGTTGGACTCAATGATCTTGTGGGTCTTTTCCAAATTAGTGATTCTGTGATTATTTGAGGACTATATTCAGACACTATCTTTGCTAAAGCAAACATCTACTCAAGAAAAAGTCAACTCTTCACAAGCATCCTGTGATGCTGCAATTAGAAAAAAGCAGGTGAGCTGTAGTCACTTTTCATGAACTGGAAAGGCCACAACAATAACCAGAGTTACTAGAAGCACAACCACCTGCTCATTGTAAAGAAGAGCACAAGATAATTTACTTCAGAAACAAGGCATACCAAAGAGGATATTTTTTCTAAAATCAAGAAAAAATCTAAACAAAGGGTACCAGTTATCTATTTAATAGAAGAAGAGTAGTGAAAGAAAAATGTTTTCCAAAACATCAGCTTGTGATTCAAGAAGCAGTGCTCTTTTCTCTCCCTTAACTTGCCAGTCCAGAAAAAACAGCATCTCCTTTAACGTTGCCCACAACATCACCTGCCTCCATACAACTCAACTTCTAGAATGGGGACTTTACTATAGCAAGAGCTGAGTGAGCTGAATGATATGGAATTAGGTTAAAGAGCTGGAAGAGGGCTATTTTTATATACTGTTAACGATGCCCTCATTTACACTGAAATTTGTTGCAACAGAATTCCACTTCTCTTCACTGCAGCAGCAGAGCTGCAATGTTTAAGTACTGCTTCTTTCGTATTTTCCTTTGTAATATTTCAAAGTCTCTTCCTTTACACGTAAAATAACTGTTCACATTAGTTGTATTGCTGCAGAATCCAAAAAGCTTTCCTATCCATAAGATGTGAAATTATTTTTCTTTGATCCCTGGTGACCTTCTATGAAGATCAGAGTTGACATTTAGGCTATTCCACATTGCCATCAAAGAAATAAAATAGAGTAGACTTCATTAACCACTATCAGTTACTGCTCCCACAGGAGAAAATCCATAACCTCCAGCCATGGCTTGCCTATTCAAAATGATGAGCAGTTTTGCTCCGAAGCCACTTACACTGCAAACACTATGTTGCCAACTAAGCTAGCTGGGCCCTTATAGATATATGGAATCATAGTTCTACCACAATTGGCACAAATGCTAGAAACATCAGGACTATCACTTCTTCTCCAAAGTTATTCCACCATGTGGAAGGAGTAAATATTCAGCACTCATTCTCACGTATGATATTCAAAGTTACGAGGCAACAACGGAGAGAGGAAAGTGCAGCCTTTAAAAATAACAAGAGAACCATTTATACATACGTTATTCCCAGATAAAATTGCCACTTTTCATAGAATCATAGAACAACCAGGTTGGAAGGGACCCATCGGATCTTCTAGTCCAACCATTCCTATCAAACACTAAACCAAGTCTCTCAAGACCTCATCCACCTTAACACCTGGAGGTGTTCCCTTCTCCAGGGAAGGTGACTCAACCACCTCCCTGGGCAGCCTATTCCAATGCCCAATGACCTTCTCCGTGAAAAACTTCCTCCTAATCTCCAGCCTAAATCTCCCCTGGCAGGGTTTGAGGCCATTCCCTCTTGTCCTGTCCCCTGGCACTTGGGAGAGGAGGCCAGCTTCCTCCTCTCTACAACCTCCTTTCAGGTAGTTGTAGAGAGTAATGGGGTCTCCTCTCAGCCTCCTCTTCTCCAGGCTAAACAGCCCCAGCTCTCTCAGCCGCTCCTCATAGGGCCTGTTCTCCAGCCCTTTTATTGAATACTCTGTCAGTTTTCTGCATCCTTTGAATAACAGTCTGTATGGCTCTGTCTTAAAGACTAATTTTCATGTCAGAGTTCTTCTAGACAGCACTGAGGCAGTATTTTTTCGGCTCAGCTGGTGTGCTCTTAAGTTTATGGCCCCACTCCTGCAATGGAAGCTGCAAGCACCTATTTCATTACTAATTGATAAGTAATTTGAGAGTTGGAGATGGATGTCACTATGGAAACACGAGTGATTATTATAGGGACCAATGAAACAAGAATGATAGGAATGGTTGGACTAGAAGATCCGATGGGTCCCTTCCAACCTGGTTGTTCTATAATGAGTCGTTAGTACTACACATAACTCATAAACAGTACATGGACAAGTTCTAAAGAATGGACACTTCCATGAGGCATCAGCTTCCTTCAGTTTCTTTTTCCTAAAACAGCTTTTGGTAATTATTTCAGCAGACTCCTTTACTGAAAGCTGAGGCTGGCATAAGGAAAAAAAAAAAAAAAAAAAATCGAGCCATGTCTAAATGTTACTGGTTGGTTTGGTTGGTTGGTTGGTTGGTTTGCTATCCCACTGACTGGAAGGGCAGTGGAGAACCATGTGAGCTTTGCATCACAGCAGGAAGAAGTGACCTCCCCAACCAGGAGTCCCAGGGGACATTCTGGTCTCTAAAACGTTGACAGGGCAACTTCTCAGCTCGAGACACGTCCCACGACAGGGACAAACCCAGGGCACGGGGGGCACAAAGAAATCCTTTCCCCTTGGGCTGACTGCGCCTTGCGGGGGAGACTCTTCGGCCCTTCGAGGAGCCCGAGTGCTAGCAGAGGTCAAGCAAAGGGAGAACAGCGATGAAGGCGCATTTCCCCGCGGCGGCGCCGGTTACGCCGGGAGCTCTGTACACCAGCACTAACAAAGCTTGGAGATGGCACAGCTCGGGGCAGGGCAGCGGAGGGACCCCCGGCCCGTTCTCCAGGCCTGTTCCCGTGGGCGGCGGCCGAGAGCGAAGCGCGTGGCCGCGCGGCCGCGCGGCCACGCGCTTCGCTCTCGGCCGCCGCCCGCGGGGCCCGGGAGAGAGAAGTGCCCGGGGAGCGGCGCCCGTCCGTCCATCCATCCATCCATCCATCCATCCGAACATCCATCCCGGGGGCGGCGCGGGGCCGCGTGCGTGTGACTGCTCGCCCCGGCCGCCCCTTCTCCATCCCCCGGAGCCGCCTCGCCGCTCCTCCTCCTCCTCCTCCTCCCTCCTGGCGGGTAGGTTACGTTACCTGCTCTCTAGCTCGGGCCGGGCTCTAATCCCGCAGCCGCCGCCGGCTCCTCTCCCTGCCGCGGGGGCGAGTGTGGAAGGGGGCAATGAGTTTATTTATTTCCCATGAGGTGTCCTCGGCGGCGGCGGCGGCGGCGGCGGCGGGAGAGTCGGGGAAGGGAGCCCCCTCTGCTGCTCCGCCGTCCCGGGGGCGCTGCCCGGGAGCGGCCGCGGCGCTTCGGCACCGGCGCGGGGGGGCGGGGGCTGCGGAGGAGACGCCTCCCGGGCTGCCCAACCCGGCTCGGCGCCGAGACGGGAGAGCGGATCGGGAGAGGGGAGCGGGAGGCGGGAGCCCTCCCTGCCTGCCTGCCCGCCCGCCCGGGGCCGCCGAACCCCCCCCCGAACCCCCCCCCACCCCCGGCCCCGAGGCGCGGGCGGCGCTCGCTCGCTCGCTCGCCGGGGAAGCGAGAGCCCCGCGAGCTGCACCCTTCGCTTCGCTTCTCTTCGCTTCTCCTCGCTTCTGGCAGCGCAAGACGTGCCCGCGGCTCCCCCGCCCCCGGCACCACCCGCCTCGGGAGCGAGGATGCCAAAGATTTCACGCCGTAACGCGGCGGGTGCGCTCGCCGTGCCACGGAAAGGTGACGAGAAGGCTCGTATTAAGAGAATCCACAGAGATATTGATCGTAGGATCATAGAATCACCAGGTTGGAAGAGACCCACCGGATCATCGAGTCCAACCATTCCCATCAAACGCTAAACCGTGTCCCTCAGCGCCTTGTCCACCCGTGCCTTAAACACCTCCAGGGAAGGTGAATCAACCACCTCCCTGGGCAGCCTGTTCCAATGCCCAATGACCCTTTCTGTGGAAAAACTTCCTCCTAATGCCTAGCCTAAATCTCCCTTGGTGGAGCTTGAGGCCATTCCCTCTCGTCCTGTCCCTTGTCACTTGGGAGAAGAGCTCAACTCCCTCCCCTCCACAACCTCCCTTCAGGTAGTTGTAGAGAGCAATGAGGTCTCCTCTCAGCCTCCTCTTCTCCAGGCTAAACAACCCCAGCTCTCTCAGTCGCTCCTCGTAAGAATTGTTCTCAAGCCAGGACTGGAATTTGGCCAGTCAGCAATGAGTTGTTGATTAAAATCATAGAATCTTAGAGGCACCAGTTTGGAAAAGACCCAGTGGATCACCGAGTCCAACCGTTCCTATCAAACACTAAACCATGCCCCTCAGCACCTCATCCACCCGTGCCTTAAACACCTCCAGGGAAGGCGAATCAACCACCTCCCTGGGCAGCCTGTCATCTCTTCCTTTACCTACTTTTCTCTCCCTTTAAAGAAAAAAACTGTTTACAAGAGCTGTTTTGTATGTATCGTTTACACAGTGGTCACTAAATTACCACAAAAAAAAAAATCTATCCTTAAGGCTAAAATACTGTAGGGAAAGAGATAGAATGTAATTGTATCATTGCATAACTGAAGCCTTTGCTGTAATGCCTGTTCTCATGGGTAAAGTTTGTGCACTATGTGCAGCGTTTTAAGTAGCATGAGGAGGCTGGAGTACTTGCAAGTTTTGACATGACATTATGTTGCAAAATGTGTACGAAAGTAAATGTGTTTGTCATGTGAGGGTGTTTTTTAATTTTATTGCATACTCTTTGTTTAGTGAGAGCTTTATGAACAGGATCTTCAAAGACATGATAGGACTTGGGGCTGGCTGTTCAGGGACAGAAAGAGAAAATTCATGTAGTAGTTGGGGTGTTCCAGTTTTCTGAGCTACTAGCGAGGAGGGAAGGACTTGATAGGGTTGTCTCTTTATTTTCTATTACAAAATTTGAAACCCTTAACTAGCATTGGCCACGATAAACAAAAAAGCTTGAAAAACAATCTAGAAAGGAGCATGGCACCCACAATAAAAGCTGCAGCATGAGTGGTTATGCTTATTACACATCAAGGAATTCATACATAAGGGACTGCCGTCTTGAAATAAAAATTCCATTGAGTATGAATCTGTTTGCTTTGTGTGAGAAGTGTTAAGGATTGTTCTACATTTCAAACTATAATTGTTAAACCGGAAGATATAGGCCTACAAATTTCTGTAGTGTTACATTTTATCATTCGTTCTTTCTCTGGGCTATTGTTGTTACACTTTGTGTGTCATCTGCTTCCAGTGCAAGTTTTTTGTGTCCAGGAGTGAATAGTTTTTCACCTGTTTGTAAAGCAGCCAGTTCTCTACAGTCTCTGGGCAGATCCTGGTGCCTTAGTTGGAAGGAGCAGTAAACAGTTCACTGGTCGACACAGCAAACACTTTTATTCCTGAAAAAGACTGAACAGTTTCGAGTTGTTTTAGTGACATCACATAAGCTAAGTAGTGCTTGAGTTACATATCTGAATCCAGGGATGTTTTTAGGATCAAACATCCATGGTCACTGCCAGGGCAGCTCTTGGAAGCCACAGTTGCATTCATTTAGGTAGTGGTGTCAGGCATCTCTTGTGCAAGTATGTGCAGGGAACCTGTGCCCAGCATTCCTACAGTCATGGTGTCTGTCCTGGCAGCAGGTTCCAGTACAGGCTTTGGAAGACCAAAAAACATTCAAGAGGGGCCCACTGAGCCAAGCAGAGAGAAGAGTGAACATTAAGCAGTGACTCGTATACAAGCGAAGAAGGCTTGGGTACAGATGTCAATGGTAAAACCCACTGCCACTTCCAGCCAACCCCACAATTAAATGAATAAAAATGTGAATTAGAATGAAATCTTTGTAAAACCTTTCATAGAAAGGCTGGTACTGCTGAAATTGAACTTGATTGACATTACAACCATGTTAAGCTCCCTTACAAACACTTTTTTTATGTCCTAAGGAAAACCACAGGCTGTATAGTACCCCAGACAGTTCCTATAAAATGCAAGCATGGCTGCATTGTCTTTTATAGTGAAATATTAAAGTTCACATACTGTTTTTTAAATTATTAGGACAGTGAATTTTGAAGGAAGCTGAAAGATACATAAATGAAGATATAAATAGTCTCTGTTTTCTATGGTTCTGTCTGCTCCACTAATGTACCTTAACTAGAATAAATATCATAGAATCATAGAATAACCAGGTTGGAAGAGACCCACTGGATCATCAAGTCCAACTATTCCTATGAAATGCTAAACTATACTCCTGAGCACCTCACCCACCTGTGCCTTAAACACCTCCAGGGAAGGTGACTTAACCACCTCTCTGGGCAGCCTGTTCCAATGCCCAATGACCCTTTCTGTGAAATTTTTTTTCCTAATGTCCAGCCTGAACCTCCCCTGGCAGAGCTTGAGGCCATTCCCTCTTGTCCTGTCCCCTGTCACTTGGGAGAAGAGGCCTGCTCCCTCCTCTCTACAACCTCCTTTCAGGTAGTTATAGAGAGCAATGAGGTCTCCTCTCAGCCTCCTCTTCTCCAGGCTGAACAAACCCAGCTCTCTCAGCTGTTCCTCATAAGGCCTGTTCTCCAGCCCCTTCACCAGCTTTGTTGCTCTTCTCTGGACTCACTCCAGAGCCTCAACATCCTTCTTGTGGTGAGGGGCCCAGAACTGAACACAATATTCAAGGCGCAGTCTCACCAGTGTTGAGTATAGAGGGAGAATCACCTCCCTGGACCTGCTGGTCACACCATTTCTGATACAAGTCAGGATGCCATTGGCCTTCTTGGCCACCTGGGCACACTGCTGGCTCATGTTTAGTCGACTGTCAACCAACACTCCCAGGTCCTTCTTCTCCAAGCAGCTTTCTAGACAGACTTCTCCTAGTCTGTAGCTCTGCATAGGGTTGTTGTGCCCCAAGTGCAGGACCCGGCATTTGGCAGTGTTAAACCTCATGCTGTTAGACTCAGCCCAGCGGTCCAGCCTGTTCAGATCCCTTTGCAGTTATATATCCCTTTGTAGTTATGTACGTGTAAGTATAGATTCTTTGATATATTTATACAACATACTTTACAGACAACTAATTTTATGCTGTGATAAATGTAATAAGGTACATCATGTGCATAGTCATTGCTACACTACATAGTACAGCACAGTATGTATAGTACAGTGATTACATACAGTACAGTTGGATGTATTTGATGTTTATATGGTAGATTTGTATTTATTACTATATACATTAACATAGATGTATAGAAAGAGTAGATTAAATTAACATGTTAAACATTACATATACATGTGCATTTTCTGTATGTACATATGTACCTCGAGAAGTTTCTATACCTCCTTTCAGAACACCCTCTCTACGAAGTGTCTGCATTTTAACTGAGTTAGTGTTGCTGTGTGCTTCGCCACGTTTTGTATTTTCTGTTTTGAGGCAGAGACTGAACATATGCTAACTGCTGTTATAGCAGCATGTGATTTGGGCCTACAATCTACACAAATTTAGATATAGCTCAGTGTCTGCGTCATGCTTAAAGTCACAAAAATTACCATGAGCCTTCAGATTAAAAGTTGATATATGACTTTATTTTTTTTATATTGACCTTGATTGGAGTGGCATCAGGTTTTTGAAGTGAATGCACGTTTTTGCAACTACTACAGAATGAAGGCTCCGAAATTATTTGGTTCCCTGCTGCAGACTAAAAAAATCAAAAAATCCTGTCATCATTTTACATCTTTCCAATCTCAAAGAACCTTCAGTGTAGGAAGCCCATTGCTCAGAGTAAGAATGTTCACATCCATCCTCCTAGGGCAAGAATTAAAAATGTATTAGTGATAGTAATTAATAATTTACGTGTGAATTTCAAGAAGCTACCTAAGGTTCAGACTTGTGTATGCATGCGTCTATGTGTCTTTATATGGGACCATGGAATTTTGTATTTTTCAGTGATCCAGTTGTACAGAAGAAATTAAGCAAACATTTCTATATTCTGTGTGTGTGAAAAGAAGTCACATATCTGGTTATTCATTCTGAGTCCCTCCAATAGTGAGACAGACTGGTGAGAGGTTGTATGTTATATACTGTCCACTCTCCTGTTTTGTTTTTTAACAGCTTAAGGGTTTTTTTAGTGATATTAATGGGCAAGGTATTTCAGCATTGTTTTTCATCAGAGTAAAAGAAAACACTGTAAAAGTTGAATATCTGATGCTGTTTTCTGTGGGTCTATCCACTAATCATTTGGATAAGTCTTCTACTAGAATAGTCCATATCCCCCATATGCCATTTGTCATGCAGTTTCACGTGAATCCAAAATTTTAGAAGTCCTCCTCTAAGATTCGATTTCTCTGCTGCATCACAGGTTATGCTTTCTAGTCACAGAGTCTGGATCTGATGAGTGCATGTTTATGATCATGTGGCTGGTCTTCATCAGATTACATTCTGATTATAGGTTTGTTTGGTTTGTTTGTTTTTTTTCTGGAGTGATTTCTCTTCCATAAATATGCAACTCAGACTTCTCTCACGTGCACATCCAAGCTTGTGTGGTGTGATGCGTGCTTCTCATCTCCAGCGATTAGGCAGGATATCATCATTGTGGTTCTATTGGTAAATCATCTAGGCCATCTTCTATAAGTTTTGTATCAACAACTGATAATTTTCAGCCTTTGTCTCATTCCACCCTCATTAATACATACAGATAACTCTGTCACTAGCATAAAACTTTAATCCTAGTTCTACTAGTGAGAGATAAGTATAATTTTAATTTTGTGATAAAATTCATATAAATATGATTAGACTGTAGAATTCTAATGACAAAATATATTCAAAACATTTCTTTCTACAAAGGTCAATTTTCTCTATAATCATCATCCATCTCCACTCCAGGCTCAGTAAAATTCTTTTCTTTTACAGCTCCTGGGGGCACAGAACGCATCACATTGTAACTATAGAAATAGACTCAACTGCAAAAGATCTCTATCAGGCATCACAGAGCATTTGAGGCAGCTGGCAGTTATCAGCTAAAGCAGTTAGTCAGTAGAAGTGTAGAAGATAAATAGATAATAGAAAAGCAATCTGGAAACCTGGGAGAGATAATAAACCTCTCTTCTAGAGGGAAGGTAGCAACTCAGGTAGGTCACTGGTGAACTCAACTCCCAGATCAATGCTGTGGGTAATACTGCTGAAAATACAGTAGCAGATCATGCCTGTCAGCTGTGAAGTAGTATTCAAGATGTGGTTGGAAATACAGTTTGACATATTTAGTTGTAGAAATCAGTGTTGCAGTAAAGTGAAGAAGAATCATACTGAAAGACAACTGACCATAATCCCAGGAGCACTGTGACCCTCTCCTAAATTACAGATACTGGAATAGAAAAGTAGTTACATTCCCTTCTTGCCCTGCATGTTGCTGCCATACTGACTATGGTCTTCTGTGGGGCACGCAATTTCTTTTTTGTGTAATTTCTGTTTGTCTTAAAATAATTGCACGGTTCTGTTATCCCTGTCATGAGCACAGAGAAGAGAGGGAAAGGCCCGTGTCTACAAGTAAAAGAACCTGTTCTTAGTAGCTGTGTATTAGAAGAATCCTACATAACATCTTTCCTTACAAGTCACTTATAATTCTCAAATTTCTGTCTATGGAAAGTGTGAAATCTGGCATGAACATGTGAGGAAACTGATATCATTTGATAACTCTTCTTGCTGGGTTCTGAGATCTGTTAGGACCCTATTGGTGGTAGGGAGATAGCATCAAGAGATATTTTTGTGAGAATATGCAGAAAAGAAGCCTGCCAGTAGTGTCTTCCCATCCAAAAAAGTGCTCAAATTAATCCACTGACATTTGTCTTTATTTTTCTAATCCACTCAGGTGGACAACAGGAAGTATCTGATGTCACTGCAATGTGAATTCTTGTGGAATTGGGGGAAAAAAAGGCAAAAAAAGACATATAACAGGAAAAAAAAAGACTTCTTCTGCTTGAATTGCTTTGAAAGATGCTTTAATATGATGCTTTTTATCTGTCTATACCACAGGAGTTATAAATTATTTTGTACATTTACACTGAAAGAACATGAATCAAGACATATACATCTAATATTTTAGAATATTGGGTGTGCTTATTAGGGAAATTACTAACCAGGAAGTAACATATTATATTCACAAAACCTATTAACAAAATTTAACTGTGCCCACGTTGCTGGCTGTATAAATAACATGTGTCCTTTGAACAGTCCTCTTTGTAATTCTGGAAAAATAACTGATGTACAAGTTTTTATTTTTTAATGCATTGGTTTAATACTTGTTTTACTAGGGCACTGGACATGGATGAATTGAAGGTATCTCATTCAATGACTGCTAAAATAAGATAAGGCCAAAATCTCAAAGCTCACATACATTAGAAGTTCAAAATGACCTTATGCTATTTTGAGGCCTGATTCATCTTTCCATTGTGTCAGTATAATCCTAGTGGTAGACTCTGGGCCTATTGTTGACATCAGTTTCTTAGTTTAGATTTTATACAACTATAAATTACTGCTATTGTGTTATAAGATATGCCTAATTTTATTAGATCAATAAACTACTTAGGTAATAGAATTTTCTTTCTGACTTACTTATTTTTATTTGTTTTTAAATGTAGATGAAAGAGAAATAGCCAAAAAAATGCTGTTTAGATAACATTCTAGAATTTACTTAAATATTTATTACATAAAAGTGCAGTATATCAGTAATTATCAGCCAGCAAGATGTTGACAACATGTTGTCCTAAACAGTGCAGGCAATACTTAGGGTAAGACACAGAGCTAGAAGTAACAAAGCATCACTCCCAGGAAAGCATCCTCATAATTAGGATAGATAGGGGTTTTTTTCACTTTTTTCTCTTGCTTATGAATCCTTTGAATAGTTTAGACATTTTTATGCTCTGTCCTAGATTCAAGAAGAAAAGAAAAGAGAATAAATAGTTCTACTTAATCTCAGGTTGCATAACAGTCTGAGATTCAGGTACTCCTATAAGATTTCTAAACAGAGGGAGGTCTTAAACATCTCTTTCTCATAAAGCTCTCTAAATGTGCATAAAAGAAGGCATCCTTTATTATCTGATTGTGATCAAAAATTAATTCAGTACTCTGTATCTCAGGGAGTGAAATTGTGTGTTCTGCATGGGTACCTGAGTATTGTTCAGACAAACTTGATAACTGAATGCTCCTAAAGATATTTGCTAAACTGCAAGTGGGAAGGAAAAGGTACACTAAGTTTTCTGAATTTCTTCATGGAGGCCCTCATTATATGAGAGCTGGAGTGCCTCACGTAATGAACTATATCTGAATCGTCCTACAATTATGACAGTTAGAATTGGACCCTTAAGAGTAGATTGGTTTGTAGAAACATTAACCATCAATGAGTGCACTCTGATGTAATCACAATCTGCACTCAAGGTTATGTGAAAACCCAACTCCTGAGCTCGTCTACAGAACATCACAAACATCGTGAATACCATGAGTACATTGAATGTGTATTTAATCTTTAGTTTCATTTTTCACTCATTACGTTGAAAGCATTTGACTATATGATCAAAATCATACATGAAGAGCTTGTACTCCTTGCCCTTATGTCTTTTTATTAAAAACATGGTTTACTTTCAACTCTTCTCTGGGATAGTTACATTTTCCCAACGTGAGTAAAACCTAAGAAACAAAAGTGTACTTTTTAGTGTTTTGCTTGCCTCAAAATTATAAAAAAAACTCAGTATGCATTTACTTTCTCTACTGATTATGTAAAAAGTGTAGTTTGGCATCATAAAGGTATTACTTTTGAAGAAGAAAACACACAAGACTTAAGTGTTTGGTTCTACAGGGAAGTATGAGGAAGCAGAAGTCAAGTCTCTTTTTGAACAAGGCCTCAGACTGTTAATCCAAATCTTTTTTTCCCCAGCTGATGTATAGTAGGGCAGCTGTGTGTTTGCAGGTATTCACATGCATGCTTTTACTTCGTTTTGGTAACTCTTATTCTGTAACTATTAGGCCTGCTTGAACTGATGGCATACTGGGATCACACTGTTCTGTTTTGAGTGCTGCAAAATCAGTAATAAAAATTTATTTCTTCATGTTTCTGTTTTATTGTTGGTTATTGCTTCTTTGCTAGTGACGTCTTTGGATATGCAAGTATGAAATCTTGTATTGAAATATTCACCTCTCATCAAATGCCTCGAATTCTGCAGCAGTTTATTGTCACCTAGGGTGACACTTCCGCAGAGATTAAGATGCCTTAGATGTCTGCATTGAAGTGCTCAAGTATAAGTTGTATGTGTAAACTCCTGTTTGAGACCTCAGAGTCAATGCAATCTGTTGAGCTTACCCAATGCCTTGTCAGCTGATGAACTGCTTTGCAGATGTTTCAGGGTGACGTGTTTTTCTCTAGGCTCTGCCAGAACACAGAGGAGCTCCATCTGAACATAGAGGAAAAAAGATGGCATCTTGTAAAATGTACTGCCAGCTTCTTGTTGTTCTCTAAAGTATGCAAATCCCAGAAACTGGAAAAATATTCTACCATAATAATTTCTGACAAAAATAGTGAAAAGAGCTTCGCTGAGTTTTCCCCAAAGATAAATTACATTTCCATGAAACTGTCCAGTCTTTCTTGTCATTTGCTGTGACTTGTGCACATCGTATGCTCTAAACTGGTAATGCATATGTGATCAAGAAAAGCAATCCTGGATAATCTTCATGTGCCTTTATCCTGAAAAATGTATCAATGTAATGATGTCAGTTATTGAATCACTTGGGTTTATTCAATACATTTAAGATACTAACAGGCTTATTTGAGTTGTTAGCCTGTTATAATGGGAGACTGCATTTGTTGATGCAGAAGGTTACTCTATTTGATGTCTGAGTGTCATGCTTACCTGTTGCACGTAAATAAAATATATATTCTCCTGTAAACATAGTGATTTGTAGTGATTGCATATATTGAGGGAAGGGATGTGATTTGTCCCTTATCCTTAAGATTTTTATTTTTCACAGCACCAAAGCCCTGTTTTGTTTTAGAGCATTGGGTTAATCTGAAGATCAGCAGCTAATATACCAGAGAGCAGGTTTCAATCCTACCATCAAATAAAACTGAGAAGCAATAGCAAAGGACACAATCTAAGTTATGATTGGACTAAGGTTACATAGGGTGGCTACTGACCCAGGGCAGCTAGAGAGACTGAGCCTAGACAGCTGCAAAGCAGTGGCAGCCAGCCAGTGTTCCTGAACAGATGAGATGAGGCCAAAAGGAGAAAGGCTTACATCTCAGATATTAGCTGCTCTAATATAGAACAAACAACCTATATAAGAACCTTACTTACTGTGACAAGAATTATAACAGCTATTTGGAAACAAAGTCCTTGAATCTTGTTGTGCAGACTTTCACATAGAAATTCTCATAACCAAAATATTTTAAAAATATTATCTTTTGAGACATACTTTGTTCTAGAAATTGTGTACACTAGGTACATCATAAACAGTCTTTGCCATCAAATAGGTCATATATTGAGTCATTAATGAGAGGCCATGACTTCACAGACGTGTTTCAATTTATGCCGCAATAATCTTAGTTATCCTTCTTTAGCTAAGAATTAGCATCTATGAGCCCACTCTTCATGATGGTATACTGTGAATTGTGTATTTAAACTGTTCTTTCAACAAACAAAAGCTATTCTTGAAAGCCATGTTTCTCTCTCAAAATACATTTTTCAATATAATCTCTTTCAATATAAGCTCTTTCCATTTTCGCTGGCTGAACAAGGTACTTCTCCTATCCTGTTTGTAAAGCATATTAATGTTCTACTAAATAGTTGCAGACCCTGACAAAAAGTCCTGGAAATTGAAAACCAGACAATTAAACAGCTCAAAAAGGAGGAGAAGAAATGCAATACAAAGTGAACTATGCATAGACTCTGTAGCTATCTGTGACCCTCCCTATTATTCTGTGTAGGATGCAATCACGTAGTTTGGATCAACCATGGATACAGATGATGTCGGAACCAGTCCTCTAAATCTTTTCAATTTTACATTATGAAAATATAACTTAGAGCTCTAGTATCAGATCTGAAACAACCCCTTACATCTTTTTTAATATCAACAGAATTATTTTTCTTTTTTTCACATATACTGTATACTATGTACAATTTTTTTCTGTTAAATCCAAAAACCTTTCCTGATAAGGGCATCCTTTCTCAAAGTACTGCTTAAAATAGAATAGCTTGATGTTGTGGATAGTACTTTGACATTGAAGAAAACCAGGGAGACGCAAATAAATTCTAGTAGGTCTGAAAGTGGTGCCTGTATACTTCAGAAATGGTTTGACTCATTAGTAGATTAATGTGCTGCACAGAGAACTAGATCTTTGAAAGAAGTCAGTGAATTAAGAGCAGACTATTACCCTGTAGCTCTCATTAACCTGGACATTAACCAGATAGATCTACAGATATTTCTGTCCCTTACAAATCATTGGAACAGTGGATATAGGTTTTATATAAAATCAGCATGGCCAGTGTAGGAAGATTTTACAATTACTGCAGCTAGAATGGCCAAAGCTTTTGAATACAGCCGTGTCAGGATTTTTATTCTTTAAAGCCTACCTACCAAAATATCTGAGGTAAGTAAACATCATGTTTCCAAGTATGGTGTTTCTTTTGGTCAGTAGTAATTGCTAAAATCATTTAACAACTTTCATGTAAAAATATATTTTGATATATATGATAGAAAACATACCTGATCGTGGCTGGGGGCAAAAGAATGGGTAATATGACCTTCCATCTAGAATTACAAGCCACTGTTCCAATCCTTTATCTTTCGAACAGGGACCAGTTGTGATAACAGAGACAGTGAAATACAGCAACCCCTTCCAAAGGCCTCATAGTGCTTTGTGTGCAGAAAGGTCATAGGAAAGGTCTGCAAGGTCCCAAACATTAAGGAATTCAGTTGCAGGACCTCTGACCATTACATTTTGAATTTCAGTTACCTTATGTGAGATTCATATGACAGAAATGGAACTTTTGCAATGCAACAGCTACATTGGAGCTAAGCATCTAGGCTACCCTTGTTCTCGGTGGTTAGAAGTAGGCATGTGAAAGACACCGTTAATTTCATCAGTTCTAAAATAAGTTAGTGTAATCATATTCTGGAATTGCCCATTTGTCTTTATTGACTACAAAGACAACTCAGAATGTTAGTATAGGTATAAAGATCTGCAGTTTAAAAATATAAAGATAAGTGAAATTACTTCCATTCTAACTTTTCCCTTCTTTGTATACTACCATCCTTTTTCAGGGAAAAATTGATCAGTGGACTCAAAACAAATTTATCATACTGCCTTTAGCTGATTTTTAAATGCTCAATAATTCATTATACCCACTCTATTTGTGCCCTATAGTGTAATGACTTATCGCAGGATTCAAACATTGGCTGATAGTTCCGCACTAGATAAGCACATTATTAGTTAAACTGAAGAAAATAAAAACAAAAAGCCATTAAACTGTAGACAAGAACTTATGAATTTCCAGAGTAATGAACTTTCTCCTACAGTCTCCAAAACTGAACAATGACAAGAAAAGATAAAACTTGGATCATGTTCTCTTTCCCAATTTTGCTTTAGATGTAGTAATTTAATCTCGATTCTGCCTGTCCATCAACATTTACCCTTAAATATAAAGACTTAAAACTCTGTTGATCAGCTTACTATATTTTTACTGGAGGTCACTACTTTTGTGTATTCCATACAGCCTATAACTTGAAAAGTATGCTTTGAACAGATCCTGTAGTATGGATGTAATGTCCAGTAGGAAGGAAATAATAGCACAATTTTGCTGCATTTGTATTTTGTGTAAGGTATAAAGAATCTACGTACAGATGGCTTGAACCGCCATAAAGCTCTGAAGGAGCAGGAGTGTTTTATGCATTGACAAGTCCAAAACTACAACTAATGAACCCAGACCAGCAAGGCAGCTACCACAAACCTGCACATAGCTGGCCGCTGATGTGTGATATTCATGGAGGAGATATTTTTCTACTCCATGCGACAGCTCTATGCCAAGTATATTCAGACTTGGCACAGTTAGAAAAATTTGATACTCAACTCTTTTCTGCTTTGATAGGTAATAGTGGTGTTTGGAGGGTTTTTTCTACCACATATGAAAACTACATTCTCTATTTCTTACAGCCTTCATAAAATACCTAGCCAACCGTAGTTACAAAATTGCAGTAAGAAAAGTAATATTCATTAAAACCCCATAGCTATGAGTCTTTTTGCGGTGGTACTAACCATTTGGAGTTATCAAATAGAATAAGGCATAATTTTCAAAGGGGACCAAATTAGATGTGTATATATAATTAATTTAATTTCCATTTATTTATCAGTGAGTGTTTTTAAAGAAGGGGAAGATGGACAAAATTACAGGTATTTGTAATAAGACTGATATATTGTTTATAAACTGACACTCATTAATATCCTGAATTAAAAAGTTGAAGATAGAGTGGCTTAAAAAATGTTAGAAAAAATCTGAACAGCGCCTTCCCCCCAAAAAAGTCTGAAGTCACCAGAACTTCCGAAAGGGTTAAGTTCTACTTATACTGGTGTAGCATTTAGAGTAATGTATTGGTGTTTGCCTGAGTGTTTCATTTCAGTGGTGTTATGGTAATGTTTTTACTGTGAATGAAGTCAGAAGTGCCCAGATTAGCAAATGAGTGCTTTTCTAAATCTTATTAATGAAAGATCAATAAGTGATTCTAAAATTACTTGTGACAGATCTCAGCAATAATAGAGGAATATAGTTTCCAATTCACTTGTGTACTTCGGCACATTTATGTCAATGAGACTGATTGTGTTTTAAGGCTGTGCAGAGAATCGATTTTTCAATTTAGCTTCTGAATTAAGCAATAGAAATAATTTTTATTTTGAGAAGCCAGTGTTTTGTGTTTCCTTTTTTTTACTTTAGATCCCAGACTAATGAAAAAAAGCAATTAGTTTGAGGCGTAAGTATTGTGTGGCCTTGTACAAACAATTTTCTTGAATCACAGGTAGGAAAAAGCAAAGGAAAATTTGGACACAATTCAGACAAAACTGCTGGAGAAAGCCAAACATTTCTCTCTGCTGAAGTACTAGAGCATTTGGCACTGTTATGCAGCCTAGGTTCAGTTTTCAACTCACTCTAGCAGAATTAAGCTACTTTAATTCTAACTTCCAGCATGTGAATGGTTTTGTAAAGAGAGGAACAACTCTAGCAGAAGTAGTAGAAGTCTTATCTTCTCTCTTCTCTGCATTACCCTTAGAATATATGTAACCTTGGGAGATGTTAATTTTAAATATGAAATATACAGTTTCAGTTTCCTACCCTTAATCAGAAAGAGAACAGATCTGTGTTCAGACAAGTGCTGGAACAGGCAGACTGTAAAGCATGTAGACAATTGAAAATCTATGGACAAGAGATACTCCAGTTTGTATAAGACATCACCACTGAGTTAGAGAGAACAAAAACTTGACACTAGTGGGTTTAAGATACCTTTGGAGAGACACTGGATTTAAAAGCACTAAAACAAAACAGCTCAGTAAAAAGTAGATATGATCTCCCATTTCCGTTTTTTACTCTGAAGTTGGGATGGTAGCCTAGGATCTGGGAGAAAGTTGGAAATTCATGCAATGTGCCAATTTTTTTATGAATGTCAGGAGCACTAGATTAAACAAGCATAAAATTGTTCTACATTTGTGTGTAATGAAATTTTCAAAATTCTGATAATGAGCCCATTTGGCTTGTGTTCACATCATTTTGAAGCGACAATGCATTTTTTTAGGTATTTATACTTTGTCAAATCATCATCAACATCATCATAATTTCTGCTCATCTCTGGTCATCTGTCAACAACCTTTGCTGCAGTACATCAATGGATTAATCTGAATTAAAGGATACCATTGGGAATCCTTGGCCCAATTATGGTGTTTGATGTGAGGTAGGTTTCATTTTGCATCATGTTACGAAATTACTGCAGTTAGAGGAAAGGGAAGAAAAACTATTTCTGATTTCTCAAATGCACCAAAAGTTGGAGTTACATAATTAAATTGTATGACTTATTTGAAATTCATAACTGTAGATTTAGAAAAAAATGTCAAGTTGTTGATGCATTGTGAATTTGCAACACGACTGTATGAACAAGGACAATTTCGCAACACAGCACTCACTCCCATGAATTCTCTGCTCATGGGTTTTGGTGTCTTCCCTGACTCCATTTTTGCCAAACCTCATTTTCTTCATCGTGTTTCTCCCTGAGCTAAGGGATGACATCAGTCAGAATTACAACAGATTTTATTTCTTGCCTCATCAGTAGCTACTTAATAAAAAACTCTCCCTTCTCTCTGCCTCACCTACATATACACACAGAAAACTAAGAATAGATGGGTTTCCATAACCTGATGGTTTAAAAGCTTGCAGATGGGATTAAAGCCTTTCTTAAATTACAATGAATAAGAGGAAACAGAGGTCATTTTAGGCCATAAAGTTATATACATCTTGATCTGAGAGAAGGATGTAAATTATATTTGTTTAAACTAAAGGAAATCTTGCTTGTGCAGTTTCAAATTTTCAAGAGAATTCACAATATTGTCTTAAGGAGAACCTAAAATTTTGTTGAGAAATGTGTATATACAGCATCACCAAAGTTTAGTTACTGAGAAACAGCATTTCAAAAGATATCTTTGGCAAACCAGGTCAATCTCTTGCAATTGCTGTCTTTGTTGTTATTTTAATTTTGAAGACTTGCACATCTATATTAAAATAAACTTTTCTTCCCAGAGTTCCTCAATATTTTCTTCTTACAGTTCATCACTTCAGATGGATGCATCCATGACAGCAATGCCCCTCAGGAGTCCATACTGGGACCAGTGTTGTTTGATATTTTCATTGATGATATTATCCTTGCCTATTGCAGGGGGGTTGGAACTAAGTAATGTTTAAGGTCCCTTCCAACTCAAACTGTTCAATGATTCTATGATATAGACAGCAAGATCAAGTGCACCCTCAGCAAGTTTGCAGATGAATCCAAACTAAATGGTGCAGTTGTTGCAATAGAAGTATGGGATGTCATCCAGAGGGACCTGGACAAGCTGGAGAAATGGGCCTGTGTGAGCCTCTTGAGATTCAATAAGGCCAAGTGCAAGGTCTTACACCTGAGCCAGAGCTATCCATGGTTTCAGTACAGAATGCAAAATGGCATGATTGAGTGCAGTCTGGTGGAGAAGGACTTTGGAGTTCTAATTGATGAGAAGCTTGACATGAGCCAGCAATGCACACTTGCAGCCTGGAGGGTCAACTATATCCTGGGCTGTATGGAAATACGCATAGACCGCAAGTTGAGGGAGGACATTCTCCTCTTCTTCTCCACTCTTGTGAGACCCCACCTAGAGCATGGTAACCAGTTCTGGAATCTCTAACATAAGCAGGATATTGAACTGTTGGAACGAGTCCAGAGGAGGGCCACAAAGATGATCAGTGGGTTGGAGCATCTCCCATACAAGGACAGGCTGAGAGAATTGGCATTGGGTTATTTGAAATGCGTAAATGTAGGTTTAGAAAAAAAATGCCAAGTTATTGATGCATTGTGAACTTGCAACTTTACTGTATGAGAGAAGAAGGATCTGGGGAGACCTTCTGGGAGCATCCTTCCAGTACCTGAAGGGGGTCTACAAGAAAGTTAGGCATTTTACAAAGGCATATAGTGTTAAGACGATGGGGAATGGCTTTAAACTGGAAGAGGGAGATTCAGATTACACATTAGGAAGAAATTCTTTATGATGAGGGTGGTGAGTCACTGGAACAAGTCACCCAAGGAAGTTGTGGCTGCCCCTTCCCTGGAGGTGTTCAAGGCCAGGTTGGATGGGGCCTTGAGCACCCTTATCTAGTGGGAGTTGTCCCTGCCCATGGCAGGAGGGTTGGACCTAAATAGTCTTTAAGGTCCTTTCAAAACAAGTCTGCTCTATGATTCTATGATCTCTCTGTATTCAAATGGAGTACAATATAAACCATATCCAAGGTTTCAATTCACTCTCTCTTTACTTGCGTATTTATACTTACCTTATTTTGAAAATGTTCTTTTTAAATGAAGCTTCAACTTACCTTTTGGCCTGTATGCCTTCTTTTTCTTTTTTTCAAGCTGCAAGTTATTCCCTGTAATTAATGACCTATTAGCTAGTTATTGACTCAAGCAAGGATAAAGCTTATTTATTCAAAGAACTCAGGATGTAAATTTGAGAGTGAAATGTTTTCCTTCACATGCACATATATCAACCTGACCATTAAGAAGTGAGGTATTTTAAGCATCTTCATTAATTTGTGGAGTTTATACTGGCTCTTGAGTGAGACCATTCACAACAATAGTCAACTATTGATTTAATAATAGTCTTGGGATGACTCATGTGTAAAATTATTTTTGTGGCACACCATACAAATTATGCCAAATACCAAATAGCTTTACTTCCAAAGCTGGTAATCTTTTACTGCATTTGCAGAGACCGGTATGATTCCCTCACAGCACTTTTTTTCCCTTCAACTTCCTACATAAATTATGAAGAGTATAATTATGATTTCTTTCAGGTCTGGCTTCCCTATTCCCTGCAGCTATTCTAATTCAGATAGTAGCTTAATGGAGGAATGTCTTTCAGTGAGACTCTTAGAAGTGATTTTCTGTGGTATTAGAAGTTTTCAGGTTGAATTTTGGGTTCCCTGCTTTCCACATCTGAAACAGATCAAGGTAAATAAAACTCAGAAGGCATATGGTCTTCTGTGACTTCTGACTCTGGAGATGTCTGTATTTAACTAGTACCTGTACATACATACAAAGTCTAAAGCTTTGTACATACGTATATGATTGCAGAATTATTTTGTCTTGAGTAGCATTGTTTTCTCTGCATTGGAACTGCAATACAATTTAGAAACCTGAGGACTATTTGCCAAAGGTTCCAATCTAGTAACTGCACAACGAACAGTCTATGAACTGGCAACAGAGAGTTCAACCTATGCCAAGCCACAACCACTTCCTTCAAAAACAACGGCTGGGGAAATATATGTGATTACTGTCGTGTGTGCACTTGGCATATTGTTCAGAGTCTGGAGCATTCTGGTGGAAGGCTATATACATTGGTATTGCTCCCTAGAGCAAGACAATCCTTGCTCCTTGTATCCTTGCTCCCTAGATTATTTATGCACCTTAAATTCAGTTTGGGATTAAACTAAAATATTAATAATAACAACAACATAAGTTATTCATCCAGTATGGAGTAGACCCAAACCTAACCTTTCTAGCTGGATAAGTTGGGTATCAGTGTCAGTCCCACACTAAGCTATAGGCTAGTTTTGAAGACATTTGTTCAAGATATGAAAGCTGTGGATATAAGTTTGTTGGAATTGAAAGGAAATAAAAAATTCTCTGCAATATATTTTTACAATGAACTGCAATCAAAGAGTAGGTAGCATCAGGTGTGTTTTTTAAAAAAGTGAGCCTTGATTGAATGTTTATGTGTTTAGCCTAAGGAAAGGACTCAACACCTGAATCCAAAATGCTTAGAGAATCCCCTTTAGATTGTTGTGGGGTTTGGGGGTTTTGTTTGTTTGTTTGTTTTTCTTAAAAAGGAAATTATATGCCTATTAACTTTCCTCTAGACTCTCCTGACTCCTGCAGACATTCATCCTGAGAATGTGTGACCCATGAATAGCTAAACCTTGCCAAGGTCAATGACTCTCTCTGTCATCAATATCACTGATCTGCATGCCCACCCTGGCAACCACTGCTGACATCTGTTCTTGCAGACGTCTAGGGAGCACTCTTCAGCTCTAAGGCCACAAGACTGGCCGCACCTACCTAATATTCTTGACCTTGTGCCTGTGCCTAGGATGATACCCTTGGATCCATAGTTACATTAATGACTTTTAATTTCCATTATTTTTTTCAGTTAATGTGTTTGAAATAATTAAAGAACATTGCAGCCCAGAACATTGTGTTCAGAGCATGTTCCTGAGGGCATCTGTTACAGGTACTGGGGTGTTATAAACAGGGCTTGTGAGTTTATTCAAGGTACAAGATTTGCTGAATTAATGCTGTAAGTGGGAGGAATGGGTAGTAGGTTAGTAGGGAGTAGCAGGGCGGAGGAATCTCTGGGTATGGGAGTGGCTCTTGACTGATGCAATCCTAAGCATTTTCTAGGACGGTGCTTGGTGGTACAGGTGAAAACCATGCCAGGGAGTATGTTAATAATTAAGTAGTATGTGTGATTATGTTAAGGGTTTGAGCTTGCTCTCTAGCCCTAATTTATTTAGCACTGTAGACACAGCCAACTGCGATAAGGTTTTACTGCTGGCTTTATTTTCCTCTAATCCAAAAAATGTTCAAACATGACTGGATAACAAGACAGAGGGAGATAAAATCAAGCTGTTTTCAATAACAAGGATTGAACAAAGGCTGCAGAAAATATTTACTTTTCCCCATTCACAGCTGAAGCAAACTAATTTTTTGCTAAACATGCACATTCAGTGGACTTTACTAGAATGGTAACACTGCAGCGACAGCAGAGCAGAAACAGGAGATAATGCAGGAAAAAAATCACAGAACTGCAAAGAAAGAACGGTGAACATGTTATAAACCCAGAACTATATAAATGGGTGAAAAGTAGTCTTAAACAGGGTTTCTATAACAAGGTTTGAAATGACACATTTATCCTAGTCTCACAATAGAACTTTAAGAAGGATAATTGACATTAATACTGCAATACTGCAATTATTCAGGTCTTTTTTAATATAGAAGATCAAAGTAATAAATTAGTCTTGAGATATATCAATAAAACAGAAATATGGCTTTATTTTTAAAAATTAACTGATACCGCTTTGGCTAACTCTGGTGTCCAAATCTATTTCTTCTAACAATTATGAAAATAAATGTCATTCTATTTCTTTGAAAGATGTTGAGTCAATGTGTCCATAAAGCACAGTAAAATAATAACTAACTAGATCTATAATAATGTAATATTATATAAATATATGTCCAGGTCTGTTCAAAATATAAAGAAGGAAATATGGCAGTTTAATTGCTTCTCATTGAGTTTCTGGATTCTTATGTTATCACTGTATTCTAAGTGATGATTTTGTAGACTACCAAATTGTTCTCATTCCAGTGCTTACTATCAATATCATTTGTATATCTTTGATTGAAAAACTTTGTAGATGATTTGCTTATTGTAACAGATATGACAAGCAACTTTGCAGATGGCAGATTTACAAAACAACGTAGCAGTGCATACTGAGGGCATACTGTTACCCAATGAAAAGTTAAACCGTTGTCATTTTACTAAAATTCAGTTTTAATACTTTTCTAAAAAACACAGAACATTGTTGTTACACCTTGAAAAAATCTGTTTTCATGTCATTTGCCTCTCAACACTCCATGCTGTTGCTTTTGTACTGTGTTTATTTAAATAAATGTTTTATCACTTTTAAAAACGTTATAGGTGTCTATTAATTACATGTTTATTCTATCTATTGCAATAAGACAGATATAGTGTTGGCACTACATCCTCAACAAGGAGCATTGACCACAGTAGAAGTGCAGATCTGTAAATGACTGAACTGGCAGATCGTTTTCCATGCAGTGCTTTTACCTTTTAGTTCCATTATGATTTCTGAGAGTTAGTGTGAGATGTAGTTTACAGAATAACGGCCTGAAATCAAGAAATGGTGATCAAGCATTTGTCATTACAGAGTAAATCTTCAGCCTGCTGTTTTTAGAATCCCATGAACATGGCTTTATAGTGTGACTCTGAGAAACAGACTTTCTAACTTTTCAAGGAGATGAGCAAATCTATGAGAATGTTCACTGAGAAATCAAGAACCCAAATTGAGAAGGAGGGATACGATATAACTTTAACACATTTAATTCCTTTGACTACCCCCGCACTATAACTGTACGTACTCTGGCAGGGGAACTAGCCAGTTGTATTTTAGAGCATTGACAGCCATATAAAGCTGCAAAAGTACTGAATTAAGTACATTATTTACTAGCAAGGATCAAAATGGGATAGTCTTGAATGGCAGCTCTATGTTCTGCATTAAAATCTAAAGATGAAGATCTGAGAACAAAACTATCATAAGGCTTTGTACCATAAGGACATTTATTTCAGAGTTTAGTCCAAAGGACTGCAGTAATGTACTGATGAACGCAAGAAATCCAGATCTCCTTTGTGAGTAGGTAAAACAGTGTTGCACATCTTCATCTGATGGCAAGTTTCTGGCACAAACTTATTAAACTTGGCTTAAGTGCAGTGTGAGTATACCTTATTAAAAGGCTTTTGTACTATCTTGGTTACAAATATGTCTTATCTGCATAGAAAAGATTATGATGATAAATCTTAGTCACCCAGTCAAGTAATTTGTTAAGATCGTGGCTTTTTCCATATTCTGCTTGTTACTGGTTTGTGCGTTGTTGCTGTGGAGAACCTAAATTGTGAGGAAACATAATTTAAACAAACTTCCTCAACTATATGCAGTTCTGCACCTCAATCAACAGAGACAAATATTTGCCATACATGACTATAAAAGCACCTTTTCCAGTTTTACATAGAAGTAAATCCATCTTGGAACTAAATACTTGCTGCCAAAATTGGGCTGATGTGATATTTTCAGACAGCAAGAGAGACAGTTTGTGATGTAATTGGACATTCCCCACAGGTGGTGTTATCTGATAGTGAAACCAGGAAAACCCCTCTCTGAAAAGGCAGAGAATATGCTCAGATGAAGTGTACAAATATCACTGTGAATGAAGTGAGAAGGCCAAAAGGCACTAACAAGAACTGGAAGGACTTCCTGTGACACTTGGTGATAAAAAGCCCTTTGTATTAATCCTATTCATCAAGGAAAAAATACATTTCACACAACAGATGCCTTGAGTCAGGATGTTTGGGACACTGTGAATCCCTTGCCAGGACAAGTGTGAATAATTTTGTGGAGGAGAGAGAAAAAGCAGATTAGTAAAAAGGAAAGGGACAACTGAACAGCATAGAGATGTCTATCTGAGAGGTAGAAAGCCACACACAGCCTCTTGCATGTGTTTTAGAACAGAAATTAAAACATTGGTGTCATTCAGAAACAGTAATATCAATTTAAGAAACTCTGATGAGGGGAAATTATTATGTGTAATTGTGTAAATATGCCTAGTCATGCTGTAACTGAATTTGTCCCATAATTTTATTTGTATAACTCACATTTCCAAGTATCTGGGAGCATTTGACTGCAGATATTTTCTTTGATGACGTAAATGTCTCCTGTGTTATTTGCAAGTAGTTGTGGTAAATTTACTGGCATTTCTTCTTGCGTATATGGCTGCACACCCACAACATTCTTTTGCTAGCTAATAAATCACCTGAAGTAACATACTTCAGGGATTGTTTTGTACATTAAAGCCATTCCCAAGGAAGGCATTTCAACCCATGTCTCTCAGTAAAAACTGGAGTGGCCCTTGGACTTTAGAAATGCAAAGCAAAGCCTTTACTTCCTGTGTAAGGTAACTACAATCTACAAATAACTTTGATCTTTCTCCTCATGGATAAAATTACTATTATTTTCCAGAAACTTCTTAATTCATAACTTCTATGTGGATTTCATCATTAAGGAAAATTACGGTATCAGTAACTGTTGAACCTACTGTAATTAAATAAATTGTGAAAACTACAGAAACAGTAATTTACACCAAAGAAAAAGTTGATTTTTCTGTGTATCAAGTTGACAATTCCTATTCCTAAGGACTGAATTTCTGTCCCTATAACCTCTATAAACATAGCATTAGTATATTGCCAAAGATGTGAATGCAAAGTTTCATATTAAACATCAGCATATTTTACATCACAACTTTTTATCTGTAACTTTTCTAATTAGGTAATAGAGCCTAGTAATAGTAAAAATAGCATTATGCCAGATGGGTAATAAAAGCAATAAAAAAACCCAAGCAGCAGGTACTTGGGTAGAAAAATCTATGAAATAATTTCTTATATAGCAATGAATTTAAGCAAGCAATTCTAGAACCGCTTTTTTTCTTTCTGTTTTGTGAATTATTTCCACACATCCAAAACTCAGGACATCATCATATAAAGAAAAGGGCAGATATGTGGATGTGCTTATAAGCATTCTACCAAAATGTTTCTGGAGCTGATTGTGACTAGCTGCAGAATGGTCTGCAAAGCTCATTATTAAAAACGCAGATTAACTTTGTCACCAGAAACTGCACATAAATGTACATGGAGGGAAAAACAATACTAGCCATGGATTCAGTGACATGCATCTACCTAACTGCTTCCACTTGGAAAAGATCTTGGGAGCTTTTTGGTTAATTCTGACAATATAAACTTGGTGGTAAGTAGTGACCAGAAACCAGCAACAGTGATATGAATTATTAACAAAGGAATGTAGATCAAAGCAGGAAACATAATTATACCGATATATTCAAGTGTTATTTGCAGACTGTAAATATTCCATGAATTTCTGGAAATGTGAACACACAAACCCCTCCAAATCTGTAGAAAGCATGTAGAAGGGTGTATGGCATATTTAAAGAGAAATTGCTTAGGACAAGTGAAAAAATGGAGAAAAGACATTGAGACTTCCAAAGTTCTGATTGCTCCCCTTTCAGGTATATAATTTTCAGAGTACATGCTTGACATGTTTCTTTATCAAGAGGATAAATAATTTCATGTATTACAGGATTGTATGTATTTGCTCTAAATTAAATGCTTCAAAATGAGACACCTAAGTCTTCGCTATCCACCTTATCTATGCTATATAGTCAGTGGAGGAAAACAGACACTATCAAGAGTTTCATTTCACCTAAAACATAATAATCCAAAAATGCTCCAATCAATTGTCCTTGTGATGTTTATTTCTGTCTGTTATTTTTAAAGTTGGCTTAGAGGGTCTACCTCAGCTACAGTAAGGGAACACTGGTGGTACTTCTGCCATATATATATGTGCCACTGCTTATTTACAATATACATATGATAAATACACATATAACGTATGCATAACATCTGTATAAAATATGCATATAACAACTCATGGATTTGCAAGCTTTCTCACCTTGTTGATCTTCAAGAAGAAGAAATCTTCTATAAAGATGAATGTTTGATCAGTTTTCACTTTACTTTTGCAATGACTAACGTCATCAACTATTGGCCATTTTTTTATTATGCAAACTTCTAGCCAAGGAGAAATCAACTAGGTAGCAGTTTACACAAGTAAAGCCTGAAAAACATAGTGTCAGTTGTGGATACAAAACTATTTCTAGTACTCATTTGCAACAGCAATGGAGAGAGCAGAGTCTGCATATTGAATCAACTGCTCAGCTCTTTATGCCAGCTTATTTCAAAGAAAATACTACTGTTTGGAGAGATGTTAGCAATTATAGGGGAAACGTGTTTTCAGCGGAATGTGTTGATCTGAATTGAATTTTGAGGACATGAATTAATAAGAATGGCTAACAGGTCAAGGGCTAATGAATCAGTTTTTCAGTTTTGCTACAAACCATGTGTTTTCCTACTTTCGAAAAATATCACTGTTAAAATCTTAGTGTAAAGTCTTAGTTGTGAAGACTGTAATTAAAGTTCAAAGCCAGTTGTAGTAAGAACCAGTTACAGCCAAAATATTGCATTGTATACGTGAGTAGGATTTTGCTGCAGGGTTTTCTCAGCTGAAGGGTGTAGTATTTCCATTTTTATTGTTTCCCAAGAAACCCATTTCTAGCACAGCTTGTTCACAGTGCTACTAACCCATTGTAAATATATAAGGTTTGTCCTTCAGACACTGCATAACCTTCCTGTCAGATTTTGAAATGATTTAATAAAATTATTGTTAGCTTTAGCATGCTTAATGATCTGGAACCCTTTCATATTTATATTTAGATATAGCAGAATATTCAGTAGAATTGATGAACATTATCCTTTTTATTCCTAAGCAGTGAATGTAAAGTTTATTTTATTCCAAAAAGAAATTAAAAGAAATGAAGTTATGTTTTTCCAGAATCAGAAATATGAAATATGGGGTAATTTCATTCTTGGGGTGTTATTTTCGTTAAGGCAACTATTATGTTTGATTTTTATTACATAAGAAAGATTATCTTTTGTCTTAACAAATGCCTTGCTCTTTTACTTGCTAATGATTAAAAATGCAAAATTACTTGTAAATTTTGTCAGTAGAAGTCTGGTCTATTTAACATAGTTCTTTTCTTGACTTCTCTGTGTTCAGGTTATTACAGAATGCTGATGGTATTTTTGTAATTTTCTTGATATTTTTAGCTTGGTTTTGGTATGTACATGGGTGTTAGTGAGAGAAAACAAAATAAAGCAAAATTGCTTTTCTCTTCCAAGAAGTTAGTAAAATCTCCTGAGTTCGAGCTAAAATTCTGGACTACAAGGGGAACAGTAGGCAATCCTTCTGAGGGAAGTTTACTGAAAAGTTCAAATCAACCAAAAATAATTCAAGATAACATGCATCCCAGATTTTTCCTCATTTCCTTTCCTAAGAGAGAGCTGTCCATCCTCTTTTAACTAATCCTTTTTGAACCTCACTGCTTCTTATCTCAAATTAATATCTGAAACATAAACCAGTCGGACAATCAGAAAGGATCTGTCTCCATGTCTCCTGATACATTTCCTTCTTGTCATATATAAACATTAACTGAAGAAGACTTTTCAGCTTTACTGTGGTCCTTCACAGGAGTGAATTCTAGTTTCTCTCAGCCAAGAATATTTAATTGTTTACATGAAAAGAAGCAACTGCATACAGATATTAATGTTTGAGACAATTTCCTAGCATGTACAAAGGGCAGATGAGTTCAGGGAACTCTCCAAATTTAAAATAAATGCTACATTCATTTTTAAATCTATCTGAGCCCTTTCAGACCAATTATCTGTGATCTTCCAAAGTTCAATACTTTGTCAAGAAGCCACAGCGTGGCTGTATGTAGCCAAAATCATTGTGAAAGCATGGAAAAGTAACCTGAATAGCAACGTACAATATGTTGTTAGACACTGAAAAATGTGGGATATGTTTCAGAAGGAGGTAATGGTTTAGTTCTGAGTAGATGAGCAACTTAACAGAGATTTGGCATGTAACTTATTAAGAAAGTTTTATGACATTTCATGAAATTTGCTCAACCAAGTTCAAACAAGAGAACCTGTTGTAGTGAACATACAATGAAGAGTGGCACAGCTTGTGCTATCTTTCCTTATATGTTCAGGGTGCATAAACTTTGTCTGGAATCTTTACAGCTTCATTTTCTACTTTTTTATTATTATTTATTATTATTATAACAGAAGTTTTCTTTGCACTCCTGGCTTCTTTGCACTTCCCACTTCTTGTCAAGTATTTCATTTCATGCCCATGTGACCTATGCATTCTTCAACCCCCTATCATGCATGTTACCCTAATATCTCTGTTAAAAAAGCTTATGTTTTCTCTCAAGTCTTAAATGGACAATACCAACCTTACAAATTGAATTTTAATAATTTCCTTCCTTCCTTGACAGATTTCTCTACCTCTACAACATAATGAAATAGATGTGCTTCACAAGCAAGCCTGTGAACAAAAGCTGGTTCATAAATGTTCTCTTCCCATTCCAAGGGAAAGGAAAAGGGAGAAGGATAATTTGTAACGCTCTTCCTCAGAAGGGAGTTTACAACTCCAGTTTCAAGGAAACCAACCATTTATGCTAAGGGATATGTAGTCCAAGGCTCTGCCTGCCATCATTTTGTGTGTGTGCTTATCTGTTCTAAAAGAAGAGTACCTCCTTTGAAAACCTTTGTTACTGTTGCATGTTTCCTAAATTGAACACACAGGTAGTCTCAATAAGAATAGCTGTCTTACAGATATTCAGTTCCCTAGCTTTTGATAAGCCACAATATCAATTTAACAATTATTCTTCTGTTTTTCTGCAAAACTATTATTAAGAAAATTGAAAAGGAAAAATAAGTTTGCGACAAATAAGGGCAGCCTTTCTCCTAAATATAATTTGCTCTTAGCATGCTGGTATTATTGTTATGGCTATTATGATATTTCTATGAATAAGTAGTTCATATCATAAAGAGAGCTATTTCCATTCTAAGTACTGCTTTTGCATTTTTCACTACAAATATTCAACCAGAATGTGATTTGCAAATATTACCTAGTTTTTATGTTACAATTTTTTTCTGTTAGATACTCACAAACACATTTGTACATATGTAGAAATACACACATTCATAAATATTTTTATAGAGTTTTGAATCCGCCAATTTGAATTATGAAGTCATATAACTAGTGTAAAAAGAGCAAACAATTCTTGTTGCATAAAAAAGATGCAATACACAAGCTAGAATAATTATAGTAAAAATTGCATGACAGTGAAAACATTAACATTTCAAATATGTTAAAGTGACAATATCCCCTTTGCAGTGTGTCTTTATATACTTCTTCAATCTTTGAGAATTTCATTTTTCTGTGAAAATGCTATCCAAGAAATTAATGCAGTGTGGTTTTAGGTAACCCTGGAATCATGATGTTTAAAGCTCAGAAAAAGACCAAAAGAGAGCTATAGACATTAAAGGGGATCCTTATGTTCTTTCCATGTATGAGACTCTAGGGAGCGTACAGTTGAATGAATAAGAAAATAAAGCTGCAATTATTAGACTATTTAATTTTATTTTAGAAGAGTTACTGCAGATGAGTAGAATTTCTGTGACATGAGAGGACAGTCAACCAGTATAAGCTAGCAGGTATAAGTTCAGAGGAGAAATTATGCTTTTTGTAATCTACAGTCTGCTACCGTCATGAAAGTACATTTTTCTGTTTTCTGGTTCTAGAAACTGAATGCCATACTCTCATAGAGATTATGTACAACTGCAAAATTTAAAAGGAACTTTATTTTGTCTTTATATGCTGTTATGGAGAAATATGTACATTAGGTACTACAACTGAAAATATTTGGTGGGGTTTTTTTCTTTCTTGTTTTTCCCACAGGAAAACATTTTATTTTACTTTTTATTGTAACATGTTTGTTTGCATGGTCAAATAAACAGGGAATAGATGAAGCAGTTTTCCATTGAGACATTCTGGGATAGCTAGAATACATATTTACTGAAATTTCATAGAATCATAGAATAACCAGGTTGGAAGAGACCCACCGGATCATCGAATCCAGCCATTCCTATCAAACACTAAACCATACCCCTGAGCACCTCGTCCACCGGTGCTGTAAACACCTCCAGGGAAGGTGACTCAACCAACTCCCTGGGCAGCCTGTTTATCTTGGTTTTCTAGTTTTTCAGTTTGCTCTAGTCCATAAAATGAAAAACATTCAACAAAAAGTTTTAGTTTGAGAAAGAGTAATGACTGCCTGCAGCTATACCTAAAATATATAATATGGTAACACCTAGTCTGTGTCTTTGGACACAACTGCATGTTTGTCTCCAGAAAACCTGGAGTGCATTATTTCCTTCCTACTTGTGCCCTAGTTAGCATAAAAGGAAATTTGGAAAGGTGGCCAAGCCAGGAGACATGGCATGTATCCCGGCTCCTTAAATCAGAGAAACAAGTCAGTGGAGCATGATAGTTGTTTAAAAGAAGCCAAACTATACTAAGCAAGCAGAAAAAAAATGTATTTTAACTAAATGTATTCCCATGTAGATATTTTAGAACAAGTAATTAATTAAAAAAAACTCCAAAATCAAAGATTCTGTTTTAGCAATAATGAACTTCTCTTAAGTTTAGATCCTTGCAAAATAAAAGTACATACCAAATAAAGCTGGACTGGAAATCAATCCTTTTGTGTTGTGATTGCTAATTATGTTATGTCTCCAAGGGCTTTGTATAGGAAATGAAAGATAATACAGGCTTTTTCCATCTTATTTTGAAGGATGGTGAGGTCCTTAGTATTTTGGAACACTAGCTATAACTACAGTAAGTAAGCTGCTAACTTAATGAAGGAGAAATCCTTATTACCTTCGCTGATCCCAGGTAAATCTTTCAAGCTGCACATCTGATGAGGAACAGTGTATGAAAGTATGACCATTTGGAGTCCATCTTACCAAGAAAAAGAAAGATCCAACTAAGCAAGAATGACTTAAAATTTCTTAAAACTTTGTTTTCAAAGATATCCGTAGAAACAAATTAAAAATATATTTGGGGCCATTTCTTCTGTCAAAGAGGATTGTGCAACTGCTAGAATGGATACAAGTGTAATAGGCAGAGTATTTATAGTTACTTTTTATCTGATTAAACTGGAATTTCAAAGGGAAACACTTTCAGCAAATAATGGAATGTCATGCCATATTTTGTCATTATTCAGTGGACTTTTAAAGTGGAACACATGATTGTATTGTCTTCTTTCAAGATTGTCTAACTAGTTTTAAATTCATCTAGCTGAAATGCTGTATGTACTGGAAGGAATATGTCTGGTGAATAATAAACACAGATTGTATGAGAAACTCAAAAACTCTGGATTTCCACAATGTCTGGAATTTCTGTGATTCAGTTCAGATATTCCTCGACCTCTTTTTCTGTTACTAGGTCTATAACTTTAACATAATGTAGTTATTCTACTCACTGAACTATTTTATCAGCTTCTTTTCTACCCTACCTTTCTCCCTGCCTTTAAGGAGTTCGTCCCCACCTAAATAGCCCTACCTATATAAGAGTTCTGTAAACCTATGAAACTTAAATATCTGCCATCCTACTTCTCTGTGAACCTTACCTTATCAAATATTTTGGACCATATTTAGTTCTCAGTGCTCAGGTAAGGAATTACAGATGTGTCAATTGAGATAGACAGTTCTCCAAATCAAATATATCCTGAAGAATCCTAGATGCTTTTGTAATTCCAAAATGTGTTTCTGTAAAAAAGGATAGAAATTTATGTGTTAGTTACCCACATGATACTGTTGTGCCTGACTGCAGATGACTGAGGCTGTCCTGCTGTTCTTTTGGAATCACTAGTGATTTAGATTAATGGAGCATACATGATGTAGAAGAAAAACACAAAGCTTAATAAATGTTTTAGCATTTCAACTGTCTTGAAAATCTTTACAACTGTATATTATTTCTTACAGAGTAAATGCACTTTGACTACATTACTGAAATTTCAAATTACCTCAGCACTAAAAACACGTGAGGGACAATAATTTCTTTTAAGAACATTTTCTCAAGTGATAAAAGAAAGGTTTTATTCCCTCTTCTAGTCAAGATAACTCTTAAAGGAGAACATGGACAAAAAGTTTCATTCATCATTAGCTTCACAGACTCTTAAGAGTGGAATGCGGTTTTAGAAACTTCTTTGCACTGTTGGTAGGTTGTGTAGAGCTGTTGTTCAACAGTGAAAGTTGGAATCTTAATTTCTGGATTTGAATTTTACTTTAAGTGAGTAAAGCTGGAAGGTTTTTTGAGAAGCAGAAGAATAAAACTTTGCTTTTTGGAGCCACAGGTAAGGATGTGACAAAACTATATTTCCCCCATCTAGGAAAGATGTCATTAATGTCAAACTCTTTACTGGAAAGGAATTTTTAGACAAAAAGCAGAAACAGAGCAGAGAATCATCAGTGCTGGGAAGTTTTGTGACATACAAATGCAAAGGATTGGTTTGCTAATATAGTTGTATCATCCTTCTCTGGTGAGTGGTAGTATTTGTAATAGTGTCAGATTACTGTTGATAAAACTGTATTCCTTGACAGAACTCCATATACTTCAGTAGCAGTGAAAGTACAGAGAAACAAGCGGCAAGAGACAAGTTTTAGAATATGAAGAAAAGTCTTTGCTTTATAGTTTTGATTTAGCTTTTATTTTTTTAGCACTTTTTCCTCACAGAAATATATGAGTAATAGAAAGGGAAATTCTAATATTAATGAGGATTTCTACACAAGCAACAAATGACAGAGATGTATCAGGGTGAGTTTTTCTATTGTGAATTTCCTAAGGAACCAGTAAGAAATTAACCTAGACAGCAGTCACGGCCAGTACGTATCAGAGTCCCCAAAAATTCTCTTTGCAATAAAGGGAACGTCAACCATTGGTGATACCTGTGTGATGCATAGCGGATATGGAAGACCAACACACTGGGAATTTAGTTTTTTAAATAATTTCTGTTGTTTTATTATTATTACTGTTATTCTCTCATAACTGAAGACTAGGGCACCTTCAAATACCAAAGTAGTCTATGCCAACTTGTATTCTATGCATTTTTTATGATAATAAGTTAAAATTAAGAATTAAATCAAGGGTTTGACATGTAACGAATCCATCCTTCCTTCCTTCCTTCCTTCCTTCCTTCCTTCCTTCCTTCCTTCCTTCCGAGATTTTTAAGAGATGGTATCTAGAGGGATGGTACAACAGAAAAACATTTCAATTACGCAGTGATCTTTAGCAGGCCATCAAGACTTTCAGGGTAACTTGGTACATAGTAGAATGGTTTTATGTAACATTATGTAAATTGATAAATTCCTTCAACAAATTCATCATACGTCTATAGCTCATTCATTTACAATCAACAGCCTTACCTGAAGCAAGGAAGCAAATCATAAAACAAGACTAAAGGTTTAAATTTGGGAGATCATATGAACTCTAGGAAGCAAGCAACCTTTTTGATCTTTTGAACTTAGTGCTTCCAAGTGAAATAAATGAACTGCTTGAACTGTTCTTTGATCTTGAAGGCTAGAACTTAGCTTTTGATGGCATATCTACTGCATCATCCAACTGGGAGAAAATTGTTTTGAAATGTATGACTTGACAGTTTCTAATTCACAGTTAATTATTTCAGTTAATAAAAGGGGAGTGGGATGGAATAAGCTAAATTTTCAAGCTTTTGCAATTTATTTGAAAGCATTACGTTATGTTGCAGGATGCTTGGTGCTACTCCTATATAGAGAGATTTCTATGCTAAACAGGGAGAAGTGTCATTAATTTTCCAAACACAGTGAAAGTTCTTGAAATGTTCAGGTTGCATAAGCAGTTTGTAGCATTCTGTGTCTTGGTGCAAGTTGAATTTTGGAATTATGATTTTGAATTTCTTCTGGCCTAAGTTTTTGAAATTTACACTTTACTTACTTGATAGTAGAATTGACACTGGAAAGATTCAGAGCATCTCCGGGGAGTGATGGACCATTAAGGAATGCCTTGCAACTCACATAGAAAGATATAGTTGACAAATCAGAGACCTCCTCTTTATGCCCCTCATTGGAGAGTTTGTATTTCACAGTCTTGTGGCATTTAGCTTTGCTAACACCAGATGATGCAGTTGGAGACATGCAGTACAACTTCTGTTATATGACAAGGGACATCAGTAAAGGGAAATGTTAAGCAGTCGTCAAGTCAACAAAGTGATGTTTAGGGGGAAAAACCCCCTAACTTATGGGAGAAATCAGATATTTTCTATAGAGACTGAGACCATTAAAGACACTGGTGATGTTTTGTCTTACACACTAAATTGTTGCCTTTGATGATCAAGACAGCTGAACTGCATAAATGTGAAAATGACTACAATGAGTGGAGTATATTACCATATAAAGCTTCAGTATTACCAGCAGATACTGCAAGAGTGAAAGGTTATCTGTGAAATAATATTTTTTATAAATATATAAAAAGACTAAAAGCTATAGGAAAAAAACAGTATTAACCTTAAAGGACAGTGTTTGCATATGATTAATCACTATAAATTTACAACTAATCTATTTAGTCTGGAAATTCAAAAACTTTCTTTATAAACAGGAAAGAAACTTCCTTAGACTGATACAGTTGACTGTAATCAAAGGTTTCTGTGGATCTTTCATTAGCTTTCAGTGAAACTACCATCAAATGTCCTTTCTATAAGAACACTTTTGACATTTATTTCAGATGCAAAGTTTTGAAAATGAGAAAAAAAAGGAAATGTAATGATATTGCCCTCCCTGATGGGCAATGAAATGTTGCCTCCTAGAGCATGAACACATGGTAATATAGTAGACGTACTGGGATAATTTTAGAAAGTTTAGCCTGCAACCATTCACTTCAGTAGAACAAGACAACATAGAACAAGAGACTGGGCTAACGATATAGAAATTAAACAGGGACCAGCTATAGATTACATATGAATTTGGGTGGTAAAAATAAATGAAGTTGGGGGGGGGTTGTCACGTGAGAACTTTTCACAGCATGAAATGTACTTATCGCTTCAGTCTTGCATTATCTGCAAGTATTTATTCACTGGTAGCTCCTCTACATCAATGTTCTACATATATCTTTACCAAAAGATAGGTGGGGTGTAAACAGGAGCATACTGAATCAAACAAGAATATTCATGAAGCCTATTGTTACATTCTTCCCTGGGTCCCTTGCATTGGGCATTGTTCAGTGTTGACAGTTTACAATTTGAACTGGTAGATCACAGAAAGTAAATTAATTTTGCTGTTAATGTGCTTTTCACTTACAGGGAAAGTATATTGACACCAGTGGTCAGTACAGAAGGTAAGATATTCTATATCTCTTAAATAATTATTTGGTTTGAGCAGTATCAAACTGTCTCTGATGAAAAAATAAGTGTTTCATTAATGCTGATTTAAAGTTGCATGTGGGTTTGTGCTCTACCTAAGGATTAGATTCAGTGGAAATTAACCTTCTAAGACCAGAAAATATAGGACGTGAGATTGTTAATCTACCATCTTTGAGCAATGCACTTTGAAGTTTACAACATCCAGTTTCTTTGCCAGCATGGTCATATTTCAGAGAAAGTAAAGCCCTTATAGGTCATAGCTAGGAAACAACGCAAATATTTTTGTATACTTCCATAAATTAAGTTAAATTTTCTGTAAGATTTTCACTCTCACAACACCAAATAATCCATGAAAAGAAAAGGCTTGAATTTGTTTGCACTGATATTGGACTGAGACATACATACACCTTTCTCTCCTTGAATACACCCAGTAATGGTTCAGATCCAGATCTCCTCATACTGCCAAGCTACTCAAACTAATCCCTTCACCACTCAATATCACTGCACTAAGCACAGTGAATACAGCTGAAATGCTTGTGGATTTTTGCCAGCTGGGGAGGAAGAGTAGAGCTAATTCTTCACTGATGCATTTTAGCATTTTTTATTATATATTCACGAATTTAACTTCCGTATATATCAGCTCCCTGTTTCCTGGTGTTCAGGTATCTCAAAGTCACTGGATTAAACATTCTAAAAAGGGAAATGACTGTACTGGTATTTTAAATCCCAGCAAAAGGATGTTTTTGTCAGGTATTTATTATGTACCATACACTTCAGATCCAAACAAACATGATATTCCTGCATGCCAAGGTAAGTTGCCAAGAAACATTTTACACAGATTGTGGAAAAATGGGGAGGGGGATTACGTGGCTGTTAGAAGTTTCTGTACATACTCGGGGACACGCAAAAAGTTTGTGAAATAGAGAAAGTGAGAAGAACACATGGGAATCAGTAAGAAAAATAAGGTAAAATCAGAAAATGCTTTCATGATTTAAAGGTCTGAGGCTGGGATCTGAAGTAGGTGACAGACACAAAGGGTTTCTCTGTAGTGCTGCTGGCAGAGAGATTATAGCTGTGCTGGACTAAGCAGTAGTAAACAGAAACATTTTGAGTACCAGAGGGAATGAGATCAAGAACAGAATCTGCAAGAACTTCAACAGATAGTTTAGAACAAAAATAAAATACAGTTTTACAGATTTCTTTTTAACTTGGAGATGGCTGTACCATTGTTTTGTGTCAGAAAAGTGAATAGTTTTATTCTCTGTTTGTCCTAAGAGATAAGTTTGTGACTTAAGAGAGAAACATATTGCCAAACCATCAGACACCCAGGAAAATATGAGGAGACTATAAGTGATCAATGATTTGATAGACCTTGTGGAGACAAAAATAGAATAACTGTTAGAGAAAATGCATCTTTCTCTCTGGTATGGCTACACTCATACAATAACATGATACAAGGGGTGATTCATGATGAAGTGATAAAAGGCAGTAGGGAGCATGAATGAAAATATTTAAGGATATCATAAACACATGATTCAGCAAAAAAGATAAGAATCTTTAGGAAGTTTTTGGTTTTCAAATTGTTGTGCAAGTCTTCCTTATGGAAAAGGACTTTCCAAGTTTGGAATTAATCAGTTCCTAGTTTTCTTCTGTTGACAGTATAAATACTCCAATTTTGGCCTTGGAAACATACTACCTAGTGGAAAAAAAAAAAAAAAAAAAAAAAAAAAGCAATTCCAGAAAATACATCAATGACTTTGGTAAAGTTTTCAAACTTCATAACATTATGAAAATGAAATGCCAGACTACCATACAGTCTAGATCATAATATAAAAAAGAAGGTGTTTTCATGCTTCAGGATAATTACATATATATCTCCAGTTTCTACCTGCAGAAATAGCTACTGATATTGCAGAACTGTAATTAACCAAATAACTCGATCTGGTAAAGCTTTTGGCTGCAAGGAGAATTAAAAAACAGGAGAAATAGAAAGAGAGCACAAAAGTTTTGGAGTTCTAAATTTTACCTAGGAATCCTCTAAATAACATCTTTTCTCAATATAGTTTTAGAAGTGTATGGAAGATAACAGTGTAAATCTGAAAAGTAATAGCAATATCCCAGTATAAGATTTTTTTTAATATTGCCATTATTACAATAGCACAGAGGGTGCATGTGAACTGCTGCAGCTATTGTCAAGGAAGTAACTGTAGAGCTAGACTGGTGTTCTCAGCATTTAACTGTGTGATGGGAATAACAATGCTACACAGGAGAAGTATTACCAGCTCCCAGTGTCTGAGGATATCCAGGATTTCTGGTGATATCCAGGATTCCTGGTTAAGCTTGTTATTTCAGATCTTGATAATACCACATATATACCATAATGTGTTATCCACTGTCCCAGATCAGTTCATTAAGTCTGGATCCTCAAAAACTTATGTCTTTGGAATGGTGTTTTCATAACATAGTGTTAAGTGTTTCTGTTTTCTCATTTGAAATATTCTTCCTATGATCTCATTCATTATTTAGAATGATATTACCAACATCAATATTTAAATAACACCCTGTCACCTGCAATAAAAGCCCTAATATTGATTTCTTTTATCTCCAAGAGTCACTGCTCATCAAATGTATCTTATGCAAAATATTAAAATAATTTATTCATTTTTTATTAGTAGTATCTTATATCTTTTAAATTCTGAGTGAAGTGAAAGCAGAATATGCACAAATTAAAATTGTGAACTCCTGAATTCACAGTATCCGTTTACTAAAGTGGATACTTTGTGCTGGTACTTTATGTTGCATGTTGAAATTGCAGTTTTACTCTTCTTTTAACCTGAGAGAGATCTGTAATGGTATTTTTTAGTGCTGCTAACAAAGCAAAAGGTGTTCCGTTTGCTTTTAGACAACAAGAAGTCCAAAATTTCATATAGGAGTAAAGAGTCTTTGAGTTCATATCTCTTACATTATCTTTGGTTATTGTTCCATTTAGAAATTCAAGCCTGTACTCAACCTTCACTGAAGTATATAGCAGATATGACTTACTGTAAAGTCATTAATAAATAAGGTCATTGTTAATTTTCCTAGCCACTAGCAGGTACGAGAAGAAGGAAGCAATTTTGACTCCATATATTTTATGAAGTATTTCTGTCTTAGGTTCTGAATTATGTAACCAGCTTAAAAATATGCACTTATTTCCATTCAGATGTTTTTACGTTTCGTATGTATTATAATAGCACCTAAGGAATAAGAACGTAATAACAAAAATCGTCATCATTTTTTAAACACTGAAACAGCACAGTTTTGTTTTTTTTTAAGAAAACGTAGCAAAATGAAACACTTATTGGAAGTAAAAAAATTTTTAATGATGACAAGTACAATTTATGATTAACAACACAGAAAGAAATACTCCTAAAGATCCTAAATCATGAAGAAGAAACAGAAATTAAAATCCCAGCATCTGCTGAGCTCAGCTTTTTGCAATTACCCACAGACAGCAGCCTTTGGAACTGACTGTATCATTATGGTTGTACAGGGATTTGTAAATAATCAAGAGTACTTTAAAGGGAGTTAGTCTCACCTAACTGAGACTCATTGCAGGCATCTCCAGGGAAAAGGTGAATGATGAGAGAATGTGCAAGTTGCTCCTTTGAATTAGCTTTTGCTTGAGTAATGTAGGAGTTATTTCTAGAGGTAATCAAACCCTCGCTGATCCATTTGGTCTGGTTGTGCATCGTGCGTGATTTGAATCAAGTAATCAAAATAAAATGTGAACAGCAGTGCATTAAAGAAGAGGATAGAAAGAGATCCATGGGTCAGCCTACTTGATGAATCTCATTTATCTGTTTTGAAAAATTAAGTCTTTATTCTGAAAAGACCTTTCAGGAAATGGTATCTATGTTTTAGTGTTTATCTGTGTTAGAGCAAACACTTAATCAGGATGTGCTACACTATTATGAAGAGATGTTAGAAAAAGAAGTAGTAGAACAAGAACCAAGACTTTGTCATGAAAATGAGAAGAAATAGACAAATTGGTTTTAGGCCAAAATGAGGGAATGATCTATTAACATGTAAATCTTTTGGGTTCACTATCTCCACTTTGGGCAGCATACTAAAAGAGACTTCTTTTCTCTGTCATGCTCTGTAAGATAATTTTACTTCTACTTTGACCAAATCAAAAAAGTAGTTGTTTTTTTAAACCTTCAATGTTAATTTAAGAAAATCCACAAGAACTTATTAATTTTATCTCTTATTCTTTATCTTTTCTTCCAGCTTCCTTGAGAGATTTCAGCTGTGTATTGTCTTTACTCATTTATTGCCCATTGACAGTTACCTAAGAGAAACTTTTGAAGGTTGCAAAGATGGTCTCTCAAAACTTGGTGTCAGATCTGTTTGTCTGTGTAACATTATTTAGATTGCAAATTGTTTTTGAGATAGTCTTCAATTGCTATCCTATTTTGCCCTTTCCCAGTAAATATAGAGGTCTGCGCAAAAGCACCGATACACTCTGATGCAGTGATAAAATTAATGTTTAAATTAGGTATTCACTAAAGTGAGAGAGAAACACACCTACAGAAAAGGTCTAGTTTACTGATGGTAGGATATACTATTGTAGATAAGCTCATCTAAAATCATACTTCCTGTTCTCAGGTTATATGTTCCTTCTTCATCGTGGTGCTGGCTCACTAGCTTATGGGTAGATTGGTTGATTTTTTTACCCCAAAAGTTTAGAGAATTAAAGTGGTAGAAAGCTTTTCACATATTTTGTGGGCTAGAATGCTTCTTTCTGCTGTTTTTCTCATTGAATACTTTTATTATAGGGCCTTGAAAACTGTAGAGTTGGCTGAAGGCATGCAGAAGAATTGGGAGTTCCATACTGGAAGCTATGAGATCAATTTATTTTTGTCACACTTTGAATCTTATTTTTTCCCTTTTCTCTATCAAATACAGAAAAAAAAAACTTTTCCAGACAATGGTCCTATCTTAAACTAGACTCCTCCCTCCTCTTTTAAGGAAGGAAGAAATAATAAGTAATAGTAGTAGGAAATAATAGGGAGTGTCCAGTGCCTCTATTACCTTGGGATTTAGTCCATCTAAGGAAATATAGACTGATGCTAATGTGGACTGAAATGCAGAGTGTATTTCCTTCATAGCAGATTCTATGGTCTCCTGGGTCAATGGATTCTTCATCCCTATTCTTAAAATGGAGCCATTCAACAGTCTGTGGACATAAGAGAGAAAAGGGAAGAGCATGCCTGATTGTACTTCATTATTAGGGAACTAAGCTGACAGTGAGAGAAATTATTCTGATTCTGCCTAGCAGACCTGATAGGCAGTTGGGGTGCCTGCTGACAGTTACCTAAGCATTAGTGGAATACACCATGTGTCTACAAAGTAATGAAACATTCCTTTTCTGCACGGAAAGAGAGGCAGCAGTAGGAGAAAACAGCAAATTTATTGATGGAAACTTTTCAAGAGAGCTTAATCTCCAAACTGAACATTAAAACGAACATAAATCATCACCAGAAAGCAACCATTACTATGTCTGGAGGCACAGTAAGAAATGTGGTGAGCAGTCCTAGTTTTGTCCAACATAATAAAATTCAGATGGGGAAGCTGGGGAATCATTCCTGCTTTGGGTGATGTCAACTAGTTACAAAGACAAATCAGATCTTGATAAGACAGATTTCATAATAATTTGACCAAAAGAAACACCATGGCCAAAAGCTTAGACATTCATCATTTTTTTTTAAAAGACTACGTGTTAGAGGGCAGAAATCCTTAGATATAAAATATCTTCCTGAGATGTATTTCATAGAAGAGGTAATATACAGGCAGAATATGAAAAAGATAAGAGAACCCAATTATGCAGGAATACATGTTACAAGAATTGTCCTACCATGCTCAAAGGAAACCTGTCAATCTTAATGACAATTTAAGTAAGTTGGTTACACTCGGTGTTCTAGAGCATGTTGAATTTATTCATTCTTCAGTAGCTAGATTTCAATGGGAAGAGATGATCACAAAGAAATTCAATAACTATAGCAAAAAGATCTATCAGTAGCTATTAAAGAAGAAATTTTGTGGCAAACTAATGTGTGTTCAATATTCTGCATTGATTATAATTTTTTCTTCTTTAAAAAGAAGTTTGTAAGCTTTTAATACTTTGTTTGGGGAAATATTGCTTTGCTGGCTTACATTTGGAGTTATGCCTTTTACTTGAATTACAGTCCCAAAACATATAAACAGACAAATCTATTCAGATTATTAAGATATTACATGAAGAATAGTCTAACACAAGATCAAACAATGTAGGAATATAACAAGATGTTAAGATAAGCTCTGAAAATATCTCATGTTACAGCTTTAAAACACAACAAATGTAAGGTTAAATAATCCCTAGAATTAGGAGTAGGAGTGACTTATTACACAATATAGATCAGTCTCAATAGGACAGAGATGTTTCCTTGACCTATAGAAAGAAAACAGTGTACAAAAATTCATGGAAGGAGTATGTTTTCTGAAAAGTTTTTACCTAGTCCAGTTGCTTACTTAAAGGTTTTTCTTAATGAGTAAAAGTGCAGAATAGGCAGGGGATATCAATAAAAACATGGAGTTTGAAATCCTTACACAATTCAAGTAGAAAGCAACTGTCTGGACATTTGAGCACAATAAGTGCCAGACAAATCCGTCACCTGATGCTCATAAGCAGGGCTTTGGGGCCACACTTGAACAGAGGCAGCGTGATCACTTGAGACTGGTAGCATATGTTCCGAAAGCCTGGACTGGAGCTGAGTGTCAATGTGCAGTAACAGAAAAAAGATCCCTAGCTGTACTGTGTGCAAGGAAAAAAATGTGCTGTTTTCTTTTTCCCGAGGGAGATCAGGTTTGGTAGAAAAAGGTCATGAGTTTTGAAAGACGACCAGAAAAAAGAAATTAGGAAAGGCTTCTGGATTTCAGAAACTTTTTTTTTCTTTTTTTCAGTTTCAGTTGTATGATTTGCAAGTAGATATGAAAACCAAAAAGACTATGTTAACCAAAAACTTCTTTTCAGTTTGGGATAGAAATGAAGCAGGGAGACATAGGAGTCTGTTACCAGAATTAGGTGAATCTGCTCAGAATAACGGCTTCACAATGTGTGACAGTCCTCTCTTAGAGGATATGGTCTGTTGCTGCAGAAGCCACAACACAGAATCAGGCTGCTGGAGATAATGGTGGCTATTAATATCTTGCCCTTATAACAGCTTACAAGAAGATCTTTGTGACACAGATTTAAAGTACAACAGGGTTTCATCTGTATTAACTTCAAATGGTTGGTTGTCATTTTCCAGATGTGGTAATACCAGAAATACATATACTAAACATAAAATTATATAGTTAAGTTAGAATTTAAGTTACAGTGCAGTATCCTTAAACCTGACTCTTTCACCCACTCCGGTGTTGTTCCACTGATATCCGAATTAGGATCATTAAACTATTTACCCCAAAATAATGGTATTGTAAGCTGTTGTAAACACTATAAAAATTGGAGGGGAAGGAATGTGTACATGTAAATATATATATACATATATATACATATATGTGTGTATACATGCATATATATACACACATATATATGGATGGAGCATAAAAATGAACAGAGGCAGGTAGATACAACGGATCAAATCTGTTAACACCATAGATCTGAGTTTATATGCATGTTTTTCAAATTTGAATAAAATGTAAGAATATGGGCTAAAAAAATAGAGATCTTTGAGGAATTTTGCCTTATTCTGGGGAGCTAATAGCTAAGCGAAAGGAATTGTATAAAGAATATAAAAAGTAATCTCAGAGCCTTCAAGAGGAGTTGGACAACAGGTGGGTGCTATGTGCCTGTCATCTAAGAAAAGAACAAACTGTAGAGTGCAAAAGGATTAGAGGAAGTGCTGAGCAAAGGAACACAGAGCAAATATGTAGAACGGTGTGCATTATGTCTTTGAAAAGGGTTGTTGAAGGACAAGTAATGTGTAACTTTGTGTTGCAAGACACCACCTCTGGAACATTCTTGTAAAACTGGTTTGACGTCTATACACAAGGAGAACCAATTTGGATACAAGGACAAGTACAGACCTTACCTTCTTTTTTTTCAGATCTTAGAAAAATATTTGTTGCTTGTTTGACAAATAACAAAAGTTTGCCTTAGAAATTAGTCTGGGGACAGAAAACTTATTACCTGATGATATGTGCAAGTGCAGAGCTGGTTCCTAGATTGTCAAGGTCATCCCAAAGCTACTGTGCCCACTGCAGCTCCTGTCCTGCCAAGTTGGCTGGTTTTCCTGCTAAGGAAGCCAAAGTATGTCTAGTGAACACCCAGGTCTTATCTTTCTTCTGTACTGACGGAAATGGAAACCTGGAGTAAGCAATGGGGCACACCAGCCCTTCAGCATCTATGTTCGGACATTAACAGCCACCTCAAAACATTTCTTTGCCCTGGAGGCTACCCAGTTTCTGTTTGCTTAGCATGATCCTCAATTTTTAGTCTAGTTCTACTGAACCTAATCTGATTATACATGTGTTCTTGCTCCTGTTTCGTTATCAAATATATTCCTCTCAGCCTAACATATCTGTCCTCTGAAGCACTAATAGTTGCCAGTCCTTTTCTTCTTGTTCTCTTTCCCACCTAGGATACTTTTCAGTCCTGTTTTTCTCTGTATGAGATCTGTGCCACAATCTGTTTCACCATCCATTCATTTGTTCCCTTTGTTTCCTCGCTAAGTCTTAGTTTGGATCTTGTCTCCTCTTTAGGTCAATGCTTAGGCTTCCTCCCTAGTTTTTTTTTGTGTTTTTTTTTTTTTACAGCCTGGAGAAGCAGGGTGTACCACAGACAACCAAAATTACATAGATTCAATCTTCTTTTTTTCCAGTCCTAGCATCTGAGCTATCCCACTCCTACTTTTCCGACTATGAAAGCTGTTAGCTGAAAAGTCTTACTTTTCATATAGTAACTCCATAGCTTTGGTTTACAGTTGGGTTATAGGAGTGTGTTTCCTAGCCTGTGGCTTACTGCAGAAGCTATGACAGAATACATGATCTAAAAGCATTTGGAAGGTATGGGCATGTTGAGCACAGTGAGCTTCCCTAGTGTCTTTAATGGTTGGTCTGGAGCTGTGAGAAACTGAAATGCGTTAGGGAACCTTGTTTCCCTGGCAAGCTTTTATTAAGCTTGTATTCAGGCAGAATGTTAGGACCCTGAGGGCACCTAAAGGCCTTAACTGCCCTGACCACCCTCCCCTGGGGCCCCACACTTTGCTCCTTGTTCTGTAATCTTCATTTCAGCTTAGTCTGGAGCTAGCAGTCCTGGTTTAAAACACAATGTAGCTGTACCTGTGTCAAGACCTGCTTCCAGCTCTGTTTCCTGGCTGAATCCCCTGGATAGACACCATTCCTTGTTCAGCCCTTGCTCTGTCTGGGGCTTCCTGCACACCCTATTAGCAGCCCTGCTTGATGTAATCAGCCCTAGTGGGACAGCAATTACTGCAGCTGCTGTCACTCCTTTCTCTCTGGCCCTGAGGGAGCAACCATCCTTTGGTGTGCCTTGGCACCAGTTTTGTACCCCTATTTGCACTTTGACCGGTCTGAAAGCTAAAACCCCCAATCTATACTAAATTTCAATGTTAAAACAGAGCACCAATACCAAGGGAACAGAATTACCTTTGGTTTTCCTTTCTCACCAGAGAGCTTCACAGTGGGTAGCTCCATGGCTTCTTTAATATCACGAAGAAGTTATTTAGGGAAGGCATCGTAGGTGGGAAAAAACAAAATCCAGGCCTTGGAAGAGCTGACTGCTTAAGTAATTCTTGTGTGAGCTAGAGAACTCTGGTAGGTATTTGTCTTCATGGCAGTTTTCTGTCTTATGTTGTACTACTTTCTGTAGTGCACTGACACTTCCAGCCCTTTTCTTGGGTTCTGACCTTGATTATACACTCCTTTTTATGGGCAATAAGTACAGACTTAAAGAAACCCCTACTGTTGAACTCATTGATTCCCTAGCCAGTTAAAGATTCTTTCTCTAACAGAACTGCTTAAGATTAGTGTGCGAGTCCTCGGTTTGCCTGAAAAAGTAATGCAGCATTTGGACTTTTGGCTTGTGGATCTTTTATTTCATGTATTCCTCCCTCACAGCTTGGATCATGAAGCTGGAGCAGAGGGAGCAGGCGGGCATGCCTTCAAATTGTAATTTGCCTTCAGCTGTGGCTTTTCATGGCATAAGAATGCAGTCTCTGAGTGTCACTGCTGAAGTGCTCCCGTTCATGCTGTTTCTGTAACTGAGCACTTATGGCATACTGATACAGAATCCTCTCTTTGTCTAAGAATGTGCACAATATAGTTTTGTACAAAAGCTGTTACACTGGGTGACTGTGAATTGTCTGAGGGGTTCAATGAGTTAATAGCTAAAGATACTTTGCCTCTTTCTGGTTTTCTTCTCTTCTGGTTTTCTTCTTTCTTCACACTCTAATTCCTGATATTTTTTATTTTACTGTAACTTGATCATTTATTTCTCATACAAAGCCATCAGTATATTGTTTGCAAATGATGAGTTTTCAGTGAGGGAGGATTGTTTCTTCTCATTTCTTCTATTTTAAGTCTTTGTTTATCTCATTTTCTAATTATATCAGCTATTCTGTCCAAACATATGACTGTACTGCACATCTGATCATATGACTGGATTAGTTCCTTATGAATACACGATCACTTTCTCCTTAAATCTAGAAAGGCAGTGTGCAACTTCTAGTTATCATCTAGTGAATCGGATTTTTACTTAAAACCTTGGGTGGAGGGTTCTCCTTTGTGTCGATATAGTCTTCTTTCACCTTTTTAAAAGTTAAGCATTTTTTTTAAACTTTCTTTGGAAGTTTTCACACTGAAATAGCAACAGCTGTTTAAAGATAACTTCTTTTTTCCAATTTTTTTCTCTTTACCATTAAAGTTGGTTTGAGCCTGCAGTATTTATATCTGAATTTTGCTCGTTGGTGTGGGATTCCATGTCAGTATGGAATGATCTCAGTCAGAAGACAGAAGCAATGGACATCTCGACTGGTATAAAAATCTACTTTGTATGTGTTAGGAGAAAGTAGTGTCAGCAGATTCTAATGAAATACTTCCAGAAAATAAATTTGGGGGGGGGGGGGGGGGGTGTATGTGTAATCTACAGATGTTGTTGGATGTCTCTGTTTTGTTTACTTTACTTTTTATTTGATGTACAGACAGCTTTACTTATGAGAATTACGGGAAAGACGTTAAACCATTACACTTAGAAATCCCAGTGACTCACAAAGTTTTCTTTCCACTGCGAGTCAGAACCCACTTCACATTCACACTGTCCATACATGTGACTGCAAAGGAATACCTGGTTTTTGGACAGGAATGTTGAATGTGCCTCAATGCAATGATAGCTACAACAGTTTCTTGTAGTCTGTTTTGTATGAAATCCAAATGTGCTTTCATCACACTAGGCTATTGCAGCATCATTACTAGCAGGTAGCATGTTGTACAGCATGTTATTCAACCCGCCCTCCCTGTTAACTCCACGTGGATGTGTCACCCCAGTGAAGCAGATCACACAGCCTAGGAAAAGATGCCATAATAACTCCCCAGTGAATGATCACAGTGGATTCTAGTGATGGTAGGTCTTAAAGAGACTGGGAACTTCAGACTTCAGTATATCACTGGGGGAGAGCGAGTTACTATGATTCTTGCATTGGTACCTGACCTGCCAAAAAAAGTAAATCCCAAACTGTTGACTTTAATCTCACATATTTGCTCTTTGCACCAACTGATTTTCTACTGTGTCTTTTCAGTGGCAGCTATACTGAGTGACTGGGAAGGTCTAAACTATGTGCATCAGAGACAGGAGACTCCAAGCTTTTATATTTACAGAGGAGGAAAGATGTAAAATTAGTTGCCCCCTTCCAGTTTCCTGCTTCTGTTTCCAATATTTATTCTGATACCATTATCTCCTTCTTCTATTTCTATTTACACTGTCAATTCTGACAATTTCTGTTTCTCTGTGAGACTTGCGTAAGCCTGGCTGATGCCTTTGCCAAAGCTGCATGTAACTAGAGAGTTTATGAATCAGAATGGACACTGTGGCAATAGCAGTTTTTAATTGAATTTCACCAAATAACACACAGTCATGCAGAAGTCACATTTAGCAAGGTGGAGAGGTGAACCTACCCTGTGTATTTGTAATTGTCTGCAAATACAACCATATATTCTCATTCATGCATTGAGTTGGGGGGGGGGTTGTATGGAATGCTCAAGTGAATCTGCTGTTCCCAGAACAAACAACTATAGCAACACGAAGTGGAAGAATTGATTTATGCCCTATTTTCACTAAGTTATGCAAACTGGAAAGCTTCAAAAGCCTTAGAAATCCACTGCAAATGGTATGATCATTGTTGGAAGCTGATTTCTATGTGCATATGTTGCATGCATGCCTCCAGACAATATACAGCTATGTTCTATTAGCAAAAGGAAGTAGTATGCATTCATTGAATGATTAAGGGCAACCTTGTTTTCAGAGGGAAAGTAAAGAAATAATTTTGTCACGAACAGGCACGGCTGGGGGTGAAAACAAGAAAGGATGAATTGATCATTTACTGTATGATGTATTCATGGATTTTCAGAAATGAATCAAAATAAGGTGTCTCACAAACCCTGCATACAAAACAGGTTTAAAACTGACCTAGAAACTAATATTGAAAATGCATGTTCAGTCACAGAGTCAGAAAGGGGCAATTTATATTAACGATATCTATATAATCTTTTAAGCTTAAAACAATTGTTATGTGCATGTTAAGGTGGATGGGAAGATGATAAATACCATAAAAAATTACAAGGTTACAAGATTGATAATTTGTCAAGGGTGGGCGGAGAGGGGGCTTTAATTTTCTCTGTTAGCATCAGAGCTCCAGTACTGTGTACGATAATCCTACTCCTTACCTTTCTTACATTGTTTAGTTCCTGTGTTTGATCCTAATCTTATGTTCTTGTTCCAGTGGTCCTCATATTACTATTTTTTCCCTTTCTTCATGTATTGTTTTACATATAAGTGTTTCAAAGACCAGCTTACATATAGTGTATGTCCACATACAGTCTGTAGACTACAATCACTACCATGGCATAAGGATATTGTAAAATTAGCATAAAAGCATGACTACACTGCAGATCTACTCATTCTGCAATTTAATTACGTTTTTATGCTAAGTTTGTAGTCTAGACTTAAGTACATCTAGAAAACAAGGACTGCTTCCTAAGCAGGGTCTTATGTGATCATTTGTAAAACCAAGGAAAGAGGAGAAGCTTGTTTGGGGAAGCTGGTCACTGATTCACAAATAACAGTTGGAGAGTCCTTGGGAAGAATATGCATATGCAGACAAGAAGAGATAAGTAGTCAGACTTCAAGACAAAGTCTTCAGTGTGCTTAGAAGCTTTGCTCATATCAGTAAATAAAACAGAATTACCTTGTGGAATTAAGCACTAGTGTTTGAATATATGTGAAATTTAATTGTTAACACAGTGATTAACTGTTAAAATTTTGAACCAATTAGTAATATTTCAGAAAATTCACAGATTTGCTTCTCTCTCCTTTAGGAATGAGTATGACCTCGGGTATCACCTGGCCTTAGGGTTAGAAAATGACTCTAGTGCCTTTCATTTATTTTGTGGATATAATCATGGGTCTCAGAAAGGGGACAGCATGGATAATCCACGACAGGATTTTTATGCTGAGGAGTAGGTAGTAAAAAGAGTAGCTAGTCAAGGTAAAGTGTTGAATAAATACTTGATCCCAAGCTTATTTTGCATTTTCAGCACCTCTGTGAAATTCTCTGGGGATATTAGATGTGCTTTCCTCTGCAGTCCCTAAGGGGAACAAGCAGCTGCTTTCTCTTACAGTGCATCTCTTCTAAAGACTAATGGGATTTGTTGACAGGAGAGAAATAATTTGCACCTGTCTATGCCACCTTCAGAGCATCTGGTCAATTTAAAACAATTTCCATCAGTATTCAAAAAGAATGAATATTGATATAACATTACACTTAGAAATCGGCCCATTCATTATTTATAATGGATATTACTAAGTGTCAGTTTCTTTTTGGTCTGTCTATAAGGAGGGTTATTTGTTTCTGTTGTCCAACAGTACTGTGGAAATCCTAGATTCTGTTACAAACATACATGAAGGACATATTCCCCCACTGAAGAAAAGCTGCTGATACATGGATAAAATAAAAATTCTGGTTCTAAATTACTTTTGAACCTGCAAGCTTTTATTAGGACATAAAATAGTCCAGAAGCATTTTACGAAGTTAATTTTCTGCAAGCATTCCAAGAGCTTGCCTTCAATTTCCCACAAGCTCAACAGATTCTCTAAGCACCTGGATGAAATGTTCCATCTGAGACATTTATTTTACCCTATATTTCTCTGGAAACCAACAGTAAACAGTGTATGGCCATTTCCTAGAATAAGACTGTAGAAAAGTACATTGTTCTTTCAAGTTAAAGAAACCTAAAAGCATTGTAGTGGTGTTAATGTGAAGATTTAGTAACTCCATATGGACCAGTCATTTTTGGATTTGGCACTGGAGTAGTTAAGAGTGTGCTGTTTGCCAGCAACTATCTGTGAAACCTATTGGCATAATTTGAATCTGTAGGGTAGATCAGCATACTGGATGAAAAATCAGTGACAGTTTATAAAATCTGTGCTGCTTTGCCTAAGAGTTTCATGGATGAGTTTCCAGTCTTTTCTTTAATGGTCTAGAACATCGGGAGTGTGTCTAACGGTTCTTTGATTTCTGTTCAATTTTTAAATCAGAAAATAAGTTCCTTGTGAAGACAGCAAAGTCAAGTGCTTGAAGGTTAGGAAATTATAGGATTTATGCAGCCTTAACAAAATGTGTATATGTTAGGGCATATTTGTGTGTGCGTGTGTGTGTGTGTCTGTGTGTGTGTGTGTGTGTGCTTACAGTGTATTGTTTTGGTGCAACAGTTCTTTATTTTGATACCTCTAGTAAGCCATGGGAATCATCAGGGTGATTCAGAACTATAACATAGAGTAGGCAACTCCTGCCTTATTAGTGAACTTAGAAGATATTTAGTGACAAGACAGGGGACAGAGAGAACATTTAATGCTGATGCCATTAAAACTACAGGGTGATTTTAGAGAAGTCAATGAAATCTTGATGTTTTTTAGTTGTAATCACAGTGGGTATGTAGACTTTCAGTCAAGAACAAGTCTGAGCTAGCACTGAAGCCTACAGAGACTTACAAGATCATCTTCCTCCAAGCACCGTTATCGCTTCCTGGAATTTTCACAGAGAGCACTGTTGAGAATGCACTTGTAATTAAGTCTTGACTCACTCATTGTCTGGCTGACCAGTTACCTGCCTGCTATGAACAAAGAGTAGAAAAGAGTACAGTGAAGAATGGAGCACTGCATCTTTTGGGGAGTCTTCTCTTAAGCGGAGTCATTGCATGAAATAGTCTATCATAATGTGCTTTCACTAGGAGACTGACTGATATTTCCCAATGTGTCAGGACTTAATTTTGCAACCATTGCATTCTATTACCGTTGTGAAACTAAGTAATAGTCTGGAACTTTAGAACAAAAAGGTAAAACATGCTTAAATGATCTATTTTTATAATAATTTTCATTTTATAATTTTTTTCATGTTTTTTTTTTCAGAAGCAGGAAAATAGTTTTTTCTCTCTTTCAACTATCTTTTGGATGTGTTCCCATTTAGCTCTCCTTAGGGATCACCTTTTCTCCATTTAATAGGTCCAATTCCCAGTTGGTTGTTCTGATTCTTTCTTCCTCCAAACCTTTCAACTATCCAACAGTGGCAGTAGTCAATTTCTGATTGAAATGGCACAGCTTCTGCTCTGCAAATGTTAAGCAGTGTCATTGCAGAAAAATGCTAGAGAGAAGACTCCACTGGTCTTCTAGTGAAGAATAATGAGGTGGAGACAGGAAAATGAGGATGGAGGCAACTTATATCTGCCACAGACTGGGTCCTTCTCAATGTGTCTGGCATCTACTAGAACAGAGGCAAAGCAGTTGTGTTGGGCTCAGAGAAATACTGTTGTTTTAGTCAAGACCCTAAATTCCCTAATTATTGTTGATTCTCTGAGTAAAATCAAAGGCTTTTAGCTTAAGGTGCAGTGTCCTTGCTACTTAATGACCTTGTCTCCCCTTGTGTGAACAACTGATTTATTGCTTGTTATTTATCTACATTTCAACTGATTCCCAAATTGCTTTGAATTTTTCCCGTCACTAATTAGAAAGTTAATGTACTGAAGCATAAGCTGAAATCTCATCTGTGGCAGTTACTTGGAGACTTTCAATAGTTCCCCTTAGTACTTTTCTGTATTAGTGTGATCAACCTGTCATAAAGAGCCTTGGCAGGTTACAATAGCTACTGTCTTTAATTCATGCCTGACAAGTCTGTTCACTTAGTAGTAGGTGATGTTTCAATAAGAGTTTTAACAAGTCTCCCCAGTAGACAGCATCTTGTTGATTTCCTTGTTATAACAAGATATCAGTTCCTTCATTAGCTAGAAGATTTCTACTTGTAGTACAAATATGCCAGAGCTGGTAATGACTTCAGACTTTCTAAACTAGCATCCAAGCCCCATTAGAGTTGGTTAGATTACAGACTGGGGAGGGGCGGGCAAGGAGGGGAGATGGGTAGTGAGGAGGAATTGTTTTAAAAAACAAAACAAACATGCAAAACTCTCTCCAATTAATTTAAATCCATGACTTGACAGTTTCTAAGTGTTTTCCCATCAGTGTAGTAAAGAAAGTGTATGCTTACAATCCTTTTGTCCAGACAGAATTTGTACAAAATACACTTACTTGTAAGTAGAAAAAATGCCATAACCTTTCTACTTACATATGACAAGATGATTCCTACTACATTGATCCAAATATAGACCAAGTTACTGTCCCACCTTGAGGTTTCTTGTGCTTTTTGCAAGTATGATAAGCATTAAAGATCCCTGTTTTATAGTTTCATATCCTGCTGCTTTATGCTACCATGTTCGTGGAGTATGTCAGAAATAACGTGTTCAATAGGAGTTGATTTATAGAGGATGATCTATTTTGGCCCAGGATGCTATGCTACAGTTGAGTATAGGATACCAGTTCTGGGCTTAGAACATCTTTAAGAAGAAAGAAACTTTTATAAAGACATAAAAATTTTAATCTAAATTTTAAAAAGACCCATAAAAATTAACTTCAATAATGAATTATCATCTTCAGAACATTACTCCTTAAAACCTGCCTCAGATGTACTGGAATTCAATGACAGAATCCATGTGAACAAAGATTTACTGTTGAAAGAATTCCCAAGGTCTGTCAGGGTGAATTACATACTGTACGATGAATATACCTTGAGGTGCAATCAACTGTGTAAATACACTCAGTGTCTGGCCACCATTCCACGAAAGCCTCTGTATATGTTCAGAATACTGTGCTTTTGTTGCTCAGATGTTTATAGATGTCAGGGAAGGAGGAAATCTGGGAAGGACAGTGAATTCAGTAAATATTGCCTGTATCGAACTGGGCAAGTTTGCACATCGGTTTCTTAAGAATCTCCCACACTTTATTGTGTGGTCTTACTGTGAAATTCACTGAAAGATGCAAAGGCAGTTTAGGAGGCTGTTGCATGTTTGATGGTCTGTACAGTTAAGAAAAAATACCCTGAGTTGCATTACATTGCTGATTGATAGTTACCATGGAGATTTACTTCTGGAAAATCTGCACATTACCATATTTCAGTAGAAGCTCCATGGAGCACCATTTGTGCAAATGTATTCATGTGACAGGAGAACTAGCAAAATTAGTAACTTTCAGAAGTATCGATAGATAGGAAGGAACACAAAAGTAGCGTATGTTAATTGGATTTCACATTGTTGAAAATGGCTGAAATAGTACCAGTTAGTCGGTTTAAATTGTGAGGTTGTATTGTAAATTTGGGCTTTTGATTAAAACATTGATCCTGTTGTCTTGCGTATCATCATATGCTTAAAAAATAAATGAAGAAAATTAAATTACTACCACCTTTTTATTTATATGCATGGGTCTATTTCTGTTCATGACTGTCAGCCACAACTGATAACTGTTCCTCTTGTTAGTGTGGTAGTCTCTGTCTATTTGTATCTCTTATGCAAGTTATTTTGTGTAAATTACAGAGCACATTTTGTGGCTTTTCTTGGAGGACTCAGGATAGGGTCTTATAAACACATTTCTGTGTTTACTGGTCTTTACTTTTTTCATATCTACGCATATTCCAAATGACCTGAGAAAGGTGACATTTTCAGTTGTACTTTTAATAGGGAATACTTCTTTGCTTAGTCTTTTTTGGATTAGATTAGGTTTCTCACTTTGCTTCTTGAACAGAGAAAAGAATGCTTAACTCTAAATTAGAGGTTTGAGTTTTAACTTCAAATACTTGGTGATATAATACTTTCATTCTCATGACCAATTGCAGTGTCATAAGTCTCCAGAACCAATTTGTGTACAGCTGGAAAGTCTTATGACTTACTTCGACCAGGTGCTGTAACTTTAAATTACTATGTTCTACTGCTCTGTGATTTGAAAGTGCTTTAATTTTCCTTCTAGAAGGAAAATGGTGATGGAAGGAATGTATGAAAATCTCCTAGTTGCTTGTAATTAAGGTGCATTGATACAGCAGAGTAAATGAAAATGTTTCACGTCTCACAAGTAGAGTTCTCACTGCAGGAAAACTACAGTTACTGTTTTGACACATGATGTGATGAGTTTCTCCCTTTTGATACAAATGTTAATGTTATTCATAATGTACTGAAGAACCAAGCAAGGTAGTGCTAAATAGCACCACAGAAAAATACTGTTAATACCTGCACACATATTGTCCTTTTTGGACATACTTCTATTTCAATGCTATTCACTTCTTGCCTTCTATAATACTGTAGTCAACGTTAGTACAGTGATCCCTCAGAAATTCTTATTTGTTATAGCTGAAAACTATGTAGCCTACTTTAGTTCTTAAGAGAGAGATTTTTATATAAAGGCTGCAGAGAAGTAGTTTGAGAATGGAATTTTATCACTGTATTTTTTTTTCCTAATTCATCATCTTGGCACATCTTGGAACAGGTTGTTCAGGGAGATGATTGAGTCACCATCCCTGAAGGTATTTAAAAGTTGGGTAGATTAAGTGCTTAGGAATATGATTTAGTAGTTTAGTACTGTTGGACTTGATCTCAAAGGTGTTTTCCAATCTAGTGATTCTATAATTCTATGATCTTGCAATTAAAAGCTTGTACAGGTATCAAACAGGATCTACAGAGAGTGACTGCATTATGCTCAGTATAAACCAAAACACGGATACTTAGTATCTTCTGAATCACGTTTGCTCAAAGAACATTTAAAGTCAGCAAAAACTTAACATGGATAGTTTGCTTCTTTATGAATGTGTGTTAAGGCATATTTCCTTGGTAATCTGATCTGAAATGTCTCATTTACTCTATTTATAGGATAGTTTATGAGCTTGTTTACCACAGCGAATGAAGAGGTTACTTGTAAAGTTGGTCCTAATAAAATTCAGCTGACCACTATTGATGAACACCATATTATTCATGCCACTAAATTTTCTTTCTTTCTTCAAGGATTGCAAAAATGAAAGCAGTGTCAAAAAACTTAGAAATCCACATGCAGCATACAAAGGCTACTGTATAAGTCAGTTCCTGGAATGCTATGGCTTTCCCAAATAATTACAATTTAAATTTCATGGTAATACACTGCCTGGAATGTCATTGGTCCCAGGATCTCAAAAGGATCTACTGAGTAATAAGTGTTTTCAACAAAGACACAAGTAGTATGATGTACTTGTTCTTATTTCCAGAGAATTATTTAAATTCTCAGCAGTTCTTCAACTATTTAACATTTTTAATGACAAAATTCAATATGTGTCTTGGTTTTTAAGTTGTCAGCATAAAATACCATTTACTTGAGAGAAATGTGAATTTTCCTAAAAGAAAATAGAAGTAGCAGATAAATGTCAAATACTTTCAGTGCCACCTATTGGCTGATAAATTATTTGATTTAACAATAAACATCAACTTCATAATTTTGGACAAAACTGGAGATAGAACTACTTATACTAATATTTCTAATTTGTACTGAAGGTAGAGCCAACAGCAGAGTCTATGACCACATTCAAAGACATTATCCCATGTCCAAAGAGTTTGAACTCTCTACACATATTTTTTTCTTTATAGAAAACAATATGTGAATACATCTTGCAGGAACCTTCAGATTGCAGAGGGACTGCAGTTGAAAAGCGTGTAGTGAAGAGGTAAACTAGTGGGAGACATAAGATGAGGTCAGGAAGTTATTTAAACTTGTCCTTTTATCCTGAGCAAATGACTTAATCAGTTTAGGTATCGTTAGCTTCTCCTCTGTAAAATTTCAAGCCAAAGATACTCTTCGCTATATCTTAGATTCCATTTCTAGAATATACTGAGCACTATGGCATCTCTGATCAGTTAAGCATGTCCTTAACTTTCAAGGTTTATTATTTCTTCAGGAACCAGAGGAATACCATTCAATTTCCTGGAAGTACACACATACTTAAGGGTAATATTATTGTTTGCTAGAACAAAGTTAAGTTTCCCACCTTTCATGAATTAGGCTTATATATTTTATCACCTTTATAATATTTATGCTTCTTAACTCTCCTAATGGCTCTGAGTTTATGATTTTAGGATTTATTTATGCAGGGAAGTCTTATCTGTTGCAAAGAAAGTTATGAAGCTTGGCTTTTCATTGCAGAAACAACAACTGAAAAATTACAATTATCTCTTACTTCTAGGAATTCTTCCCTTAAATACAATTAAAACTTTTTTTCCTGTGTTCTAAGGTTTTAGTTTGTCCCCTGGATAAATTTTACCACAGTAAAGTGGTGAAATTATGCTTTGAAAATTGAGCTTTATTATAGTTCTCCATGTCAGAAAGGGACTTAAGAGTCCCATACAACCCTCTGTTCTTATGTTGCTGATACCCTTTTTAATAAAGTGGTAGATGTTTGTTATTTAACTGAAGAGTATGTTCCAGGTAAGACATCTTTTTAACAAGGGAAGCAAAAAGCAAAAGCACTTGGGGTAACAGAGAATTGGCTTATCTATTTGATAAAATGGGTATTTTAGATTAGATGCTTGGACTTGAGCAGAGCTGCACCAATCCCAAGGGAGTCCAACCACTGTAAAGTGAGAATGGACCAGTTTCTGGATAGTCTTATCCTGAGAAAGGGAATTCATCTTACATCTCTTTAGCTACCTGAAAATTCAGAGTCTACCTAAATAAACTAAGTTCCTTCTACAGTCAAACACAACCTCCCTAGGCAACCTAGAGAGGAAACCTAGTTACCAGACCATGAACCAGAAAAAGAAAATATCTTTATAAGGTACCTGTCCCATATCAGGTACTGCACAGGGAATGAAGATGTTCAGTTTAACATTCTTAGGAGACTGAAATTTTGAGATGAGTCCTACTTTTACTGTCTAAAATCTTGATTTTGAACCTGAGTAGGTCCTTTGCAAGCATTTCCATTTGTCTCACTATTTTACAAAATAGTCTTGGGATCAATGTCTCTGGGGTAAAGTAGGGTAACACCTCTCCAGCTGAGGCCCTTGAGGTCATGGGACTGGCTCCAGATGTGGAAGTCCCTGCTGCCTGGTCCACTGGTAGCTTTCCACCAATTCCATCCTTATGGTTCACTGACACTGCCAGCAATTTGTCACTGATTTAATCCTCCTTTCAGGCCTTTTCTACTCCTGCATTAATTTTTGATTCTTTTTTCTACTTATGACCTTGCTGAATCAGGCTTCCCTTCTCTGGCACTGAAATGTAACAAAGCAGCCTGAAGGCTGTGAACTTTTGGCCACAGACTAAATCCATGACAGAGGCTGAGGCAACAAAATTACTCAAGGCCTGAAGTACCTTTGAAAAAAGAAAAATAGTCTGTCCCATGGGACTTGAAATAAATGAAGATTTCACCAAATGACTGTGCAATCCTTGGCAGAAGGACAAAAGAAACCCCAGAATGGGAGCAGTGCTTTCTTTAGGCTAAGACGTGCAAAAAATCCCCATGAGCTCCAGCACTAAACTATATCCTCTCAGTGAGGGAAGAATCCCACACTACAATAATTGTGTAATGACAGAAGACCTCTGCCTTAGACTCCCTCTGAATCCAAGCTTTCAAACCATCTCCATCGCAGGAGAAATGTTGCCAGTTTTGTTTAGTTTGTTTTGAGGCTCTGGAAACTGCTGCAGTTCTTGCATTCATTAACCTGCTACTTATCTGTGAATCCTTAGCCTAGAAAACTATTATACTGCTGGTCTACTACTACTTTAATTCATATATCCAAAACTGACACTATATAGGCTGATTCAGAACTGACACTTAGCTGTGGAAGCTTATTTTCTGGCTAGGAATAAAATCATATGATGACGTCTAATCTTGCAAAACATTAACTATGTAGGGGACTAGAAAAATAAGTATAGCAGCTGATTTGCAATACTTTTGATGTTAAAGGTTTTTGCTTATATAGGTGACAAGATTTTTGTGCTGTCACATACAACCCAAAATTCCCATTTTAGATAGTCTTATGGATAAAACCAAATGTGGATCAGGAATATAAACTGCCTTTTTAATACTAAAAAACCACTCATCACTCATGCAGCTTTTTTTTCCGTAAACATTTTGTTCTTAATAGATTAATTTGTTTAGCTTAATCAGTTTCTAGTTTCCCTAACAAGACAATTTTTCATATAAAATTCTCAAGCATTTGTCTCTGTGCAGATAAGATTTTGCTACACTATTTCCTATGGTATCATCCTCATTTTGGTGTTTTCCTTTTCCAAGCAAACAGAAATCAGATAAGACCTACTTTTCACATAAATTGTTTAACATTTATATCATTTGACTTAGAAATTCATCCTTCCTAGTCCATATTAAAAAAATTTGAATGATTTTTCTCAGTGAAAATATGTCAGTACTTTGATTAATCTCAGCTGATGACAAGACACTGCATAACTAAATTGTCACTCTAGAACTGAAAAAACCAGCAACTCTAATAGGATTGCTTGGGTCATGATGTTTGTTCACAAGTACTGTAAAGTTCATCATAAATTATCTCCATGTGGTATTAATTATGTCAAAGACATAAGACTCAAGTGTGATTATTTTAAGTTTCTATAAACAAATGTTCAGTAGAATCAGTCACTTGAGAACACTGTAGCAATATAATTCCAGCACTAATGTGCTGTCACCGAGACTGCCTAAATGTACCTGCTGAGCTGTTGCTTTCTTTAAAAGAAACAGTGGTTCTGGGGTGTGTCTCTCCACAGACAGAGTACTTAAAAGATACAGTTAACTCAATCTCTCTCAGACAAGCAGTGTGCTATTCAGGAATACAGAAATTAAAATTGAGTAAAACTCTTTCCTGTGTGTCAAACTATTAAATCTTTGTTCTCCATGCAGTTCTTCAAAAGATAATTGCTGCAAAATTAGGTGCAACTGCAGTGGAATATAAAGAGGAAAGGAAAAAAGTGTGGGTTTATATTATTGAAAATTAATATCTGTGTGAAACCCTTGTCTGAATCCCATGATTCTATGTTTTTTAGTCGTCAATTAGTTGTGGAGATAATTCTATGGCTCTTTTTACTCAACACTATTATGTTAAGGCACAGCGAGGTACTTCTATTTCATCCAGATCAGTTTTTAAATGACTATAACTGTCTCTTAAGTGGTGAAAGTTCACTTTATATTTGTTCCTAAATGTTTTATAAGAGTTGATTCAGAATTCCAAACTTTCAACAATTGGTATGTGCATTTAGAATTGAGTTAGATTTAGCCTGAGAGGTTTTGGTTTTGAAATATTAACTATATTCTGAGAATATATATGAGAATATTTTAACTGTATTTCTGTTTAAAGTCAGCTGAAACCAATTATCTTTGCTGAAGAACCATATAATTTATTTGCTTTAGCATAAAACATTACAGTGATTGTGGTCCAAAATTATGTTCTCTGGATATGCTTCATGTGATGTTGTTGGTTTGTTAACTAAATCCTAAAAAAAAAAAGATGAAACAAAACCCATTAGCCCTTTTTCCATAAAAAAAAAAAAAGAAGAACTAATAACTCACAGTTTCATGAGAATCTAAAAAAATATTTACTATAATGCTAAAAGATTATGTCCGGGAAAAAAAATCTTATGTATAACTGTCTTTCTGGAGAGCTTGATTGTCGTATCCTGCAACTGCGTCACTTACATTTTTGTGTACAGATTTATGTGGTAGATTTTCAAAATAAACGAGCTTCCAGACCAAGTGGATACAAAATTATGATGCATTTTGGGAGTGGTACAATTCCTTTCAATCTTGTTTAAAATGACTTTTCAGTTGTCTGGGTGCTGTTAGAGAGACCAGGCACCGTATTCATTGCTGAAATGGCAGATTGCATAGTATGTCTACCTCATGGTGCCATTAGAATGACTTTTCACTGGATATACCATTTGCTATGCCCACAAGCTCTTTGAAGTAGGAACTATTTGTTTATTTAAGTAGTAGCCTGTTTTTTTCTTTCTGTGAAAAATTATTAGCAATTGCTGTTCACGAAGAAAAAAAAGCAAAAAATCCATGAACCCTTACAGCTACTTAGCCTGGCAGCTGGTTTAGTTAATTAACGTAACAGCATCATTTTCCACTGTGGCAGTGTTCTTATGGGATTTGAGCCTCGTTTATGCCAGATTCTGGACAGCAAAATGGTGATGTTTATTTTATTAATTTGTTATGACATAGATTACCCATGAAAAGTCTCACAAGCAATTCTTTGTTGATGAAAATTTACTCTTCTTGAGTCTCTTTTTAATATATCTCAGTGTATTGATTTAGCAGCTGAAAAGGGTATGAAAAGGCAGCAAAAGGGAAAGCAAGCCATATGAAGGAAATAAATGTATATTAAGAACAAATATTATTCATAACTGAATACATGCTTCATATTTACCATGTTGTTAAGTGTTTGCTTTAAGTGTTTTGTTTAAGTGTTTGCTTTTTCACCTCTTGCATTTTCCTGTCATTAATTCAGAGAAAGACAATGCAAATAGCAGTATCAATGTATAAGAACAAGTCCATATGACTAAATTTTGCCTCGCTTAAATTTAAATCTCATCTAAACTTCTCAGTGCTTCACTCTAGTATAGTCAGGATAGTCTCATTCTGCTGTAAAGGTGACAGAAAGACATGTAGGTCCTACATGTTTACATTTTTATTGACTAATTAATTGTAGAATTTTTTTCATAAAATTATAACAAAAAAAAAATCCTATTTATTAATCTTTTTCAATTCACAATTCAAACCCTTGTTAAATAATTCCTATACCTAAATAGATCCAGAATGACAGATTTTGGAAACAGACTTTTATCCAGGAGATAGTGATGAGGTTTTCATTCCTGGTGGTTAGTGAAGTATAGATTGACTCTTTTCCTATTTTACAGTCATGTAAAATAAAAGATGTATTTTATTTTACTGCACACATTCTTTCTAATAATTTAATCAACTGAATCAAAATTTTACAAATAAAATCATCTATCACTTCATTGCTGCATTCTTTTCAGTTAAAGAGGTATTTGATAATCATAACTGAATAACAAACATTAGCTACAGTGATAATGAAAGTAAATATAGAGCTTTTATGGCACAGAATGATAAAAATATAGAATAGTTTAGTTCGGAAGGGACCCTTAAGGGTTATCTAGTCCACCACCCCTGCAGCAATCAGGGACATCTTCAATTAGATCAGGTTGCTTAGAGTCCAACCTGGCATTGAATGTTTCCATCAAATCTTTATCTCTCCATTTTAGAGAGAAGGATGGTGTGGGGGGACCATGTCAAAGACCTTACAGAAGTACAGAAAGGTGACATCCATAGCTCTTCTCTTGTCCACTGTTATAGTCGCTCTTACATAGAAGATTACTAGATTGGACATGCAGGACTTGTCCTCAGTGAAGCCATGGTGGCTTTCTCAAATCACCTCCCTGTCTTCCATGTGCCTTTGCGTAGTTTCCAGGATGATCTGCTCCATGATCTTTCCAGGCACAAATGTTATGCTGACAGGTTGGTAGTTCCCAGGGTCCTCTCTTCTCCCCTTTTTTAAAATGAGTGCTATGTTTTCTTTTTTTCCAGTCACCAGGGACTTCACCTGACTGCCATGACTTTTCAAATGACCTGGAGAATGGTTTGGCAACTACATCAGCCAATTCTCTCAGAACGCTGGGATGTACCTTGTCAGGTCCCATAGACTTATGTATGTTCATGTTCCGTTGGTAGTCACAAACCTTCATTCAGAGTGGGAGGGACTTTGCTCCTGCAGTCCCCATCATGGAGTCCCTCCACTCAATATGTGTGGGAAGAGGGATTACCAGTGAAAAAGTTGAGTTGTTGAGTTGCTGTGTATCTCAGCCGATTGCTTTCTTTGATGATCTTTTTCTGGTTGACAGAACTGTAGAAGCTCGTGGTATTCTTTTTGCCCCTGGCCAAGTCCAGTTCCAGCTGTGCCTTGGCCTTTCTGACCCTGTCCTTCCACAAACTAGCAGCATCCTCGTATTCTTAGCAGGACACCTGTCCCTGTGTCCACTACCTATGCATTTCCTTCTTGCCTTTAGTCTGACCGGCAGGTTTCAACTCAGCTATGCTGATCTCTTGCCTTACTTTCCTGATTTCTTACACTTGGGGAGCAAGAGTTTTTGCACTCTATGGTTAGCATCCTTAAAGATTTGTCAAGTCTGTTCTGTTCCCTTGTGCCTGAGGGCAGTTTCTCCTGGGAGTCCTATTGACTAAATCCTTGAACAGCTGGAATTCTTCCCTAAAATTCAATGTCCTTACTTTACTTTTCACCAGACTCATATCTCTAAGGAGTTACTCCACCAGTGTGTGATCACTGCAGCCTAGGCTGCCTCCAATCTTGACATCACCTGTTATCTCACTTGCTAATGATCACCATCAGGTCCAATATCACATCCCCTCTGGTAGAATTGTCTATTATGTGGCTTAAGAAGTTATCCTCAATGCATTCCAGAGTCTCCAGATTGCCTACATCTCACTCTGCTACTTTTCTAGCAGATGTTGAGATGATTGAATTCCCCAAGGAAGATGAGAGCTTGAGAGTGTGATACCTCCTTGTAGCTGGAGTAAAAAGGTTTCATCAACAAGTTCCCCTTGATTAGGTGTCCTGTACCAGACACCAACCACAAGGTTCCCTTTGTTACCTCAACCTGTGATTCTTATCCACAGGCTTTCAACATGGTCATGGCTATTCTTCAGAGGCTATTCTTTCATGCTCTCTCCATTTCTTCATGTAAAGAGCAACACCTCCAACCCTCCTTCTGAACAGCCTGGAAGCATCAATAGCTGTATGATAGTCATGAGTTTTATCCCATCAAGTTTCAATAGTGGCAATGAGGTGATAGCTTTCAAGAGGACTATCATCTAGCACTTTTTATCACACAGTCCTCTTCCAAATGATATAATCCATGTACAAACGGAGCATGAATAAAGTGTTAGGTTTAAACCATCAAGCTTTCAGTGATCAGTCATGGTGAAGTAAAGAGTTTTCTTCCAGAAACACGTCTTCAAGGAATGTGTTACCTCTTTAATATTAAAAAGCTCAATGCTAGGTTATGTGAACACTAAATATTTCTTACCTTAGCTCTGTACAGTGAATAAATTTTTATTGTTTGAGAAGATTTAAAAGCTTGATTTGCTTTCCAGTGATAGGTGTGTGATTAGTGTTAAACTGTGCTTGGCCTTGTACACAAGCATGAAAGACACAGTTATATCAGTCTGTAAAAATGTAGCTTTCCATTAGAAAAAGCTGTTTTAGTTAAGATGGCATTTTTAACACTGTAAGTGTATTGTTTGTTTGTTCTCTTTTTAAGTCTAGTTAAATTACAGTATTAAAATGTCTCGTTTATGAATCATATTGAAGTGAACAAATATAAATTTTCTATTCCCAAAACTTTTGTATAAGAAGCTTGCTTCATTTCATACATTTTTAAATAAGAAATAGGGTTGCAATAAAATGGTTCATTTTTATCATGCTGAAACATATTTTCTGATGTTCTGGAAATATTCTGAAAAAGGGCCATCCAGTACTGTTTGAAACAGATAAAATCTTTGCTCCCATACAGATGAGATCGTGAATCCACTGCAGGCAGTGGGAACACTGCCATTAGCTTTAGCTAGGCCAGGATTTTCAATACAGGTTGTTGGATTTCGATCTTAAATGCAAAGATCAGGTAATAAGTAACTATGCTATACAAGGAAAAAATTATGCAGGCTGAATCCTAATTGATGGACTTGAGCCAGATTTAAATTCCAGAAATCTGGAGAACGCACAGAGCGTAACTTTTAATATTCAGATTTCCAAGTATCAGTGATTCAAATATTTGTGATATTTGAAGGAGATCATGAACCTTACCTCTCGTTTGTTCTGTGACACACAATTTTGACAAAAAAAGAAACATTTTTCATGCAATCTTGTTTTCATGCTATCAGTATCTCTTTCATTATTAAGATTAGTGAGGATTTATAACATTTTTTTGTATATAAATGTGAGACACTCATTTCTGTGAGAAACCCTGTACTCTATAGCTTGTAATATAATAGGCACCTTTAAAGTAGTCTAGGTAGCAGTAATTTGTTCCTATAAGTTTATGCAAATACAAGGCAACTTGTCACACTAATTTAAAGCTGAGAGTTTACTTGCACAGTGCAGATAAAAGAGGAATCCTAAATAGGAATGAAGCAGATTTCTCAAGCCTTACAATGGGCTTGAAGGTTTAGTTATTAGTGGGCCTCCTAGTCTTGGGATAACATATTTGCAGTAATGAGAAAATACCTTTGAATGACTTTTTAAAAGATCAAAGCCAAGGAGAGACGGTAAAAGCTGTGTGAAGAAGTGGTGAAATGTTGCCTATACTTTCCCATTTTATTTTTTTCCTTTGTGACATCCAAATTGAAAACACGTACCTTCTTGCAGTAGGTGGTATGCTACACTGGAATCCTCATTTTAGTAATGGTGTAATTATGGAGGGATTTGAAGAAGAAGAAAAGCTGGGTCTCGAGGCTAGTAATTGAGGGAAATAATGGAAAGATTTCCAAGAGCATAGGTGTAGCTTTCCACTCTTTATAACTTTAGGTGTTCTTGATCGTGCTGTCAGCCCAGCTTTTGATGAAATATTCATAAGGACTCTTCTACACTATGGTAGGCTTAACATCAGGAGGTTTTACAGTTATGTGGCTGAGTCTTTCTGACAAGTTATATAAACACAGAAGAAAGGCTGTTTTGTGTTGCACCTTACCTAAAGATCATACTACAGTTGCATAAATGTTACAGAAATTACCTTCACAATTGACAAAAAGAGCCTTCTATCATTTTGGATGCTGAGGGGAGACCTCATTGCTCTCTACAACTACATGAAAGGAGGTTGTGGAGAGGAGGGTGCTGGGCTCTTCTCCCAAGGGACAGGGGACAGGACGAGAGGGAATGGCCTCAAGCTCCACCAGGGGAGGTTCAGGCTCGACATTAGGAAAAAATTCTTCACAGAAAGGGTCATTAGGCACTGGCAGGGGCTGCCCAGGGAGGGGGTTGACTCACCTTCCTTGGAGGTGTTTAAGGAGCGGGTGGATGAGGTTCTGAGGGACGTGGTTTAGTGTTTGATAGGAATGGTTGGACTGGATGATCTGCTGGGTCCTTTCTATCCTGGTGATTCTACGATTCTAGGATTTTTCTGAAGTTTCCACAATTAAATAATGATCCTTGTTATGGACATATACGCATGTGCTTTTAATGTGGATCTTGGATCAGGAATAGGGAAGTTCATGGGTTATCTGTCACAGTCCTTGCAATATAGCAGTCCTTCAAGGAAGGATCTACCTCAGAGTTCATAGCCCTCCGTGGACAGTACAGGTCTGAGGTGTATTCGAGACTCAAGTCTCTTCTGAAGTAGCTCCTTTTCAGCTTATTAGGTTTTGCGGCTAATATTTTACATTGCTCCATTTCCTTAGTAGTTTCTTTCTCAACCACTCAGTACTCATTGTACTTTTCCAGTGAGTAGGAGATGGAATTTTTTTTCCTCCTGCCTAGAAGTACTTCATCTTCCCACCACTAAGTGTCCTAAAAAGCTGCCAGCAGAGAACGTGGGTGGAGAGGCGTACACAGAACAATTCAAGTATCTTTTTCTTCTGCAGTATTAACCAACATGAGAAAAATAGAATATAAAATACTAAACACATTTGATGTGGTAAATTAGCCTGAATATTAAATACTGCACTACACTGTTATCCATTGAGAAAGAAAGGCAGCGAAACAGATGTATAATTTTCAGGCTTAAACTCTTCTCATTATTCTGCAGACATTTATTTCTTTGCAGTATTATCTCACAGCAAGCCATGAAAACGTTAAGGATTGTGCATTCTTCCTACAGAAATATTTCTTAAAACCTAACAGTAGAAGAAGATGGAAACTCTCTATGTCTATTACGTGCCTATAAAGATTAAATAATTGGGGTCACTGTTCAGGGTTATACCCTCTGTATTCTGAATACTGATTGTTTGGCAGTATTTACACACCTACAGGACTGATTATGACTTGTGTATCAAGTAAGGATCTGTAACTGTTGAATCTAAGAGTTTTAACAGTGCTTCTACTCATAGTGGACCACTTTCAGAAATGCACAAACAATGGCTTGTACTGTTCATAGGAGAGCTTAAACAAAAGGAGGTGTTTAAGACATGGGTAGATGAGGTCCTGAGGGACATGGTTTAGTGTTTGATAGGAATGGTTGGACTCAATGATTCAATGGGTCTCTTCCAACCTGGTGATTCTATGATTCTATGATTCTATGAAAAATAGATTTTTCTAGATGCCGACTCAAATAAAAAATCTTCCAGAGGACATTGTAATGGTGAAAAAGAATTAAGAGCCAGGACTGAAAATCCTGAAGGGAAGAGAAAGGTAGAAATGAGTACTTCTCTGTCACCAAAAGCCATGCTATTGTCAGTGCTAGGACCATAGATTATAAAATAGTTTCTTGAAGAAAATAAGTACTTCCATCATTGATAATGCCTATAGAAATTTCCTCATTGTTTTCACTAACAAGAGAAAATCCATATTAGAATTTCCTACCCAAATTTGCCCTGCTGTGAGAGAACTTCCTGCTGTAGAACTTGCATATATATTATCGGCTCATCCCCGAAAATTTGTTCTCAAAATGCTGCAGAAGTTTTTAAAGATCTTTGTTCTTATGGCCATAAAGATGACAGTTAACCACTTCCCTTGACCAGGCTGCAAAACTTCTAAGAATCAGTCGACCTAGAAGTGAAGGTTAGGAGTCTAATGTGAGACACATATTGATACCATGAAAATACTTTTTATAATGCTAACTCCTTCAAAAATGTTGTAGGTTCATCTAGTAGAAGAGCCGTTTGCATATTTGCAGTAGTTTGATCCTGGATTACAATGTAAAAAAAAACCTAAGAAATATCAGAAAGTCACTTTTAAAGTAAGATCTATTTATGAGTGCACGGGAATAGCCGTCACCGTCTTCTGCAAAAACAGTATTAGTCCTGAAGTTCATTTTTCAAATGTACCTACAAAATTAACCAAAGATTTGACAGCTGTGTGTATGCAAAATTGCATGAAACTAGATTATATATGGGATTGCTTCAAGCAAACCTTGATACAATTTCAAGTTGTTCCACAACTTGAGAGTTTCATCAGGATTATCTGTTGTAACATAATTGTGTCTATTTTCTTTAAGTACCTATGAAATGTTCATGCTATATTCTTTTTCTTTCAGTAAGTACAATCCAGCCAAATCTATAAATAGTAATTAACCAAGCAGTGGCAAAACAGTGTTAGAGTTTCAGAACTGTCTGGATTTGGGGAAGTTTTTATTAGTATAGCCTTTTCTCCAAAGTAAAACAGCATTCATGCAAATAACTTAGGTATGTTCATCTGAATGTGTCTTACTAAGAAAGAAAAGCAGTCTACTAGAATGTTTTCTGGTCTTCAGCAACATTTGAGATTATACAGCTAGTAAAAAGAATCACACAATTTTCTAAATTGTGACATAGAATGAAGTGTCATGTGAGATGGAATTAATTTATATTTTCATGGATTACATTTTATTGATTTCAATGTACAAGTGACTGTAAAGTATGCCCACATATGAATGCACCAGGAACCCTTAATAATTTGCTCTGAAAGAATTCTTACCTAGGAACTATATACTCCTTATACCATGTATGAAGCTATATTGGGTTTAGGTGACACACTGTGGGTTACATATTGCTCTGCTTCCAGAGACAGGCAAGAACTGAGTTATTCCTTGCTGTCACAGTGAGCACATGTTTGGGCAGGACCCTGCCAATCTTCTATCATCTCCTGTTCGCAAGCAGGATTTTATGCAGCTATGTTGCTAAAGTCCCAGTTTGAACATGGCTGGAGAGTTTCCCAGACGAGGAGAGAATGTCATAGTAAGAATTATGATCACTTAGCAGACAAGAAAATAATTGTGCACATGTGTATACATGTGGGGTGTTTGCTAGGTCCAGATTCTGCCTAATTCATTTATATAATGTCAGGTCTGTGGCCAGGCAGTGTTGGTTTCTGCTTGGTATTCCCCTATCCCATTTAAAGTGCCATCTGCTATTCCATATATCTGCCAAGTACATGGATTAAGTCTGCAATATTCCTTTTTATGTCACGTTATTAATAATGGTAATGAATGTTTGCCGAATGATAGTTGCACAGGCTGTAGTTGTAAAATTCATGGTCACGTATTCCTATCCTTCCCTGGACATACTTTTCACTGCTCAAATATTTATTTATCTTAATGATCCCTTTGAATATCCCAACATGTGATACTGGTTTACAAAAAATTATTCCCTGTTCTGTGGAACTAACTATGTGCAGCTTAGCATACAGGCATCCATGCATTTTCAACATATGCAGGCAACAATCACAAAAGTATAACAAGTTTTGAATACAAAAAGGAATAATCTGGCAGGGATCCTGTCTCACATATCATTTGAAGAAGCTCAACTTTTCACAGTCACAGCAGTAAGGATAGTAAATGAACCCCACACCTCCCCTGACACCAAGTTTGGTAATCCATTATGATAAAGTGTCTGGTGTTTTTTTAGTATATTAACACATGATAAAATAAAATCAATTTCATTTTTAAAAGCCTTACACAAGGCCACTTTTTTTTTCTTTCAGTATATCTTATTTTTAAATGCTTGAGCTCTGAAGACCCTTATATCTATGGCTTAAATGAAGGAAATATAAAAATAACCTTTCAAAGAGACATCTCGTGTAATTTTTCTTGATATGTAACTCAATATCATTGTAGCTGTGGATACTTATGATGGTTGCATGATATATACTTCACATATTTAGTGCTACTATTTTTCCACTGAAATCTGGTATCAGACCTCTGCAATGGGATAGTATAGCGTAATCAGAAGTAATCACGTCTTTCCCATAAGGACCGTCTGTCCCAATGTTCCCTAGAGTGGATAAAAGGCCACTTAATCATTAGCTGTAATATGTTTGTTGGCAATTTCATTTTTTGTTTCACCTTGAGAGCTACAGTTAGGTTGACCCTCATGAGTATAATTTTATACTCTGCTATAATAACTTGAATCCTACTTTGAATATCTTTTACTTACATACATATAAGGCCACTGTGAACTGTAAATATGTCTGTCATTGAACCAGTACTCTTGATTTTGGCCTTGTTTGCAGACAGTTCTAGCAACTTGAAATAAACTTTCTGCTAGGTCCAAGAGAGGATTTAGTAGCTAAAACAGACTTCGGTAAGGTTAAGCCCCTAAATTCAGTACTGTAGGACTGAAAAAATGGTGGTCATCTTCTGCTTAACCTTGGAGGCTTCACAGGTCCATGAAAAATCCCCTTTTCATATGCAGGACTTTGAAGTGTTCAGGGAATGATTGACAAGTTTAATCCAGTCATTAAGGGTCCTCCACAGGTTTCCCTAGTGAGCTCTAATCTAGTGGTTGTTTCCAGGGTGTGCATGATGCACTTGAGCTTTTTTGTTGGAGCAGAGATGGAGATGCATTAGGCCAAATCACCTGAATTTATGTTCCTCTTTTGATCTCATTGTGAATTGCTGTACTATGCTGGAAACTACATGCAAAAGTGAAACTCTTGTTGAAAACAAAGTGAAGCTGCTGAATTTCACTGATTAGGATGGTTCAAGTGCAACATGAATCAAATAAATGCTGAAAAATAGCGCAACAGTCCTGGGAACAGTTACACTTCCCCCAAAAGAGCAAAAGCATGGTGTTGCAAATAATAATTCTTCTCCAGTCCCTTTTTCTTGTATACCTTTCTGTTCAAGGTGACACACATTGGCAGCAGGGCAGAAGAAAATGAGCCACACCACAAAGCAAACTCGAGATATTGAGCATTGATGTAAAAGATGCAGAGGATGCTGGCCCTATGTCTTGCCAATGGGCAGGTCATCTAAAAACTGATCTGCAAATCTGAGACCCTTGAAGAAAAGTCTACACTTTTACTTCCATGAGTGTGTTGCAAAGTAACAAAACATTTTTTTTGTGCAGTTCAGTGAGAAAATGAAGTCCAATGACTTATCTTGAATTTCCTTGTTGAGTGACACTCAGTGACAACTACCAGTGATTGCGTGCTGTAAGGTTCGCTTTCATCGTGTGTCTGTTCTCAACTTTTTTCTACAGCACCTGATTCCCTTTGGGAACTGAGTCTTTTCCTTTAAGTGTTCTTCTCATAAAAGATGCTCACAAATTGATTCAGCCCCTTGTATTTTTCTTTAATTTTTTTTACAAAAACAATGTATAATATCTTGTTAAAGTTACAAGAAAGCAAAATAATAGAGGTGGTCCAGATTTATGTCTGCATCTCTATACACGAAGCACACAAATATATTTTTGTGCGATATTTTAGACAGCTAAATAATGATATAAGGCCTGAACTGTTTAGTATCCAAAGAAAAAAAAAAGTATGTACACATATCATTTAATTCTGAACCTTTAAAAAGAATTAAAAAATCAGAGTTTGAGCCTGGATCTTGTGTTCTTGTTTTGGTTAAAGACACCATCAGTGTTCCAAATATGATTTTCCATGTGTAATGTATTTGTACACATCAAGTCTCAGAATGGAAACTTCTGAAGTAAACAGTTTCACATTCTACTTTGAACTTGCTTTCCACTTGAAAGTAATACTGGTTTGCTAGCTGAGTATCTGTTTGACATAAGACTTCGTAATTGCAAATGAGTTCAAACTGGAGATGCAGACTCATATTTCTCAAATGTTTGAAACAGCTCAGACTTGGATTTTAATTCAGGTCTATTTTAAATAGTTTATCACACTAGAAAGTAATATTTGTTTCTCAAAAGTATGTTCTTCATACCTCAGTGTTTCTATTCTTCATTATTCCAAATTGTTCAAATAAAATTACTTGTTTATTATTAGAATTTCTACACTGTGAACATGGAAAAGAGCATAATGCCATTTCTACTTTTGCATGTGAACACAGGTATTTTTCTACAGTTATTCTACATATAATACTTAATTTACAAGGTATTTTAAGAAGGTGACTGTACAATCACATCCAAGGATACTAGTAATATTGTGGATACTTCATTAGCTGTCAAGCAGGCACACAAAGAGGAGACAATGGTGAAGACAGCTGTAACCAAGTCTCAATAAAAGAGAAAAACAAAAAGGAGAAAAGAAACCCTTAGTGTATTCTATAAAATGAATAGAATTTTCCAGTTGTACCATTGTGTTCATAGAGAACTATTCTATGACAAGGTGACTCGCTTACTGGATGAGCAGAAGGCTATGGATGTAGTCTTCCTGGACTTCAGTAAAGCCTTTGACACCGTTTCTCACATTATTCTGCTTAGGAAACTCTGCCTCTGGTGTGAACAGGCACACATTCTCCTCAGTGGAAAACTGGCTGGATGGCTGGGCCCAGAGAGTGGTGGTCATAAGTGGTGTCCTTTAGGCTTAGTGCTAGGTCAAGTCCCGTTCAACATCTTTACCAATGGTCAGGATAAAGGCATTGAGTATATCCTTAATAAGTTTGCAGACACCACTAAGCTGGGAGGTAGCGATTATCTTCTGGAGGGTAGGGAGGCTCTTGTAAGGGATCTGAACAGGCTGGACCACTGGGCTGAGTCCAATGGCATGAGGTACAACAAGGCCAAATGTCGGGTCCTGCACTTGGGGCACAACAACCCTAAGCAGTGCTACAGACTAGAAGAGGTCTGTCTTGAAAGCTGCCAGGAGGAGAGGGACCTGGGGGTGTTGGTTGACAGCAACTGAATATGAGCCAACAGTGTGCCCAGGTGGCCAAGAAGGCCAATGGCATCCTGGCTTGTATCAGAAATGGTGTGACCAGCAGGTCCAGGGAAGTTCTTCTCCCTCTGTACTCAGCACTAGTAAGACTGCTCCTTGAATCCTGTGTTCAGTCCTGGGGCCCTCACCACAAGAAGGATGTTGACGCCCTGGAGCAAGTCCAGGGAAGAGCAATGAAGCTGGTGAAGGAACTGGAGAATAAGTCCTACAAGAAGTGGCTGAAGGAACTGAGGGTGTTTAGCCTGGAGGCTGAGGAGATGGGGGGAGACCTCATTGCTCTCTACAACTACCTGCAAGGAGGTTGTAGAGAAGAGGGAGCTGGCCTCTTCTCCCAAGTGACAGGGGACAGGACAAGGGGGAATGACCTCAAGCTCTGTCAGTGGAGTTTCAGACTGGATATCAGGAAAAAAATTTTCACAGAATGGGTCATTGGGCAATGGAATAGTTTGCCCAGGGATGTGGCTGAGTCACCTTCCCTGAAGGTATTTAAAAGACAGGTAGACAAGGTGCTCAAGGGTGTGGTTTAGGGGCAGATAGGAATGGTTGGACTAGATGATACAAGAGGTCTTTTCCAACCTGGTGACTCTAAGATTCTGTGATTCTATTCCACAGCATAATTACAGAGGTTTTTTTTTCCATTCAGACTTACTCATTTTATCATTGCCTGTGTTCCTTTACTAATTTTTGCCAACTAGAGTCTGACATCAATGTTGTTTATGCTGACAGAAATTCGTCAGTTCATGTAGTTTTATTCATGTTAAAATCAGTGGTCTACTCTGAAGTAGCTTTGTCAACTACTGCCATACAATGGAGAGAGAGGTGCTCAATAAATGAATCAACTCATCTTAAAATAATTATACCAGATACATAGGAATACTTTTCTGGACAGAGGCACTTCCTTCTCTTTCTTTTTCTGGATTACAGAGGAAGCAAAGACAAAAAGTTTCTCATCTTTCAGCTAGATGAGTTAACTTCAGTCACTGATAACTGAAGACAATTTCCCTGACCCAGGTCCTCCTAATAGAATGTTATGTACCTGTAACTCTGTGCCTTCCTTAACATTATTTCCACCTCATTGGCTGAGCAAGTTACTGTCCCCATTTAGCTGATGTTTTACTTGGAGGAAGAATGCTTGTCAGCTCATATTCTGGGTACCTGGCTCCATTATTGCCGATCAACAGCCTGAAACCATGGAAGAGTCTAGCAGTAGAATTATATCCTTTTCTTCTTTGTTTATTTTTTTCTTCTTTTATTTTTTTTTATAATTTAAAAAATGTATTTGTTTATGTCTACTGAGTTTCCATCGGGGGAGATGATTGCTTACGATCATACTTACACCGTCCTTCCAACAGCTATTATCCATGCAACAGAAAAGTTCTGCCATATAATTAGTGAAGCTAATTTACTAGCCTGAGATTGGACTGACTGCTGGTAAGCTAACACATCTTTTACCCTTTTAACAGAGTTTCAAGAACCACAAAGTGAAAGGCTTATATTTTATTGGTTTCTGATAAAATATTGATTTAATACTTCATAATAAAATAAATATATGACTGTTGTAGCTTGAGCAGCCGTAGGGTTGCTTACCAGGGACTCATAAAATGGCAAGAAGCATTTAACAAAGTGTAGTTGGTTCACTGCAGATTCTGTTGCTACTGCTGACCTGCTAAGTTTGGTATACGAAGAAGCCGCTTGTCCTATCTTTAGGGAACTGGGATTAGATCAAGGAAGTGAAATAATGAGATAATGCAAAATAAAAACCAAACCAAAACATAACAGAACAAAACCAAACCACCACAGCCAAACCCAACAAAATTCACAAAATAACCCAGAATTCTATAACACCTGTTTGTCACTCTTTTCTGTAGAATAATTTATTATAGACAAGATAGAATTATAGAATCGTTAGGTTGGAAAAGACTTTAGAGATAATCAACTCCAACCATATCTGTCTAGTACTAAGTCTTGTCCCCAAGAACCTCATCTACCTCCTTTGTAAACACCTTCAGGGATGGTGACTCAGTCACTTCCCTAGGCAGCCTGTTCTAGCACCTGATGACCCTTTCAGTGAAAATTATTTTCCTGATATCCAGTCTGAGCCTTCCCGGCGCAACGTGAGGCCATTCCCCCCTGTCCTATCACCTGTCATTTGGGAGAAGAGGCCAGCACCCTCACCAGCCTTGTTGCTCTTCTCTGGACACGGTCCAGGGCCTCAACGTATTTCTTATAGTGAGGGGCTCACAACTGAACACAGTATTTGAGGTGTGGTCTCACCAGTGCCAAATACAGAGGGAGAATAACCTCCCTGGAATCACTTTCCTGGTCCTGCTGGCCACAACATTTCTGATACAAACCAAGATGCTGTTGGCCTTCTTAGCCACCTGAGCACGCTACTGGCTCATATTTAGTTAGCTATTGGCCAACACCCCAAAGTCTTTCCCTGCCAGGCAGTTTTCCGGCCATTCTTCCCCAAATCTATTTTATTTTCTTTTCCCTGGGTGTGCCTACATTTTTCAGTTTTCTCTTCTAAAACTGAAGAGAAGATTTTAATTTGTAAGGTTTACTAACTAATGTCATGTACCCATACAATTACAATAGTTTCCTGCTCTTGTCATTGTACCTTTCTGGGATTTGGTAAACAAATCAGAACATTACAAGCACTACCCATCTCAGGGTGAGAAAAGGGAACGTGACTTCAGTATAGCTAGCATGTTCCCCACATCAGTCCAATAGGAGGTATCTTCTGATATCACTGTCTTCTTTTACTAACTGCAATATAAATATTCTAATGACTGCAAAATAACATTCTCAAAATGAGACAATTTGACTGTAGTATTACCACCTACTTCACCTTCATTCTGCCTTTACCACAGAAATCTTCTATGACTGGCAATTCATGTATGCTTCTGCTTCATGTCTGTAAAATGGGATTAGTGATTAGCTCCTCTTTTTTTATTTTTTTTTTCATTTCTCCTGCATCTATTGATTGCGACAGTGTTGATTTCCCTCCATTTTTCACAGTGAGGCATCAACTTGCTGTCATGCCCAATAGCAATACTGCAATTCAAGTCACAGGTAAGACAGATACAAACTTCAAGGCAGGAAGTCATCATGACTACTTTTTTTCCAATGGACATGGAAGACAGAAAGCATTTTGTTATGCAGATATTCATTACTATAGATGGGCAAAGATTTATCTGTTGACTCTTAAGTGATCTGATTAAATAACTATGGTCTTGACAACTGACTGTGGATTAGGGGTAAGTTTCCTTCACTGATTGATTCTGCTCAGAGACAGCCCCATGTGGAAGGTCTGACCTTTTAAAATGTTTGACTAAGTTTGTGAAGCATTCTTCATGTTTTGAGAGATTGTTTCCTTTTTTTTGGTTTTTTTTTTCTCTCAAGCTAATGTCTTTTTCTGTTCTTTTCTATATGACTCTTTTTCTTATCTTTTAACTTCAGCTTTTTACATTTATTTTGCTTCCCTGCCAAGCTCTCAATTCCTGGTTTGTATTCCTAGTAACTACCATGTTTTTTCATTGACTGACTTTGGCTCTTGGCTTCCACCTGGAAATCTGGCACAAACTCTTGACCTGTAGTTTGCCTTCTACTGGCACTGGTCCTACCCACCAAACAAATCTATGCATGCATTTGGTCATATCAAACAGGTAAATAAAAGCTACAACCCAGAAAGAAGAACATGGTTCATTTAACTTATCAGAAGCAGCTTTCACTGTCGCGTGTATTAAAGTAGAATATCATGACAAATTATTTCAGTGTCTTTGTATCTTCGATGTCCATGTATCTTTTCTGCTTGACTTTCTCTTTTAACTTCCTCTTCTCAGCATCATTCTGACAAATGTTTGGTAGGTCCCTTCTGTGCCAGTGAGTCATTCACTGCAGAATTACTCAGCTTCTGTTTGCTTTCAACCGGGCTCCACTCCAGATATGTGGGAACATGTTCCTTTGATGCAATAATGATTTGTTTTTCCAGGCATCTTATTTGAACTATTGGCCATTTGTTTTCTCGTGACTTTCAGATAAATCCACTACGTAGCTAAGGTAAGCAATGGGCATTTATGAAGACTTAAAATAGGATAATAAAGGTCAGCATATTAAAACAGAGGCAGATGCTACCTCTGCAGTGCTCATTCTTTGCTGGTACATTGGCTGGTTATAATCAGACTCTGTCTGAATCCGAATGCATGTTGCCAGTCCAGAAAGCACCAAGAGTGTTTCACCTCGCCATCAACTGCAGAAGAAACCAAATACAGTCTGTATATCTTTATTTATATGAATGGATCTATTCCACAGGATGAGATTTAAAACTCACGGAAGACCTTTAGAAGTTTTAAGAGTAAGCCATGTTGACAACTCAGGGTAAACTCCTCTATGATGAACTCACATACATAAAAATTATAGCAGGATTCATGATTTATTGTGCAGGAAAAGATTAAAAATTGTTGTCACAGTTTTCAAGGTGTTTCAAAGAAGTCAGAAAGATCCATCTTATTTGTTAAACATAGTCATTGGTTTAGCATCATATTTCCTTTTTTTCCAACCCACATCCAGTCTTCAGAATTTTGAAAACAAATGTCCTTAATTAGTTTAAAACTCATCCTTTTATATTCCTCTGAAAAATAGTGATAATTTTTTTTTGATGACTAAACCTGTTTTGATTGTTAGCACAAGATACTGTATGTATCACTTGGTCTGGGAAAGGCAATGACTGGAGTCTGTGGTTGTGTCTCCACTAATATTTTGTTTCAGAATAGCAGTACATCTTCAAAATTTATCTCCAAATTCTAAATTTATCCATTTACCATGCGTTGTTTTAGATCTCAACGTGGTTTTAGACAGCAAAAACTAGATTTGTTCTGGAGAAAATTAAACTAGTTTTAATTTACTGTCTTTTCTGTCAGTTTTGCATAATACAGTTGAATGGTATAAACAACTCAAGGAAATAAATAGGAAGCCTAGGAGTATGATTTATGCTGACAATTTCCTTCCTGAAAAAGAAGGAAGAAAGGAATGCTAAGTTACAAGCTTCATTCTCTTCTTCAATTCTTTTCATTTTTTCACTGTACCATTCTTTGCCTTTGCCTCAACTTTAATTCCCAAGTGACTTTTGCAATTGCAGGTAGCTTTGATGTTTGTGTAGCTCCTTATTCATACACAACAGATAGAGAAACACATCAAATGTAGCAAGTGTTAGTCCCTTTTAACCTTATTTCTGAATTATCTGTGCAACCTATCAAAAATCATGATATTAAGCTGACCAAAACATCAGAAAAGACACTGGATTTATAAAATCAGAAACATGCTTTCAGATGTAATACTTCATGCAGACAATTCAAGACAGTAAGTGACAGGAAGCAGCCTGAGTAGTCCTTCCCAAGACCTTTTTGCCTTTTACCTAAATTTTTGGGTATATCCACTTCTTGGGCATTCATTACCTTAACTGTAGTTCTAGGAATGTCTCTGCTTTGATATTACGGTAATATACCTAAGGTATGGCTTGTGCTCCAGGTCTGAACACAATCTCCCCAACTGTTTCCCACTGTCTCCTTTCTATCTCACACTGCACTTTGGTTTCTCTGGAATTCGAGATATATGGGCTGGAAATCTGTTTCTGTGCCTACCAAAAAGCCTTTGATCAGAGTGATCAGAAGAACAGGACAGGTCAATACCTTATGAGACATGGCTGGCATATTGCTTCAATGTAGCCATCAACTTTCATTGATAAGATACATTCAAAACAGCCTTTTCTTTTGTCCATTGTCTATTTTCCATATCGTGCAGGCACTGTGATTCTTCCCCAGAGGAACAAGACCTATGTGAATATAGACTTGAAAAGACGGTCATGGCATCTGTGCCTTTGTCAGTCTAATAACAATATTCTTAATCAGGTTGTTATACCTGAAAAAGGCTATGAGTCTGAAGAACATATAGATAGAAATAATTTTGAATTTGTCTCTTGCATTAGTCTTATTTTCCATCTAGGCTTTGTTCAGTCTGTCAGTATGAGATTGATGAAACTGGAGGGATCCTCCTGTGGTATATAGGTGCCTCATGCTTTGATTCATGCCGTGTTTGATTCACTGTTTCTGAAACCATTCAAGAAAAGCTTTTCAATTCAATAAAATAAGTGCATAAATTTTGAGTCAGATATATTCCATGATTTAAAACCTTTGAAAATGAAAATATTAAGCAAATGAATATATTGCAGTTGTTTTGTTGGGTTTTTTTTCACATGACTTCATGTCCTATATGATTTCTTTCTGTAAGAAGATGATTGTGTGCTGTATCACAATTGTTTGGTATAATCTGTAACATTCATTCAAACAGCGGATAAAATAGATCCTAGATCCTAATAGATCCTAGTGGATCCTCTGCTATGGTCAGGCATGACCTCACTTGGGATCATGACTCTATGGCATATTGTAGGGGAATTAGATAAAAAGAGGGGGAAAAAACAGCCAATTTATTTTGTCACAAAGCTGCTTGGAAATGCTAACATCCAAAGTGTGTGTTTCAGGAGTTGTGCTAAGGAAGCAGCTAGCTCGTGTGAGGATGATGCAAAGACTTGGAAGGAAGAAGAGATGATGAAAAAAAGAAACAAAATCAAGAAAAGAAATGAGATTACAGGACTGAATGTGTCTGTTTATGTGTCTTTGCTTCTTGTGAGGCTAACGAAAGGAAATAATTGATCAAAGAATAAACACAGAAGAGCAGGCGTTAAATGAACTGAGGGCCAAAATGCCCAGTTTATAGCTAGCTTTACTGCTACAAAATAACTGCAACTCTTCTAACAGTGGCATTTGCTGCTACAGAGCAACACTGTAGTTGCTTAATAGCTTCTGGTTCCCTTCGATGCAGACCATTTTACCGCGACTGAGATGTGTGAATATTGATTAGCAAAACCTAATCCTCTCTGTATCCCTTCTTGCCTCAAAAGGAAACCAAAACCTATAACCACTTTAGCCCCTAGGATGAAAATTAATTTGGTTATCTTTTAATTAATGAATTTAGATGATGGTTGCTACTAGCAGCTACCATCTCCAGCAACGAATCACAGCACATGAACAAACTGCACCTACTGCAGAGAGTTGAAAAATCACAACCCCTTTTAGAATTGAGCAGCCCTTAGATTAATTACAAGTGTTGATTCCTAATTGTTATATTGAACCACTTCTCAGTCATTCATCTGGATAATTTTCTCTTAAAATTGATAGCTGTTCATAGTAAAAACAGAGTTGAAGGGTAATAATATGAATGAAAACTAAAAATATAGTTATGGAAAATGCAATGTATACAGAAAACAACAACAACAACAACAACAACAACAACAACAAAACCAACAAAACCAACAAACACTAAACCAACAAGCCCATTTTCTACTTCAAATAACACTCTTGAAGGATTTAACATCTGGTTATGAATAAAAGTGTTTTTCCAGAATAACAGTAGTCCAGCGTTTTTACCTGTAGTGAAATTAATGTTATCCCTCATTACTATGCAGTCAAATAATCTCATAGATTAGCTGTACAGTAAGAAATCACTGTTGTCTTGTTTCAGGGAAAGAAGTTTAAGTTATTTGTTCAAGATCACACAGACAATCTGTGACATTATGCAAACTTCTTGTTTCCTGCTGTAACACTTGTCATTTTTTTAACCTTCTTTTTCCCCTGGTCTAATATTTTGAATACCCAAACCGCAGAAGGAAAAAGAATGTACTAGCAAATAATGCTGCAGTAGTGGTGGAAAAATTAGTAGTCACTTCCTGAGAATTTGCCCTCTTTCAAAATGATGGGGGCCAATAAACTGATTTTTAATAGTTTTTAGGTTAAGATTAGAAACAAACATTCCTCTAAAATTTATAAATAATTAAAAGCCTATTTTACGTTTTCTCTTTTCCTGTTCTGTTGTGTATCGAGAGGTTTAACAAGTACTCATTTCTTGCTCATTTTAACCATTTAGTAAGACCTTATCTGTGCACAATTTGAAGTTGTATGCAATTTTAGCGATTAGCAGCCTATAGACCAATAGTGTCTGACCATATGTTCTCTCACTCTTCAACTTTTAGTATGAAATTCAAAGTATGCATTTTAAAAATATTTTTAGACTCCTAAGCAAATGTTGTTATTATGCTATGAATAGTCCATGAAAACACTCGAGCATTTTTTTAAAGTGTCTATCATTTTCACTGCAATAGAGAAACTACAGTGAAATAGCAGAAAGGAATAAAAAAGTAACCTATCTTCCTCCATTTATGCACCATTTATTTTCCTAGTTTTCACACTGTTATGAACAATGATTATATAATATTATATAATATTTATAAAACAAGCACCATCAAATTCAATCAAGCCTTCAAAACAAATCAGCAAATAAGATCTAAAAGCAGTAAGGCATTTGATAATGATTCAAGATTTCTTACTCTGCTTTTGTACTGATCCGTTAAATGTCACTATGTTCTATGTGGGTGACATGAATATTTCATAAATCTGATGTCCATATCACTTAAAGATAATGTGCTTTTTGATATATATCACTGAAGAATTTGTTCAGGGCACATTCTAGCTTACACCACTTGTATTCTCTAGGGATTCTATTTATTTTCTCTGTATTTTTTTTTTCTCAAAATAACACGTACAATTGGCCAATGCTGATAGGAAGGGCTTTCATATTAAGTTAAAAATCACAAAAATAGTACTTCTAAAACAAGTGTTCAACCATACCTCAGTTAGGAATTAAACCACCTAATCCTTAGAGTTTTTGTTCATTATCTAGGCAGTCCATTTTTTTACTTGATTTCTTTTGTTATTGTTGACCTAGATACAGCCAGTTGCTGAAAAGCATTATGGTCTGTGGAAAGATGATGACATAATTCCTTCATGCTTGCTGATTAAAAAAAAGAAAAAACAAAATAAAAATAAAAAACCTCATGGCTCACTTCAAATCAAATTAGAAGACCTAAGAATAAGACATGGATAGTGTAAAATCAGTCTAAATTCTCAGAGAAGAAATGAAAAACCTTTCTTCAGCAGCATCACTAGAGCCATGAGTTCGTCCTTTTAACCTCCGATTCTGCATGCCACCATCACATTGTGGAAAGAAGAACATCAGTGGGAAGAGACTTATTGCAATATGTAGGAATCATGGTACAAGGCACAGCACGCACATATGTGCCTTTATTCCCCTTCCTATCCACACAGAAAATGCGCCTAAAAAGTGCATACGTGTCTTTAGTCAAACTCTCTTATGTGAGTGTTTATCACCATAAGCAGCTGGCCCTGAATGTAGTGTTTTTCACTGCCCTTCTACCAATTCCCCACACTTCTGTTTTTCAGCCCATCAAAGTATTTCCATCTCCTTTCCTACAAAATGTTTGACAGTTTGTCTTTATTTTCAAAGCAACTTGCTCTAACCTGTTAATACACTACTAATAGCTCCCTGCAGACCAAAGAGGACTTCCTACCAAGAGCTGGATGACCAGAGGAGTGGCTCTTACAATGCAGAAGTATTTTTTGTATGTGTAATCAAGAACACAGCTGCAAGTCTATTTCAGAGAATATAGTGCTAGCAGGGATGTGCTATCACAATGATGTGCAAAGCCAGAACTGCCTTTCTGAGGTGGCATTTGAGATTCATCTGTACATCGAATTTCTGCCTATTGTTTGAGCAAAGTGCTTGATACTCCTTGATTCAGCAAGCACCCTATATTCTCAAGTGCCTTTCTTCTTTGAGAAGAACTTATACCACAAAAAAAGAAATTATTTTGAGGAAATATTATGGGATTAAGTCATAGTAGGTTGGACCCATTGCATTCTAACCAGGAACAGTCTTCTGTTTAGCCTGGAGAAGAGGAGGCTGAGAAGAGACCTCATTGCTCTCTACAACTACCTGCAAGGAGGTTGTAGAGACGAGGGAGCTGGCCTCTTCTCCCAGGTGACAGGGGACAGGACAAGAGGGAATGGTCTCAAGTTCCACCAGGAGAGGTTTAGAATGAGCATTAGAAAATTTTTTTCAAAGAAAGGGTCATTGGGCAGTGGTAGAGGCTGCCCAGGGAGGTGCTTGATGCACCTTCCCTGGAGGTGTTTAAAGGACAACTGGACGAGGTGCTGAGGGACATGGTTTAGTGATTGGTGGGAATGGTTGGATTCAATGATCCCGGAGGTCTTTTCCAACCTGATTATTCTATGATTCTGATGAAATCTGATTTTGGTTAAAATATGATGTTTATTTGCAACTTTTATTCGGTAGGTTTTGCCAATAGCTTTTTGTACTAACACTCACCTTTATATTTATCACTACTAAAAATCACTTGAGTAACTTCAGAGGAAGATACCGTACATAAAGGAAGGAAATATTTGTCTATACTGTTATAAGTAAAATCATCAGAAAAAAAATTACCATAGTTCCTTGCCCCTTGACAATTCTCTGTGAAATTTACAGAGTTTAGGTTGGATAACAGGGGACGAAACAAAAGCCTGAAGCCACTAATTTCTGAATATTTCTGTTAGTTCATCTCTTGATATTTGCAGATGCCTAAACATAGAGTGTAGTTCTGGGAAGTATTTGTGTTCAGTATTTTTAATATTTTTTTTATATTTACATTTACACAAATATCTATGCTCTTGGATTAGCATTTAGATTATTCTTGCCAATGTGGCCAGTTTTGCAGGTCTTATTCTTTTTTTTTTTCTGACCTTATTCCTCTATCCCATAGCTTACTGTTTGTTCTTGGTTTTTGTGATAAGTTTCTTTGTGGTTTTGTTTGGGTTTTATTTTTAAATGTGGTTCTCAGCACACATTGATGAAATCTGATTCGGGTTCAAAATATCCTAGCCTCCTCCTTGTAGAGCTTCCACTATGTATTCTTAGTGGAGGGACAGATAGAGATGAAAACAGAGCCAGTGGTAGGAATTAAACAGTTGTAGAACTTTATTGAACATAACTCATTCAAAAGGAATTAATACAATAACAAATATAAGTAATTTTACCTCTGTACCAGTCCTCAAGTGTAACATCTTGAAAAATAATTGTTGATTCTAAGCTGTTGACGTGTTGTGCAAAACAAAATAAGATTTTACATATTTCCACTGTAACATTTTCTTTAAAATGTTTTTAAGTCTCTCTCTTCACCCTTTGCTTTGGCAAATGCTTTAAAATTCCAGGATGATTTGAGGTGCATCCTACTATCCAGTCTAAATGATCCAGCAGTAAGGGTACTGATGATACTGCCAGTGTTACATGAAGAGTCAGGATTATGAGATAAACCTGAGAAGCACACAGGGTACCACTCAGAAAAGATCATAAAGCCACAAATCTGTGTGATTATCCTCGATCCACTGTGTTCTGGACAAGACTTCAGCATCCTGCACGAAGCTCCTCTACCAGCCTCTTCAGTTTACTGCTATCAGTGTGCCACCATATAGTACAAGCACGAGGACTATAAATCTCTGGAAATTGCTGCAGATGAGGAGCAACACAACCATAATCACTGTTTACAGCTTGTCTAGACACAGTGGCTAGAAGAAGAAAATAAGAGGACACCATTAGCAGCTGCACTGTTCCAGAGACAACTTTTGTCTAGGTGGTATTTATTTGCTCTGTAGTAAGTTATTAGGCTGTCAATGCATGGGTACAGAACTGAAAGCATGTGCATCTCCACTGTGTGAAGGGAAAGGAACACAGTTATACCACAAATTTCTTTTTTTTCCTTAAAGGATAAAATATTGTTTTAGAATTTCAGTTTGCTCTTAGATCAATTCCTCCTACCACTCTAAGCACGCACACTAAAGCAGGAAACTAATTCAAAAAAGAAAATTTGTTATTTTCTTTGACTTAAAAATGCTTTAAGTATAATGAAGTAGTATGAGATTTCAATTAATACAGGAATGTCTATACTGAAAAAGTTACATTTTGTTCCAGAAAAATTGGGTCAATAGTGGAAATCCAAATGGCAGTCCTGAACTCTAATGAAACTCTTCTTCACACCTTCAGAAAACCAAACATCATGAAAAACTATTGAGATAGAAAGCTGTGTACATTTTTTTTACATTAGCCAGATTCAGGGCAGCTGTGTCATTCAACACTTAAAAATGGAGAAATGAAGTAATATAGAATCATCTAGCACCAAGAAATACTTTAAAAACTTTCAGTATCTCCATTTCCATTCCTTCAGACAAAGGAAAACTGAGTCAAGCAAAAATTTTGGGGAAAAAAATAAAAGTCAAATAAAGATTTTGTAGTGATCGGGGAGGGAGCATTATTTTCCATAAATCTACTAAAATATAATTTTAAAAGTGACTGTTTTAGTTTTAGAATAATTATGAGAAATTGAGAAGATATCCTTTTGGGGAAACGAGTTGGGGGAAATACCTCTACAATCTTAAAAAAATTCTAAACATCTTCAGTAGCACTTCAGGTTTCACTGCTTCCAACAAGATGAATGACAGAAAGCTGACTTTCATGTTGAATGATCTCAGGGAAAAGTGCTGGAATAAAGTGAAGGGGAAAAGGTAGCATTTTGAACAAGAAGAACACCTTCTTTTCAACAATATACAAATCTCAGGCTTACTGTTCTTGTACTCATTCTCAGTAATATTAGGCTTTAGTTGTGCTTCTAAACATTTATATTCAAAGTAACTGTGTTTTTAAAAGACTCCTAATACTTAGCACAAAGTATTGATATTAGATTCTTATCAGTAGGGCTTTCTTTTTTTAAGCTACATTCTGTAACACTTTGTTAGTTTTGCCTGTCTTCATTGGCTGCATCTTTTTTAGGAAACTCATATTTTTCTTCAAAACACAGAAAGATGGTCTACAGAAATAAAATATCAAATGAGAAAATAGACCTCTCCAATAAACAAACAATTGTTACTCAGATAAATTCATTAGAAACTCTTCATATTTAGGTATTCAAAGCACGTGTTTGAATTTAACTAACGAATGACAACATGACCAGCACTTTCCTTAAACATAAGCACAGCTAAAATGGAATTGTTGCAATTTACTAACCCATTAACTTTACATTTCTGAACTTATCAAGATAAAATCTGTGCACTGAATAATGCACATTTTACCGTCATTGAAGACATTTCAAGTATGTATCCATGATTACCAAAAGTCACTTAAATGTACACTGTGGTGAATAATCAGTACAAAATATAGCCTATATTCTTGAAATCTACTGTGTTTGCAACAGCCTTATCCTTAATTCACAGCTACTTACTGACATCTGCTCTTACCATCAATCAAAGATCTTGGAGAAATACCTACGCCAAATGTAGTCCACAGGCTATACAATAAAGCTGATCTTTAAACTCCTTTTGCTCTTTTTGCTGTCTAACAGTTATTCTTAAAGTGTTCACGCCAGACTCAGAATTTGGTCTCACCCATGAGCAACCTAGCTACATGAAATGCTTTGTATCCTTTTTTTTTGAGCTTTAAAGGGTATTATTTTTCTGTATTCTGTTGAGTGATAAGTAACTTAACTCAGACGAGAAAACTGGGCAACCCATTTTCTGCCTTTTTCTTTTTTGAGCATGTGATACAAAACTGTGGTTGGTTGGGTTTTCCCCACCCCATCTTTGTTCTTCCTTAGCTGTCTATGGAATATTCATTACAGTGTCTCAGTTACTGAGCCAATTAATAGGAAAGGCTCTTACAAGTCTATGTCGAAGACTGACTTCAATCAAAATGGAATCAACGACCATTTCACGTAAAGGGTCATTGGGCATTGGAATAGGCTGCCCAGGGAGGTGGTTGATTCACCTTCCCTGGAGGTGTTTAAGGCACGGGTAGATGAGGTCCTAAGGGACATGGTTTAGTGTTAGATAGGAATGGTTGGACTAGAAGATCCGATGGGTCTCTTCCAATCTGGTGATTCTATGATTCTATGATTCTGAAATCAGACTGTATTTTAATTCAGTTTTGACAGTTATAAGAGAACAAAGCATATTTTTCTTCTTTAAGACCAGAAATCTATTTGAACATAATTTATAGAGAAAATGATATTTGATCATTGCTGCACAGAGGTCTGTGAGCTTCACAGCAATCCTAGACAGTAATATAGAAACCAAACATAGTGGAAATGTCTGTGAAAAATTCACAAATTTATTGTGAATACATTTCTTTTATTTGGACAGAGTTAAGAAGCAAAAAGGCATGACTGGATTAGTGATCCCCCATTTAACTAGCACAAGAGCACAAGCTAATAAATGCCTGGTGAGAAGAGCATAGTGAAATATACCAAACTGCAGTTTTCCCTAAGAATTGCACTGCATTTTTCTTTTTATACCCACATTCATTTTACTCATATTCACTACAAACACAGTTCCATTCCTTTTTTTTACATAATGACTGTCTCGTGCATTAGAAAAAAAAATACCTAAAGTCAAGAGGGTTGAAAATATTAGTCTGTTTTAGATTTTCTCTGCTCCTGAAAGCATACAAGTAACTGCAAGCGGCAAGAGTGTTCATTGCATTAACTATGTCACTGAATAGCAGAGACACCAAAGATGCTTTGAGCCATTGTTTCACAGTTTTTTTGAATCACATGCCACTGTGTAAAGCATGAATGCAGTCAAAGAGCAACTTCTCTTTCCAAGTTTATAATTCTCTTTTGCTACTTATGCTGAGTGACATCATCAAACTAGGATATTGGTAGAGGTTTACAAGGAGACGCGTCTTAAATAAACTCAAGGTAATATACACATGCAACTTTGTGGTTATCTTTGAACCTCGTTTTTGTGCATTTGCTGTTTATTTTCTTCCTCTTCTGAGATATGAGATTTTATGTATTTTGTAAAGCCTAAGCTCTGGTTGCTTTTCACAGGCTGCCATCCTCAACTTTCTCCAGGTTACTTTATATCTTGGATCTGATGTCCCTTACATTTATTTTTAGCATTGTCAGCAATATTTTACTGTGGCTGAAATCTGATCTGTTAGTGAAAGAGATTGTCTCAGTGAACTCCAGCTCCTGTACAGCTCTCAAAATAACTAGATTTATGCCTATGAATAAAAGAATACTCTCCTTGAAGACTGAATGTATCACTGAAAATGTCTAGTGTGATGATCACCTCCCACCTAATTTGAGAATTCCCAGGTTTTGATGTACCCTGCTCCAAAGACCTCCTGGAAATGCTCTTCAAACCACCAGATGAATATTGATAATGTGACTATAGCTCTAAAAAGAACATCAGTCTTCATATTACCTTTAGTTTGAATAATAAAATCTCTCAGGAGTCAAGTTTGTTGCAGGGTTGTATGGTTTTCTCTCATGGAAGACACTGTGCCAGAGGGAAATGCAACAAGACATTTAAAGAATGAAAAATCACCCTTTATGGGGATTTTATTCTTTTAGACTGCAAGGCAGTCTTCATGGGAGTGATTAGTATGTTTCCTCTGTCTCACTGTGAGGTTCAGTAGGCCTGCACTGACTGGAAGGGGAAATGTCACAAAGATACTTCCACTGACAGGCTCTCCTGACCACACTGAACACAGCTTGTTCCTTAATATTCTGTGGCAGATACAGCTCTGTTAGAGTCAATCCCAGGAGGAGGATGGACCCCGGTCTTTATGGCTCTTTGCAAGCCAAGAAGCAAGCTAATAAATGTGCAACAGAAGCAACCAGGCATCCAGCTCTTTAGCTGGCTCCTTACATATTTGTTCATCAGTGCAGACATACAATAGTGCCTGGAACAAGGTATTCCCAGGCCACGTTAAGATTTGGAAACTAACTGGCAGCATCTATTCAAACACAGCCCCTCAGTTTGCTTTGGTTTTGCAAAATATCTTACTTAATTCTCCATGTGAGTCTGTTCTAGCTCCTGTGCTTTATAACTGCGTTTAAGTTATATAACTGGATTTATCTCCCTGTCCTTAGAAAAGGAAACCATGGAAGCAATTGTGACTCATACAATACTGTTGGAGTGGCACAAGTGTTCATTTGTATTTTTCACTCAAGAATCAGCATTACAGCTTAAGTCAGACCCTCTAAGTAAATCTGATATTTTGAATTTCTGTAGTTCATTTCTTGGCTGACTAACACATCCCAGCATCAGTCCTGGAGAAGGACAGTTTTTTTAGACCTCTCAGAATCTTTATGAACCCAAGGCTTGGAGAGAACAAGAGGCAAAAATGTAATCACTTTTATCAAATGGAAGTTTGTCCATTTGGCATACTGCCTGGAAACCTGCAAACTCAATTAAACGCACGTATGGTCCATAGCAGGCAGAATCAATCTTTGCCAACATGCATCCCTCTTATGGCACTTCCAAACTACACCCACGCTAGACAGCTTTTTCCATATAGATGATTTTTTCCATGTCTCCAGCAGCATCAGCTCAGCATATTGTCTTCTCTGCCCTGGAAGAATACAGGGAAGAATGCCAAGATGAACAACAGTTTGAACTCCACAGGGGTGATTTTACTATCGAGGAGCTTTTGTTGAGGAAGACAGGTATGGAGATACCTAGATTTAATGAGCAGTGCTGGTAGAATTAATAAATCTCCTCAATACTCCCTGAAGCAGCTGCTCTGCTTTGAAATAATGAGCATATGGTTTCATTATATTTCATTGATTTGATCCCCTTCAGCTAAAGAAATATTTCAGGGGAATGCAAACAACTTACAGAATTTCTGCATATTTCTCACTCCTTTTATTTTTTCTGGCTAAACAGAAAGCTGACTAGCATGTAAAAGGAAGAGCCACGGGCAGAATTCAGATTCCTTAATAGGGGTTGTATAAGGGGTAATGGGGCCTCTGACAATAATGAGGACTTGTGTGCGCCTTGAAGTTACAGTGCTTGTGGGTTCCCTTCAAGATTTTGGTTCTGTGAATGAAAATGTGTGAAAGAAACAAGCTAAAGCCGGACTAACCCTACTTATAAACTGTACTTTTCATTTAAAATTACTCTCTGGAGGTGGAGGATGGGGAGAGAGGAGAGTGAGAAAGCATCAAAGCAGCTTGTTAATCTAGAGCTATCAAAATTTATAGAAAGAAAGAAAGAAAGAAAGAAAGAAAGAAAGAAAGAAAGAAAGAAAGAAAGAAAGAAAGAAAGAAAGAAAGAAAGAAAGAAAGAAAGAAAGAAAGAAAGAAAGAAAGAAAGAAAGAAAGAAAGAAAGAAAGAAAGAAAGAAAGAAAGAAAGAAAGAAAGAAAGAAAGAAAGAAAGAAAGAAAGAAAGAAAGAAAGAAAGAAAGAAAGAAAGAAAGAAAGAAAGAAAGAAAGAAAGAAAGAAAGAGAGGATAAATTTAAATTGTTTACAATAAAAGAACAAATCTTTCAAAGCAAAGCAAAGCAGAGCATGTTGTAACTTCTTAATTGCTAGAGCCGTTTCTCTGCCCAGTTGTTTCAAGGGGAAGCTGTAGGTAATATTTTATCCACTGTGCCGCCTGTTATTGACATTAGAAAACTGAATTCTGACATGAAATTGAAGTGAAAGTCACTTGCATTTTTTTCGTAAGGTCTTTCTGGAGGTAGATTTCTGGCAGCTGTAAGCTCACAAGCTGTCTTTTTAACGGAGCCAAAATAAATAAGGAAAACTTACAAATGTTTTCATCGGGTAACTTGATAGTCTTGGCAGCTCTGTGGTCCGGAGGGTAGGAACCATTCCTGGAATGCCTGGTGGTTGAGAGGGAGTCACTACGTTCTGCCCTGTCAAAGAGTGTGGAGGATGTACATTCTGCTTCTGATTACTTGACCCCATTCTTTATTTGTTTCCACTACAGTATTCTGCAATATACATATAATTATATGTTCTACCTGTATAGGCATATGTTCTACATGCATGTGTATATATATATGTATATTTGTGTAGTTATACGTATGTATAGATATATAGTACATATTATAGCTTTTATGAACAACAAATCATGTAACAAGAGTTGACAAGATTGTTGGTTTTACTCAAAAATGTATTACAATATTGATGAAACTGCTTACATTTTTGTTTTCTATTTATAGTTTTAAAAATCTAAGACTTTCCTTGAGACTTATAGACTTTTTCCCATGCTGGTATTTTAGAAGGAAAAAAAAAATCCAGCTGTTTTGTGATGCCGCAGCAGCTTGTCTTTAGCTGCTGCAGATGCCTGGTGTTGCATCTTGTCATTATTAACATTGTGAGGCCAAAGCAAATGGACTCACTCCTAGGTCTTTGCTACATTTCAACCAATGCACTCTAATCATGGCCTATAAACTACAAGACCAAAAGGAAACTCATGATAGCATTTTTCATATATAAGAATTCAGTGCTTCTTAGAACAAGAAAGTGTATACTTTGATTTCTTTCCAACAGAAATAAAACTGATCTCTGTTTTGATGGATTGCAAATTGTTACAGGAACCAGTCAGTCAAAGCCATCTTTTTTTCTCTTACAGCAAGCAATATAAACTTGAACTTCACAAAAATTGAAACAACTCCATCACAAAACACCAGTCTTTAGAAAGCAAAATAATATCTTCTGCCATTAAAATGTATTAGAATTATACTTGCTACCAAACTAAATTGAAAATTTATTTCAGCTTCCGTGATCCTGCAGAGATTGTGACACAGTGATTTCTGTGCTTTATTTCTGACATACAAGTGGCAGGGAGACAGATGAATGCAGCACCTCTCTTTTCGTGACATAATCCATACATTATTAATTTTTGTTGTTGTTGCTCTAAAGCTGTGAAACAGATGCTGTTCTGAACTGAAAATCACCGTTCCAATATGAACAGACACAGTCCCTGAGCTACCCAGTCAACTAATTAATGCTGCATAATTTAATAAAGGATGGTAATTACTCAGTTTTCCCCATCTTGTTCCCCTCCCTGCTAATGATAACATTATCGAGCTTAGGCAGGGGGTAGCAAGCCTGTGTGTGTATGTGTGTGTGTGTGTGTGTATGGGTAGGGAGATAATTTACAGTGAAAGAGGATGAGTAAGCAGATGAAGCAGGAAATGGTTCGTTCCAGGAACACACTTCTAAAATCTTTGAATTTCTTATTTAAGGGAAGATCTGCAGAATGGCAAAGTGTTAAGGAGAATAATAACGATGACAGAATCATTAAGAGAGGTAGAGGGAAAACAGAGAAAAAATGTTAATCTTCTGTGCTTTTATTTGCCAAATATAGCTTTACATTTCAATTTTATTCAAAAATAGGTTAGGAGGTAAATGTGCTTGTGGACAGAAAGGGAAAGTGTCCTCCGCAGGCTTTTTCCTCTCCCCAGTTTTTACCTCTGAGTGAGCAATGGATACACAGGATCAATCTCAGTAGCAGAATGTTCCTTTAGGCATTCTTAGTAGTCCCACCATATGGTGCAAGTTTTTCCTCATTCAAAGGAAGGTGCCAAAAGGTGCTGCAAGCAGCAATACATTAATCCAAACTTCTGAAAACTCAGCTTGGCACATAAATTCTCTTTCACATAAAACATATCAAAGGAGTCCTAGCACACCTGCATATTCTCTGTCCAGCTAAGAGATTATTTAATTCATTACAATCTAGTCAAATAAATTCTACGTTTTTTACTCTTTTCATTTGGATGATGCTCAAAGACTTCTCAGAATTAAAAAAAAATTAAAGTAAAAAGATACTAAGCTGCTGAAAGCTACATAGTAAATGCACTGCTGGCAAAATTTTATAAGTAGAAGAATATGGAAAGGCTTTTCTGAGTTAATAAGTTTCACTCATTTAAAATACACATGCCATGCAGTATCATCCTAGAATCTGAAATTCTGTAATATTTATTTTAATTTCTGAACTTTTAATTGATTTGGAGCCTAAATGTCTTATTGAGGAAAAATTGTTAGAGTGTTTAGGAGAATTTATTTATTACTCATTTGTAGAACTTTTCAAACAACACTTTCAATTGATAAACTTCAGAGGACCCTTTAAGTAGCAAATTTAAATACAAGAAATGACATGCAAAACTTTATTTTTTTCTTAAGTTTTCTGTAGATTTAAAAATATTTTTTCAGGCCACACAATAGGTGGAAGCATCAATGAAACTAATTTCAGTTGGGAGCCTGTAAACCTAAATTCATACAGACTAACCTCTCATATTCAGCCTAATACTGAATGCACTTAACTATCTTCACAAGGAGGAATGAGGAGACTATAAAGAATATTTCAGCAGGCAAAAATTCAGTGTCTTCTCTTACCACAATAGGTTTTTAGTGGCTGTCTCCTTGGCCTCTTATTTACATTCCCATTAATTGTGCTCTTCTCTCTAAACACTAGATTGTCATAAAACATCTACTTTCAGAAATAAAAATTCTTCTCTACTTCTTGTTTGTATGGATATGCCTGTCAGATTGACTCAAGGCAGAGTCTATGAAACGGGTTTTTTTCCCTATTCTTTTTCTCCTGACTCTAGAAAATAAGACAGTGATGACCATGCAATAACTACTCCAAATTAGCTGTCCCATATCTAACATGGAAGAGAGGAAAGGGACATTCAGATGTTTCTTCTTCCTGATTGTCAAACCAGTGCAAGGGAAAGATAAAGGATATCTATCCACATTCTGCAACCAGGGAAAGGTAAAGAAAGACACAAGAAAAACAGAGATTTCCCTCTTAATCTTATTTTCTATTGCTCATGTTATCCCTCTTTTGATGGGACAGTTAAGGAACAGCAATGGTGTTTAAAATGTCTTCTCCTTAGCATCCATTGTATGTACTACACCATGAATCAAAACTTCATAGCTCTCTGTTTCTTTAAACCAATCTCTTGAGCCTATAAATGCTTGGAACACCACACTAACACTAATCACATTTTAGTTCCTTATGGCTAGGAAAACAGAATTTCATTTAAAAACCAAATAGCTAAAAAGCATGCGGCAAATTTCCATGCATAATCTGATGAAGATTTATTCTGCAATGTTTCAGAACTGAAATATATTTAAATATAACTAATGACTGATATCTTTAGTCTAAAGAGATTCAGAGTCTTTATCTGTCAGTCATTCTGGATGTGATGGTAAACTAAACTGAGATATTAATGCACTTGCAAGCATGACCATGAGGAATATTAAGGTTAATATTCATTAATGTTTGAGGCTGAAAGAGGAGAGATTTATATTAAATATTAGGAAGATATGTTTTACTGTGAGGGTGACGAGGCACTGGAATCATAGAGAAACCATAGAAGCCCTATCCCTGGCAGTGTTCAAGATCATGCTGGATGAGACTTTGAGCAACATGATCTAGTGGAAGGTCTCTCTGGCCATGGCAAGGAGTTTGGAATTATATGATATTTAAGGTCCTTTCCAAGCCAAACCATTCTATGATCCTATGAATATGAGTGTAGATCACCTCATGCTTCAGGAACAACCTGGGAAGGGAACAGGTTAAAGCTTTTGACAACGGAATTAAAACTGTTTAAGCCAAGATATGAAGTTCTTAAAAGCACTCCAGTTTCACCAGAAGGTTTAACTTCCCTTGTCACTGGGTGGTCATTAGAAACATGATAGCTGAAATATGCATATAATAGTCGTGTCAAACAAAGAGAATCTGAAAGAGGAGATACAAAGAGAAGTCTGAAAGCAGCCAAAAAATCCTGGCTGCAGAAGATGAATAGTTCTTTAAAAATAAGTAATGCCAGTTTCCAAAGACTTGGCTAAAGGGAACTAAGTATACTCACAGAAGAAAAGATGAGAATCCCTTTAAATCTTCTAAGAAATTAAATTCATTAAGTGTCGAGTTGGCTGTCCCGCCAGCAAGCAGAGAAGCCCATGACTAGGCTTAGACCATGGCTTTCTTTTCATTACAAGAACCACTCTAGACTGTTTAGCAGTGTATGCATACATACACTGAACTATAAACACCTGCTTCTTAACAGTCAATTATACTCAAGCAAAGATTCTCAGCAGAGACGGCTGTCTGAAATCCTTCATGAAAAAAAAAAAAAACCATAACCAGAAGTCCCACCTCACAATCCCATCAATTTAGGAAAAAACATTTTCAAAACAATATACCCCTTTTGTTTTACTGTAACTTTGTCATGACTACACTAGAATACAGTCTGATTCTACTAGCTATGAGCAGAGCAGGTTTGAGGCATGAGTATGAGTGTTGAGTATGAAATATTGTGACAGGACCATTTGGGTGTATATTAAACATTATATCCATCTGTCATGTTGTATATAGATAACACCAAGAACAAAATAAAATATTTCAAAAATAGTTTCAGTTTCAAGTCACATTTATTTTGCATGAAACTTAATGTGTGTTTAGTTTGAAATGTAACATTAAAACTCTGTCAAAAATGTTTGGATGCACTGAAACAGTGAAACAAAGATACCCAAGGTATTTTATTACAAAAATGTGAAAATAACATGTTTTGAAAGTATTGGAACTTATTTTCTTCTCCTTTTCTTCTTCTTCTTCTTCAGAAAGTATCAGGGAAGCAGACACATTTATTGACATTCCACACTTTACTATCAAGCTGTCTCTGGTAAGCTGTAGTATGAAGGGTTTTTTTGTTTTATTTTTTGCCTCTGCCAGTTCCAAACATAAGCTAGACGAATGCAACTGTGCTACTAAACTAGATTGATTAACTAAGATTTCTCATCTTTCTCTCTTAAAGCCTACAAATGCATCTCTGTGGTAGCATTCACTAGTGTATGTAAATATTCGACCCAGTGCCTCCAAATGATTTCCAGGAAAGAGAAAAATTGTCCTCCTTCTAAATTTCCAGTAGTGTCCTTTGTGCTTTGTATGGTTACAGTTTCTTCCCCTCAGGCTTGCTGACCTAAACCTTCACTGAAAAAGTGCCACGTTCCATTCCTAATGTGCGTTAATAATTAAAGATAATTTCTTAATTTCTTCCTTAGTATTTTTTACAGCATCTCACTCTCTCACTAGGTTAACTGGTACTTTAAAGTAATAAATGTAAATTTTAAACAAAGTTGGACAGCAACAACAGTACAAAATAAAGCAATGCAATAGCAACAACAACAATCACGAATAAAGATAATAGCATCCATGCAACTAGAATCTTCTAGGGGATAGAAATGTTATAACAGCTCAAATCCAGTACTAGAATTTGTTATCCTGTTAAATTAGTCTCCATTGGGTAAGGTATTTATTAACAGAAATAAATAATTATATCTTATAAATATATAAATAACTATATTATATATAAATAACTATATATCTAAGAAGGCAGATGAAATGTCTGTAGACTGGGGTAGAGTTTTCATAAAGTTTGTATTCTTGAGGCAGAAATCTTTCTCCAGTTTTATTGTAAGTGAATCTCAGATGTTGCCTTATAAAATTGCAGACATAAAATGCAATTTACAAGTTGTTTCATGGTTACAAATTAATGTAATATGTTGATAGTCATTTGTTGATAGCTCTGAATGAGCAATAAGAAAATGTTTCAATGAAACAAAGCATCACTATTTCATATTGAGTCTGAATAGTGAAAAGCCTCTTATAACAAGTAGAGAATGTATTAAAGTAGTAAATAGAGTGTTATCTCTCAAATATTCATGAATTAAGTCTTGCAGAGCTAAACTCTATTCAGTCCACAGCAACCAATATTGCATGGTGAAATCTTCCTAAGACTTAGAAGACAGCCTAGCTTTTTCAGTAATTGTGTATGTATTTTCATAGAATCATAGAATCACCAGGTTGGAGGAGCCTCACTGGATCATCAAGTCCAATCATTCCCATCATACACTAAACCATGTCCCTCAGGACCTTGTCCACCTGTCCCTTAAACCCCTCCAGGGAAGGTGACTCAACCCCCTCCTTGGGCAGCCTCTGCCAGTGCCCAATGACCCTTTCTGTGAAAAATTTTTTCCTAATGTCCAGCCTGAACCTCCCCTGGTGGATCTTGAGGCCATTCCCTCTTGTCCTGTCCCCTGTCACTTGGGAGAAGAGGCCAACTCCCTCCTCTCCACAACCTCCTTTCAGGTAGTTGTAGAGAGCAATGAGGTCTCTCCTCAGCCTCCTCGTCTCAAGGCTAAACACCCTCAGCTCTCTCAGCCGTTCCTCATAAGGCCTATTCTCCAGCCCCTGCCTTTTCACAGAATCACAGAACAACCAGGTTGGAAGGGACCCATCGGATCTTCTAGTCCAACCATTCCTATCTAACACTAAACCAAGTCCCTCAAGACCTCATTCACCCGTGCCTTAAACACCTCCAGGGAAGGTGAATCAGCCACCTCCCTGGGCAGCCTATTCCAATGCCCAATGACCCTCTGTGTGAAAAACCTCCTCCTAATCTCCAGCCTAAACCTACCCTGGCGGAGTTTGAGACCATTCCCTCTCGTCCTGTCCCTTGTCACTTGGAAGAAGAGGCCAGCTCCCTCCTCTCTACAACCTCCTTTCAGGTACTTGTCTGTAGCTCATTTTTAATATGAAACCATTAAAGGAGGAAATTATTCAGTCTAATAGTAAGACTTGTTTTGATAGCACATAATGGTTATGAATATTATTGCTTATGAATAACACAGCAGGAAAATACACAAAATCTGGTCATAATAGCTGGTGGAAGATGACAGACTGGCTAGTTCTGCTGCTCAGTTTGTCTCTTCATATCAATTGCCATTATAATTCCTACCAATCTATCACTTTATGTTCTGATTTACATGCAACTGCTAAATATTTCTGTACTGTACTCATGAATTACCAGTTAACTTTTTCATAGTATGAAGCTACTTATTATGAATATTATGGCAATGTTATAATATGAGGGGTTTTATTAAAAAATAGATAAAAAGGTGCTGTGTGATTCAGTGAGCAAGTACTTTCAAAAGTGGCATGATACATTTTTTTTCTACTGTGCTTTTAGAAGAATTTTACTGTGATCCTAGCATTCCATACTGCTTTATTGTGCATAAATATATCCTGTGTCTTCTAGTCTGAGAGGCAGATGCATGGCATTTCCTCAGTTCTTGAAATGGAGGATGACACACGATATTTCATCTCATTTACTCAAAGAAAGTGTGGAAGTGGGGAAAAAAGTTGCTATGAACTTCAAATATCTGCCAGTGACAAATTACTTCAGATCCCCTTAGGAGCTATTAATAGCCACTGCTGCAATTTCGGCTTTTCCCAAGTAAGGGAAAACATTGGAAATGAACTATTGCGGTGGGTGGTGAGAAACTCCTTGACACATCTCTTGCATTATTCATCATTATTTTATGCAATTATTTGTAAAGAAAGAGTGCAACAGCAAAGATTACTTTTCAGTTCCTTGAAACCCACCTGATTACACTTTATTTTCCTTTATCAGTTCTTGTGAGTAATATATACTTTACCGTTTTTCTGCAATTTTTGAGCATCTGACCTGGAGACTAAAATTATAATAACAGTTCACAGCACAAAGTCAACCTGAGCTTTGATTAGATGGGAAAAAGAGAATCTATGCCTTCACTCCTGAGATGATTCGGAACTGATGGAAGATAGAAGCTGAGTCTCAAACTGTTGCACAAGAGTTGCTTCATGAGCTCAAGGAGTCCTAGTCAATCTTCCTTACTTTATCTAGCATTTTACTCTTTTCAGAGTTCAATTTGCACTTGAGGCTAGAGAGGAAACTGAAAAAGAAACCAGAATGATTGCTAGAAAAGCAAAAGTGGCATTAAGACAGATGCTTCACCAGTCAACAGATATTGTTCTATATGGAAGGATATTTCCCTGTAGGTTTCCTCCTGCTAATTTGTTTATTTAAAATAGTGATAATTTTCAATTTGATCCATACAGAACATCAGCAGTAAGAACACTTAAAGCATATTGTCAGCAAGGTCCTTATTAACAGGTGTGACTTCTAAAAAAGAAATAGTCATGCCCTTTCTTAAGATCTCACATGTTAAGTGAGGCAGCCGTCATTACTGTGGAATTTCAGAGCTTCTCCTGAGGTAAAACCTCTTGCAAATGCAGTAGTAATTTCATTTGGTTATGGACAGAATTAGAAAATGCTCGGTTGCAGACAATAAAAGAATTGAGCAAAATGCTGAGAAAGCATAAAGCTCTTTTCCTGGCATATTCAGAAAGGTCATGGAAAGGCCTTTCCACAGGTGGTGGCTTTGTGAAGAAAGCTCACTGGTAGAAAAGAGTGGAAGTGATTAATAGTGTCTTTTGTTTTGTTAGTGAACATCTTGTTTTCGCAGAATTTGTGTGTGCATTTTGAGGAGCAGAACATAAAAGAAGTTAGCTGTCTTGAAGCACAGTTATGCCTTGTAAAGCCTTCCTGGAATATCATGTCTGTCGGTAAAGAAAATATCCATGACAAAAACTGTCAATCAAATCAACAGCTCTGTTTACAGTGAGATAAGCTGTATTTGTTAGGTGCATGTCAGAAGAGGTTTATTATGTCACCTTATCTAAGATGTGGTATCCAAGATGAGTGCCCAAATACAGCAGATATTATAAAGGACCAGTTATCCATCTTAAGTTTTCTGGACCAGTAGCTGGCAGACAGCTGAGATGCTCTTTTTTCAGCTGGCTATTCCATCACACACATTTTAGTTTCCTGCTTTAATCTCAACTGAAAGATTATTGAATGATCAGTGAGGTAGAAATCATCATCCAACATCTGAACTCTTTCATTTACATCAATGACCTTTTACTGCTACAAAGTTTAGTCTAAGGAGGAGTCACGAGAATATGAAGGAGATCTAAAGTGCTTAGTTATGAAGTCGAATCTACCCTTTTCATTGCATATATAGTTTATTTGAAACTTATTCTCTTTTAATCAAGTAGTCCTTCGTGGACATTTTATTCCCTTTATATCACTGATACAAAGCAGAACTAGCATGGTGTGAGAGGTCTGGGTCTTATGACGAATTTTCAGACATAAACCACAAGAAAAAAAATCCAGTAGGAAGTAGTTGGGGAACATTACTTTGGAAATCTGATGGTGAGGATCAATATATGCCTGGAAAATGTAAAGGTGAGAATCAGTTTGTAAAGGAGATTTGAAAAATTTCTGTGATGCTGCAGTCATACCCTGAACTGAAAGAACAGAAGTGAAGAAGTGTCAGGAAAAATGGAAGGTACCACAGAGATTATCTTACAAAAAAAATATTCACTGAGATGCACTTAAGGAATATACCAGTCTGCTCCATACATCTTTTTAAAAGTGCAGCTTTTGGAGGGATGGTACAGTAAGTTTCAGGGATGGAAACAAAAAGAGGTAGACAAACAAAGGCAATGAAAGGCAGAGCTATGAAGAGCATGATGAGAGGGCTTCAACTGTGTCTTCTGGAAGGTATATTTTCAGCTTTAAGTAAACCACATGGTTTCTTTTTATATCTGCTAGAGAGAGACATATTCTTCTAAGCAGTGATTCAATCTGCCACTTCAATGCTTGTTGTAGAAAGGATGTAGTCATCTGCTAGAGCTACCTATCTCTGTTGACTAGAGAACGTGGATGAAGCAGTTAGGGAAACACATAATTTTTAGATGGTAGAATGTTAGAAAAGGAAAAAGAAAAACCAAAAAGAGGCAAACACTATACCTGCTGTCTTTCACCTTCAGTTAGTTTCTTTTTTAAGATGGATAGTTTTTCATTAGGATAAGAACATGCTTTCTTGGTAGGTTAAATGCATTCAGGCTGTTCATGTACTGATGGAGAATATCTACTAGCAACAGGAAAATAAGATGAAAGAATTGAGATGAAAGGCTGTACATGGAGAAAAATAGAAACTTAAAAAAAGTATAAATTAATTCAAAAACAATGGCTGAGTTACATTTAAAGCATGATTTTTTCTTGCAAGTTACCTACAACTTATTATATAGCATTTCCTTTTACAATTATTTCCATTTATTCTTTGGTTGTAGAGGTTTGTCTGTCAGCAGGTGGTCACTTAGTGCAAAGAAGGGGAATTTCTGTAATGACTGATATGTTTTGGATTGATGTACATGAAGTCAGAAAACTGTGAAAAATTATAATGAAATCTGGCTTAGAACATCAAAACTGCTGTATCAGTTGTCTCACTTAATTTAGATTCTTTTTAGTACTTGAATTTCTAGGTGGAATGATGAGTGCCGAGACACAGTGAGATTGTTCCTATTAGTAAAGGACATGATAGGCAGAAATACATGAAAGTCACACTACTCCTGTACACCCTTTCTACGTGGCATTGCTGTCTTCAGACATATGTCTGATCATGCCTTTACTACTAAATAATGGACTTTGGTCCATTTCCTAGAAGTCTACACGAAAAAGAAAAAAAAAATTGAAACCGTGTAAAACTAAGGGACTATCTCTTTGTGCTAGTGAGTTTCATATCAAAAATACTGAAATTACTTCCTGAAATTGCACTTCTAATCATGTTAGAGTTCTCATCACTATGGAGATACTAAAAGTCCTGCAAGATTCAGTCTTCTACATGTCATGTGTGTGTGTGATATTTTCTTTCTTGCAAACTTCAGAAAGTACAAGAACACATGAAATTTGTACAAGCCACAGAAAACTTGGAGGTGGAATAAGTCTTCAAAAACCAAAAGATTGTTTCAAAGAGAAAAGAAATAATCAGAAGTAATGGTAGGTTACGTTTAGGTTGGATATTAGGAAAAGAACAGATTATAATCTGAGTTTAATTAAAACCTGGAACAGAGTACCCAGGGAGGAGCATGGTAAACATTCATGGAAAGCACAGGGACCGTCTGTGGAGAGTTTTCACTCTTGTCTTATTTTTAAAGAACAGATTGTACAAGGTTTTTTCTGAGAATAGCTTGAAGACAGTTGTTTCAGCTTTGGGTAAGAAGTTGAATTAGATTGACCTTTCAAGGTCTTACTGGGTTCCATATTATACAGTTTTATGACATCCAAAGTATTTGTTAGCACAGAACTGCAAATCTGAGTTAGCATAGATGACGGTTAGCACATGCATATTTATTTCCATGTTGAGATTGAATAGATTACAAGTCATTTACTGCAAACACAGAGATATAAATGTATGTTTGCCTACAGAGAAAACTGAAACTCCCACTATTTGTAAGGAAATGCTGATTTTATCAGAAACTATCAAAAGACTTTGCATATTTATATTAAAAGGAAAAGATACCTCTTATTCTGAAAACATTTAGACATCATGAAGCATATGTATTATGAACTACAGGAAAATGGAAACAAGGAATTTTGGAACTCTCTTCCATGCAGCAAACTTCTAAGAGTAGGTTGATAAAACCCCTTTTTACTTACCTGAGTGGATCTCCTCATTTGTGTACCAGGGAAATGCATTTGATCCTAATAAATGGCTAAAAAGGAAACTCAGAAATGTGCAGGCTTAGAGGTAACTAAAGCCCAGATAAAAAGTTGCCATGTTGTATATTGATTTTGATGCTGAGGGAAGGCTTGCTTGGCTTCTATGATGTTTCAGATGTAGTGACTAACCTTTCCATTTGCATCTCTCTCCACTTCTGAAGTACTATGACATTGCAGAACCTGGACCCATATCTGCTATATCTTTTCACAACAGATATGAAGATAATGTTCTGGTGGTGAGGGAGACCAAGAAAGTCAGTTTTCTGCAGACCATTCTGATATCTGCCTTGCCAGTATTTTACCCCATAGCCATTCATCTTCTTTCTGAATTTTGTCTTCATCTTATTTCATCTGTTGTATGAAATGTAACAAGTGAAATTGTAATAACATTATTTTAATTTGCAGAAAAAAATGAGAAAGAAAATTATATCTGCTAAAAAATTGCATGTGGCAATAAAAGTCAAAGCTAGTGTATACGTCTTCTAATCTGGGACACAGTTTCATTTAGCTGAATTACGTGAAGTACTCTGTATCACTTCCCAGTGAGTCTGTAACTTCATTGAGTTAGTTCTGTAAGGTCCAATAGGCACTCATATGATGGTTATACATGGATATTTGGCTTCAGTTCAGAAAGCAATAAGACAGCATTGTGAATGACAGTTCTGAAAGCCCTCCTATAGCTGATATATCTGATAATTTCTTGCAGCATCAGAAATTCTACTTCATCAGCTACTGCCTCGTTTCGCATGCTGAAATGCCAGGGCTTTTAATTCTGTCCTTCTCACTAAGAGTCAACAGCAAGTGGAGTGTCAAGGAAAGAAAATAGAGTGTCAGCAAGGGCAAGTTGGCAACACAAAGAAAGACTATTAGCAAATGTGCAAATATGCTATTGTTAATGTTAGAGATGTAATGAAGCCAGAAGACGGACTGGATTGTTATGTTTTGCAGTAGAGAAGTGAAGAGGTGATGTGTCAGGCATGAGTAGCCCTTTTCTGTTACAGAAGAGTCTTCACATTTTCAGATAATAGCTAAGTTTTCTAAAAGAGCATGAATGTATTGCTTGGGTGGATTTTTAGTTTCATTTTTTTAAAACCTCATTTAGTAAGCACTATAACTTGAAGATAAACTCAAAAAGGTCTACGTTGAATTGTAAGCACTGATACACATATTTAATGAACTTTTCTTAGATTCTGTCTTATACTGGAAATCTTTTAGTGTTCCTTCATTTCACTTTCATATGAACAAAGGTTATACCCAGTTCTTCATGACACAGTGACCCCCCACTCACTTTGTGAGACTATTTTGCAACTTAAGTATATGGCTGAAAATCTCAGAAACTTTTTGGAAATAGTCCTGAGTAATTCTGTGTGACTTCTTAATGCCTTTCAGGATTTGCAAGATTGTAAGAAAGCACAGAAATTACCTAACTTGTGGAATACTTCCCCTTCTCATGTACTAAAGAGACAAAGTACTATAAACTGAACACATTAATCATCTAGAAAGGGAAGTAACACAGCTTAGCCCAGCACTGGGTATTATGAGATCTGGGTCATATAACCTTTGGCAAAAAGTGTTCCTATTGACAAAATGAAGACTTAACTGCTGTTTTCAGGGTGTTAAAATAGAAGTAAGGGGATATAGCAGATCTATCACCTGCTTTTCAACTTTTATTTTCACCAATGATAATCGATTGAAAATATTAGAATATTTTTTTCCCTAAAACTGAAAACTCCAGGACCCTCCCTTTAGGATAATACATAAAATATTAAGGGATCACAGTTGGAGAAGCATATTGTAAGTGAACATAGCAGATTGTGGTAAGATTAGCAAGAGGGTCTCATTTGCATCTCTGAGCAACCCCTTTCTTCTAAACCCACAACTTCCTCATCAATATCCACAGACATCTGGTCCTGTCTGCCAGGGTCCATGTGAGCAGGAAAGGGTTCGATGGAGCATTGGCACTAGAGATAGGACACAGAGGAGATGTTTGTGTAAATATGAAACCAAAGAAATGCTATGGAGGGTACATGAGGGACATGTAGGGTTCTGAGTGTTATTCTGTTACGCTACCCATTACGTTTCAATGCAAGCATGCTTAGGGATTCTTTTGCTTTGGTAATTGGTTGGGGTTTTTTTATTCCTACGTAGCAAGTTGTGATGACAAGTCAAAATTGGCAACCTTCATAGGAGTCCAAAGTAAAGATCTTTGTATTCAAAAAATATATTTTTATGATTCTATAAGACACTAGCAATAGTTTGGTTTTGTTCTAAAGTATAGACATGGATGAAAGAACTAACTCATCAAAATAGTTCCCATGTTCTTCTCAGATTATAAATAAAATAGGACTACAAAATTACAGTGGTGCAGGCAGATGATCAACAGGGTTGCACCTTTTAAACAAAATCACTAATGCTCTTTATGTTACAGTGATGCAGCAGCCATATTAGAATTGCAAAGAAGATGAAGAAGGGCAGAAGAGGTGAATAACGTGGTAAAGGATTTAAAATGATCCCCTTGTGCAATATGCAAACTCCTCCTTACTGTACTTCATTTGTTAGGCCTTGCTGAATTACTTGAGGTGAGCAATTTATACCAATACTTTTCGATTTTTTCATCTAAAGGATTATTTTCAGGTCTACATGAAACTGAATAATACCTGATAAACTCTTGTTAATCTTACATTGCTGTCACAAATTATGTCAATTAACAACGTATTATTTATAACCACATCTGTGTGATTTGGACCAATCAACAGTAAAGAAAAACTACAAAATAATAAAACCTTTTAAAGCATACTTTAAACCTCTCCTTTTTAAAAGATAACTTTGATTTTAGAAAGCACCTATAAATGAGTTAGCACTACAAGTGGATTTTTAAAATGCCTTTCAGGAATGGGGGACACAAGGTAAACATAGGTTTCATTGGAACCCATTTCTTCAGAGTTAGAGAGGGATCCAAAAAATAACATTTTTGTTCTTATTATACAGATTGTATAGTTTAAAAAAAGTACATGAAGAATTTAGAGTTGCATTTCAAATGGCCCAAAGGAGGGAGAATTTCTGGGGCTTCATAAACCCAATATGATTATGCAGAAGCCACTGCTAGAGGAGCAAGAATTGTGCCTCCATGGGCAATTTGAATCCCAGAAGGCAAGATAGAAACAAAGCACACATACCCAGATGTCCCTTCTCTCTTTCTTTCAAATGTGCAAGTCACATGCATTATTGCCTTGATGCAATTTGTCTTCTGCTGGAACCATGCAAAATTAATGATCTGCTTAACATCAGTTTCACTGTTGTATCCTGAAAGAGGGGAATGGAAAGTCACAATGGTCGACAATCTCAAGGCCTTTCAACTTACTGCCTTACTTATTTGCAGGCAAAGCTCTCCTACAGCCTACTTAATCTCAAACAAATTAAGCTGTCCTAGCTCTACTTTCTCACCCTTCAACTTTGGTTCTCTGGATGGAGATGAAGTCCTTAGTGGTGCTATAAGGGTAACTAAACATCTGCATCTATTCTGATTTTATGGAAATATCATTAAGAAATAATTTACTGATAATGAGGACATAGAAAAAAATTTCTCTTCAGCAGAAATAGTGACTGAATTCATGTCCAATGACACGACTAAATCCAGAACATTGATTGATTTGGTAGCTAGAATGACATTATTTTACAAAATTACTCGTACTGTTATTCCTCTTTGGAGTAGGTCGGACTGTGGAGTTGTTTTGAATCTTTTATTGAAATGATAATCAGAGTTTTATAGTTGATGGAACAACATTAATAATTTGCAACTCTCAGAATTTCCTCTTATTATTTGTATATTTTTTGTAGCTATGTGAATTGTACCTAGCAGGTGATTGATACATTTTAACATAGGTTTTAAAAGAAAGGTAATAAAAATTGCTTAGATGTAGAAAAGTGCTAAAATCACTTATAATTCAGCGTATACTTCCTTTAAGAGATTTGATCATATCTCTATAGTAAATTATGTTGTACAACATATGTAATATTTTTTTAAAAAAGAATAAAAACATGCCTTTTACTTACGTTGTTTTGGCAAAATATAGGATTATATTTCACAACTAACTCAAGTAACTTCAGAGAATAACAGTTTTGAAAGCCTTATCTGATGCTCTTCATAAAGGACATACTTAAAAGAAGCATTTTATTCTGTTATCACATGGCTATTTAAAGAGAATTTTTGCATGAAGGCTACATTCACTGTGCTTTGCCCTTCATCTAGATAGTTCACTAGGTAAGAATGTGTAGAATTCACAGGGAATCAGCAAATATGTTTTTTTAAAGAATTTCAATGGGTTACAGCTTGCTTGGTATTGTTTTGCTGGAAACAAACTCATACCATAGGTCCAAACCAATCAGGGTTTATCATAATGCTTTAAATAGCAATAGGCATCTATTGTTGTTATAGTAAAACCAAACTACTATTTTTGGTTTTGTTTATCATTAACGAAAATATCAGCAGAAATGAGAATACAATATGGATGTTTTGTCATTGCCTTTAGGGCAAACAAATCTTTCTGCAGCTGTTGGTGGTGTTTGATGGAGAGGATAACATGTTAAGTCTTGATTCTGTAAAAGTTAGTTTGTCTGCACAGGGACAGTCATCCTATCTGTGTGTGACCAGCTACAAGACTGGACTTCAGCTTTTATGACTTACAACCAGACATTTTATACTTCTGTATGCAGTCTTTGCCTGTAGAGAACTTAATGAATATTTCTCTATCTAGTTTTATGTTCTTTGTTTGTTTCTATTAAAAACATTATTTCTAGGGGCAAACAAAGGCATGACAGTTCTATACGGCAAACTAACCTACTCCCAACAAGATATGCACCAGTACAGTGCTACTGTTTAAGCAAAAACTTCAGTCAGTTTTCTAGCTCTTATCTTTGTATCCTAGTTATTCTTACATGCTCTTTACTTGCTCATTTATGTTCAAGTTTTCATTTGGTCCTAAACTTTTAAAATTCTAACTTATAATCCTTTGCTTAAAAGCCTGGAGTTGAGGTTGCTTTCCAGAGGGCATCAGTTTTAATACCATAGTGATTTGTTGAGTGATTTTTAGAAAATGTTTCTCTCAATAACAAAGGCAAGAATTTTTTTGGTTTATAGATCGGCATGTAGTCACAGGAATTAAAAGGCTGAGGTCCTGTAATGCCTGTGTTGCTTACAGGCTTTGAATCATGACATGTAATCACATACTACATGTGGCAATCTGAATACAAGACTTCTTATTCTTTTTCCATCCTCCTCTCTAGTTAGGTTGCTGTTGGGAATTCTTTCTTCAAGTGCTCTGGCAGGTGGAGCTGGGTAAAGTCACAAAAGTGGTAAATGACTTTGTTGTGTTATGTTAATGAAGTAACTTGAAGATGGGGGTAGGAGTTTGCAATCTACTAACAAAGTTATGTGGGTTGGGAGGTTGCTGAGGAAGGATGGTTGCTAGGGTAGAAGTGACCAATCAATGTCTACCTCACGGTTGGGCCTGCTTGGTCTATATAAACAGCGAGTTAACTCATAATAAAGCACTTCATCTGCAATCATATTGATTTGTAGTGAGGTTCACTTGCCCCCACCGCGTTAGATGGCAGCTGTAACCATTCTTGGATAAGACACGAGAAGATCCACCAGTGGGTGTGTGGGAGATGAACAAAGGAGTAGGAAAAGTGCACTTCTTCACATGTGTTCTCAGTGATAATATGAGTGATGAGTACTGATAAGGGTTATAGTAGTTTTCAGTAGTACTTCATTTGCTGTCTAATAATTTTTAAAGTTTTTTGCTTTTAAAGACCCTTTTATAATACAACTTGACATTCAACATATCCTGTAGAAAGATCTTCACATGTCAGTTTATGTACAATTCCTTTTAATTTTAGGTCTCTTCTTTCTTCCCCTTTTACAAATACAAACATGGTTTCATATATCTTTTTCATAACACTCCTGTTTTATCTATTATCCAGCTCATAAATCCTACTGTATTTAGTTCTCCTTGTACTGAAATAGTTTCATGCCTCTAAGTATTTATTCTTTCTCTGAAATGTTCTTAATTATGCTATATTTTCTTCATACAGGGACGACCAAAATAATCTACCCAACATTCCATATGGATTTTCACAGAATTGGGCATTTTCTGTATCTCTCACCACCATTTGAGCACAAAATGTGTGTTTGTAACTTTGTTGAGCAGTGTGATGATGATCTGTCCTCAGCAGTTCCAAAATCTCTTTCCTGAGCAGCAGGAACCAGTTTGGTGTCCATCAGGTTATACGCGCAGGCAGGATGTTTTTTCTATATATGTTATTTGCATTTCTTCACATTCCTATCAAAGAAATCAACAGGCATCTGCACAGTAGTCAGTCTTTCTGTTATATCATTACTTTATTCCTAGCATACCTACAAAGTTTATTTCCTTTGGGTGCCTGACCAGCAGATGCACTGACTTCAGTTGTAACTGTCTTAAGCTGTAAAAATTGTACTTGCCTGAGAATATTTCCTTCTGAATCCGCTGGATTGTTTGTTTGTCCCCTATCAAAGACAAAACCTATCCCTCTCTTTCTAGCAGTGTACATCCCCTGCAGCACCTTTTCTTTTTGAGCTGAACTCCGTTATTGCTTGTAACACTGCATCTTGCTAGCTGCTTTGTCAGTTTGCCTGAGGCATATCAAACTCATTACAGCATGTTAATAAATGCTCTCTTCAGTTCTGTAATATATAATGAAATACATGGGTCTTTGCAGTGCATCTGCCATCAGTTCTGCATTTCAAAAGTTGTACTTTCATTTAAGAAAGTAGAATTAGATTTTCACTAGCATTTTTTTTGCAATTATTTGAGCCTAGATTAATCTCATTTAACTTTAGATACCTATCTGAGGTACCTATAATAAGAACAGCGTTTCTGTCAGTTCACTGTGAAACCAACACAGAGGAAATATATATAATATGATTCATTCCATCTAACAGTTGCCTAATCCTCTCAGAAATGCCCATCTTTCCCCAGCTGAGACCCCATACACAGAACCTCAAAGAACTGTGCTGCTAATTTAGATATTCCAGTTACATGCTGATGTTAGATGAATTAATTTCAGGCCAGGAGACTCTAAAATGCGAATTCTTCTGAGCCACAAGTGGCCGAAATTCTTGGTCTTCAATAAAGAAAAAAGAAAGTTTATTAAACTTCCTGCTTTATTAAATCAGAAAACGTATAAAATTTTCTCATAAAGATCTTGACAAAGATTATTCATTTCTTTTGTAAGCTGCTTCTACAACAGTTTTTGTTGCCAGTACATCTGGACAAGACAAATACATGCAAGTATAATTATGTTTATTGTGGATATAAGAGTACAAAGGGAATTCATATGCCACATATTTCTAGAATATTTTTAAAAGGATGAGGAATAATTATTTTGCTATTTTATTAGCCTACTAAAACTTGCCCTTCTCAGCTGATGACTCTTGAACAGAAATTTAAGGGGCAATTAGGAGGGAACAACCTAGAACACTTCCTTCAACAAGCTGAGAAAATTAAGTAATCCTACTGGATGAAACAATGAAGGGATTTATTTTTTTATTCCAAGTGCATATGAATGTTCTGTAAGGTGCTTATATATGTGTAACTATATATATAAAATTATTCAAAAGACTACCATGAACTGTCATAAGGGCTGCATCTGCTAGCTGATGATATAGAACTGAGAACATTACCAGTCACGTACTGTCTAGCCCAGAAAGGTCTGATTCTGTGTTAGAAAAATCTTTTTACCATAGTAGATGGAAGCTGACAGGAATATGGCCCTTAAAGAACATCGCTTGTAGCCTCAAAGATAAATATCTGGAAATATAATAAAGGTTACTAGTATTCTGGAGAAATTATTTTCTTTTCTACATTTTGAATTCTCTGTGTGGACTTGAGACTAAAGGAAATAATAAATAGTTTTTTCCTTGTATTAAAGCAGAAGGAGATTTCATTAAATAGGTAAGCATTTTTTTCCCCACCTATTATGTAAAATACCATTGCTGATCTAGAGCAAAATTAAGCAATAACTGACTAAAAGTATCCCAACCCCCCATTACAGCAGGTAATGTGACACCTCTGCCATCGTACCGTTTGCTGATGAGGGAAACACCTTACATCACTTTTGAAACATGAGACACCTAACCTAGAGGAACAGGTCCTGTAGACCCTTTCTCTATTCAGCAGAGAGATACAGGTACTGTTAAACAGAGTGATTAAAACCACCTAGGACCTCAGTTGCTCTCTGGAGGTGCCAGCCTCACTTCTTCTAATGGTTAACAGCTTAAGGTGGCTATACCCCTAATTAAGAGGAGTAGTTGAAGGTAAATCAAGTGTATCAACATTAAAATGCTTCTGGAATGCTTCCGCAATGTTTCTGGGAATGCTCTGCTTTTGCTACACGTGTGTAAACACTAGATATGAAGTAGGTGTTTGTATCACCTAGTCTCTACCTTAATACACAATAGTATAGAAAATCGAAATACTGTTAAACTTTATAAGTTTATGTTTTGTGGTACTTATTGTAAGAAAAATATAAATGTGAAGATCAAAAACTGTTTTGATCCACTGAAAATGAACAGGATGTTTTGTTAGCTTTAAATGAGAGAAGTCAGGTAACAAAGTGGTAACCAGGCAAGGAGAATAGTAAGGTCATCAACATTTTGCCTTAGTCTTCACTAGCAATCTCCCTTCCCACAGCTCTCAAGTGGAGGGACTTCAAGGGAGGGACTAGGGGAGTAAAATTCCTCTCACTCTAAGATAAGATCAGGTTTGTGATGACCTGAGGAACATGAACATAGATAAGCCTATGGGGCCTGATGAGATGCAACACAGAGTCCTGAGGAAATTGGCTGATGTAGTTGCCAAGTCACTCTCCAGGATAACTGATAAGGATGAGTCATGACAGTCAGGAGAAGTCTCTGGTGACTGGAAAAAGAGAAACACTGCTCTTATTTTTAACAAATGCAGAATGGAGGACTGTTGGAGTTACTGACATGTCAGCCTCACCTCCGTGACTGGTAAGATCATGGAACAGATCATCCTGGAAGTTATGCTAAGCCATATGGAGGGCAAGGGGCTCATTCAAAAGAACCAGCATGACTTCACCGGGGACAAGTTCTGTATGACCAACCCACTGGCCCTCTATGAGGGAGTGACTACATCAGTTGACAACGGAAGAGCTACAGATATCATCTAGGTGCCCTTCTGTAAGACCTTCTGACAGTATGGGAACATAACGAGAAAATGGTGGGGAATGAGAACCCTGTTCCCCAAAGTTCCTATTAAAACAATTTTTGTGTGATATTAAAGCAAGATGCAGTTACTGCTCCCAGGAAAGTAATGCAGATGGAAAAGGTTTCCATGAAAAACGTTTGTTCTGGCTAGATGATATGTTCTGTGTCATTGAAATGAAGAACACAGTGCCTCTATGAGGTAGCACAGCAAATCTCTGTTACCAGGATGTGCATGGAACTGTGAAGATAACCGCATAACTGTTATCAAAGGTACCTGATAACTGCTGTATAGCAAACATGATGAAACCATGTCCTTTAGCTGAACCTTGCTCACTATAATGTCATTACAATTAGCAAAACACATCTCCATCCCAAGGGCTACTTGCCTCCAAGGGACAACTACTCCCAAATGGGTATGCATTCTAAATTTTATTGACCATACCTTTAAACATAAAGTGAGAGATTTTAACACCAATTAAAAATAATCCAATCTCCACCTACAGGTATAGAAACCTTATAAAAATGAAACATCTGGGATTAGTTGCAGAACCATAGAATCATAGAATCACCAGGTTGGAAGAGAACCACTGGATCATTGAGTCCAAACATTCCTATCAAACACTAAACCATGTCCCTCAGGACCTTGTCCACCTATGCCTTAAACACCTCCAGGGAAGGTGAATCAACCACCTCCCTGGGCAGCCTGTTCCAATGCCCGATGACCCTTTCCGTGAAAAACTTCCTCCTAATGTCTAGCCTAAATCTCCCCTGGTGGAGTTTGAGGCCATTCCCTCTTTGTCCTGTCCCCTGTCACTTGGGAGAAGAGGCCAGCTCCCTCCTCTCTACAACCTCCTTTCAGGTAGTTGTAGAGAGCAATGAGGTCTCCTCTCAGCCTCCTCTTCTCTAGGATAAACAACCCCAGATCTCTCAGCCACTCCTCATAGGGTCTGTTCTCCAGCCCCTTCACCAGCTTTGTTGTTCTTCTCTGGACTCGCTCCAGAGCCTCAACATCCTTCTTGTGGTGAGGGGCCCAGAACTGAACACAGGATTCAAGGAGCAGCCTCACCAGTGCTAAGCACAGAGGGATGAACTGGACCCTGTCTTCCACTCCACAGGAACAAGTGTTAGGTAAGAAATCTGTGTTATCCGTGTTTATTTACTAACATCACACCAGCTGCAATTGCTGATCAGTACCTTTCAGTACTCATCAGTGCTTGGGGGTCTGACTGTTTATCAGTCTAAACCTGTTTTCACATTAAGTATCTTATGACCGTTGAATCCTTATCCTGTCATGAACCCATACAATAAAATCATTGTGCATGCCTATACAAGGTTCTGGAAAGTAAAATATTTGATATAGGAGATATAAGAGATATAAGGAATTTGTCCCAATAATGCTGTCAGCACATTCCCGACAAACTGGTCAAATTCTAAAGAATCCAAGGAGACTCCCCTTTTCCCTTACTCTTACAAAATGTGGTAGACAGCATCCCCCACAGCATCCTTCTCTCTAAACTGGAGAGACAGGGATTTGATGGTTGGGCTGTTAGGTGGATGAGTACCCAGAGGATAGCAGTCAATGCCTCATTGTCTGGATGGAGACCAGTGATTAGTGGTGCCTCTCAGAGCTTCATTTAAGGACCAGTAGCATTTAATATCTTTGTGGCACAGAGAGCAGGATGGAGTGCACCCTCTGTAAGTTTGATCTAATAGAAGATGTTAGTGCTCACTATAGTGGGGGTGGACTAGATGACCTTTAAAGATCCTGTCCATCCCTTACCATTCTATGATTCTGTAATTTTATGAAGTCAGAAGCTGCAGAATCATGCAGAACCTCAGGAAATTACCAGCAAACACTGTAGTATTAAGAATGTGGAAGAACAGGAGCATTTCTGCCCATCTCTGAAAAGACATAGGTAAAACAGAATGAATGGGAGATGAGGAGCTTGCTCTTGAATATCATTTAGCGTCTGAAGTTCTAAAAAGACTTATTCTGTTTCAAATAATCTCTTTTGAATGTAGAGAAGATGGACTAGTCAGATGCTAGCGTCCGTGTACAACAGCCCTTTTATACTGGCAATACTAGAAATAATTGATATCTTTTTAGCATCAGGAAAACGGACTCTACTGAATAGTCACATGCAAAAATGTGTAGGAATCTGTTGCCACAGAGAGTCTTCAACCACTGTGTTTTATAATAGCAAAAGAATCAGGTGGTACAAAGTGATTTTTGCCCAGATCCACTATAAGTTATTTGGCATAGGCTATACTAGACAGAAGGGAAGGAGGTAATTTTCTTTCTCATTGTTAAGAGCATTTCTTAGGCACTAAATAGGGAGGCTGAATCCTGAGGCTTCAGAGACTTTATGACTACGCTGGAGTATAACCTACAGAGAGTTCATAGGACATTTCAGCAGTGCATGTGCACATAAGCCCAAACTTCATGACAATTCAAGTTGTAAGGGAACTGGACTCAGGTGAGACAATACAATTAGAAACATATGCTTGGTTTTAAAAACTGCAGGAACCTTCTGTAGCCAGGAACAGCTGTTGTTTTAAAGACCTAAGCACGGGAACGGACAAGGGACCTCTATAAAATACATGGCAATAATAAAGGTACAGCCTTAATGAAATTTTCTTCATTTTATTTCATTTGATTAAGGGTGTTGGATTAAGAACCAACATTTAACATTTATTACCTAGAATATGCTTTATATATTTTCTCCTGTTCATTGCTCATAAAGAATATTTAATATAGATGTTTAGTTTTACAAAGCCTTACAGTTAGATCCTAATCATGCCAGTGAATATAATTTATTTAAAAGCCTTAAGATGTTTTCCTATTTGTGTGATTATAGCTAAGAACCACAGGCTAAAATATTTAGTTCTTTCCTGAATGGAGTATAAATAAGTGTAATTTTGATTAAATAACTGTCCATTGAATTTTGTATTTTGTTTTCTCAGTTTAATGGATTATATTAGCTGAAAGAGCCCTGAAGGGGTAAAATAAGAGAATTAAGATTTAGGAGACAAAAGAACTTCTTTCTACTCCTTACCAGAAATGGGACCTTAATCCAAGATAGTAAAATATTTCAGATCTCATTAGTATCTAATACATGCAGCAGTAACAGTCTATGACTAGCTAGTGGCACTATGAAACAAACCATGAACTCTTTGGAGATCCACTCAAATGGTGTGGCTTATATCACATGCTTAAGCTTCCCCACAGTCCTTCTCCAAGTCCTGAGTGATTATGTTATAATTGCTTAGCGGGACACTTTTTCCCTAACTGCATGTCCTTTAGTTGAGTCTGGGCATTTTCTAGAAAGCTGCTAATAGCCCCAGGGCAAAACCATTGGAGAATGTATTAAAAATTAAACAATATGGATGGCCATTAATTTGTTCACTACATATATTTAGTCATAGGTTCCTAACACTGTCAAAGAACTGGAATTGACAGCATGTTTTTATATAAAAGAGATTTTCTAGCTCAGTTTTCTTTTTGACATTTCTAGGAAATTATACAGAAGAGGAGCCACAAACTCTAGTTTATGCATTCAAAAACTAGGAAGTGCAAGACAGGGTTCAAACTCAGAAGGTAACAGAAATTACAGCAATTTAGGCCTGTTGTAGTGAAAACATATAGAGACCATAACTAGAGTTGCACAGACAGCCTTAGTAGTAGTCTTCTTACTTTAGGCATTATACTTTTATATATAAATAAAATCTTTCTAAATCAATCTGAGCCAAAAAGCCTGACTAGTTTCCCTACGAACAAAAGGCAATTTATATGGTATTTTGAAGCTATTTTTCTATCCTGTTTTATTCACCAGAATTAATTTTTGGCAAAAGTATATTATTCTTTTTTGTCAAGATTTTCTCACTATTCAACCAATCCTTGGATGTCTTTGTTGCTTAAGTAGTAAGTTGCTTGGGGACACAATATTTTCTGATCTATGGGTTTCCATCTGTGGATGAATGCCACTGGAAATCTAGTTAATAAAGTCACTGGCATTTAAAAAGCAGTATTTTATAGTTGACCAAGCTGTAAGGAGGACTCAGTTTCAGAAATTTTACATCTTGGGCTGTCCAAACATCTTGTGGAAGTAGTTTCGTGTGTACTAGAACATGTGTATATATGAACCTATGGGTACCACTGTGTACAATAGGCTTTATAAGGCACTCCTCTCTAGAAACTCACTGTATCTGAATCAAACACAAGTATCATTTTTGATATTTCCAGATATATTCAGATTTAAGCAGTTAACAGTAACTAGAGATAGATGTGGCCAGTTGCCTTTAATACAACGAGACATTTGGGAGGAAAAATGTTTGATTTACTGCTATGGTGCTCTTCTAATATATAAAACCAGTACCAAGTCTCTGAAATGGTTACTAAAAACTTAGGACACTTTACAGTTTGACTAAACCCAGAAAACAAGCAAAGTCTGATATTTTGTTGTTGAATTCTCATGGAGAATTTAGCATACCAATTGCAACAAAAAGTTTTGGTAACAGTTTTATGTAATAAAATCAACAGGTGCCAGAATATGCCAGAATGATTTTATACTTTTCTTTTTAAATAAAGATAAAATGATAGCTTGATTTTTATCCAGCTTCTTACACTCCTGCAGATATTCACTGCTTCCTCAAACAGCCTGATTTGTGGAGTAAGCAGCCATCTGGACAAGTTGTCTTGGCCTCTCATGATGATGACTTGAAAAAATATGACACAATGATTCATCATTGGAAAAGCAGTTTCATCCTACTTGGAATAACCTGTGGGAATGTGGTAGAATGTATCTCTCTCTTGGGAGAAAAAAAATCCTGATTACCTTGATTTTCCTGTGACATAAATGATGCTAAGACATATTTTATTATACAGTCTTTGCTTAGATTCAGGCTGTTCTGAATTTTAGTTAATATTTACATTATTTTCATATCATATATAACTAGAATAATATTTCTTTTTCATGATATTTAACAACCAAAAGATTTGTTGTTTTCAGCATGTAGGGCTCCAAGACGTCCAAGTTAATCCTTTTGAGTGCCTGAGGGAAGTGGTCTTTACACTGATGATTACATAAATCATGCTTTTGTGCTAGTCTGGAAATTAAACAAACCTTAAATACTGTATTTCTCATCAAGAATAGTAGATTCAGTTTCTGGCCAGCCATATAAACATTAATATTGTTCTCTTGCTGTTGTAGGTAAAACAATGAAATAATCAAGGGGAACCATGTCAGTGTTATGTTCTCTACAAATTGTAAGTCCCCTCTTCCAGCTCTGGATTCAAGCCAATTTCTTCACCACAGTTTTGGAGAGAGAAGGGGAAGGCTGAAAAGCATGAAATTTTGTAAAAAAAACAAAAAAACCAACCAAACAAAAAACCCCCAACCTGGTATTTTGCCATCCCCTTTCACATAACTCTATTGCTCATTCCACTCATATCTTGTTATTGAAAACATATACACGAGAAATAGACCTCATTTTTCATGGCATTTTTCTAAAGGTGGTTTTCAGAAGTGCAAACAATCTTTATTAGCAGTTTCTAATAAGACTAAGGTCTGTTATGTCAGGTTTGGAAGAAATTGATCGTTTCACAGCAAAAGCATCAGAAAGAATTCCAAAATCCTCTTTCAATCCATGTGATCTATGCTGACATGAATTCAATGTGGACATACGTTTCATCACACCACAGGGAATTTCATTCTAGTATATTAACATTAAGAATCTTGGGTTTTTTCCCTCATAAAACTTTTGGTCAGAATTTATATGCACTGTCACATACTAGGGTGTTTCAGTGTATGTTCTGTGGCATTCAGAATAATGATAGCATAAAGCTGAGGTATAGCATAAATGTCAGCACAATCCCTCAGCTATCTCATATAACCAGTTCAGCTTCTTAATGTGTCAGCTTAAAAGCAGCTGCCTTACATCTACTGTATTCGCCTACAATAGAGAGGTATTCACCTCTCTATTGCTACTGTGTTAGAAAATAACTTACACTGACAACAATTGTACTTTCCTTTATTAAAATCCTTGAAACAAAACGGTCATATCGGTTGCTTTCTTGTCTAAAATAAGAATCTGTCATTTACACTGCTCCAGACCCTTTGAAAGTACTTTTCAAAAACTAATAACTATTTTTCCTGGCATTCAATGCATTAGGATTTACTCATTCATCAGCTAGGTAACTGAAGATGTAAGAAGGATAAGTGACATTTTCAAGGCTGCACATGAAGTGATGACGGCAACAGGTATAGAGTTCAAGTCTTTCCTTTCCACTGTTCTGCTGAGTACCCTTCCACTTTGTGACTAAAAGATAATTTCATTCTCTTTTTCTTAGGAAATTCGTCAGTGAGGAGAAGAGGTAAGTTGTTCTTTTTTTTCCAAACAGATATTTTTGGATGGGGGCATTCATCCACAGATGGAAACACAAACTAGAAAAAAAGTTTCTTCTTCTGGGAAAGCTGACACTGGCTGATAAACAAACTAAAACCAAGACAGTAGTACTAAGTCTGTGAGGTGTCCAGAGGCTGACAGGTAGTTGTGCCATGAAGGAATTAGTGCCAGGGTTGATTCCAGAGGATTCCATAGAAGTTTACAATAAAGTCACAACACAGAGGTGGATCTGTGATCTGATAGCTTTATTTGCATTTAATTTAACTGCTTTATTGGGAGGAGGGAGTATTATTAGGAACAGTCTTAGTAACAGTCCCTGGTAGTTGTTCCCATGTTGGCTTGAGTACTGCCTAGAAAAACGTGAGTAAGAAGAGATAAAACCATACCTGGGAGCTTGCTAACAATCAATACCTGTCACTGTATCTACCTGTGTCTCAGTCTTGTTTTGTTTAATATGGAAGACAGCTTAAAAGTCTAAATTCCACTTTGTGAAGTGTAATGTCCACAAGTCAGAACTCAAGGATTAATGAAACTGAATAGTCCCACATGATTTGCAGGTTGATACTCTTTATATAATTTAACTATTACAATATTTCTATTTTTAACTTCCTTGTAATCCACATACCAGAAAAAAACAACTATACAATGCTACTGACAAAAGATGAACTTTGTCTTTATTTGATCTTATTTTTCTATCCTATATGAAATTTCTTCCTTTCTGCTCAATTGTGTTGACATATCCTTTGGCTTGGTAGAGCTTTTATATCTAATTGATTTCTCATTTCATATCTCATAGCCATACCCACAGCTAAACACGTCTGTATATGTCCATGGATCTATAAATCAGTTTACAAATGAAGGATGAACATGCCACTCAGTGTGAATAGGTCATTGTGACCATAATTAGCAGCACACATGCTGACCCTGATCGTTATGTCTTGTGTCATTGCTATATCGCGTTAGAAAAGCCCAAAAATGATTTCATTATCTAAAATTCTTAACAAATATTTGATAGACAGCTGTGGAAAGGGCAAACTCATATGAATTTTATCTCACTTAGCAATTGCCATATTTCAAAGGGCAGGTTTAATGCATTGAGAAAATTCTTAAGATAAATTCTACATTTGTGTTCATTATTTAGAAGGGTTAGTTGATAGAAGAATTCATTTACATTATTTCAAAAAGTAGAAGAATTCAAAAGGTAGAAGAATAGTCCATGTACACAATTCCATTTAGGCTATTAAAAAACTTACATTTTTCCTAAAACAGTTCTGATATGTATTTTCTAAAATAAATTTTTCTAAGTAGTTAGTCCAAGTGTTACCGACAGTCTAAAAGATATTGACTGTTTATATACTGCAAAATGTATTGATATTCGTAAATTGAATTTATAAACCAGCTTAAACTTAAATTATTAAAACGTTATTACTAACGCAGCACATTATGCAGATAAATGCTAACTATATACTGCACTGCATTAGTCACATCCTGCAGCACGCCAGTGAAAATTATTACTCTCCTCTGTTCAACATCTGTGACATCACATTTATTTTGTGTTCAGTTTTGAAAACTCTCATGCAAGAAAGACATAGAAAACTGGACTAAATCTGGCAAAGAGCCACTCTTAGGGACAATTTAGAGGACTGGAAAACTTGAAAACCAAAGGGACACTGAGAAAAATGAGTTTGTTTATCCTGAAGATGAGAAGGCTTATAGAGCTGAAAGACTGGTTTCAGCTATCTAATGCAGGATTATGTAGAAGGAGAAGTTAGACTTTCTTGGAGGTGCACAACAAATGCACAAAAACAAAGAGATACAAATTGCAGTTCAGACTGGATGCAAGAAAAAAAAAAAAATCATAGTAAAGGTAGTAAGACTACACAGCTGGGGCCCAAAGCTTTCCCTATCACCATACTTTACTTGCTACCAAATACAGCTTCAAATTTTCCTGAGATGAAATATAAGTGTCTGTACTTAGCACCCTAACTTTCAAATGGAGGCTCATATTAGAATGGATATAGTCTCAGTTACCCATTCATTTTACCATGAAACTGCAAAGAATGGGAGCGAGTAAATTGATACAGGGGATGTTTTGTGATGCATCAAAGCTGTTTTTCCATGCAAAAGAGAAGACAGCAAGTGGCAGTGTATGGAGGTAAAATGTACTGGGGAATGGGACATTCCCACATGCCTGTGTTTTAACCAAATGTTTTCTTTAGACATCCGGAAATGGAAATTCTGGAGAAAAAAACGTAAGAAATACAGGGATGCATAAAGGTATTCAGAAGCCCAAACAGTGTTGCAGCTATCTAAGCTTTTATCAATACTACTGATGTTTCTGTATCCTCATGATCTCTTCATATTTTACGAACTATTATTCACATCAGTTCTAAAATCCAATTTCCCCTTCAGTAGCTTGTGTAGTACTTGTATAATATCACTATTGCTGATCATTGATAATACCAAAGAAAGATCTCTGAGAAGACAGTCATCTCTTATTTGGGAATGGTTTTGTACTTCCCAGGCCACAATGGATGGTGTTTCATCCCCATTCTCTAACTGCTAAACTCAGGATGCTAAGACATCACACCAGTCTCATTGGGTCAGGATGTCTCACTAAGCATTCTCATTTTATGACTAATAGTGAACAAAGGTGCCTAAATTAAAAAAAGGAAAGAGAAAAGATATTATGAATGAAAAATAAGTGGAAGATGGATAGAGGAGGATTTTCTGGAAGAGTTTTCTAGAAAATATGAAGAGTAGGGGGTAAAAAGGTTGATAAGAAAACTGTGGAAGAAATTTATTCAGCTCTTGGGAATTGGTGTCCTACATTGCAGCTTGAGAAGCTTGGAAGGATGAGAGTCTGCTATGCCTTACATGCTAACCTGAAGATATATTATTCTATTTTACAATGCAATGTCAAATGTCTCTTGGAAACCTAAATAGGTTATGTCCACCACGTCATCCCTATCTGCTCCCTGCATTCTCCTTATGATAAGACAGAGATTTATATTCTTATTTTCTCAGATGGGTGCATCAATCTCTGCTGTCAGGTCACCTGTCTGGATAACAAACCTGCATACTACAGAAATCTTTTAATGTAATGTTGATAGATGTTGTTTGTGTGCACTTGGCATGAACTTACAGTCACTTCCCTACAAATCACAATCTTCTCAAGAAACCCTTACTTTCTATCTTTCCCACATTCTCGCCATTGAGAATTAATTATGATCATGGAGTCATTATTTGGGACATTTCTAGGAATTCTGTGCTTACCAGTCACTAGGTCAAGTTATTAAGCTCTTCACGGTTGCCATGGTTGCCATTCTCTTTCTGGAAGTAAAATTCTGGTTTACATTTTGGGGACAACTTACTTGCCAACACTGAACAAAGCTGAGTAATTTCAGTGAAATCTCCAGTTTGATAAAACATGTCTAAATGTTCTCCTCCCTCTGTATCTTCTGACACCTCCCAGCACACACTTGTACCCTCTGAAAACAACATAGAGAGCTTGTTCCCAGCTCCCTGCACTGTCTGCTGCTGGCTCAGCTCCAGGCTACATCTCGTCACTCTTCCCTCCTGCCTGCAGCACATACCTACTTACACTTTTAATCTACTCCCTGCTAAATTATTTGTTCAAATACTATTTCTTTCCCCATATTTGTATCCTCTTCTGCTCCATACAATTTTCTCCACAAAAAACAGGTAGATAGAAGCAACCTAGCTGTTGGTTTTGAGTAGTACAGTTGTTAGTAAAAATTTGGCTTCTTCCAAAGTGTTGGCTTGCCTCTTGCTCTCATGGACCTACTTCTTCCAGAATGACAAAAGTCATGTTGTAATCTGAGTGTTTTTGCACCAACTCCTTATGTAAAAAAGGTACTGAAATAAAATCAGAGCATTTTTATACCATTAATGAACTATTTACTAACACTACATCATTACTAAAACTATCAGTTTTTTTTTTTTTACCTTTAAAAGCCAATTTTAATTATTATTCTCCTATGTGGTTTTTATTCCTAATTTTCCTCCCTCATAAATCTCAGGTAATTCTTATGGTGCTCTATTTTCAAAACTGGCATTTCACTAGTAATCTTTGTTATAATCTGTTATAACACATTATATATGAGTTTGCTCTTTTCCTTCATATCCTCATACATTCTTAAAAAAGTGAAGAGGTTAATGTACAAGATGCTGAGCATACAGAGAATAATTTACTGTATACAACACTATATCCTACTTGATTTTTCTTGTATTTTTTCGGTCTTTTTGATTCAAGTATTTCAATATTGTCAGATTGTAGCTCAGTTATGGAAGATCAATATTTTTATGTGATTAGAAGTCTGTGTTACTATAAAAATAACTGAAGAATATTACAATTTTTTTTTACTTTGATATCTATTAAATATGCTATTTTTTTTCTTTACTGTTCCTGTCACAGGGAAGGAGACTTACTGCAGGTCACAGTGGATCTTTAAATCAAACTTATAAAGTTATGGCATCATCATTAAAGTTAATGTTTAATTTAACAAAGACTATTTCAGAATGAGGATGACCTCAATTTTCATAGAATTCTACCACAGCAAACAGAATTAAACAACACACTATGCACAACATTTTTATTTGAATTTTTGTTTATTTGTAGATACATACTTGCATACCAATTTCTAATAAGATTTAATATTTAAATTTCTGTTAAAGGATACATGTGTATACAAGATCCTTCTGTGATCTAAATTGTTGTGGCTCTGTTACCTTACTTGAACATTTGGGAAGGACTGTTCACGTAGGTAGCACAGAAAGTTTCACTGAGTGTCTCACTACTGAGCAGGACTATTCCATTGAGTCAGTGACTTGATTAATCTTATTCCAGGACCTCCAGTTTCACATCTCTTTGTTTCAGCTCTAAAGTGAAGGCTTATGCAAAGTGAAGTACCTCTTATCAATCAAGAAGTTCACATCTTTGGTGACTGCAATTCTTTGAAGTGCTGGGAGAAGCAGAAATATTTATCATGTTCTCAAGGTGGTTTCTGAACCTTTCAATCTTATATCTAGATCACAGCCCATGCCTCCTTCTTCAGCCCTTTTGTAGACTGTGAAATCAGCAGTTTAAGACATTCTCAGAACAGGAAGCAAAGGGGAACTAGGACATATAATCAATCTTCAGGCTCCTGCGGAATGTGCTAACAGGTTTTTATTTCTGCAATCATCAAAAGGATTAGACTGCTTGGTAAAACAACTTCACTCCCTCTCTGCCTCTCTCTCTTTGTGTGCTTCATCCCTTTTTCCTCTCTCTCTGACACACACTGCTACGTGTTGCTTATATTTTCTTTTTAGTTTTAAATTTGTAAAATGTCTATTATACATTTTTTCAAGCACATTCTGCAGTGAGATTTCATCTGCTTATACACGTTTGAAAGATACACTCAGCATGGCATCCTTAGGAAAAAAAAAGAAAACCAAAACCTAATAAAGGGTTTATTTTTCTTGTTCTGAAAGTTCAGTCAGAGAGGAAATAGCAACAGCTCAACCATTATTGTTTTTGTTAAGTGTATATGAAATGCAGGGATCGTGCTACTAGAGAACCAAATAAGTTAATATTATTTTCACAAACCAGTGGTGTCTTGATCATTGATAAGTGAAAGCTGGTATTTGCTGTGTAGTATATTAGTTCCCTCCTGGCACCTTACTCACTCCTGAATGCACAGTTTTGTTTACAATTTTGGTTTTCTGCTTTCTTACATGCCTTACTGTGCTCTCCCATTGTTTTTTGTTGCTTCCAGTCATTTCCCTGAGATCCTGTAATAACCTTGATCTCTTCCAGTCACTTTATTAGGCTCCCCTGGTAGCCATCCTCATAGCAAGCTCTTGACAGCACTCATCAATTCTGGATGCTTCTATTGATTGCACTAGCACCTATCTCCTGGATGGCTCTGTTAGCTTCTTCCATCAGTACTTCAAAACCTCCAGCAAAGCAACAGTGTGGGATGGCAGCATATTGGTGACTCCAGTGCAGCAAGAATGTGCTCACAGTTTGAGCAGAATTTTTACTCAGAAATATGCTACCATCTCCCCCTCCCCTAAATTCAATTTTCAGCCCTGTTTCTAGGGACTTGTAATAACATAGAAATCAAGAAAGATTGATGAACCAGTCTTTTTCAGATTCTTTTTTTTCTTTCTTTTTAGTAGGGGTATGCTTTTTCCTGAATTGATGAGCTTGTGAGGGAGTGAAATCAGATGCCTTAAATAAAGTGTGTAGTCCTTTCCTGTTGTCCTCTATTCATACATTTGGGATCAATATATACATATCTGTGTGTGTCCATGTATATCTGATGTGACCAGCTACTTCTAAAGACACAAACTGAATTGTTTCACCCAACTATTTCACTCATGTCATAAATAAAAATAATAAATATAGAATAATAAAAAATAATATTCACATCTTTTTATGGAAGTTCACCTGAACTGAGAAGGAAGAAGAATTCTTTGCTGTAAGCCCCTCCATTGGAATATACACCTGCTAGTAAGTACTTTTAAATTCATATTAGTATAATTACACATCCATTCAGTAGTCTTACAGTTTCAACTGTAACAGAGGATTTGGTATCTGACTGAATAAATATACAGATTAAATCCAATGTTGTCCTGCAGTACTGTTCAGTACTGATGTCACCAGGCTTTAATGGAAGTTAGTCACCTTTAAAGAGAAAAATTTAAAACTTTGAAAATAGTTAAAATCTGAACTCATTAATTTAAGGCTAAATAAATAGTCCAACAAACTACTTAAACTTTTATGTATATTTAGGCCAAATTCTACCCAATCTATCTAGTGCATTTATGTTTCAGTAAAGCCAATGGGAGCCATTTGAATTTGTCCAAGAGGATAATTAGTATTTGCTTGAAAATTTTCTATTTATTTAAATTGCTTCTTTTTAAAAAAACCCAAACACACCAACAAGCTATTATATAAGTTAATATTGTGAAATTGAGTGCATTTTTTGCATTTGAATATTTTGCATCTGCAATATTTTTGCTGTAGTTGTGATGATTGTCTTGTTGTAAATTGTTTTGTTTCTCCAGAGGAACCAAGATCTAGTAAACAGTGGATTTGAGTGTCTTGCATGCAGTCTATTACTTATTGACAGTGAAGGAATGATCCACTTAGTACGTGATTAATCGTGGATTGCTGTAGGTCTTAGAATGGCTATTGAAAATTTATGGGGTAAAAAATTATTTCATGTACATGCCTTCACCTAACAGTTAGTCTCCATCTGGGACTGAAAACCACATTTTAAAAAAGGAAAAAACATGCGCAGCAGAACAAAGTACTAATTCTTTCATTGATTTGCATTGTCACTGAAAAGTGTACTATTCCCAGGCAATGATAGTTATACTGATAGCATCTGTGTGGCTTTGTTACTATTTAAAAAAATAATTAATTAATTTACTGTCAACAAACAGCAGTGGAAATATTCAGCATTTGCAGATTAGAAAGCTCTGGTGTTCTAAAAACAGAAGAAACTAAAATTTTCTATACAGAATTTAATTGTGAGGTATGAAATTTTAAGAAATTGTGACAAAATTTTCAGCTTTTCAAAGCAAGTTTTCAAAGAAGATCTAAAATGTTAAAATGTTAATTTTTAGGAAAACTAAATCCACATGCCAAGTGACATGTTTTATTTTGTGACACAAAAAGCGAAACAGTAAGATAAAACAGCCCTTCAAATGAAGAGGTGAATTTTCACATTTTTATTTTGTGGATTAGTATTAGTAAATTGATATACTACAATAATAATTCTCATTCTTGCTTGTGGCATGTACATCCCCCCTATAATTCATCAAACTGTCTTATACAAACCTGTTATTATATGATTTTCAGTTTTCAGTTGTTCATTTACTGAAAGCATCCATCAATTTTTCCTATGCCAGGCTGGATAAGTATGTCTAAATTTTAGATAAGTAATAACCTTATGATGCATACATCTGACAGAAATGTAGAATGCCATAATCGTATTTTGATAAACTGGATTATGAAACAGGATAGAAAAATGTAGACTTCTCAGTGCTGAACCACAGCCCCTAAATCCTTCCAGTTTGGCAATAATAACTCAAAATATATTTAACTCAGGGAAAAAAAGGAAATGTGAAAAATAGCTAAATTCATAGAATTAGAATCATAGAACAACCAGGTTGGAAGAGACCCATCGGATCATCGAGTCCAACCATTCCTATCAAACACTAAACCATGACCCTCAGGACCTCATCCACCCGTGTCTTAAACACCTCCAGGGAAGGTGAATCAACCACCTCCCTGGGCAGCCTATTCCAATGCCCAATGACCCTCTGTGTGAAAAACTTTCCCCTAATCTCCTGCCTAAATCTCCCCTGGTGGAGCTTGAGGCCATTCACACTTGTCCTGTCCCCTGTCACTTGGGAGAAGAGGCCAGCTCCCTCCTCTCTACAACCTCCTTTCAGGTAGTTGTAGAGAGTAATGAGGTCTCTTCAGAGTTAAAATACCAGTTTTCAGGTGAACAAAAAGCATAAATCTCAATCATTTCTAAGTGTTTCACTACCTATGTTGGTAAAACCATACCTTTGAACCACAGTAAAAGACTAAAAAAGAAGACTTTTCAGGCACCTTTAAATTTTCTTGTTTATTTTTCAAAATAATTTTTAATATATTACTTTGTGTACACCAATGTATCCTTAATTTTGGCATGCACTTTTAGCTGTAAGACTGATCTAGGCACCCTGGCCTCTCTTCACAGGCAAGAGAGAAAACTGGAACTTCATTGACATAATTCTTTTGATCTCAAAGTAGACAGCTAAAATATGTGAAATAAAAGTGAATTTTCCTTTACATTGGCTGCAAGGGTGCCTTAAAGTTATCTAGATTTCCACCCTACTCCTTCTGTCTTTCACACGCAGTATAGCATCACAAATTCCTCAAAGGAATTAGCTTGGCGAAGTATGACTTTCTTTCAGTAAATTAATGAAAACAAAGAAAAAAAGTATTGCTTCTTTAAGAAAATTGTCTTCATTATTCTGTCCTATAATCATCTTTCTCAAGTGCAATACAGCAGAAAAGATGATGATACAGTGGACTTGATTTTTTTTTATTTCTTCTTTTGCTCATTTCCAAATGATAAAAAACACATGACTGATTTATCTGTGTTCTGTAGTCACAGCTAAACAGTACAAAATGAAGGTGGTGAGGCAGTGGAACAGTTTGCCCAGAATGATTGTGGCTGCCCCATCCTGGGAGTGTCCAAAACCAGGTTTTACAGGGCTTTGGGCAGCCCAATCTAGTGAGATGTCCCTGACCATGGCAGGGGTGTTGGAACCAGATGATCTTTAAGGTCCCTTCCAACTCAAACCATTCTATGATTCTATGATTCTATGTTTCTATGTCTATGAGTTATTTTACAGGAAAATTCAACCTGCTGACCTTCATGATACCAGAAGTAGTCAGCTTTGGTTGTGCTTGACCTTTAGCTGGTAACTACCACCAGATTTCTAAAAGTGTTGGAGAATAAAAGGTAGCTCTAGTCTTGTCTGCTGAATAAGAGCAGAAATAATTCTTTTGCTGAATTTTTGCAGACAGCCCAGATGATGGTGTCATAAAAGGAGAAACACTTCAGACTGAACAGAAAAACCCATCCTTTCATGTGATCGTACATTGACATTCTTTCATTTTTCATCCTTCCCTTATTTTTAGAGGGACAGTAGATGAGTGAGTCGAGGCAGTTCTTCTAGAGTTATAAGGATATATTGCATGGAAACAAATTATTTCTTAATTTTGTGAAGAGTTTTGAAACTGTGCTGGAAAGTCCATTTTTGACAATCAGCAGAAGAAAATAAATTTTTATTGACTTTTCCTGTTATTTAATAGTGATGTTGAAACACAATGAATACTTAATAGTGATGTTAAAATGTAGACCATTCATAGAAGTAGATCTGCAGGATATTTCCCTTGCCTTGCCTTCTCTTACCTTGCCTTGCCTTTCCTTGCCTTCCCCTCCCCTGCCTTCCCCCACCTTCCCCTGCCTTCCCCAGATTTGGATAACTATGTATTTCAGTGCTGGAAGGTTTTATTATTCCTGGTGAATTTTATTTCAGTTGCTACTCAAAAAAAGGACTTTATTTGTTTATCAGTGCTGATTTGTTCCACTTTGATTCTCTACAACCACTAACTTAAATGAAACTCACAAAATGCATCAAGAGAAAGCAAAAGTGTTGTTGGACTTATAGAGAATTTGAATGACATCTGTGAAATTCACTTTAGACAAGACCAAGGTAGCACTGTTTAGTTGATGAATAACAGGGTAGGAATTATTTATTACATCTTTTCTGATAAACCTGTATACATTTTTCAAGACTGTATTCGTTGGTGTGTAGATAAGGAATTCATGTCAATATTTCCTTACTCCTGTTGCATGAGCTGATCAAAATTAACTCAGATGTGGTGGATAAGCAGATTTTATTTTAATATGGACTGCAATGTTGAATCTTTAACATATCAAATTTAGTTTATTGAAATATATTTTTTTATTAGCTGATGACTAAAACTTATGGAGATAACATAGCTGGGCCAAAATGTAAGTACCTGCTTACTACAGTGTACTTTAAGCAGAATGCATGGTAGACCCATATTCCATGGAGCAGATGGGTTTTCAGGGCACAAGTGCATTGTGCAAAAGTGTTTTATTTCACAGTATGACAGAACTTGAACTGGTGGACTTCCAAGGCTTGTTGCAAATCTCTATTTATTTTGCAACAAAAGTATTTCTTTTGTTTTTTTATCTGTGAAATGCTAAAAGACTTTAGAAGAGAGACGTTTAGTGTCTCACTCACAAATTCCTAATCACAGTGAGACATTATAAAAGGAGAATATTTGTGTGATAGGAGAAATCACTGATAATATATGTTATTAATTTTGTAAGATGTTTAGAGCTCTCATAAGAGTTCAATATTCCTGGTTGGAGCACAGGAAAATTGTGTCAATTTAGTGAATTTGATAGACTCAATGTTTCTTTTCCTGCAAGTTCATTGTTTGAGAGCTTGTACCTCCATCTTCACAAGGAGAAGATCTATTTTGCAAACACCTTACATGAAATTACCACACTGTGATCTGATTCTCCTGTAAGTCTTATGGGATAAAGATTATCTGGACAGTAGATAGACAGGGTTTGCCTTTTTTATACAGTTCTGCACCATTTTGCATTTGCGGTCATTCATGTAGAATACACATTTACTTATGTTGTTCCATCATGTTATCTTGTAGTCTATGCTCCAAAATACTCAAGGATAAAGAAAACACAATAATAGCTCAGTTTTGTACAACAGGCCCTCCACCTTGTTCAAATTGGGCCCTCCACCTTTAAAATACTCAGAAAGAAAAAGTTAATGTGACTGAATCTATTGAAAGAGTTTTTAAAATTTTGTTGCCCTAACTTTTAGAAAGACAGCAAGACAGAGAATGGAAGAAAAGGGAAACTCCTTGACTTGAATCTCAAGGCAGTGTCACTTAAAATCTTTTTGTTTCATGAGTTGCACAGAATAAAAAAAAAAAAAGGTAGCATCCCAGAAAGCGTTTTAAGGTCTTCTCTTAACTGTCAAGGAGAGCATAAGCAGAGAGATAGAGAATATAATTTTAGTCTCAATGAAAATACTTAATTCCCTCTTTTTTTGTTGAATATTAGAAATGGACTGACAGATTCAGATGACTTAATGTAATTCCCTCTAGTCAGGCTTTTGGGAGGTTATTGTAAACTTACATGGTATTAGAAGAGGAACTGACTGGTTAAATTAAGTCTAAGTATGTAAATTAAAGCAGCCTCAAGACAGTACTGAATTCCATACTGTAAATTAATGTAAGTTAATGAACTTTTCTTATTCAGTTTTAGTGGAAAAGTACTTTGCTATTTGCCCTTATAAATATTTGAGGTATTAATTTTTTAAAAGCAATTTATCTAAAAGCAGAAATAGATAAATAATGTCGCTTCTTTGTTGAAAGTGTGTTTCCCTTTCTTTTGTAGATTATTCATTTTTTTTCCTTTCTGAAGTTTTTAAATTACTTTTCTTGACATTTTTTCCGTAGTAGAAAGGCTACATCACCTAGGGTGCCAAACTCTGTGTATGTCTAAAGTGGATTTAAAGTTTCCAGAACAGATTGTGTAATATGAACCTGTGCAATCAGTGTAGGTAAGTAGGCAACACAGAGCCTCAATGCTACTTCTCTTTTCTCTCTTCAGATCTTTTAAAATACTCTTTTTATAAACAGTTCAGATTATATGCTCCCTGGATTGCCGTCTTTGTCTTTAAGTTACCTAGATAAATTGTGTAAAATACACTATTTTGAAATGTTTCTTCTTTTGCCAGTTATTCCTCAAATGATGATGTGTTTTATGAAAGAAAATTTATCTAAATAGGAATAGGTTGAGTTTCATATATTTCTAGACTACGAAGCAGGTTGTGCTGAAAAGCAGGAGGAGATCTGGGCTATTGGCCTTGAAGAATTACAGAACAAAGGAGCATGTAATACAGGGTACAATTAATGCACAAACAAACTGAGTTGTTCTGCCTGTTTAGTGTGCATACCCCTGAGATAACAATATAAGTAAATGGTGTTTTTAAATATATTCCCAAATATGGATTTTCTAAACTAAACAGTAGATATTGAGGAAGGTGGCTTGTATCCTCCACTCAAACTTCACAGAAGATACATTTATAACTGCTGAAAAGGAGTAGTATGGGTCCTCCCTCCCTACCCCCCCCCCAATACTTTATTGACAAGTAAAAATAAAAGGAATTCTAGTAAAATGATGATAATAATGATGATGATAATAATAATGATTATAATAATAATAACAACAACAACAACTCTACTGAAACCTATGTTATATACTCTGTAAAAATCCAGTAATGCAAATAACATCCTTTTACATTGTGATCGTAGGTGATAACACTAAGTGTCAGATTCATAAATCTACAGAAGACCAATGATGTAGTCTGTATTATCCAGGCTACTTACATCCCCTGTTTGAAGTAGACCACCCATTTTAGGACAAAAGTTCTTATTTGTTTAAAATAAAAAATAATTAACAATGACTGGAGATCCATCTAGACCAACCAGAGTTTCCTTTTTCCGCACAAGACAAAATTCTGCCTATGTAGATAAGGAAAAACAGTTGATGAACCACTACATCTAAACTCAGCTAGACAGATTCTTCTTTTGAAAGCTTTCAGAGTTACTGGGCTTTTCCTTAATCACACAGGAAGATGAGGCGCTTCTTTGAGGAGTATCTCTTCACTAGACGTCTGGAACTCGAGCCATTTAGATACATAAGTCAGAGAAATTACTTGCTTCTTTGATGCCTTTTTGCATTGGACAGTCTTTTTAAGACACTGTTTCCTAGGGCAAACCCTTCATCTTGCAAACATGGGTTAATTTTTCCTTTATGGAAGTGCAACAGTATCAATTGTACTGAAGTATGTACACAATGCATATGTAAAAAACTGCTTCCATCTCACCATTCTGGAATATTTCTTTTTCCTAAATTAGATTTCAGTCAATCAACATTATCTCCTAAAAGGAAAATCCTTGGAAAACAAAGGATTTTTGCATGTTCCTTAGTTAGAAAACTAAGAGGAAAAGTAAGTTCAGACTGAAAATTTTACCTTAGGTTAATCTCCTTCATTTAATCCATACCTTTTCCAGCAATGGTTGGTATTGGGTGACCTGACACTGGCAGAGATATGAGTCCCAGCTAAGCAAAATTCAAACTGTTTTGGAAAAGGTCAAAGTCATATCTGTAAATCTATCCTGGAAACTGACTGCTAAATGTAGTGGATGAAATAATAGGGTTAAAAAGCATATATTCAGGAAGAAACACTGCTAGGGCAGATGCCATGGTTTTAAAAGGTTTTGTGTTACGCAGCCTGATGAGAAGTCAGAAGTGTGAATGATGGAGTCAAAGCTTTGTGTACCAAGAACAAGAGAGGAGTCAGAAGTGTGAATGATGGAGTTGAAGTTCTGTGTACGACCAACAAGAGGGTAAAACCTTCTTGGTAAGCTATGAGGTAATCATTATAAGAATTTCAGTTGGGGTTCTGGGCAACAAATAACCAGACTGTCCTGCATCAGCTAGACTGGAAAAACTTAAGGTCATAATGGACAAAAGAATCTATAATAGTTTCTGCTATTTTTTCTTTTTTTTCCCCCTTTATTTTTACAAAGAGGCTTTCAAATTTACTGAATCTTCATTTCCTGCCTTTATCCTAAAACACGAAACATGTCCAGGAATATTCTGGGCACAAAGACCTGCTGGCATAAAATTACCCATGTTTATGCAAGCCTCTCAGTTTCCAAAGTAAGGGTGGCAAAGTTGCCTTTTGAAAATGTTCCTGGGACCATGTAAGTGCTGAATCATACCCAACTTTTGTCTGGGAGACTGCTAGTTGGCCTGAGCCCAAAGCGTGTCAGGAACCATTCTCACACTTTCAGGTTCCAGTAGCTGGCAAAGTCCCTGAATGCTCTTCAGGTTACTTGGCTGTCACACACAGGACTTCACCCAGTGTGCTGAGAGCAATTGTCCTCCTTAAGCTAGTGCTAGGGAAAAAAAGCCAAAAACACAACTATTCATGCATGCTTAAACACAGACACATGCTTCTTGCTTTGCTGGGCTAAGATTTTCAAGCTCATACAAACCAACATTTTTTTTTGAAAAAAAAAAAGCTTCAATCTGATCCTGAGTACGATAGACTGCTTTTTGCGTTTGCAATGTAAAATTGCTCAGTTCAATGGAAGATGCAAGTAACAACGCTTCAAGATCTGTGGTTTGGGGATGTAGTTAACTGACTAAATGTTCACCATTATCTTTTGTGCTAATACCTAATAAAGGTATGTATGAACAGTTATTTGCAGGGGTGATTTTTCATATGCAAAAGCACAGGCCCTAAATTTTATAATTATTCTGTCCTCCATCATGAGACAAACTCGTGCTAGCCTGAGATACTGCCTTTACCTAAATATGACACACTAAAACATGTCCTTCTTTATGAAATTCCATACTCATCCCTTCAGTCTAATCTTGCTGCACTGTTCCTATCCTAACTACATGAATTCACAACCAAGCAAGGTTTTAGCAGTGTTTAACTATCATTAATTATCATTAACATGTAATGTGTAAGTAGCACACAAGCATAAGTGATAAAAAGGCAGGAAACTAACATCATGAACTAACATCATTAACATTTATCTGATAAATATCTTATTTTCTTGATTATTTCCATAGACCTGAAGGAAGAAAAGTACAGATATTTTCATTTGGAACAGAATTAGTTTCAGAAAGAATGATTTCCATGAGTCATCAGTAGAACTTTAGCTTTTATGCCAGAATTATTCAACCTGAGACTATCTGCCTAAGAAATTATTTTTCCTATTAAAGAGGTGATGCAAAATGTTTTTAAAGCTATCACTTTGGAATAATTAAATGGAACATTGGAGTCTCTTCATAACGTCAGTCTGCAAGCCTTCTCTAATAGAGCTTCCTCTTCTGTTCCAAAATGGGCAATTAGGTAAGAGTAACAGCTGTTGCAGTGAGAGATGCCAGTATCAAATTGGTGAAAAAATACTGATTTTTGTTTTCAAAAAATGAAACCTTTTCAAATAGCATGGTGAAAAACATACAACAAATCAGCCTGAAGTGGCAGACTGGAGTTTCTTAGCTTTTATGTTCCAAACACTTGCATGAATTTTCTCATTGTATCTAGGGACCCAGAAAAGCTAGACCCAGAAAAATGGACAAACCTGCCAGTATAATTCTCAATCCCACCAAATACCAGATGTGTGTTCACAAAAACACTTGTTTAAGAGTTGGCTTAAATTAGAAAAGGAGGAATCTTGTGAATCAAAAATACAAGAGTGGTACTTCTAGGAAGATGGACATTACATCCACGAATGTCCCCAATATATTAAACCTTAATCTATCTGATGGCCAGTTTTTCTGCCAAACCTCCTTTAAGGAAAGGGAATAAATTCTCTTGAGCACTTTAAAGTTTGTGTGAGTCACAAAGTTTATGTGAGGAGAGGAGAGAAGCAGAGAGGAGAGGACAGGACAGGACAGGACTACCCCCACCTAGAGAAGAGAAGGCTGAGGGGAGACCTTATTACTTTCTACAACTATCTGAAAGGAGGTTGTAGAGAACAGGGAGCTGACCTCTTCTCCCAAGTGACAGGGGACAGAACAAGGGGGTATAGCCTCAAGTTCCACCAGGAGTGGTTCAGGCTGGATATCAGAAAAAAATTTCACAGAAAAGGTCATTGGGCACTGGAAAAGGCTGCCAAGGGAGGTGGTGGAGTCACTGTCCCTGGAAGTATTTAAAAGATGGGTGGATGAGGTGCTGAGGGGCATGGTTTAGTGTTTGATAGGAATGGTTGGATTCAATGATTCTGGGGGTCTTTTCCAACCTTGTGAATCTGTCATTCTGTGATTCTGTGACACAGATTTGAAACATTCCCACAAACCCTATCACCAGATCCCAGGGAGAAGAAATCAGCACTTCCCTCTCCAACTCCTCTCCTCAAAAAGCTCCAGAGAGCAATGAGATCACCCCTCAGCATCATTTTAGGTGCCCTCCTGGACTTGCTGTTTGTCAACAGAGAGCGGCTTGTGGGGGATGTGATAGTAGGGGGTAACCTAGGTCTTAGTGATCATGAGATGATAGGGTTTTCTGTCCTAGGTGAAGTGAAGAGGGTGCTAAGCAGGACGGTAGCACTAAATTTTCAGAGGGCAGACTTTGAACTGTTTAGCAGGTTGGTTGGCAAAGTCTCCTGGGAGATAGCACTTGAGGGCAAGGGAGCCCATGAGGGCTGGGAGCTCTTCAAAAAGGAGATCCTGGCAGCTCAGGAGAAAACCATCCCCGTGTTCTGGAAAAAAGGCCGGCAGGGGAAAAAAACAGCTTGGCTAAGTAGGGAAATCTTGGATCAAATTAGAAAAAAAAGGAATATTTATAGGCTCTGGAAGGGGGGACAGGCCTCTTGGAGGGACTACAGGAGGGAAGCGAGGCTATGTAGGGAAAAAATCAGAGAGGTTAAGGCTGAGCTAGAGATCAGATTAGCTAAGTCAGCAAAAGACAATAAAAAATCTTTTTATAAGTATATTAACAGTAAAAGGAGGACAAGGGAGACCATACAGTCCCTTTCGGACTCAGAGGGAACAGCAGTGACAGGGGACGAGGAGAAGGCTGAGGTACTTAATGCCTTCTTTGCCTCAGTCTTTAATTGTAAAGAAAGCTGTTCCCTCTGTGTAGATACCCGGGAAACAGAGGAGCAATACGAGGCTCCCATAGTCCAAGAGGAGGTGGTCAGAGCCCTGCTTGGCCAACTGGACACCCACAAGTCTATGGGGCCAGATGGGATACATCCTAGGGTTTTGAGGGAGTTGGTGGATGTATTGGCCAAATCCCTTTCCATCATCTTCCAGCAGTCCTGGAAGACTGGGGAGGTACCTCTGGACTGGAGACTGGCTGATGTAGTTCCCATTTACAAGAAGGGTAGCAGGGAGGATCCGGGGAACTACAGGCCAGTCAGTCTGACCTCAGTGCCAGGGAAAGTCATGGAACAGGTGATCTTGAGTGCTATCATGAAGCACATGCAAGAGAACCGGGTGATCAGGCCCAGTCAACATGGGTTTACCGGTGGCAGGTCCTGCCAAACCAACCTCATCGCCTTCTATGACAAAGTGACTCGGCTGCTGGATGAGGGAAAGGCTGTGGATGTGGTCTTTCTGGACTTCAGTAAAGCCTTTGACACAGTTTCTCACAGCATTCTGCTGCGGAAACTGTCAGCCTCTGGCCTGGACAGACGCACACTCTCCTGGGTAGAAAACTGGCTGGATGACCGGGCCCAGAGAGTGGTGGTAAATGGTGTTAAGTCCAGCTGGAGGCCAGTGATGAGTGGTATTCCCCAGGGCTCAGTGCTAGGTCCAGTCCTGTTCAATGTCTTCATCAATGACCTGGATGAGGGCATTGAGGGTACCCTTAGCAAGTCTGCAGATGACACAAAGCTGTGTGCAAGTGTCGATCTGCTGGAGGGTAGGGAGGCTTTGCAGGGGGACCTGGACAGGCTGGACCGCTGGGCAGTGTCCAACGGCATGAGGTTTAACACGGCCAAATGCCAGGTCCTGCACTTGGGGCACAACAACCCTATGCAGAGCTACAGACTGGGAGAAGCCTGGCTGGAAAACTGCCAGGAGGAGAGGGACCTGGGGGTGTTGGTCGACAGCCGACTGAACATGAGCCAGCAGTGTACCCAGGTGGCCAAGAAGGCCAATGGCATCCTGGCTTGTATCAGAAATGGTGTGACCAGCAGGTCCAGGGAGGTGATTCTCCCTCTGTATTCAGCACTGGTGAGGCCGCTCCTTGAATATTGTGTCCAGTTCTGGACCCCTCACCACAAGAAGGATGTTGAGGCTCTGGAGCGAGTCCAGAGAAGAGCGACAAAACTGGTGAAGGGGCTGGAGAATAGACCCTATGAGGAGCGGCTGAGAGAGCTGGGGTTGTTTAGCCTGGAGAAGAGGAGGCTGAGAGGAGACCTCATTACTCTCTACAACTAACTGAAAGGTGGTTGTAGAGAGGAGGGAGCTGGCCTCTTCTCCCAAGTGATAGGGGACAGGACGAGAGGGAATGACCTCAAGCTCAGCCAGGGGAGATCTAGGCTGGAGATCAGGAGGAGGTTTTTCACACAGAGGGTCATTGGGCATTGGAACAGGCTGCCCAGGGAAGTGGTTGAGTCACCTTCCCTGGAGGTGTTTAAGGCACTGGTGGATGAGGTATTGAGGGACTTGGTTTAGTGTTAGATAGGAATGGTTGGACTAGAAGATCCGATGGGTCCCTTCCAACCTTGTTGTTCTGTGATTCTGTTCTGTGATTTTCTCCAAACCAGATAAGCCCAAAGTGCTTAGTCACTTCTCATAGGGCATTACTTGCATCTCTTCCACCAACGTTGTTGCCCTCCTTGGAACACATCCAAGGACCTTAACATGCTCTTAAATTGTTGGGCTCAGAACTGCACACAGTACTTACTTACTTACTTACTTACTACACACAGTACTTGTCTTAAGACCACAGCAGAGCCAAATACAGCAGGATAATCAGCTCTTTTAACGAGCTGGTCATATTGTGTTTGATGCATCACAGGATGACAATTGCCCTCTTGTCTACCAAGGGCACTGTACTGATTCGTGTTGAGCCTGCTGTGAACAAGCATCCACAGGTGCCTTTCTCCAGGGCTGAGAAAAAGGACTAAAAAGTAGTGGAACAAAAGATTCGTTTAGTCTTAGTGTATAAATAAGATATATAGATAGGTTCAGTGATTACTGAACACGTGTAATTGTTTCAAAGCAAGCTGAGTGTTTGATCCCATTGTTCAGTCTTCCTGTGGACAGTGAACGGCAGTGAAAGTAAGTGAAAGGCAGTGAAATGCCTTACTTCTCTCGTGATGGAGTTCTTTGCTCTCCCTTCTTTGGAGACAGAGTCTCAGTTCACAACTTGCTGTTTCCTCTGCCAAATCCTTGGGAGGCTGAGCTGGGTTTGCACCCTGCTTGATACTTTGCTTACCACATCCAGCTGGATGCATATTTGTCAGTAAATGAAATTGCCCAAGAAATATTTTCTGCCCCTGGGAGTGAGTGATACAGCACATCACACCCGTGTGCTTGAATTCTCTCATCTTCCAAAATGGGCTGTTTACATCTGTTCTGCCTCTAGGAACAGCCTCCTCTATTCCCTGGTCCCTGCCTAGGAAATATAAAGTAGCAGGTTACCAACTGGCACAGGGGAGCAGGATGCAAGGAAGGGATTTTATGGTATCCCTGTGATCAGCCCAAATTTTGTTCTGCCTTAATGCCTAGCATAGATATAACTACTGTGAATTTCTTTTGAAAGGTATGCCAGAGGATAGTTACTTTTAAGCAAGATTAAGGGATTTCTTTACTTCCTGAGAGCTAAGGAGGAGTTTATGCAATCATTTACTCCATTATTCAGTTTTATTCTGAAGTAACATGAAGAAAAAATACCCTAACTATGAGGTTATATGAAATGGAATTGCAGACTGGGATCCTGCAATGGGTCTAAATAAGATGTTCTCTTTTTTTCACAGGATAGTAAAGGTAGTAAATTAAAAAATAAACAATTTCCAATATTTGGATAAAGACAGACTCTTTCGTCTCATACACTGGTAGAATTTGGACCAGCTTCACTCCAGGTCCTATCTCAGCTTAGAAATCATAATTCCAGAAGTCACAATTTGATCTTACTTTTTTTAAACTCTTCTCATTGTCCAGTTGTTTTGTCTTCAGGCAAAAGAGGCAAATGTGTTCAATTAATCAAACTCTCAAATAGGTAGGATGTAGATATTGTGTTTTATATATTTTCCAGCTGTGCTTCTCCACTAGTGTTGCAGCAAGGTAGAGTTAACTAAAGCTAATACCTTGACCCTTTAATCCCTTAACATTTAACTCACACAAGTAAATCACTGATAAAATAAAGACAACCGTATCTGTGATAGCTCCTTAATAATGTGTCAAATATGCTTGAGAACATAGAACATACCTCCTGGGATCTTGGGATTAAAAAATCATTTTGCTATGCATTGCACATAGCTTTGTAGATGAGTCTATTTATATGAACACAGGAATATTATAAATGTAATAAGGGATCAGATCTAAGATTAATTTTGATAATTATCATGTCCAATAATAATTGTGGATGAGAATGGTCGTTACTGAGTGCCTAAAGATTTTAAGAACAGGAGAGGAAAGCATTGATATTTACAACAAATGCTCATGTTACTGATCATTGACTCAGAGACTTTCTGAGCTGTAAGTGGTTTATTCTACATGAATAACCATTTTTATTATTATTTGCTCACTAGTCAGAATACAATGCGGAGACAGAAAAAGCCTGGTTCTACTAACTATATTATGCATTGTTTATTCAGGTTATCTAGTCAGACCAGTTCAGATTATACACCAGCTTTTTTTTTTTTTTTTTTTTTCTTTTTTTTTAATAATTGCTAGCTGATGTCAACGCAAGGACAAGATCCTTGGCAGGTAAATCTTTTTCATTTTGGTATAGTTGTGGTTCTGAGACCCAGTGTCAGGAATGATGGAATGTCTGGATAAAGGTAGCAGCAGTAGAGTGTTTGCTGCAAGCTCAGCACATCATCTTGTAAGTTTTTATTGGTTGGGGGGCAGGTTTTGTGGGTTTGGTTTTTTTACAGTGTGGGGTTTTTTAATCTTTTAGCATTACAAGAAATCTAAACATTTCAGAAATGCCAAAGCAGTTCAACAGTTTGAAATTCCTTTGCATTTTGTGAACAAACTTTTTTGTATGGTTTGACAATGTTGTTTCAGACAAAAATAGCCACGAATCCCTTGTTTACCTATAAGCTGTGTTTTTCAGTGAGTAAGTAACTTCTTTGCCACTATATTCATTATTTGGTTATTTTCCTTGTGCTTAGAGATATGACTACTATTTTGAAGGCCTATAGAATTATTTTGTGATGTATGGCTGAAACAGAGAGACTGCTGTTACAAGAAATAAACCAATAACACTTCCTCCTATAGCACTGCTTTGTATTTTAGCAAAATCTTCACTTTAACTTTGTCATCTTCTACACTAACATAGGACTACAATGGTCTTCAAGAAGATAAAGGAAATCATGACCTAATGCCCTTGTTATCTATCGTTTTAATTCAGCTCACATGGGAGTGAAGCAAACAAAGATAGAAGAAAGAGTAAACAGAAGAGATTCATCTCACAGGTGACAGCTTGCTGAATATCTCATCACGTGCCAGTGAAACATATTTATTTAGAATAAACAGGTATGATTTGGAAAAAAAAAAAAAGACCTCGTGATCAAAGGAATAACTTTGGCAAACATGTGGATTGCCTTTCATTTTATTTATGAATGTTGGTCTACTGAAGAAGTTAATTAATACAGTATAAAACAGGCTCTGTCATAACTGCCTGAAGAACCTATTATTCAGTTCTGTTAGATTTTCAAAATATGTTAATGTCTGGTTTCTTTCACTGTTTTAAGGATGAAGGATTGATTCTACTTTTTCAATGAAAATGGTTCTTTTGTAGATATGGTCTTTTAGCCTTTCTGGCCTTCATCATATTTTAATTCATATGACTCCTTTGCTTTTGAAAACAACTACATTTTGACATTTGGGAGTTCAGCAAAGGGGAAATTATCTAGCTGCTCCATTACAATATTATACTCTTTTTTTTCATCAGCTTTTAAGTTCATTGCATGTTTGTACGCATGAGCAGTCAGCAGTAATATTATCTTGGCAAGCTTATTTTTACAGTTGTCAATGTCCAAGAAGTGCTGGTACAGAAGATCACTATGACAGGCTACCATGGACCTTTTAAAGAGGCAGACACCCCATAGAATGGGAGAACTCACATCTGTCAAAAACTTCTGCCCTGTTACTGTCACGTTTTTCTACTTTTTGAAGAAGAAAACTTTCAAAGATCTTTTTATTGCTTCAATGTAATGGCTGCTAATACTCTTGATTTACATTTTCACAGTGCTAACGTCTGCTAGCTAAGTACATCTTCTGCAGTCCGAAAAGAAGACATTCCTCTCCTGTTTGAATTCAGCAGAGAAATGTCACCGTTTCCAGTCAGCCTATTACACATCATGCAACATTTTTTCCTTCATGGGCCTTTCTTTAAAAACTGCTATATATACTGTGCAGAGTAGGAATTCTGTGGCAACAGACCAGTCATATAATACAGAGTCATCAAACTAGGCAAAAATCTGCTGAATTTGCTGATAAGATAAATGTACTGTGCACAAATAAGCTAGCATTGAATTCACATGTTTGGAGAAACACTTCAATGCCACTGACATTGATGAAAATGAGACAAAAGACTGTGTCTTAACTCTTCAAAACTCCATTTTTGAAACCTTATCCATTCATTCGTCATTCTTATAAAGCCTTAGATGACCTTAAATCTGACTTAAAACTCTTGTCACTGTTTCATAAGTCTTCAGCTTTGGACTGTGTTGTTGGGTCTCTAAAAGCACAGTCAAACTGTTTGTATACTTTGATCCCAAGAGAGACATTCACATTATTATCTTGTGCTGCAACAATCAGAAAAATGTGCTGGGTTTTACCATCATCATGTATACTTCACATAATTGGGACATGCTTAATCAGAAAGTTCCCAAGGGAAGCATAATGATGCTTAATTGGGAGAGTTATGTCATCAGGCAAAGGTTGCTTTGTAATTAAAGCACAGAACTATGCAAATCACTTCATCTCTCCCTCCCTTCCTTGTTCCTCCTTCTTTTTCTCTCTGTTTCACACATATACTCTATCAGTCACATTTATGAACCTATAAAATGAGGTGAATACCTGTTTCATAAGGAAGCTACTTCTCAAGTGTTATGAAGTGCTCTGAAATTGCAGTTCGTAGGGCAATTGTATTCAAATACCTTCAGGATACTCCTGTGCTGCACAATAGAGCATAGACCAGGAGTTACCACAATAGCAGAAATGGCATTGGTTTACGTGTCTCTGCTCTGAGCACTGCAAATTTTCTGATTTGGCCCTGGGATGATAAGAACAAGTTACCAGACAGGATCATCCATCCGTTCCTCTCTTTGGCTTCATTAACTTCTCATGTTAGTATCAGATGCTTAAGGAAGGAAAGATGAACCATTTAAGCAAACTTTTTCCTGTCTAACACGGACAGGGTTAGTGAGGTTGTATCTGTTTAAGAGCCTAGTTGCATTTTATTAATTTTATATTCATTTGGTGGGAGTGCAAGTAGTAATATAAATGGGTTTGCAACTTAATATCCTTAAGAATTAACATTGTTTCTAAGGCACCATACATCTTAGAATAACTCCTTGAAAGTCAAGAATGAAATTTCTGTTCCAGCTAATGCTACTCAGAAACGTCCTTTTGATGAAGATTTTGGGACAACAAAGAGAGGAAAAGGATGTACACTTTTCCAAGACCAGTGAATGTTTATGTGAAGGATTTTTATGATTTCTGTGCTTATGTATTTTTAGCAGAGCTCTTATGTGAGAATAAACAGTTCAAAGTCAAGGGGACTCCTGTTGGTTGCAAACATTCTAAGAGCTGTGAGGACTGACTTCAGTGAGAGGATTAGACTTAGATACACTCTCCGAGCTAAAAGTGATCGTTGGCGCTCAGTAATGATAACTGCCGTACACATATTTTCTCTATATGATATTTGGTACAGTAAACTTTTCTGCGTCTAAGGGTAATTTAGGGTTAAGATATTTTACAAAACAAAATCCCACTTGTCAGTATGTATTGCTCATTACAACCTCACTCTCCTAGCACCACTAGTAGCCTGAGGATGGCAATACATAGCCTTTCATAATTGTCTGTTTATAGCTGGGCTGAAAGTCATTTACTTACGGTGCAATTTATAGGCAGTGGCAGGCTCCCCTTGTCCCCACTTTGAGCAACAGTGCCAAGAGCAATCCACCAATGCTTAGGCAACAATCCTTACGGTTGGAATGTGCTTGTGTTGAAAGCACCACAGGAACAAAGCTTCATTGCCAAAATTTCATCATGTAGCTTCAACAGATTTTATCCTGTGGAGAAATCAATCCCCAGGGTGTATTTGCCAGTGGGGGAGAAAAAATAAAAAGCTGGAAGATCTGTGTAGTTGTTTAAATAATTCATCATTTCCAAGGCAATAAGCAATGCAACTTGACACCCACCAAAGATGTCTTTTTTGCTGGTGGGTTTATTTTGGTTCACAAGGTGGAGCCGTGGAAATTTGTATACACATACATAAATATATTTCAAGCCTCTCTCCAGTACAGCCCAGTAAACTTCTTGTTGGAAAGAAAGTTAAATATCTCTTAGTTCTTCCTAAGAATTTTTGGGTTTGGCATATTATCTTTCCATGGAAAGGTAGCTGATAATAACATTATTTAAGTTTTAGGTGAGACTAGCCCATAAACATGCTTTAGTTTGGTGGACACTGCAATAACAACCTTACCTTTCTTCCCATTATTCCCTATGTGCCCAACAGTACATCAACAGTTTCTCAAAAACTTCCAGTGCATAGCAGAGAGAAGAAATATAGCAAACCTGAGAAGATCCACCTGTAGAGAATGTGAGGTAGTGTGGACAGAAGGAAAGATGGAGCAGAATGAGAAGACGGTCTAGGAAGAGTGCAAAAGCAATACAAACCTTGTTTCTGATATTTATCTCACCTATGGTTTTGTTATTACTGTTGTTTACAAAGCTGCAATTTTTTATTCCCATTCATTTTGCTGTATCACAAAGGGAGAAAAAGGTTAGAAGAGGATGGACTTGTGGACAATTTCTTCCAGGCTGGCTAGGCAAAGCAAGTATGTTACTGTGTCTGTGAGTTGAATGAAGGACTGAGAGCCCTAGAGGCCAGAAATCATGGAACAGAGAGTCACAAGACCATATGCAGTACCTTGTTATTTTCACAGTGTTCTTCTGTGACTTGTAGGCATCATATGGGGCAATAGGAATGTGCAGCAGGAGACATGGTGGGGTTTTGCCCATTTGTACTGATGGAGCTTTGCATAAAGTACACTGACACACTCCAAAGCCAGATAGTGCTGTCTCTTCATTCATGTATAGCTCAGTAGCAAAAGATGCTTTCATCTGCATTATGTCCAGAAAGAGACAACTAGCCTGTCCCGGCTCTGGAGACATATATTGAGGTTAAAATTAAGGACTCTCTTAGCAAGCATTATCTTCAATTGCTGTATCATAAAAGGTCTAAGAAGGTGAATGTTACTGGTTCTTGGCATTCTTTCTCTGTGATTACCACTTGAAAATTTTATTTTCCGTCTTGTTCTTCTGACATCATTTAATAAAAGATAAAATCTTGGCTTATGGTTGCAATGTCAAATGTTGCCACAACTTGTTTAAACATGGTACTAAGGTACTAAATTCTGTTTGAGATGGCATCAACTCACTAGCCATTTCAAAATTTCTGAATATAGGTAGAATGTGGATTTCATTCCTTTCTATCTGTACTGCCTGTTTATCACTAATGAATTGAACTCAAGTTGACTGTAACCATCAGAAATAGTTATGAAACAAGCTTTGCATCTGGGATACCATGTAAGGGTATGGACACCAGCTGAGAAATGGGAGGTGACAGCAAGTTCTGAACAAACCAGACTTTGGCTGATGCTCTTTGCCAGTTTGCCGCAAGCCTGTGTTTTGTTCAGAGGCCAAGGTTTGTGTAATCTGTGAATCATGATGTCTCTGTGCAGTATTTCTCTGTGGTAGCTTGTAACCTCCAGCATTGATAAAAGTTACTGAGTTTCTGCAGGAACAAAAATAGTAATTTGTAATGAATATGAATTGTAAGCAATATTAAGTGGCACAATAACATTGCTTTCATAATCTCATGATAATCTACTAGAAAATTTTGTGTTCCAGAGTCTCTGATTTAAAATTTGCATAAAATTATTACATAATTTCTTACATATGAAATTATTACGTAATATCTTACATAAACTATGAACTCTTAGAGCCCTGTGCAGTATGTCAAACCAGTTTCTATGATATAAATGCTAATAATTTATAATTAACTGCTTAAGTCCAAATGCCAAATCCTGAGCTGAATGAAGTACCACTGGGCACATGTACAAACTGGGAGAAGAGTGGCTGGAAAGCAGACCTGGAGAAGAGGATCTTGGAGTGCTTATTGACAGCAGACTTGACATGAATCAGTGGCGTGCCCTGGCAGAGAAGAGGGCAAGTGTCATCCTGTGATGTATCAAACACAGTATGACCAGCTGGTTAAAACTGCTGATTATTCTGCTGTCTTCATCTTTGGTGTGGTCTCTCTCTGAGTACTGTGTGCAGTTCTGGGCCAAATAATTTAAAGAAGATATTAGATATGATGATATTATCAAGAATTCCTGTACAAGGAGACTCCTAAAGGAAAGAGTTTCCTCAGTATTGTTGTAAATGACTGTGACGAGATTAGTGGAGTGCTTTCAAGATGCAAGCTATTTTCAGAAAAACTAGTGAGTGATGAATGAAAGGCTCATGATTGCATACAGAAGAAGGATACTTTACAAATGAACAGGGGTTTCTACATACTGATCTTGGTCGTCTCACGTAGCCCCATGTTACATTCTTTGCCAGGGCAGTGAACGATATGTATTTCATTGCCACAGATCTGAAAATTTTGGAGTGGTTTTTTTTTTACATGCCCAGTTATATTTGTGTATTTTTAAACTGTGTAAATAATCCTTTGCTTAGGTGACATGACGAGCATATCACTGATGACATGGATGAGCTGCACAAATACGAGTAAAGGTTTATCAAAATATGATAGTGTTACCTGCATTTGGTTGAAGTTCTAGAAAGCCTGTGACAGTTTTTCTTCAAAAAAAAACTTTTTTAAAATAGAAGATGTCAGTTTGTTTTTTAATTCATAGACTCCTTTAAAGATAAGTAGGAAGACTACATGAGAAACAGGTGTTAAGTATGATGTGCATTGAGGGAGAAAATGTGAATTGACAAATAGTCGATTTCAGTTCTATTTTATTTCAAAATAGATAGAACAAGTATCTTTTTATTATACTCTTATTTGTCTGAATGACATTCGTTAACATACAGAATAAACTGCACAAGAATGATGAAATCTAAATGCATACAGGTACAAATTAGGATGTTTTCATAAATAAACACTCAATTAGAAAATGTTTTCATTTCTTTTGTTTCTAGAAAGTATTTTCTATTTCCTGTTTCTTCCTGTCCTGTTTTTACCTTCCTTAGTATATCTCCCTCCTGTTGCAACTTCTATGTCTGTTTGTGACCAAATTCAGTATTACAACCTTTCGTTAGGTCCATGATTCTGTTTAGCTATGATTCTGTGATAAATAGAAGAAAGGAGTAATGAAGCCTCCAGGCACCTATTCAGAACTCAGAAAGTCAAGTGCCTCTGGTTGTCTGACTTGGGGCTATAATTTTACTTTTCTACATGCTTGGTTCTGATGGGGTCAAATTAACAATTACGCGGGTTAATCCAAATATTAAATTATCTATTCCAAGCTAAAATGTGCCTCTGTGCTCCTGTAAAAACAAAATTACACCACATGACAGTGAAAAAACAGTCCTGAAGTTTTCCTTCCAACAGTGATTATTATTGGTTCATTGTGAAAGCACTTGCTGAGAGGGGAAGTCCTAAGGGAGAAGACTCTGTGAGACAACATCTTGCCAGGATCTGTAGCCTGAAAATTATGAAGACCAATTTCAGGACAACCAGATACTATTTTCTCTAATAATGAATATAGACTAATGCTTTTCTGTAGCATTATATACAAAATATTGATTCATGAACATTAGAAAATAAATTGTTTGAAGAAAGAAAAAAAGATCACATTGCTGCTAAACATGAGTCCTGCCTCTACTACTGGTAGCTATGCTATTTCTGAAACATAGGGATATGACTTATAGATATATGTTCAGGAAGTAATATATATTGTTAGGCGAGACAATAAAGCACAGCTTTCTCCTCTAGTAATCATGTAAGTCTCTTCAGCTTACTGTTTCTTTCATGATATCCAAGTGAAATAGCATTATGATGAAAGCAAGGACACAAATCCGTCTGGATTCAGTCATTTATAAACCCTGTAAGCAGGAATAGCTTCAAGAAAAAGTGCCAAGTTCCTACTGTCAACATTTTGTGATCCTTCTACCATGAACAAAGCCCAAGCTGATACAATCTATTACTGCTTGTAATGCAGTCTGCATTCTCCAAAGAGAAAAAAGAAAAGAGCTCACAAATTAGTTTGTTCACTGTGTTCTCCTAAAAATACTTTTTCTGCCCTAAGATGGATTGGCAAGGGATAATATAAGACAAGGAATGTTTATATTTCTTTGCTTTAATAATATTCTCAGACTCTAGAAACAGTGGGGCATGTGGTTGTAGTAAAATATATGCATGTATCATCAAAGACTAACCTCACTTGCCTTCAGGTCAGCAGACACATCTTCAATGTCATCAACAGGAAATTAATCTGATGCCATGTGCACTCTAGTGAAAGACAAGTAAAAAGGACCATTAGAAAACTGTTGCCTCTTGAATTTAAATTATCAGCTTAGTATGGTCTCACTTGAAAGGAAAAAAAATAGCAGGAAACAAGGAATAAAATCAGAAGAAAACATTTAATGTAAGAGAAGTCTCTCTGTAGAAAACAGAACAATGGAAAATAACAAGTGTATTACTAGCAATCTGTAAGTAGCATAAAGATAACTACAATATTTCTGTTGATACCACAACCTCTGTACTCAGCACTGGTGAGGCCGCTCCTTGAATACTGTGTTCAGTTCTGGGCCCCTCACCACAAGAAGGATGTTGAGGCTCTGGGGTGAGTCCAGAGAAGAGCAACAAAGCTGGTGAAGAGGCTGGAGAACAGGTCTTATGAGGAGCAGCTGAGAGAGCTGGTGTTGTTTAGCCTGGAGAAGAGGAGGCTGAGAGGAGACCTCATTACTCTCTACAACTACCTGAAAGGAGGTTGTAGAGAGGAGGGAGCTGGGCTCTTCTCCCAAGTGACAGGGGACAGGACAAGAGGGAATGGCCTCAAACTCCATCAGGGGAGATTTAGGCTGGGGATTAGGAGGAAGTTTTTCACACAGAGGGTCATTGGGCATTGGAATAGGCTGCCCAGGGAGGTGGCCCAGGGAGGCATGGGTAGATGAGGTCCTGAGGGACATGGTTTAGTGTTTGATAGGAATGGTTGGACTTGATGGTCTGATGGGTCCCTTCTAACCTGGTTGTTCTATCATTCTATGATTCTATGAAGTTTTCAAGTCTCTTCCAACCTGGTTGTTCTATGATTCTATGACTCTACATATAAAAGGAAGGCTTGAGTGTCTCATATGAGTGCTGATATGGGTTAGATGAGTGGACAGTGAGGTGGACTGAAAAGGCTCAAAGAGCTGGGCCCAAACGTTACAGATCACTAACACAAAGTTCAGCTGCAGACAAGTCACTTGTGGTATATCCCAGAGGTTGATGCTGGGGCCAGTATTGTAAACACTCTGTTAAAGATCTGAGGAGACCCTCAGCAAGTTTGCAGATGATACAAAACTGGGAGGAGCGGTAGATACACCAGATGGTTGTGCCGTCATTCTGAGGGACCTGCACAAGTTGCAGAATTGAGCAGTCAATAATTTCACAAAATTCAACAAGAGAAACTACCCTAGGCACCAGTACAGGCCCAGAGACAACAGCTGGGAAGTACCCTGATAGAAAGCTGACAGGTAAATGTCATAGTGCCCTCAAACGAAAACATACTTTTTAGAGCTAATTTTCATTTAGATCCAAATTACTTACTTAGGCACACAAGAACCCAGTACAAGAGAAATTATGCCCACAGGCAAAAAGTATTACTCTTTCACTCAAAATTTCACATTGTGAAATTGCCTTTTGTGCAGAATTCGTGACAATGCTTCTTGGTCAGATAGCTCTTCAGTCATAGGTTTTTCAGTAAAAGGTAACTGAAAATCCTTATAGGTTTTCAAAGATAGAAATACAAACTCCCCAAAACTATACTAGAATGTACTTACTCTTGTAGCCTATGTGTGAGACCACTCACCCAGAGCTTAAAAAATTAAAATCAGAGATATTTGACACTCTGTCTCAACTTCTTTACATATTCTTCTGCATGACTTGAAGTTTTACAGTTCAGAGAGGATTTAACTCACATAAATGTAGCTGTTTAAATGTTGCTCCCTTCAAAAGCTCCTGTATTAATGAGCAAGTAGCCAATAACGGGCTAAGGGAACCAGTAACTTTTGGTAAATGCTGCAGCATTATCATTGAAAGGTATCTTCACTCTCATATTACAGGAGCCCCTTCAAAAAGATGTTTTTAGCCAAATTTCTTTCATGATAGATTTTACTATATTTTGAACAGCCAACTGTATTGTAGCCATTTTGTGTACCAAAAAAATATCACATCTCATTACAAAGTCTGGCTAATTTTGCAAGTATAACTAAAGGTTCTCTATTTTGAGTTGAGTGGATGCCATGGTTTAGTAGTATGCACATGAAGTTCTAAAATCTGTCAGTGCTATTTGAACAAGAAAATTAATAACAAAAATTGAAGTAAAAGTAATTTTCAATCATTTCAAACTATTATAAACTTTTATTTCAATCAGGATAGTCAAAGGTAACTCTATGTTAAAATCAGTTACACAGTACTACAATGTATCATGAATGTTATCAAACATCACTGTTTCATGAATGCATTAAATTGGACTTGCAGTGAGTTTCTTTTGAGATCAGTGGTACTTTGCGTATACAAAAAATAACTCATTTCAGCAAACTAAGACCACTGGTATGAAATGCATATTTTGCTTTATTTTATCTTTGGTTTTATGTCTTGATATTTTTAGGCAAGGAACTAGCTAAAAAAAGGAATAAAATTGCATAGAAAATTTGCCTAAAATGTTTTATGATCAACAACAAAAAATGGCAACATTATAAATAGATGCAGCATGCTTGAACATCTCAGCAATTTACGGTCAAATGCTGATACTAAATTGTTCTAGAAGTAAATAATTTTCATTTCTGTGTGTTTGAAAAATGCTGAAGGACAATGAGTGGAAAGATTCAGGCCTTCTCACAACAGATATTACTTTAAATTTCTCAACCTTACAACAACCCTCTTGAAATTGTTCCTGGGAAATGCATTTAGAGCTTCTAGACGCTGTCAAGTAATTAATCACCAGTGTGATACCAATACAAATAATTTCAGCAGGCACAGACTTTGGAAACCTACCTAGGACTCTGTGGATTCCCTGATTTCCTTGCCACATGGCCATGTACATAGCAGAGGGAACAACACTTGGTCTCAGACAAGGTGCATGATACCTGCACACTGAGATAACAAAGTGGGTATTAACTGTTTTAGCAACATTTATCTCTCAGTGAGGTCAAACCCAGAATAATAACTACCTTGTAGCTTATCCTGTATTTTATCCTGTCTAAACTGTTTTATGACATTGCACCCTGAGAGCATTGGCAAACTAAGGATGGAGAAAATAATAGCTTGACGGACAGGTTTGGAACTCCAAGACTTTCCATTCCATGTGCTTCTACTGTTTTTTTGAGAAGTTTATCATAGTTAACAAGAAAAACAAGGAACAGAGATTCAGTAAAAGTATCCAGTAACAAAAAACCTACAGGAACTACAGCTGCATTGTTTTACTTTCAACTCTAATAAATCATGTTAATTGAAAGGGAGGTTTGGAATCCTTTGTTAATGTACAGTCTGTTCTTTCTTTGTACAAGTATACTTAGTGCTGTGGTTTTGGTCTAATTGTGTGGAAAGATAAATTGAGAAGCCACAGAAGGCAAAAAAGAAGCAGAAGGAAAAAAGAGAAAGGCAATTCCTAATTACACAATGTTACTAACAATTCCATAAATCATCATATCCAGTTTGACCTTGGTTGCATTTTCTGCAGAAATAGCGTCCTGATCTGCTTTCCTTTCACTCCCTATAAAAAAACATCAAGAAAAAAAAGATTGCTTCAACTTAGATTTCATTTTATCTTTCCTTCCTAACATGAACATTGTGTGGAGCAGTTACAAAGTGCTCCGAGAATTTTACCACTCTGTTCTCTTTGTAGCAGAATAGGTTTCACTCCACTTTATTTCTGTATACAGACATTCTATCTCCAAACCTCTGTCTATCACACATAGATCCAAGAAAACCTCTTTTCTCCTAGTATAATCTCCACAGCGGTCTGTTTCATGACCATAGAAAATTTTAGGCTTTCAAACTTAGCATGGTTTCCTTTGAAGTCTTAGGTGTTAGATATGGAGATGCTGAAATCACCTATTTTGTTCTCTGCCTAGAAAAGCACAAAACACATAACTCATAAATGTAAACACACACACACAGACACAGAGATATGAGTAGCAAAACTGGGCTGAATATAGTGCGCTTTTCTTCTTTGTTTTCTCCTAGTCGCTTTTCTGACAAAGGAGTTGCAGTCTGGGGTCACCCAAAGAAACTGTAAAACAGTGTCCTATGCTATGACTACCTTCAGTTTAAACAAAACCAAATATAAATCAGAAACTGTTTCTCCCAGGGGGAGCATTTAAGGAAAAAAATTGACTTCAGTTTTGCCAGCTAGCAGTAGCCTGCAATCTAATCTGCCAGAATGCTGAGATTACAGATTTCCTGGTTGTAGTTGGTTACAGACAATAAAATACAACCAAATGGGCTCTCCTGTAATAACATCTGTGCATTTCCCACTTACAGCTCACCAGGAAACTGAGAGTAGACAGGAGCAAGGAATCCTTCAATAATACAAAGCTATGCCTTTGACTTCAAACCAGAAACAGAGCATTGCAAAGCCATAGGAATGGGGTGTGTTGTAAGGAAGGGCAGGGAGGAGGGGGAATAATGCCCTACACCCCATAAAATGTTTCCAGTCTTTCAGTGAGACAAGTATGACCATGAATTGATGCTCTAATCCTTGTGCACATTCCCAAAGCCATTATAAAATAGAAAGGACAAATATTTTAAGTCAGATCAAGGAAGGAAACTGAAAAGTCTTCCAGAGAGGTTGTCAGGCAGACTTCTGATATGAGAAATAGACTCAATCTTGCCAAAATACAGAAAATAATGATTCATACTACATTTGAGGTTATGTCCAGGGTTTATTAGGATACATGGCTTGAAATCTGCAGCCTTCCAAGAACAAAATAGGGCCATAATGTTAAAAATGCACATATCTTCATCTTATCTTGTTTGTAGACACATCAAGTCAAAGACCTGATCAGAGCAGGCATCTATGCTGAGCTTTTGCTGAAGGTAGATATTATCTGAATGGGTGCAAACAGAACTGCACCATAAAATGGGATCATTCCAGTAAGCATGAAAAAAAAGATGCTGTGTGCATAGATTAAGCAGTAACAGAGCCTGTTGTGAGTATTTAGAAGGACTAAAATATATTATAAAAATCTATTGGATGAAACAGTGGAGTATGCCTACTCAAACTTAACCATCTAATTGTTTAATATAGTCATTGTGTTTTCCCTTCCTATTCCATGAAGAGAACTAAGACTCTCAAGAGGGCACTTCATCTCATTCCATGATTTTTGTCTAAAGAGTCAGAAGATTTATGCTCTGCAAGTGCACTCCATGAAATGTAACAGCTTTTCAATGTCTCATTCACTGATTTTAAATCCATTTCCACAAAGGATAATTAATCTGGTCCTAACAAAACTCTGCACATACAAAGGCAGCAGAATGGAAACAGAAAACAGAAGCAAATTTAAACAGTGGGCACTTCTTCCACTGCAGCTCCTGGAATGTGGACGGTTTTTGTAGTGCACTTTTGCACAAACTTGCAAAAAAAATCCCAGAAGATTGTCTTGTTATTAGCAGGAAGCAGATCTGAAGACAATATATAGAAGTTGCCACTTAAATACATTTGACTTCAGTAAGGACCTTTGTGTGTTTAAACATTTTCCATGAGGAAACAATATAAATGCCAAAATGCTTTACTGAAATATTGAAGAACCCCAGACAGTAATCTATGAGATGGCACCCCATTTCGTCAAACAAGCAGTGGAAGTTTTATTACAATATTGAGTTCAACAAGTAAACTAAGCCTTACCTGGTGCAATCCATAAAACTAATCAGGCACAATCTGCCCCATGCAGCATAGTACCTTCTTCATTGCAATCATTTAAAAAACCAAATACTTTTGAGACATATAAATACATAGCTACATACTTGTATCAGTTTAACATTCTTTATGATGTTTTTCCTCAAAATAGATATACATTAACATTTAGTTTCTTGTTATCAGTGTCATGAGTAATAAAATAACGAACACACAGGACATGTCCAATTTATTTTGCTTTTCTTTGAAGGTTGTTTGCATGGTTTTGTTCTGTATTGCACCATATAATACAGTTTGGAATGTGAATATGGAAGTCTGTCATAGTCCATGCTATTTATAAACATTCAGCTAACCCAGCAGATGTGAAAGATGGGAAGTGAGTTCAGTAGGTCCAGATCAGCAGTGCAGCACCTGGAACTTTATCTTACAAATGTTTTGCTACAGAATGTCATATATCCTTTAGCCTGACGAATTCTTTCCCTTAGCCTCCCATTATTTTTCATCTTCTGAAAGGTTAATGATTTTTCTGCTATGTCCCAGTTTTCTGTTAGGCTATGTTGATTCAGTTTAGCATCACAGGACATGGTAATAGAGGTAGAATAAGCTTAAGAGCATGGTAGACACTCTGTCCTATAATGCATATCCTATGACATCATCTGAACATGTAAAAGGCAGACTTCACAAGGAACATTCTGTCTTCCTTAGTATCAGCAATGAGGTGAAATAGGCACTAGACCTAGGAGAACAGACCTTCCCGTTTTTACCCTCATCCTCCCACACACAAAGCTCAGTAGAGCATCAGAGCCTGTTAAAGTAGTTTTATATGTTATTTTCTTTACGAATATGTATATTAAGGAGCTGATTTTAATTGCTATGAACAAAGCTGACCCTCCTATAATGAGAATGACCAGAAGAAATTGAATGACTCATCCAAAGCTAACACTGACAAATCTATAAACAGAACCGGAACTTGACATTAAATGATTTTGGGTTTGTCCTGGGTTTTATAACTTTAATCTCTTCAGACAGACTCATTTTTTCAAAAATTTGAGTGAAAAAACTCATAGGTGTGAGGGAAGATGAGAATCTACCATGCAAAATAGTACTTAACTTTTCACATATCCTCAGACTACGCACTAGAAGTAGCCTTCAAAGTGTTGCTATGAAGTGGTCCTAAGATTATTTATGAAAATGGTTCAGTATGCTTTATGACCTGTAAAAATATTGACAAAAATCTTGACTTAAAGAACAGATCCAAAGAAGACAGAAAACATATCTTCAAGTAAAGAAGCTGACAATGCCACCTGCACATGGATTCTCTATAAAGAGATATTCCTCCTGTTCCTTACAGTATAAGGTGTCTGCTGCAGATCAGAAGGTGGCTACCCCATCCTTTCTTTCCAGTTCCTATATGCCCTTCTAAAAGAGTTAAAAATACATATTGAGTGGAATGTGAGTTGTCAGTCTGCTGACATATCTTTGTCTTAAGAAACTGCAGTGATAAGTGTATTTTGCAATAGATACTCCAGCTCAAGATTAGAAGGGAGAGGGTATTTGTGTGTCACTCAAGTTGTAACCATGCAGTATGGGTGAAATGGAGGCAGTCAGTGCAGGAGGAGAAGTTACAATTGCTGAGGAAGTCAAGTATGTGTTTATCCATCACAGTTTTTGTCATTTATTCATTGGGGATAACTATTCATTGAATAATTGAAATCACTGTCAGCTGTAAATAAGTTACACAAGCAACAGACAACAGCATCACACAAACAAGTAGTAATCAGTCCCCCAGTTAAAAGTGTAATTGTATGAAATTATTCTGGCATTGCATTTTAATATACCGTGTGATTTAGGTGATACATCTTGATATGTTGAATCCTTCTTGGGTCACAAACTAATTGATATATTGAATCCTTATTGAGTCACAAAATAATATCTGTGCAAGAAAGCTGTTACAAATTGCTAAGGATTATGCTGTTGAGGCTGGTGGAAGCTGTTTATGACAGTTCCCAAATGAACACCTCTGATATATATTTTATAGCCATTACTAAATTAACATTATAAGCCTTGAGACTCCTGTTTGCTAGTAATTTCTACATGCTTGCCTTTTAACAATCGGTGGTTCTAAATAGGTAATAGAGGTTGGAAAGATGCAACAGAAGGAACTGCAAGGCCTGGAGAAACTCAGATTGCTATCAACAAAATCAACAGGAATTCAAAGTGCACATGGTAGGAGCAATGGGACATAACGACCTGATTGGTCACCTTATGGTCAGTAACTTCTAGATGGTTATTACTTTGCCTTAAGATAAAGGTGATACAGACTAAGCTAAATGTCAGAAGTGTTTACATGGTATGAAAACATTCTTATGTCAAAGAGTCCTTTCTCCTAGTGAAACAATTTGAAGAAATTGATGCTACTACAAAAAAAACTCAGCACTGTAATTGTGCACCCCAACAAAATGATCATCTTCTCTACACCACATTTCAGTATTGGTACCGTTTCATTGATGTTTCTGAAAATTCACCACAAATCCTATTCAAGTGTGAGAAGAAAACAAAAAAAAATTGTCTTCTGTACAAAGAAGATAAAGAACTGTGAAATAAAGTTCACCACCCCCCAAAAAATGAGAAGGATTGTAAAGTTAAGCTCAATTAGTTCAGCATATATCTATAATTAGGTTTGCAAGTGTTCTGTGTCACTATTGAAATGCTTACTATTTGAACTATGCTACAATAGATTGAAATTAATCTTTCAGAATTTGCTCCTCTAATTTATTTCTTGTGTATAACTTCCCTGTATGCTGGTAAGCAGTGCAATATAGCAACTGAAATGGGTGAGTTTTCATTTTTCCAAAGTGAATATTCTCCAAGTCAGCCTCTCTCTCTCTCTCTCTCTAGGGAAGTTCTTACACAAAACTCTGTTTCTAGAAATGGGTATGTAGATGCAGCATTTAATTTTGGGGCTAACATGGCAGCTTTCCTTTTTAACACAGAAACAGGGAAACTGAGACATTATCCTTAGGAATACAGACTGATTTAGAAAATCCTGTTCATCAGCTGAGTTGAGTATGATTCATAGCATATCATAAACTTGGTTTTCTTGGTCAGTTTTTGCAGGTGCCATAGCTTAATAATAACTGAATTAGCCCTTGGGAGAAAGTAAAATACTACAAACTGAGATATATAGTGTTGTCCTACAACTTTATACATTTTCAGGTCAAAGTAGGTCTGGTTTGAGGTGGGTTCAGATGACTTGAGCCTATCACAGGGTAAATAGAAACAGCAGGAGGAGGTAGCTGCATAAAAAACTGTATAATAAGCATAGAAACAGAATAAATAAGACTCTAGATTGCAGAAACAACCCTGTAATAGCTATTTGGAACTGGCATGTCTGCCAGGTAGAGAGATTAAAACTTTGTAGTCAGCCACACAGGAGAGAAAGGAATAATGAAAAGAGATTTTCCTCTGTGTATTTATATTGGTGCTTCTTAATTGCTGATAGGATTTTAAGACTACCACATGAACTTGCCTCTTCCAGTTACTGAAAGTTCTGAATAAGCAGTGGAGCTTTATGATACATCATAATCAGATCAATTATTACAAATCTCTTGAATGATTTTTTGTCATAAATTTTCATTTAAAAAAATGTTGTCTTTGTTTAAGAAATTAATTATTTATTTTTAGAGTGTCCTCAGCAAAATATGAGCAGTGATGCTCTGTGCCCAAAGCTCGATTCTTTTAGAGCTCTTTCATTTTGAAAACAATTTAAAGGGAAAATAATTAAAGCCAGTGATGAATGGATTTAAAATGTGAAGCCATAAGGATTATATTTACTTAAAATCATCTGTTCAAATAAATATGATTGATAATCAACATCTGTTCAGGAATTGAGTACTGACAGCATTTCAAGTGTCTGCTAGTGGGCAGCACTGATCCATCTGAGGCTGAAAGCACAGAATTAAATGTCAGCAGAGGAATAGTAAAAGTATGTTTGGACTACATATGGATTTTTCATGTTTAACAACATCATTGCTGTAAGATTAGTACAAGCCTACAGTTTACATCGAAGGAAAAATAGATGCACAGTCTTTAGAGGTAAAAGATTAGATACATTTCTCTAGAATATTATTACCTAAATTTAAGAACTATTTTTGTTGAGAATCACCAAAAACAGGGCAGGAGATGAGCTGATATTGAAAAGTATATCCTATTCTAATGTATATTATGCATATTGTGTGAGGATTTTTCTCAGGATAAGTAAGGACAGAGATTATAGCTATACTTCTCTTTAGAAAATCTTGAAAAGAAACAAAGATCCTCTGTGCGCAATACAATAAAAAAATCAGAGCCATTTAGGAAACAATAAGCTACATGCTTTACCAGGTATCAGCATGCAGAAGGGAGGGCTTAACTGAAAGCTGTATCTAGGTCTAAGAGGCTGCCTATTGTCTGAGAGCCTTCTGTTTGTTTATCATACTATTGGTGTAAAGAGGTATCTTCACATACTGCTGGTGGCTGTACAGAGTTCAAGGTGTATCAACATCCCTGAGAGATTTGCATTACTTCTTCTCTTGTTTCCCATTCTCAGTCTGTCCATTGTGGCTTTCTTGAATAATTGTCTTCTTTTGTTCCTTAAACTGTCTGATATTTCTTATGGGGAAAAACAATAACAAAAGGATACCTACTGGTATTCTATACAGGTTAATGTCTTCTTTTCACAGAATAAGTACTCAAGCAGATTTAGACATTACACAGGGAAAGCTCTGACCTTGCTGCCTGTGGTCTGCAGTACGGCAGTATCATGAACGCTATGAAAATCATTCAACTGTTGGTCTGATACTAACTACGTGTTTCTTTACTGTTTGAGACTGTCTCAAAAAAAAAAAAAAGAAAGAGTTAATAAAGCATACTGTCAGTGTTCATCTTATGCACAACTCTTTATTTCTGTCTTCGGGGTCCAGGATAAAATGAATGCCAATGCATGGCAGGGTGGGAAATAATTTACTTTATTAAATCTGTTCCTTGGACACTTCAAATTAACTGCTAGATTGTGTAAGAAGCCGTTGAAGCCCATAGAGCTGTAGAACTGGTAAGACATTTTCCAGGAAATAACATTTTATTTGAAAACCTCGCTATTAAATTTTGCATATTTATGTGGAAGCAGGTCCCAAACCCATGAGCAAAGTCTGAAAGTTCAAAACATTGTATGTGACAATGCAAGAGAGGGCCAAAGTATGAAAAACTAGATTCATTCATGACCCCGTGGAAATGCTGTCATTCATTTTCCTCTGTTGATGTGATTTCCTTTTGTGTATCTCACTGTTCTCAGGATAAGGGACAAATCTGTTTAGAATCCAACTTTATTTGTGGAGGGAATTAAAACCAGCTCTGACACAAGAGTGAAATCATATTAATTTTGAGGTAAGAAGACATATGTGTAGAGGATAGCCAATTTAAAGGCAAGACCACAGGGACCTTCTAGAAAAAGTGTAATTATTTCTGTATGAATACACAAAAATTAATTTTTCAGCTATCGTGTAACATACTCTGTGGTAAATTATTTTAAAGTAACATATTTTTATAATATCCTGTTAGTGTGTGAACCAAGAGATCATTTTAAATTTACTGATACATTATTTCCATAATAATTTCAGTTCTGTTTCCCTCTATGAGCTGATCACAATATTCATAGAATCATAGAATCATAGAATCATAGAATCATAGAACAACCAGGTTGGAAGAGACCCATCAGATCATCGAGTCCAAGCATTCCTATCAAACACTAAACCATGTCCCTCAGCACTTCGTCCACCCGTGCCTTAAACACCTCCAGGGAAGGTGAATCAACCACCTCCCTGGGTAGCCTATTCCAATGCCCAATGACCCTCTGTGTGAAAAACTTCCTCCTAATGTCCAGCCTAAATCTCCCCTGATGGAGTTTGAGGCCATTCCCTCTAGTCCTGTCCCCTGTCACTTGGGAGAAGAGCCCAGCTCCCTCCTCTCTACAACTTCCTTTCAGGTACTTGTAGAGAGTAATGAGGTCTCCTCTCAACCTCCTCTTCTCTAGGCTAAACACCCCCAGCTTTCTCAGCCGTTCCTCATAGGGCTTGTTCTCCAGCCTCTTCACCAGTTTTGTGGCTCATATTGAGCAGGAATAAATGTACAAAATAAAAAATACTTTAGATATTTCTATTTGTTGGGTTTTTAAAAAATATTTTTTCATTTTGATTTTTTTTAATCATTAAGCCAATTCTTTATCATGAGCATGAAATTGCTAAAACTCACTGCAATTTCTTGAACAGTAACTTGGGCCTTACTGTCAATTCTTGAATTTTCCGTGTAAAATCAACTTAATGCCTATTAAAGGAAAATAGAACATTATGCATCAGAGGGAAATGGTCTCTGGGAAAATATTATTCATACTTTTACCATATGTTCTACTATTATTTGGTCCATTAAAGGTGAAAATGACATATCTCATCTTTTTATTTTCCATTCATACCATTCATAAATGAGACATAGAGTATTCTATTTTGTCTCAGAAAGGTAGCTTTGTTTTAAAGATTTCTTCTTAGCCATTTGAAAATATTTTTGATCAACAAATAATTTCAGAGGATAAAAAAAATAATATTCCTCCCATAAATCACAAAATACTGTTGAAATTATAGTTTGCATTCCATTTGTGAGGTTTCTGAAGTACTGGAAAATGCAATAGCTTGGGCAAAGTATTGTGTAAGCTAAAATTAAAATTACAGCTAAAATTAAAATTACACGGTGGACAAAAATAAATGGAACTACAGAAGGAATACAAAAGGTTAGAAGATATTTATTTCAGTCTTTGTGTAGGACCTACTCTAACCTTTAAGGCACATATAGAGATTTACATATGCACATTTGGTCCGTATGTGCAAGCCTGGTTGGCTCTGAAATAAGAATCCCTTCCAATGATATTTTACCATCAGGTGAACGCATATTAGTGGAGTAGATTTCTAGGAAAATGCTACTTCTGAGAAAGAAAATTGTTCTTTTTCTGTTCCAGGTTAACTCTTTAAAAAATCAGATGCCAGTCACAGATCAAAGCGGCAAGGTCCTGCCAGCCTGAATGTCCAAGAGGCAAAGATATAAGACCTAATGCTCCCAATTGCTGCTCTTCTTCCCACCTTCACAGGCAAAGGGACACTGATCCCTACTCCCCAAAACGGGCTTATGTTCCTTCAGAGATTGGGTTGCTTGGCTGCTCCTCTATCTCTATCCTTCTTATCTTCTACTTCTCTTTTATTTATTCTGTAAAGGGAACAGCTGAAAGTAAAAAAAAAATCATTTTGCAGATAGTCTGCAATTCTCAATCAGAAAATCAGTGTGAGAGGATAAAAAGGTGGGGGCCTTTGAAAGGCATCTATTAAATAACCAGTTTCTTTCACAATTCCTTGATAGAGGATGATTTTCAGCAGACATTCTTCTGGATTGGTAAAAGCAGAAATCACAAACAAAAGTTAATATTATACTTAGATAAATTCAAGAGGAAAAGGTATAAGAAATCTCTCAGGGAAAATAAAAACTCTGGAGAAAAAAATACAAAGATAGACATAAGAGAGCATTTTTTACATACACTGTGAGAAAAAAACTAATCAAACCCAAAACCCCAGTAATTTTTGCAAAGATAGTTCCTAGTAACCTCGTAAGAATGAGCCCAAAGAGAGATAAGACAGTAACAGAAATAATGTGTCCAGCACAATATTTCCAAAACACTACAACGTGATCAGCTAAACCTGGTTCAAGATCATGAAGTTCTCAAGAAGTTCTCTGGAAGAAGGCATAAAATGTGAAAGGAAAGAAATGAAAGTCTGACATACGGCTCCTGTCATTGAAATGTCCCATTATAGATTTAGTTTGGATTCACCTCTGGATAAAACAGTTAATTCGATATGAAAGAAAGGGTGAGAATTTATGTATTTCTGAATTTTACTGGAAAAGGAGTATATTATATTCCTACTCTGTGGGATAATGAAGTATTTTCCTATGAGGAAAGTAAGGTGATACCTGCTCTGAATATCTGAGAATACCTATCTCTGAATACCAAAAACTTGTCTGAATAAATATGTAACTCACTGTTAATTTTTAATTACCTTAAAGCACTGGCTGTTTCAAAGACCAGAAATCCACTAAAGTTATGCCAGTATTAATAAAAGCCAGTAGGGTGATTCAAAGTTACCACAGGCTATATTATCTTTTGCATCAATTAGTGGAAAGGTGATAGGAAAATTGACAGGATTTTTTATTTTGTATAGGACTACTCAACAAGAATTTTATTAATGCCTGTGAGCAGGATTTCATAGAACAGAGATGCCATCAAGGAAAATTCTTTTCACTCTTTGATGAGATTACAATTTTTTTTTTCAGCAAAGGTGACTAATAAATGTACTCTAGAAGTGAACTGGGATTTTCTATCATTTTGTAACTACTATGGCAGTCTGGTTAAAGAGGATACCACACAGTCATAGTAACACATAAATGAATTCACAGTTGTCAGAGAGGAAAAAGTCAGTGGTGAATCAACATTATATGAGGGTTTCCTTGTAGATTCCTCAGGGATTGACTATATGATGAGTTGAGTTCAACATCTGCATTAACAAGACTAAGAAAAATATGAAATAACAGAAAATAAAGTACTCAGGCAAGAAGGGATACTTAGATGACAAGCAAAGAAGAGAAAATGACAACCATATTATATGACCTGGTTACTTTTTTTATAGTCAACAGGGTCATTCTTACAAAATTTGACTTAGACTAGATTGAAGTAAAATAAGAATTAAAAAAAATATAATCTTACCTGACTCTAGACTCTAGACTAAGATTCTTGTTTAGTCAGCAAAATATACCTAAGCAATTCTGTAGCATATATGTGCACACAGAGATGTACAATATCTCTGCGACACAACAGGACTTGGACCAACATTAAGACAACGTATGTGTTCCATGATACATATTATATTTATTTTTATTAAAACCATATATAGATATGCATGCATGTATGCATGGGTATGTAAACATATGATTATTAAATATGTTGTTATTTAGCTGCCATTTTTAATAAATTAGTTTTAAAAAATCTTCCCAGTGATAAAGAAATCTCCCATATGGTGGATTGATGGTATAAGAACAACTGTTATGTAGAAATTAAAACAAGAGAGATTTAAATGAGAATTAAAGTATGATTTCTTAACAGGGAGAACAACTTTTCCTCTGAAGCAAAATACCAAGACAAGTAGTATCTTTACACGTCTTCAGATAGAGACCTAATGCCTTTAGGAAATATTTCCTTTAATGGGAGTTGATGGAGTTTGATACAGGTGAAACACAATTGTCTGATATAAAGGAGGTCACTCTAATGATATTCTAATGGCCTTTGCAGTAATTCACATAGAAAAAAATAAAATAAACCCAAAGCCATATGACTTGGAGTTGATTACAAAAAAAAGTCTTAAAGGGGAGCATACAGTTAACTATAACATAACCACACATTAACATGTGCAAATCTCATGAAGTTCAACAAGGTCAAATGTAAGATCTTGCACCTAGGTCAGAGCAATCCTAAGCACAAGTATGGGCTAGGTGGGGAACAGTTCAAGAGCAGACCTGAGGAGAAAGACTTGAAGGTGCTGGTGGACAAGAAGCTCAACAGGAGCCAGCACTATGTGCTTGCATCCCAGAAAAAACAACCATTTACTGGGCTGCAACAAAAGGAGCATGACCAGAAGGTTGAGGGATGTGATTTCGCCCCTCTAAATACACTTTCATGAGGGCTCACCTGGAGTACTGTGTTCAGCTGTGCAGCCTACAGCGTAAGGACATGGATCTGTTAGTGTGAGTCCAGAGGAGAGCCATGAACATGGCTGTAGAATTTTTCCTATAAAGACAGGCTGAGAGAGTTTGGGTTGTTCAGCCTAGAGAAGAAAAGTCTCTAGGGAGACCTTATAGCAGGCTTCCAGCACTTAAAGGGGTGTACAGGAAAGATGGACAGGGGCTTTTTTTTCAGGGAGTGCAGAGATAGGGTGAGAGGGAATGGATTTAAGTTGAAAGAGGGTAGGTTTAGATTAGATACTAGGAAGGAATTTTTTACTGTGAGGGTAATGAGGCATTGGAACAGGTTCTCCAGAGAAGTTGTGGATGCCCTATCCCTGGCCAGACTAGAAGAGGCCTTGAGCAACCTGGCCTAGTGGAAGGAATCTCTGCCCATGGCAGGGGAAGTTGGAACTAAATGATCTTTAAGGTCCCTTCCAACTTAAACCATTCTATGATTCTATGATACTTCAACAAGGAGTCAATGTTCTCATAGACTACACTAGTATAATAAAAAGCCAAGGCACAGCCCTGAGCAATGACATGATATATTGCTTAATTACTAGCACACCAGCACTTTTCCAACTAGGGAAGTATGACTGCAGTCACAATCTTTCAATAGCAAAGTGCTTAAGTGGGTAGAAATGAGCTATGTACTGTCACTTGCTTTGGCACGAAAGATCACCAGGCAGGTATTTTAGCACTACATCTGGATCTTGCTTTTAATTTTGTCTGAGTCTGAGAACTGAATGGAAAAAAAGGTGATTGTTCACTGAAGGTCCCATTAATTGCAGGCTCCAATGTCCATTACTGAGGTAATGTCTGTTCTAGATGATAACATCAAACATTTTACATTTTTTAGGTAACTGACACAGATTGGTTAAATAGGACAAATCAGAGCTGCCAGTTTGGCCTTTCAGAACTGCACTCGGGAAATACAGTAAATAATGAGCTCTACTAATCTCCCAGAAGCTAATTTTAAAGATTGACATATCTTGATTTTACTTCCTTGTTTTGTATGCATCTACTTGTTTTATCTTATATCATTCTGAATCCTGGATGACAAAAAACTCAGACTACAGAAATGTCCTACAGATGCCTTGACACCTTTGCATAGAAATACTGTTGAAATATTAGGGAGGAGTTTACAGAAGAAGACAGAAATTCTTCATCTTCTTCACTTTTGTTCAATAATCCTGAGTTCAGATTTGAGATGGATTTGAACTGCTTGTCTGTCTGGGTGTAAACTCAGCCAAAATCATTCCCCCTCCTCTGTCACTGTGAACTAATCATCAGTGGGATGAAATCTTTGTCCCACCTAGTTGGAGCCACACACCTGCTGGTACAGTATGTATCCTGCACATTAAATTCTCCAGGAGTGCATGAAACTCAGCAACATCTTTCATGGGAAAGCTGGACAGGGGATAGACTTGACAAAAATATTCAAAGCAGAATTTCCTAAGAGGAGTTTGTAACATGGATCTCCATCACTCTCACTTGACTATACTCTCCATTGGCTAAAAAACTAAAAACCTTATTCTACATGGTTTCAGATTTAGTTATATTTTTCAAGTTTTTTTATATAGCTCTTTTCAGTTTAATTGGACTGGTTTGCTTAACAAAGGAGAATATAGAATTGATTTTTACTTCATAATGGTTAGCTACCCATCCAGAATTATAATGTATAAATCAAAGGTATGTTACTTAGACATTTTAATGCAAGTTCCTTTTCCCTATATTTTTGAAGTAAATTGAGTGGAGGATATAATAAAATTTTAAGCAATCTTGGAAACTCAAATAACTTCTGGGGATAGGATGAAATGTTTAAAACTTAAATTTTAAAGGTAGAACTGCGGGATGACGTAATATCCTATCAAGAACATGTTAAAAATAAAGCACTTGTGAATGTCTGTTGAAAAAAAAATTCTTGATTAAGAACCAGTACCAGATGGAAACAATAATTCGCTC